>OZ037837.1:0-600000 GCA_964035575.1 Rhynchopus sp. YZ270_cl-10 | reverse complement strand
CTCGGCCCGTTTTGCTAAGCAATTTGCCTTGTATTAGTACCTAAAGCCATGGTCTGGTTTTTATGTAACTTTAACTCCACTAAAGTTTTCGATTTTTTTTTTATTTTATTGGGCGGAGTCCGGAAATGCATACAAGCTAATTTTTTTGGGCGTTTGTTGACACTTTATTTCTTGAGTCACCGATAAGAAAACGAGAAAAAACTGACACGGCCATTTCAGAAAAAATATTTTTTTTATTTTTTTGAGATTTTTATTTCTTTTGAAAGCGCGGTTTCGAAACGTTCAATTCCGGTGTCGGACGATAAAAAATATGCATCTCACATTTCTGAGTGAAAAATATGAAAAAGTATACGGCTAGCGAGATTTTGGATGATATGTGACTGAGTGTGGGGATACGTTCGCGGTAATTCCAGCACCAATAGCGTATATTAATGCTGCTGCTGTTAAAAAGCTCGTAGTTGGATCCAGAGCTCAGGTTGTAAGGTACCACGGTTTTTCGTGATGGCGTAATGTCATAGCGTTGGCTGTGGGTCAAACATCTTACATCAAGACCTGTGCTCTATCAACGATGGTAATGGCACCCTGTGAGTAGGTAATACACGGCGGGGTCCACACACCCGAGGGTCCGTAAATTTTACGGACCCTCATTACGGACCCTCAAGTGCGGACCCGGGTCCGTAATTACGGACCCTAGGGTCCGTAATTACGTACCCTAGGGTCCGTAATTACGGACCCTAGGGTACGTAATTACGTGGTCTAAGGTGGGAAATCACTGTTTGGATGTGTGACTGCTGGTCGAAAAGCCCTGGGAGCAAACCGAGTGGTACACAGGTACCACATGATAGACCATGATCATGTGGGCCTATCCCAAGTTACATACCGAAAAAAGTCGTGAGCTCGGTTAGTTGTCAAAGACGTCTTCCACCATGCACTGAGGAGATAATGATCCAACAATTTACAAGAAAGATTACTTAACCTACTGCTGGAGTTGCCAGGTCGTAGTAACACACAAAGTGTGCCTCCGTTCGGGAAGACCGGATATTCTAGAGACCAAAAAGGCCTCAAGAATATCTTCCGGTAGTCAAGGTATAACCGAGTGAACGGCCCAAGACCCCCGTGGAGAAGTTAAATGTTGTAATGCTATCAAGTACAAACTGCGAACACTGTCTTACCCTCCTCAATACATGGTGGAATATGTCTTTGACAACAAACCGAGCTCAAGAGTTTTTAAACTTCCCTTAGGGAATGCGAGACGCAAAATTTACCACCAGACCCTGTCTTCGTGCACCTTCGGTGCAACGCTGCAGACAGGCCAAACTGCGTTGGACTCAGAGGAATGCCTGCTGTGCAGTGTATCAATGAGAACCAAGTCCCAGCAACAAGGGGCGCCTTTTGGCGGGCGTTGTTGAGGGTGTTTGGGGTGCAAAGTTTTCCACAATTTTGATGCGCGGGTACAGAAGTGTTGTCTTGTTCTTTCATCTTTAGGAATGTAAATGTCAATCGCGTTTAACTACCACTAGGGCTTGTTCAGTGAACCCACAAGGGGTTGAAGGGGGTTGGTTATCCCATAGCTATCAAAGGTTGTGTCGACCAGGCTAATCCACTATGTTACGCTGTACGTTGTTAAATCCGAAGAAATAACACTTTAGCAGCCGCAGGAAGTTTGCTAAAAAGAGTGCCTCACGCTACACAAACCACCACCCGCGATTGACTTAGATGTTATAACAAAGAGAATTCAGAACAAAACAACACCCTGCCCCATACACACTAAATTGTCATGCTTCAAGAGCATGCCTGGGCCAAAATTACTGTTGACCAAAAAGGCAACAAGACCACCCACAAGGAGTGTAAATTGTGCACTGGTTTTCTGGGGGAACGCAATATTTTCTTGTGTCTAGTCCTCCGCAAGCAGAGGACAGACTTTCCGGAAGGTTTCCAAAGTCGAATTTCTTGCACTAGCTATGCTCCCTTGGTTAATGGCTATAGCAGTGACTGACTAAGTGTACCCACCCCCCTCCACCCAGATCTTCGTCCGCAAACTCAGAATAGATTGATGCGGGTAGATTTTGAGTTGTTGAATGTCGGACCGCGGTGAAGCTTCTCATCGCAATCGCGGGTGCAGTTCAGACTTCACGATCCTGTGATAAGTGTAAATGTGGGGTGTGATTAAGTTATGGTATACAAACGTAGTAGTCGGGAAAGGTGAGGTTAATAAAAAAGGCTATTTATTGCCGTGAAATAAGATAGATTTTTTCCACGCTACAGGTCGAGAGAGTGACCTGCTGCACAAATGGTTCGAGTGAAGCGAGGTGAATTATGTGAAGCAGGTAACGAGCGCCTGTGGAACCAAATAGAAACGTAACACTCATCACACGATAAAACCCATGGGAGAGGTTGTGGTGAAACGCACACACCTCGACCTGAGGAGTGGCTCTGCAGAGCGGTTCGTCCCCAGAACCGCAAGTGTGTTCAAAATGCTTTGTTTCTATTTCCTCCTTCATGTCATGAGGTGACACAAAATGATTGGTGCGTAAAAAAATAGCTATTTAATAGTGTGAACATTACGCGTTTATTTCGAGTTGAAAACACGAACAAGTTGAAACATGCGGCATTTTTTTGTTCAATCTTCACTAGTAACTGAAAGTTAAACATAATTACATACCTTGTCTTCCCCGTAACCTGCGCCTTCGCTGCTTTTAAGGTGCTTTCTCTGGGTGCCCAGTACCCAGTACCCAGTACCCAGTACCCAGTACCCAGTACCCAGTACCCAGTACCCAGTACCCAGTACCCAGTACCCAGTACCCAGTACCCAGTACCCAGTACCCAGTACCCAGTACCCAGTACCCAGTGTCTTCGAGAACCTAAAAATGCATTTTGTTGAAATTTTCTGGCTTTTTCTGAACTTTTCCCAGCTACTTTTCTGGTCGAGTAGCTATTTTCACTTTTCTGGTGTATGAGTAGGTTTTCTGGGTGGGAGACTGGATTCTGGGTACAGTGGTGTGTCTGGGCACCCAGGCACCTGGGTACTGGTGTATTTTCGGCCCAGTACCCCGGTACACGATACACTGGTGTACAAGGAAAAAAGTCGTGAAAAAGCAACCACAGCTCCACATGACAAACACAAAAGTGTCCAGTCACGTGGGGCATTCATGCACTGAGGAGATAATGATCCAACAATTTACAAGAAAGATTACTTAACCTACTGCTGGAAATTGCCAGGTCGTAGTAACACACAAAGTGCGCCTCCGTTCGGGAATACCGGATATTCTAGAGACCAAAAAGGCCTCTTCCGCTGGTCAAGGTATAACCGAGTGAACGGCCCAAGACCCCCGTGGAGAAGTTAAATGTTGTAATGCTATCAAGTAGAAACTGCGAACACTGTCTTACCCTCCTCAATGCATGGTGGAAGATGTCTTTCACAACAAATAAGCTGTACACAGGTACACAGGTAAAACCCGTTAAAATTGTGTGTGAAAGTTAAAAATAGCTATATTTGCATTTTTCGCCCACACACACGGACCAAACACACACATAGTCCCACCAAGGGCAATTTTGTGATGTCAAAAAAATTTTTTTTTCGGACCAAAAATTGACTTGTTTTCGGTAAAACCCACTAAAAATTGTGGTACTCTAAACTGCGTTTTAGACCCCCACAGATGCTCAAAAGTGCCAAATTTTGCTTTTAATGGCCTCAAATCGTCGAAATTAGCCCTAAACGGGGGCAAAAAAAATTTTTCGAGAGTCCCTTTCCCTGGGAGGCTCCGTAATTACGGACCCTAGGGTACGTAATTACGTACCCTAGGGTACGTAATGACACTCCGTAAAGAGGGACCCTCCTAACATGCCGTTTTACGGACCCTCGGGGTGTGCGGACCCCGCCGTGTAATTAAACTCTCCCCCCCCCCGGGGCCCCCCCCCCCCCCAAACCCCCTTTTTCGTCTTTGTTTTTCTTTATCCATAAGGGAAGTGGATGCGTAATAATTCTCACCTTTCTTTTTTCCAGCGTTCTTTTGTGACACAAACAGATTTAAATTTCTACTTTCTTTTATTTTCAAAAACCCCGGGGTATTTCATTTTCAAAGCGTCAATACAAAACGTTACGACAAAAAAAGTCTAGCCTGTTGGGGTTGATTGCGTGCACTCTGCTATCACTTTACCAAAAGGACAAAAATATGCTTCGTTTCTTCTTCTTTCTCTCCTCATTATCAATTTCCCCATATCACACATCCACATCACATCACAGCGCCATTCTGCACTGATGGATGTCCATTGCATTCTGGACGCGACGGGTGCTTCTCAGATGGTGGAGACCCCCTGCGATGCTACTGTCGGTGCTGTGAAGGAGGTTGCGTGCGAGGCGTTCAACGTCCAGAGCAGGACACTGCAGGTTTGTGTGTGTACAGAAGGGGAGAAGGTGGCTTTGGATGATAAGAGTGCCTTGAGGGATACGCCGTTCGATGGCGAAGTGTATCTGTGTCAACGGGAGGTGAACGTGCTCTGCCCGCATCAGTACCCGCTCGGGGGGCCGTGTCGGACCTTTGCGATCTCTGCCGACGGTGGTGTCTGCATGCTGCCTCTCAACAACGGCGTGCACCTCATCAACACAGAGACCTTCGAGACTGTCAGAGTCCTCAACCCAAACTGCAAACGCCGTTCCATCGCTCTCTCACCATTCGCGCAATGGGCATACTTCTCAGAAGGCATCTGCGGCCTTACACAGGTAGATATGAATGGGAAAGTGCGCAACCGCACCCACGAGACGTCTCTCGAGGTCACCACGAACGAAAAATACCTGGTATCACGGCATCTAAACGGTGTGAACCTGTACACGCTGGACGACCTGCAGCTGACACGGCAGTTTACCGTAGAGGGTGAGTGCAGCGGTGTGTCCTCCTCGCCTAACGGGAAGTACCTCGCACTGTGCACAACCTATGAGTGTGTTGTGTACGAGGTCGAGCCGAACACAAAGCTCTGGAGTGCGGACTCTATTGTTCCCATAACCGCTATCGCCCTGTCGCCTTGTGGACACAAGGTGGCAGTGGCAGGCATTGCTGTTGTACTTATAATGCGCAGAGGTGAAGATCGCTTCGAGGCCATACCCGAGTCTCTGCCGTCCGGAGCGTTGGCCTTCAGTCCATGTGGCAGGTGTCTCGTGTGCGGTGGGGACTGGGATATTGTCCAGGTCGACGTGGCCACAAGAGATGTAGTGAAGCGGTCGGGCTCGCATGGGGCCTTTCGTGGCATTGCCGTGTCGTCATGTTCCACCAAGGTGTTCATTCTTGGCTCGGCGCTTTCAACAGAGTTTCTCGTCCTGTAGAGACCGTTTGTTCTGAAGGATATTTGTTCTGGTAGTTTTTCTATCCACTCCAGGACAGAAGCCACGGTACGCAACATTTCAAAAATCACGCTTAAATCGCACATTTACAGCCAAACTATAGCAAAGAGATAGTAATATTGCGCCGCAGGCGCACGGTACGATACTTTTTCTTTCGCCATGATGCATGCTTCCTTTTTCCTTCGAGCGTTTTCCTTCTGGATGCGAGCATTTTTGTATGGGAAATTGAGATTTTGAGTAGCAAAAAATTCTGATGTGAGTGAGTGTAGGACCCCCGGTTTCTGGGGGGGGTTTTTTTTTGGGGGGCACCTGGGTACTACCCCCAAAAAAAGGGAAATACCCCCCCGGCGCGCTTCGCGCGCGAAAGACCTGGCGAAGCTAGTGTGTGGGGTTTTTGGAATCCGTCCGCGCTGTACCCATATGACCAAGGATGTTCATGCCCACACGACCACACCACACCACCCAGGTACCACAATGTCAACAACATGTCGGCGGGGGAAGCACACCACAGCCTTTGTGCTGCTGTCTCTTCTGGCAGAGGCTTCACTGGCCAGCACGGTGCACGAGATGCAGAGGACACAGGCGCGTGTCACAGTCGGGTATGTGGCCCTCTTCCACTTCAGAACAATGTCAAGATGCAAAACACAGATCTGTGCGCTTTAACATCTTTTGTAGTAAAACACATCGTGTCGAGGAAGAGGAAATACAACAACCAGAGGGTTGTGAACCTTTTGCCACATTTGCACACAGAGTGAAGCACAGTATTACGCATCTTTGTGTACTTGGAATGAGGAACATAGTGCCACACACAACACCACCACAGGTCTGGAGGTCTTTCTGCTGGTGTGGGCTCTGCCATCAGCCTGCTTGAGGGTGATGTGATGGACAACTACGTTGTGTCTATCGCCAGTCTGACCATCTGGGCTCAAGAAGATGCCAATGTGACGCTGTCCATCACACAGGGGTGTGGGTCGAATACACCAACACTGTTCTCGGAGGATGTGAACATCGTGGCATGGGAATGGATGACTGTGGAGGTGACGGGTGTGCCGTTTAACCGTACTGCGTGGGAGAGTGGTGACGACCTGTGTGTGAAGCTGACAGGGAGTGTTCAGGATATCTTTATCTCCACCATGTCCGTGGGATTAACGTTTGTCCCGAACAATGGCGTGCCCGAACTGCTGACACCTGCACTGTCGCCAGACGCAGTCACACAGCACATCGCTGCAGGCAGCTACGATGGTGTCGACACGACGTGGGGCATGAACGGTGAGCTCTCATCCAGTGCAGAGACATACGCAGGTGTTATCACATGCACAGAGTACGGGAAGATGAGGTTTTTTCTGAAGGACTACGAGCCAGGCTTTGTCACGATCCACGACCACACAGGCGCTGAGACGGCGTTTTACGGGTTTTCCGCAAGCAACAAGAACTTCGGCATCTGGATGGATGTGCCTTGTGCGAAGGGCAAGCAGATCTTCGTCGTGTCTGAGCAAGCCTCACAATTCTCCTGGCAGTTCTACGTGCCGGCAACAGGTACACCACCAACACAGACACCTGTCACCGCTGTGCCTGCCACGTCAGCACCTGCTACACCACCAACACACCACGCAACTACCTCACCGACAGCCAGCCCCACGGCAGAGCCTACAACACCGCCGCAGTCGATGACACCTCTCGCACCTTACCCCATCACGAACATCACGTCCACGGTCATCCCCTTAGTATCTCACGACTACGTACGTGATCACCAAGACCGCAGCCTCCCAACCCTCCTCTTCCAAGGCGGCCAACTGTACCTCATGAATGACAGCGACCCAACGAACCCCACCTTCCCAAAGGCCTGCAACATGGGCAACATCTATACCCCCAGCAACGTTTTCTATTACGATAGTACACGGATTTTGGCGTTCATTGGTGGCGGGCAGTACTCGATATTCAGCGGGCTGGATGAGGTGTCGTGCTCTGAAGATTTTCGTCTGGCGTTCAATGCCTCACTCTGGTACCCTCAGCGTGCTACCTCCGTGCACGGGGACGGTATGTACCTGATGTTCAACAGGAGGGTCGTAACGGATGGTCCTGGAATCCTGGTGTGGGTCGATATTACGACCGGGGAGAATGCCACCTTACTCACCCTGCCGGGGGCGTCGAGTGTCCACGCAATTAGCGGCGATGTGATGTTCATTTCGTATTATACGTCATACGGTGGCATCGACTTTGAGATTTACAACATCTCCGATTTCATGAACCCGGTGCTCATCCATTCGCAGTTCCTGGGGCTCCGTTTTGTGTCTCTGGAGGCGGTCGGTGATGGGCTTGCAGGCGCTGTGGTCAAAACCTGGTGGGATCATATGGTCGTGCTTGCCCGGTCTGGCGCGTCGTGGGAGGATGGCGTTGACGTGGTGTACATGCACCGTCTGTTAGGAGCAAGTATCTACGATATAACCGTCCTAGGTACGGTGGTATATGCGACCACCATGATGACCAACAAAGTGTACGGCTGGGACCTGAGCGACCTCCGCAACCCCCAGGTAGTGTTCGCCCACCAGCTGCAGACCGGCGCCATGAAGCTCTTCGCAAGCCAAGGCTACGGCTACGGCTGGCGTGCGTACTTCGACGCAGGCAACCTTGGTTACATGGAGGTCTTTGAGCTCTTCTCCACCCCTGCACCCGCAACAGCGTCACCAACACTTCCACCGACTGATGCACCGGCGACCAACATTCCGACGACAGATGTACCACCAACACCATCGCCTCCAACCTCTGCACCACCAACACTCGTACCAACGGCTGTCCCAACAGCAGTTCCACCGACACCATCACCTGCAACCTCTGCACCATCAACACGCGTACCAACGGCTGTCCCAACAGCAGTGCCGACAGCTGCGCCGCCAACACCTTCCCCGACAACTATGGCACCTCCTGTCGCAGTGACTCAAATCATCGTAGGCAACATCCGCGTCGCTTATCCCGAAGGGTATGTATTGCTCCCCACCCACCACACACACACACACACCACACACCACTCTTGCAGGTCCTTGTTCGACATGGAACAAGGCTTCTTGGCGGAGGAAGTACCCGGTCAGTTGTTTTCGTTCCACGCGCTCACACTCTCACGTGCTGATGATGGTGGTGAACGTGCGTATTTTTCTGTGTCAGTGGTTGCGAAGGAGGCAGGGGGCAACCTGGAGCAGGTCCTGCAGGAGTGGGTCAGTCTTGAACCAGGCCACACTGCCACATTGTCCCCTATCTTCTCCCACGCCACCCAGGTTGTCAATGCGAGGGCGTTCACAGTGATGTTCAGCTCTGATGCCAGCAGTGGAACAGATTTCGAAGGGAAGATGCTCTTGTACACAAGGTTGACACCCGAGCCTGGTTTGCCTGAGGCCGACGTTGCACGGTTGGAGCTGAACAGAGATGCGTTTGGTGACCTCCCACGCCTGCCCATGAACGGCAAGAGCAGCGACTACCATATACAGAGCACCATGATGCTGGACTGCGGGGCGGCAGAGAGCGAGATCACCTTCACGGTGCACCCCTTTGCGGGGTGGCTGCGCGTGCTGTCCTCTAACATGACGGCGTTCGTGTTCGATCACCCAGGCCACGAGACTGTCTTCACGACGCGCTGTCTGCGTGGCAGTGCCCTGTGGGTGTCCTCCAGTCTGGACGCTGTGTTCTCATGGGTGGACCCGACGCAGGTACCATCCAGCAGCGTTGTGTCGGTAGCACCGCTGTTGCCTCCTGTCCCGGCACCACCGCTGTCAGGGACAGTCTTCCTCTCTGCAGTAGTGCAGGGCAGGCTTGATTTCAACCTGCATAGGTATGTTTGTTTGTTCTGCATTGAAAGTACACAAAGCTAAACTTAAATGAACTTCCGAACCCACCCTCCGCCACACAGCCTGCAGAACACAATCACGCTAGACCTGCTGTCACTGTTCAAGCTTTCCCAGGGGGACCTTGCACAGACGCACACAGCGTACCTGCAGAGCTTTACACTGACACGCGGTGCAGGGGAGACAGCGGAGTTCATGGTGATGCTTCACTCACACGACACGGACGCTGTGCTGTGGTGGGTGCCACTGTCACTTGGCCCAAACGAGACGTTTGAGGGCACACTGAACACAGTGTACGAAGAAAACATGTATTTTCGTGCAAGCCCGCTGACGGGGGGAACAGGACGGATGGAGCTCGAGCACACAATGAGCATACACTCGGTGCTGGTGCCTGAGGATGGTCAGGGTGCGAAGGTGACGCCCACACTCTCGGTGGCGAAGGCACTGAACGCGACACAGACGAACATGACGCTGCAAGGGTCGTACAGCTCTGTGAGCAAAGACTTCTCAGGCGCGTTGCTCTGCGACGTTGACGCGAACGTGAGTGTGACGGCGACGTTGGGGTCTGTGACAGCACTGGGTGCAGACCTAAGTGCACATGTGGCAAGCAACGCCGAGGGGCCGATAGTGCTTGTGGTGCCCTGTCTGAAGGGGAGTGCGGTTGTTGCAACCTGCACTGCGCCGTGCAGCTTGCAGTGGGACGGTGGGTCTGCAGCACCTTCACCTGTACCTCAGGATGGGTCGAGCTCCGGTGTGCCTGTGTTTGTTTGGGTTATTGTTGGGTGTTGTGCGGTGGTGGTTGCAGGCATCATCTTCTTGGCACGGACTCGGAAGACCAGGACACACACACATCACCAGCACGCAGAGCAGGAGGCAGCAGGACAGGAACTGGAGGAGGCATTCTCATACTCCTTTGCCCTTGACGTCGTGGAGAGCTTGGCGGTGGCCCAATGAAAGGACACAACACAGTGCACTGGAAACGAAATTATTCCTCGTCTCCGTGGAACATACGAGGGTTTCACTTGAGTCGCCCCTTCCACTTCCTTCTGTGTGCAGGCGCATTCGACATGCTCTTGGGTCACGTCGGTTGTAGAGTGCGACGTCGGTTCGACCACGCGAGGTTTTTTTCTCTTATGGTAGTAGGTAGGTTACGTGCTTGACACTCGCCGATGTGTAGCCGTGTAGCCCCCCTTAAGTCTAAGTGGGGTGTAGTGCGTCGAGGTACGACGGTTAGGTCGTTGGTAGTGGGCAGGTCGATCCTGACACAACCTGTGGTGGCATACTTCAGGTGTGTAAAGCATATTGTTTTTCATCACTTACGTGTGCATGTGTTAGCACTCTCTTCGTGAGGAGGTTTTTGTTCCGTATATTTCGTGTGATTATTGACGTAGCGTTATTTGCCATATTGTTGTTTTAAAAGTCCCATACCTGGTTGCGATGTTCGCAAACTTTTCCTGCAGTCGCAGGGAAAGAAGAAGCAACGGTGTGGGTGAGTGATACCACAGAACCGACACCTTTTTTTTTTTGGTGAAGAGAGTTTTTGAGGAAAGAACACTGACAACGGGGTTTGTATTATTGAAACATGATAATACAATGAAATAATGTCACACAGTGTCATGTAATAATATACATGTGGCAGTGATTCGATGCCCTGTTCTCAGCACCTTACGCGTTTTCTGATATTTGTGCACTCACTGTGCTCAGGCTGTGGGGCTAAGCGGAACCCCTCCCCCGCCGGCCCCCCTCCTGCTTCCATGCCATAGGAGCTCGGAACCTGCCAGTCGGCAGGACCAACTATGGAAAGAGCAGGGGTGTGTTTATTTTTTTTTATATTCGCTCGTATTTTCAAAAAAATGTCAAAAAAAGAAATGAAATACTTCCCTTCTTTATTTAGGCTAGTTGACGCCACGGGTCGGTTTAGGAATTTTCTGGGAAATCCTGTTCCGTACCATCCCGTACCGCCCTCGAACGCTCCCAAATCCCCCCATACCGTCTCATACCCTCCCATACCTTCCCGTACCTCCCATACCACTCCCATACCCTCCCACACTGTCCCATACCGTCCCATACCGTCCCGTACCGTCCCCCTAATCGGTGTGGGAGTTGCTCTCTTTTGCGTGCGAATTGTACACGAGAACTGCAAACCGGGCCGGTCTGGGTTTGAGGTATACGGAAAGGCCATAATTTGTGAATTTGCAGCTGGACGACGGCAAATTGACCCCACCACAGCGCGGACAGATTCCGGAAATGCCAATCGCGGTGTGTTTTGGAGCTGAAAAATTTTCACCTGAAAATTTTTTTCAGCAGCATTTTTTGGCCGAAAATGGGCCCCAGCTATTAGTGACTGGTCTCATATTTTCAAAAATTTAAGTGGTCAAAAAATTGTCCAATTTTCGACATCGACCCCACCACTTTCTGGACGGATTCCGGAAATGCCAAAAAACTGTGTTTTGGGTCACCCGTTTTTGGGGCCCCTGAGGCGATTTTATATTGGGTCGCTTTTTTAACCCCCCCCCTCAAAAGTTCCACGGCCATTTTTTCGGGTTCTACACCATTTGAGCCCCGACAGGTGCCCAGAACCCCCCTGGAATCGGTTTTGAGCGACTTTTGGCGGTGTTCTGAGGCAAAATAACACTTTTTTTGCTATTTTCAGGCTATTTTTGGCCATTTTCAGGCTATTTTGGCCTGTTTTGGCCTATATTCACTGTATGACCGGGTTTTCGGGTTTTATGAGGTTTGAGCACCAACAGGTGCCACGAAACACCCCAGTACCGGTTTTGTGGGCCTCCTGTGGGGTTTTGGGGGTGAAATATACCTTTTACTCTATGTTCTGGGCCATATTGGGGTGTTTTTTGGCCATGTAGGCCTGGTATGTGCCCTACAGTGCATAAGCCAAATTTGGGTATTTTGAGGGGTAGAGGGTCACGGCGGTGCGTTCATGACTCGGTGGCGGCGATGCTTATTGCTCGCTGTTCTGGCCCTATTTCCCCAATTTCACCCCTTCCCGACCCTTTTCTGATGAAGATCTTTGGCGTGCTCGGTCCTGTCGCAAATGTTCTTTGTGAACGTTCTTCATAAAATAGGGGAGTGTCAGGGGGGTCAAAATAGCTATTTTTGACCAAAAAATCACGCTTTTTTTGACGCCAGGAGGCCTCCTTTGACCCAAATATACCCCAAAAATGGGCTGTGAACCGATTCCGACCTGTTTCGGGCATATTTGACACGTTTCTTGGTGTTTATAGGTGTTTTTTTTGGTCAAAAATAGCTATTTTGACCCCCCTGACACTCCCCTATTTTATGAAGAACGTTCACAAAGAACATTTGCGACAGGACCGAGCACGCCAAAGATCTTCATCAGAAAAGGGTCGGGAAGGGGTGAAATTGGGGAAATAGGGCCAGAACAGCGAGCAATAAGCATCGCCGCCACCGAGTCATGAACGCACCGCCGTGACCCTCTACCCCTCAAAATACCCAAATTTGGCTTATGCACTGTAGGGCACATACCAGGCCTACATGGCCAAAAAACACCCCAATATGGCCCAGAACATAGAGTAAAAGGTATATTTCACCCCCAAAACCCCACAGGAGGCCCACAAAACCGGTACTGGGGTGTTTCGTGGCACCTGTTGGTGCTCAAACCTCATAAAACCCGAAAACCCGGTCATACAGTGAATATAGGCCAAAATAGCCTGAAAATGGCCAAAAATAGCCTGAAAATAGCAAAAAAAGTGTTATTTTGCCTCAGAACACCGCCAAAAGTCGCTCAAAACCGATTCCAGGGGGGTTATGGGCACCTGTCGGGGCTCAAATGGTGTAGAACCCGAAAAAATGGCCGTGGAACTTTTGAGGGGGGGGGTTAAAAAAGCGACCCAATATACCTACCTGTTCCTACCCTCCTTTATGTTTAAACACGATGTACTTATGTACAGTTCATTTTATTTTGAGTACGACTCCACATCCCCCCTGAGGATGATCCCCCCTCCCTCACGGATAAAGATTGATTAGGACGCCATGGGGCACACCCCCTCCGAGGCCATAACCGTCCTGGGTTTTCTCACTCTTCTCTGTGGTCACTGAAACCCCACCGCCATCACTACGTTACCGATAGCTTCTTCAGTACGTTGGGTTTTCAGACCTGAAAATAACCCTTGTTTACGAGTATGGGCTCATGTTTTGTCAAATTTTAAGTCGCTGCATTTTTGTCCATTTTTCCGTACATCCCCCACCACAATCCGGGATTGGTTCGGAAATGCAACAAAACGACCTCTTGGCGGGAGAAAGCCACAGGAAATTTACGCACTTTTTGCAAACAGGGGTTTCCTTACTAAAACCAGAGGAATCTCATCGTTCAGAGTACTTTAGAGTGTTTTTGCGCACACATGTGACCCCACCGTGGAGAGCAATCGGCTCGTGCAATCAAAAGAAAGCAGAAAAAAGGGAAAAATAAAAAGACAAAAGTTGGGTACCTGTTCCCAGTCAAAACACCACAATTCCATCTGAATTTGGGTTTTCAGACCTGAAAATGCCCCTTGTTTAAGAGTATGGGTTCACATTTTGTGAAAATTTAAGTCACTAAAATTTTGTCCATTTTCCCGAATATGCCCCACCACAACGCGGGATTGGCTCGGAAATGCCACAAAACACTGTTTTTTCACCCCCTGACGCACAACTATTTGAGGTGCGTTTTTTTGGTCCCGAAAGACGATTTTTCAGATTTTTTTCCAAAAGTTAGCGCGAAGCCTGCATACCACTCCCATACCGTCCCATACTGTCCCATACCCTCCCAAACCCTCCCACACTGTCCCATACCCTCCCACACTGTCCCATGCAGTCCCATACTGTCCCATACCCTCCCAAATCCTCCCATACCCGAATGTCCGTGACGTCAACTAGCCTAAATTTATGTATTCGTTGTTTGTTGTATATGTCCGGAAATTTTTCAGAAAAGTGCCGGACAGATACACATCAAAATGGGTCCGGACATATACACGGGGGTAGGTAGGTACCTCACATTTATTTCCTCAATTGTATCCCACACCCCTTTGTGCACTCCATGAACTCTACACAACACTCATTTTGCAGATATTTTACTCTCTTTTAAAAAATGGCGTTCGTTCAAGGGCAGAGAAACAGTGTGCAGGTTGACTATCTTACTTCGGGTGTGTGCAATCAGCATTGCCTGCACTTTTTTCAGGCGCAGGAGCGTGAGCTGCAGGCGTCCCCTCAAACGGCAAGACGGAAGCGTCTCATAGTTCTTGCGGATAGAGCAACCTATTTGGCGGAGATGGATAACGCCGTGAACCGCTGCGTAGCCATCAGCAGGGTCACATCGTTCAACATCTTCGACAGCGAGATGGGCGAGCTCACCCGCAGCAACACCACACAGTACGACATCCTCCTCGAAATGCTTCTCCCGGTCGACTTCGCGCGCGTCATCCCCGCCGTCTTCCGCCCCAACGACCCCTACAACTCCATCCCCACCTACGAGCTCGAAGAAAAGCAGCCAATTCAAGAAAACGTCTTTGTCCGCGAAACCACTTTATACTTCGAAGACAACGGAGCCTTAGAGTACAACACAACCTCCGCTCGCGTCGAGGAGGTTACCCGGAGGATGCTTGACGATAAGGACAAAGAAGTCACCGAACTGCGTTCTGCGCTCAACAAACAGAAAGATTCTTACGTCATAGAAATGGTCGATCTGCAGAACCGTGTTGAAGAGCTCAAGCATGCCTTAGACCAGAGCGAATACCTGCTCAAAGCCGCGAAGCAAGGGGGAAACCACGCATCCCCTCCGAACGTTCTTGCAACAGGACGCAGATTGCAGGAAGACGTAAACCGCTATGATGAAAGAGAAGGGGAGCACCAGCAGGCATGGGTTCCTGTCAGTCCATCCGCAACTCCTCCTCATGGGGGTGGGGCAAAGTACGGCCAGCGTGTGCACAATGGTGTAAACGTAGGATCTCCTCTTGGTCACCATGCGCGTCTTGCATCTCCAACGGGAAGGCCGTCAGGAACCACCACTATCAATGTGTTCAAACGGAATGGGGGTGGGAAGGGTGCATTTACCTCAGCAATGGAGCGGAGGTGAGAGAAAAAAAAAATGTGGGTGAGAGGGGGCAACGCCAAAAAAAAAAATGAAATACCCCTTTTATTTGTTGTTTGTTGATCGCATCCATCTCCTAGGTCACCATGCGGGTCTCGCGTAGAGTAGCAGAAGGGTGTCAGGGTAACACCACTCAATGTGTTCAAATGGAGTTGGGGGTGGTAAGGGTGCATATACATCGGCAAAGGAGCGGAGGTGAGAAACAAAAAAATAATGTAGGTGAGGGGCAACGCTTTCCAAACAAAAAAAGGTGTAGTGGAGCACACTCTAGGGTGGCTACACTAATACAACCAAGGTTTCAAAAAAGCATCTTTTTTTTGAAAAGGGAAAAAACAAAAAAAATGAGTCAACGGAACTCCCCATAAGTTCTGTAGTGTTGTGTGGAATGTGTTAAATGTATAGAGTCATATATTATTATTGGTATATTTTTTAGATGTGTAGTACACTGTGCAGGAAAATTCACCTGGCAAGTGTTATTTTTTCTTTTTTTTTTTGAGGCGGAGAAAATCCCGCGTTGTTATCGTGTTTCAGCGGAAATTTTTTAAAAAAAGCGAAAAAAAAATATAAAAGAGAATTCATTTTCAGGCGTGACGATTGTGATATACACACGACGGTGAAGTAAAATTATACTAAATGACTTGACTTGTGGTTTTGCTTGTGGCTTCATTGGGCATACAACGGTGGAACCACAAAGTCAATTCATTTGCTTCACTGTCGTGCAGAAGAGCAAATCCCTCTTGACTGCGGGACGTAATCAGTGCAAGCTGATGACTTGCGCCTACTAGGCATTCCTCATTTCAAGGAAGAATAATTGCAATCATCGACTGCACTCTTCATCCTGTTGATGATCTTCAGTATTAAAGGATTGAAAGTAGATTCCCCCTTCCCCCTCTCCATACCCAACCTTCTTGCCCACCACCCCCCTCACAACCCATCTTTTTCGTCTGTGTTCTTTTGTATTCTGGGGGAAAAACTCATGTCTTGGTGTACAAGCATAGTGCTAGGGAAGGGCTTGGGTTGCGTGCGGTGCAGGTCTTTGTGATGCCCGAGTGGGAAGTACGCCCTATCGTGTACCATCCTCACCATAGATAAGTACGCTGTGCCGCAGCCGGTTTCGCTAGCGGAGCTGGCGGCGAATACTGCATACAACAGCCTCGTCACGTCCCCCCCCTTCACTAACTAAAATGCTTTTTTCGACAAAAAAAACAAAAGCCAAATCAATACAGAGAGAACCAGCCAATTTTTCAACATACAAACGATCTTTCGATCCCCCCTTCAAAAAAGCAGTGACAAGATATATTCCTGTCTATAACTCAACCCAATTTTGTATTATTTGACCCCCTCGTTTTTTCTAGATTTTCAAAAAAAAAAAGTTTTCAAAAAAAAAAAAAGGACATCTTTTCTTCTCGCCACTTTAAAAGAATCAACTCACTTTAATTCTTTCAGGAGAAAAGCAAAAAATAAAATGGGTAAAACCGAAGTCAAACCCGGTCTGACGCTCGAAGAACGCGAAAGCAGCGGGGCCAAAGAGATCACCTTCCACAATGCACTTCGCGACAAGATGTACAAATGCACATACGGGTTTAAGGGCGGAGCTGTCACAAAGCTTGGCACGACTATCGAAAAGGATGGGAAATACTCTGTCAATGTTTACCCTGGAGAGTCTGCGAAATTCGTGAAGGGGACGTGGACCGGGATGTCTAAAAGCCACGGCTGTGGTGAACCTGATAAAGCCTGGAAGGAGAAGCAGTCTTCCGACGCTAAGGGCGAATCCGAGAAGGACCTCAAATTTGTGAAGGAACTGCTCCAGAAAAAGGGGCTTGAGAAGGTCACCGCTGCCGCCGTGGCCGATGCCTGCGCCGAGGCTGGGGTGATGTTCGTGGACCTGACCTTCCCGCCGCGCGACAGCAGCACCAAACCCTCCTGGATGAAACGGAACCTTACCCTCTTCCCTTGGAAGCGCCCCTCCGTCTATCTGAAGGGAAGCGGCCACGTGCCCACCCTCTTCGTTGATAAGATTGAACCCGGTGACATTGACCAAGGTGCACTGGCAGACTGCTATCTGATGGGCGCCTTAGCCTCTGTTGCGGAGTTTGAATGGCTCGTCAGATCGCTGTTTGACGAGGGCCAGGATGTGGACCTGGGGTGCTATAAGATCACGTTGTGCAAGAATGGGTGGTGGCAGACGGTGATCGTGGACGACTTCTTCCCCTGCTCAGGGTCGAAGCCCGCATACTCACGCAACCGCGAGGAGCCCAACGAGCTCTGGGTGTCGCTTGTGGAGAAGGCCTACGCAAAGCTGCACGGCTCGTACGGGGCCATCCAAACCGGTGCCTGTCACCGTGCCCTGGCAGACCTGACAGGATGCCCTGCGGAGATGAAGGAACTCAAATCTGATATGTGGGAACAGCTCCTCGACAACGACAAGAGGGTGTGTATTTTGTAGCAACTTTTCTTTTTTTTTTTTCCAAAAAATTTCCGCTGTTAACTCTTTGCTTGAGGTTAGCTTCTATGACCAAGGAGAGCTTAGGTTCTTATAACCTATTGTTTTGGTCGTTGCATGCATGACCGAGGACTGCGACCATATCACCACTCACCACAGGACTTCCTTCAAGTACTCGGAACACCGGGGAAGAACCTGATGGGCATCCCAGAAGACCAGGTCAGTGCGTCAGAGAAGTATGGCGTCCCCCACCACCCCTCCTCCTCCTCCTCCTCCCACTCCTCCAGCAAACGTTCTACCAATATTAGCCCGACCCCCCTGTGGCTGAAGGGGTGCTATTTTGTGCTATTTTCTGCCATTTTGGGGCCGTCGGCCACACCAACCAACATTTTTTATTCCAACAATAGACAAACCCCTATCAAACACCCCAAATTCACCTTTTATGAATCTAACCTTTTTAACAAAACACACACTTTCTTTTCCACTCAGGGCTCTGTGGGACAAATACGGCAAGGTGGGACTCATCTGCGAGCATTGCTACTCTCTGATCACTGTCATCGAGACGAAGAAGAACAAACACAAGCTCTGCCTCATCCGCAACCCCTGGGGTAACGAGAAGGAGTGGAACGGCAAGTGGTCCGACACGGACGCAAAGTCGTGGACCTCCGAGCTCAAGAAGGAGTGCGGCTACGTGAACGACGTCTCGGACGGCTCCTTCTGGATGGAGTGGTCTGACGTGCAGCAGTGGTTCAACAACGTCTATATGTGCTACACCCACGGTACCTGGGACCAAATCCACGTTGCAGGAAACTACAACCAATCAGTCTCCGATATTATGCTCAAGGTCCAGGTCAAGAAACCTCTCCGCTGTTGGTTCGCTGTCCACCAGAAGGACCCTCGCGGGGTGGAGCCTGGTCACAAAGACGCGAAGTTGGACCACCTTAATATGTTTGTCTACGAAGGCCCGGTCGCTGCAGGCAGCACACCGTTGAAGCCTGCAGCACAGCGCTCCCTCAACAGCCGCGACATTTACAAGGAAATGAAACTGGTTCCGGACAAATCGTACTACTTCGTCAGCCAGGCGAAGGAAAAGGGGCTTGACAAGAGCGTGGTCTACACAATGCTTGTTGAGGACTGTCACAGCTTTGAAATCACTTTCCATACTCCGACCGCTGGGGAGAAGCTGTGGATGGATGACCCATCGAAGCAGTTCTTTCCGACTAAATATTCGGTCACGAAGGCGAAGTATCAGATTAAGGGGCAGTTCACTACCAACGGCTCTGTTATGGAGAAGGTTGGGACTCATGCAACCTTCAAGGGTGCGAAGAAGGAGATCAACGAAAAGACCCTCACCGAGGCTGCTGTCAGAGTAAAGCAGAATGCAACCCGGAAGGAGGGCAAGGCCGTCAAAATCAGTGGATCTTCCCCGGCACCGACGCAGGCAGATTCAGTGAAAATAAACCTGCGTGTCATCCGCGGGAAAGGTCTCGTGTCGATGGACAGCAACGGTCTCTCCGATCCATTCTGTGAGATCAAGCTCCGCGAAGTCAAGGCAGGAAAAGTCCAAGCAAGCCACCCAAACCCACAAAAGAAAGTCACCAAAGTCATTCCCGAAACCCTCGACCCGGTCTGGGAGGAGCAGTTCGCATTCCTGGTACCGACCTCCGATGTGCTCCGCGTCAGCATTTTCGATAAGGACATTGTCGGGAAGGACAACATGGGGCGGGTTGATCTGAACTTTGTATCCCTCATGCCAAAGCTCAAGAAAGGCGTAGAATACAAAGCAAGCCACACAGTCAAGCCCATCAAGGCGAAAGACCCCGTCAGCGGCTCCCTCGACCTGGGGATTACTTTGCTCTGAAGAGGAGAGACAGAGGGTGCGGGATGAGGGTTTCACAATTTAAAATTTCTAATTTTAGTTTTACTGGGGGGGGCCGAATAGTGGACCCCCCCTGAATAGTAGACCCCCCTTGAATAGTAGACCCCCCCTGGGAATTCTGGGTTTTTTTAAATTTTTTTTCCTTTGAATAGTGGACCCCCCCTGAGAAATTCTGGGGGAAAATTTTTTTTTCCGTTGAATAGTGGACCCCCCCCCAGGTTTTCGTTTTTTTTGACTTTTTGCGGAAGTCACGGAAAAATTTTAGAGGGGATCAACTACAAATTTCAAATTGATTTTTCTTTCTTTGGATAGATTTTGTGACAAATCTTTCCAAAGAAGCAAAAATCAGTATATTTTGACACACCCTATCAGCCTCATCGACAGGAGGGATTTAGTAAAAATACAGAAAAAAATTTTTGGGGGGGTCTACTATTTAGGGGGGGTCTACTATTCAACTTGGAAAAAAAATTTTTTTTTTCTGAGACCCCCGATTTATACCCGTCGGTTCGCCTAATAGTGGACCCGGGGTCTACTATTCGGCCCCCCCCAGTAACCCAAAACACAACCTTGAGGCTGGTGTAATGTTTCGTTTTTTTTCATTTTTTTTTGTACAAAAAAACAACAAAAGAACGCTCATTAGTGACAACGGTTGGTCTCAAAAGGACACAAAAAGAACTCAGAAAAAATAATTGAAACTGCAAATGTGCCGAACGAACAGAGAGAGAGAGAGAGAGAGTTAGGGAAAGACAGGGAGGGTGGAGGGTGAGGGGTAGACTTGTGTGTCTTCTGGTGTGTTACGAGGGGAGGGGGAGGGAGGAGGGGAGGACGGAAAGTGTGTATTGCAGTTTGCGGCTTTCAATAGCAACGCAACAGACGTGGTTTATTTCGTGATTTGTGTGTTTGGTGTGTTTGATGTAAAAGCAAAAGTAGTGGAGCTCATCCCCTCATCCCCTGTGTCTACGATCCAATGAATTTTTTCAAAAAAAATAAAAACAAAAAAGGGGGGAAAAACGTAAAAAGTGTTTTGTCTTAGTAGGTAGACCACATCCTCGGGTTGTCCTGCATGCAATGCAACTATTTCGAGAGAAAAAAAAATAATAGCAAAAAAAATAAAAAAAAATGGGAAAACGTTCGAGCACCAACGTTGTATGGATTTCGTTCATTGAAAGACTCACTCTATAAAATAAATTACCATTTTCGTTTCCCCCCCTCCCCTCCCCAGGCTCTTTTTAAGGTGACTAAGCAAAGGTCGAGGCTTATGTTCATTGTTACAAAATATTTCTCCTCTCTCTCTCCCTCTTCATTTTTCCAAAACATAAACAAAAACATTTTCAACTTGGTTTCCCCCTCAATGTTTCTTCTTTTTCACCTTTTTACTTTTCTCTGTTTTACGTTTTGCAGAACATACCACATAAAAAGAAAGTTGGGAACATTTTTGTTGATCCCTATACCTATGCTATCAATTTATTGATTGCATATGTTAAAATTCTTTTTTCACCTCTCACAAATCAATAATTTGCGAATGAGGCACCAAAAATGACACACGCAACACAAAAAATTCGCAAAAAATAATAAAACCTACATTCTTGAACTCTTCTACACGACGTGATTTTCATTGGACGCATCCCCTTCTCCAATTCAATTCAACAAAACTGTAGCTTATTCCCTCAAAATTCGTAAAACGACCCGCGCCATGGCTGCTGAGTCGGAAGACAAAGAGTGAGGGCGAACGCCACGTGAAAAACTGCCCAGATGCGACGCCTGTGAGCTGTATGTAAGCGGCTACCTAAACAGTCGGAGAAATGGTGTGAAGTTCGTTGCAACAGTACGTCCCTCGACGGTACTGCGCGTAATAGTCAGACCCTAGGTGCTCTGTGCTTACATACTAGCATCGAACAGTGCAGGCGCATTAGGCCCAACGTGTCTAAATAGAACAACGAACGAAAAAGACAATGTGAGACTGTAAATCCCAATAACAACAATAACGCCAATTATCTCTTTTCCTTCTTTCTTTTTTTTTTTTTTTTTTAAATGAAAAACGCTAATAACTTTTTGACCCCCCTCTGTAAGTGTTGGTTGAATTGGAGTCGGGGAGCACAAGCAAAGGGCAATGAAAGGAAAACAATGAATAAAAGAACAAGATAGAAGAGCCAGTATTTATGTCTGAACTACACACACAATTCCAATCATTCGAACCGAAGACGCCCAAACATTTCGGTCTGTATTATTTCTTTACAACCGTACGCGTACCGCTTCGTCTGTTGTATACAAAAAAAAATTGCGCACAAAAACCGAATCTTGTTTTTTTTTTTTTTTTTTGTACAATTACCCCCCTTTATGGTTACTGAGACAACCTTGAACTCATCGTACTGTAACTTTTCATAAGGAAAAACGCAGGGACATGCCACGGTCGCTCTAGCTGTTTTCACCCTCATTTTTTTTTTGTGCTCCTCCCTTCCCACAAATTATCATCTGTACTTCAGGACTTTCATTTTAGTGGAGCGCACAGCAAAGTCTCCCCCCTTTTTTTCGTTTCCCGTTTTTCCTGAAGATAGCTATTGACACCGTCGCAGTATCATTGCCTTTCCCTTTTTGTACAGATGGGTCGATTTCAAAACCCCCCCCCCCCCAAAAGTTCTTTTTTGTCTTTTTCATGATATAGGCAGTTTTTTTGCAGTCTGAGGTCCGGAACCGCCCCAAAAACGATTTTCTGGGAGGTTTTGGGAGGTTTTGGGGCGAAATGGACCTTTTTTGACCATTTTTATGGTATTTTTAGGCTGTTTTTGGCCCTTCTTCTTACACAGCCTATTGGGGGTCAAAATAGCTATTTTTGACCAAAAAACACAATTTATTTGACGCCAGGAGGCCTCCGTTGGCCAAATATATCCCAAAAATGGGCTGTGAGCCCAATCCGACCTGTTTTGGGCACATTTGGCACTTTTCTTGGTGCTTATTTGATGTTTTTTGGTCAAAAATAGCTATTTTGACCCCCAATAGGCTGTGTAAGAAGAAGGGCCAAAAACAGCCTAAAAATACCATAAAAATGGTCAAAAAAGGTCCATTTCGCCCCAAAACCTCCCAAAACCTCCCAGAAAATCGTTTTTGGGGCGGTTCCGGACCTCAGACTGCAAAAAAACTGCCTATATCATGAAAAAGACAAAAAAGAACTTTTGGGGGGGGGGGTTTTTGAAATCGACCCAGATGTAAAATTGAAACCACACTCCTACTTTTCCTTTTTATGATTTTCCCACCCCCGCAAACAATAAATCAATAACGACAAAAGGGAGAAGTTGTGGTGAAGCGCACACACCTCGACTTGTTGGTGAAGTGTGTCACTACTCCATCCCGCCCCAGAATAGAAAAAGGAAGGGGTACGGTGTTCAATTTCCTTTTTTAGCATTGCATTGCAATCATAATAAAATGTGACTGCAGTAATGTTGTTGGACATTCAGGTAACTTAACTTTTTTTCTTTCTTCTCCTTTCCCCAACTCATATATCCCCACTTACGAGCCCTGCTTCAATCCCCAATGTTAGCTAGGCAAAACCCAAATTGCGATCTATTTTTTCATTTTCTCCCCTTGTACCTTCCAACAGAGAGCGCCAAACAAAACAATAACACAAATTAATGGTGTTCGTGATTTTACCCAAAAAAACACCCGAAGGTGGCGACATAGCGGGGAATCACGCAATACCAAAGTCAAATTATTGCTTTTTCTTTTAGCGTTTCGGGCGATCTGTTCTTTACTATTTGATTGTTGTTTTTTGGAGAAAAAAAGGGCGCGTTTTTCCTTTTTGTGTAAACGAGAAAAAAGAAAAAAAGAAAAAAAGAAGAAAAATATTGTGTAGCTCGTCTTCGGGTGTCTATACTTAAACAGCCAAAGTTTTCAAAGAAAGCAAAAAAAAAAAAAAATACGAAGGCAACACGAACTAAACGAAATGGCTCTTTTTTTTCATCACCCAAAACTCAAAACCCAACCTCATCCCTCCGCACGTCCACACTGCTACGTTGATGTTGTCTGCCCCGATATGGGGCTCGCATGGAAATACATCTTCTCTGCGTACACTGTGCTTGGCGTGCCAACAAACGTCTCGTTTGGGCCAAGTGTCGCCTCCGTCGACCACAGCACGGCGTCGCTGTTCGCCGAGTGAAGTGCCAATACAAACCCCGCTGTCTCCCCCTCAGCCGGGTAGCATATACAATCACAAACAAAAAATGCGTGGAGTTCACACGAGAAAAAAGCGAGGTGGTCATCAATTTTTCAATTTTTCAAAAATCAAATCAAACAGAGAAAAAAACACGAAACAACGCGAATATGGATCTGAATGTGACATTTTCCGACAAGACATACGTTATTGAGGTGGGTGTGGATGACACAACCGCAGACTTACGCAGGAATGCAGCAGCTGCAGTGGGGTTGCCCGAAGAGAGCTTCAGGATCAGGTTTGGAGGGAAGGTGATGGACGAAGGAGCGGACATGACGCAGCTGAGTTCTGGCGACACTGTTGCATTGACGAGAACAAAGAAATCCGAGGCCATCGCAGAGCTTCGTGCGTTGGGCGAGACCGACATCACCTTACAGAGGCTGGAGAGTGTGAGTGATCCTGAGGTGGCGTGTTTGCTTCTGCAGGCGGAGGTGGCGACTGTGATTCCGAGAGGGTTCTTATTGCATGAAACGTTGACGCGACTTGATTTATCGGGTGTGTCGGTTGTCACGCACATCGAAAGCAACTTCTTGAGTGGCTGCAGCAGCCTGACTGAGATCGACCTCTCGTCCCTTTACAACGTTGCGCGCATTGAGAGCTGCTTCCTCAGCGGATGCAGCAGCCTGACCGAAGTCAATTTGTCCGCACTCCATAGCCTCACATACATCGGGCGCTGCTTCCTGGGAGGGTGCACCAAGTTGTCCGCAGTCGACTTTTCATCGCTCGACACCATCACACACATTGATGTCCACTTTCTTCAAGGCTGCAGCAGCTTAACTTCGATTGATCTGTCTTCACTTGGCGGGGTCACGCATATAGGAGGATACTTCGCTCGTGAATGCAGCAGCCTCTCAGCGATAGACCTTCCAGAAGCAAGCGTAACGTACGTAGGTTCCAATTTTCTTGACAGCTGCAGAAGTTTAACAACCGTCAATTTGTCTTCGTTTGGGGGGGTAAAGGAGCTTGGGGAGAACTTCTTGTGTGGCTGTGTGGGTCTTTCGGCGATCGATCTCTCGCCGTTGCGCAGTGTGCAGACGCTTGGGAGGGGCGTGCTGTCGGGGTGTGGGAATGTTAAAAGCGTCTTCGTCTCTGGCTGCAGCGATGCTGTGTCAAGCGCTCTGAAGCGCAGCAGCCTGGGTGACTGTGTAATGGAGACACGTCCCAAGAGGAGCAGAGACGAAGACGAAGGTTTCAACGAAGCATGCAAGAGGTGTATGCATTCGCAGTGACAACGTCCTGCAGGCAGTGTTTGGAGCGCCCCAAAGCATCCCCATTTCACCTGCTTTTTTGCTTTGTACCCTCAATTCCCCTTCCGGTGTTCGTTGCAAGCCGCATAATCCTGAATGTCGGGATGTGCTCTGCACCAATGTTCTTGCGTATTTCTTGCCTGCGGGAACTTGGTGTGTTGAAGAACGGAACCAGAGAAAAAGACAGATTGCAAAATACAGTTAACAAAAACACCGGTGGGGTAAACATCTTTGGAAATTCCAAAATGCACCTTAGTTGTTACCCCACCTATGTTTGTTGTGTTGCTGTAAAAACAAAAGAAAAATAGCGAAATCACACAATTGTTCAACACCGCATCCGAGAGCACCCCTTAAGGCACACCCGTACTCCTACCACCCCACGCACGAAGCTTTCATCTTCGTGTGCAACGATGTGGACCTTCCCACCAATGATGTCCACCAGAACCCACCACTCCACCTCCATTGTTTTCATATGAATGGCAACCGCGTGAAGAACCCAGTGCTTGAAGACATTCTTGCGCAACCCTCCACAACACACCACACACCATACCTCACATAACAGAGTTACCCTGAACATGGACATCACAGGATACTTCTATTCTGCAAGCTGTGTGATAGCAGTGGACGGGAGCGACACTCTTGCACAGGTGAAGGAGAAGCTTGTTGTGAAGTTTCGCGTGCTACTTGCTCGGCTTGCGGAGCTTCGCGTGCCACGTGATCCGCATGTTGGTGTGCGGATGAGAGGCGGTGGCGACATCGGGAACGACGACTTGCGCATCTGCGACACTGTGATGGATGAGGGGTGTGCCGTTGAGCTGTACTACATTCAACCTAGGTGTTCCATTGGAGACCTTTTGCGTGTGCGCCGCCGTGCTAGACCCGTAAAGAGGCGCGAAGTGGGCATCGTGAAGTCCGCCACAACCCAGAGCAACGGCATCCAATTGAAAGTCGTCTGTGTCGATGGGGAGCTACGTGCCTCCTCGTGGTCGTTAGTGGAGAACTATGACGAGAAGGAGAGCGCGTCCAAGGTATGCTACTGCACAACACCAACCGCACGTTGCATTCCGTTCAACACGCCTTATCTCACCTCCACAGTGCATCATAGACCGTATGCTCGATATAGACATCGAGCCGCTGATGGATGCGTTCACGAAATAAATCTCTCAAAAGAAGAATAAATCGAAAAGGGAGGGTTCTACGTGTTCAAAAGCATTGGCCAGTGTCAGAGGAAATAGAATCGACGGAAGGTGCCTGCAAATTGTTTTTCGTTCAGGGCAGAACAACTTTATATTTTGGTTCTCGTTTGCGCGCGCACCTTTTCAACTTACCTTCCTTCACCCCCCCTGTAAGGGCAACCGTAGGTGAAGTAAGGTATAGTATTGAAATCGATGTGGGGGGGGAGTAAAGGGTCAATTTTACAAAACCAGATTTTGAGGAAAATTTTAGCCGAAAATGGGCCCCACGTATAAGCAACCGGGCTCATATTTCTCAAAATTTAAGTGGTCAAAAAATTGTCCAATTTTCGAGATTGACCCCACCACTGCACGGGTGAATCCCAAAAATGCAAATAAGGACCCTTTTTATCAACTTACCTTCCTTCACCCCCCCCCTGTAAGGGCAACCGTAGGTGAAGTAAGGTATAGTATTGAAATCGATGTGGGGGGGGAGTAAAGGGTCAATTTTACAAAACCAGATTTTGAGGAAAATTTTAGCCGAAAATGGGCCCCACGTATAAGCAACCGGGCTCATATTTCTCAAAATTTAAGTGGTCAAAAAATTGTCCAATTTTCGAGATTGACCCCACCACTGCACGGGTGAATCCCAAAAATGCAAATAAGGACCCTTTTTTCAACTTACCTTCCTTCACCCCCCCCCTGTAAGGGCAACCGTAGGTGAAGTAAGGTATAGTATTGAAATCGATGTGGGGGGGGAGTAAAGGGTCAATTTTACAAAACCAGATTTTGAGGAAAATTTTAGCCGAAAATGGGCCCCACGTATAAGCAACCGGGCTCATATTTCTCAAAATTTAAGTGGTCAAAAAATTGTCCAATTTTCGAGATTGACCCCACCACTGCACGGGTGAATCCCAAAAATGCAAATAAGGACCCTTTTTAATTTGTTCTCTTGAAATGTGTAATTTCATGTTTTCGCGAAAAAAATAACAACTGATCCCTGCAAGGGTTGAAGGAAGGTGGTTGAAAACAACAATAACAACAAGGACAAGTAATTGCTAAGAAAAAAGCGGGGTGTGCTGTGGAAAACTCCGCGCGATTTTCGAAACCACCGTAGCATCCTGGCGATTTGCTGGGTGGTGCTGATGTGCCTGGTGTGATCGATGTGTTGTAGTCTGTGCATTCTGTGTTCCTTCCGCACTGCTCCAACGACGACGACAATGTGGGGAGCCTGTGGACAAAAACGAGCTGGAACACGCGGAGCCTGCCGAGCTGACGTCCAACAACGCTATCGAGCAGATGGTGCTGGACGAAGAGGACAGCCCCTTCTTGAACGTTTCAGATGCTGGCGTCCCAGTGGGTCTGGCAGCGCACGAAGAGCGTTAGCATACCTGCTGCAGAAGAGCAGAATGCTGGGCGTGTTGTAGATTATTTCTACAGGATGGAGTTCCACATCACACCCCGTTTTTTTTCCGATAGCAATTACTTGTTTTTTTTTTTTTTTTTTTTTTTTTTTTCACTGTAACCTACCATGGTAGGCGTGACGCTGACTACGCGGTAGTTATTGGTAGCCGCGCCACTGGTACTGCCTCTTGCTTAGTTTTGTTGTTGTGCTACTTAGCGGGGTTCCACACTGCGACGGGGCAGGGGGGACAGCTTCCCTTTTCCTCTTGGAGACACAGTCCGCACACCTCTCCCCAAGGTGTGGCAGAGCCTACTGACTCTGGGCTGACGACAAAAGGGGACATGCCCTCAAAGAAAAAAGCTAAAAAATTTGGGTTTTTTTTTTGTTTTTTTTTTTTTTTGTTTTTGTTTTTTGTTTTTGTTTCTGTTTCTGTTTCTGTTTCTGTTTTTTTTTTTTTTTTTTTTTGTTTTTTTTTTTTTTTAAAAATTGTCTCTTATTTTGATAAGGTAGGTTTAAAAAGTCATCACGCCGGTGTCACATCAGTGACTCAATGGCGCATGAGTGATTCAATTTCATCGTCCAGATATCCAGCCTCGCAAAGGAAGCGGAGCACGTCTGCCTCATGGCGCTGCATCAGCTGCCCCAGGTTCGTTGTAGGGAGGCTGGAGCGTGGGGTTGCGGGGTTGCTGCACCGGGAGAAGATGTGGCGGAGCGAAGCCTCTTCGGAGCAACGTGGGCAGTACGCCGTCCTGTCCGGGTGCAGCTTGTTGTAGACGAGTGGGTGGCGTTCCACTCGGAGGTTGCGGATGGTCGTCGCACCCAGCCGCGTGAGGTGCGGTGTACGCAGCGCAGGTCGGTGCAGGGCGGTGGTGGATCCACTCTTGTAGGAGTAGATGCTGTTCTCAGCCGGTGTGGGCTCACGGCTGAGGGCACGCGCTTCACGCACGCGCGGATGCTCGCAAGGCTGATCCGCTCGTGGTTCGCAGGGCTGCCGTTCGCACGGCTAGCGAGCTTGTCGGCTGCCTCATTGCCTAGCACCCCCACGTGGGAGGGGATGTAGTGCAGGTGGAGTTTGTACCCTTCACGGGCACGTGAGTGTAGGAGACGCCAGAGTCGGTGTGGTGTTTGTTTGGAGATTGAGGGTTTTTTTAAGATTTGGGGAAAAAATAAGTTTTTGGAGAATAAGTTTTGACCAGTACAAGGGGGACGGGGTACTGTAGAGTACAAGGGGATGACGACCGTAAGACAGGTAAGCTCAAGAAGTTTGGCTGCCTTTACCCATTTGGGTATGGGTTCATATTTTGTGAAAATTTTGTCACTGACATTGTGTCCATTTTTCTGTATATCCCCCACCACAGAACGGGCGGATTCCGGAAATGCAAATGCCGGTGTTTTCGGGCATTTTCAGGTTTTCAGCATCAGGGTGAGAAAATCTGGGTTGTGGTATTTACTTGGCCCTCTTTACATGGATTTTGACCAAAACCAAGAACTTGTCCATTTCGGCAAATTGACCCCATCACACAACGGACGGATTCCGAAAATGCAAATGCCGGTGTTTTTGAGCACTTTCATGTTTTCAGCATCCGGACGGGGCCGGGCCAGGGGACTACTGAGTTAGGTATGCCCTGTGTGACCCTTTTAGAGATGGGCCCCGAAAAAGCATGTGCAAAACTGTACCGAAGAAAAGTCGTGAAAATTTAATCCCTGTAACCAACCCAACCCCTCAGGCCTGCCAACCCCTCATTGTTCCTGAAAAAACTTCGTCAAAAAAAACTTTTAGCGAAACTTTAGCGTGTAGCCACCCCATAGTGGGGCACACTCTAGGGTGGCTACACACCAATACAACCAAGTTTTCAAAAAACTTATTTTCAGTGAAAGAACTTATTATTTGCGCACGCGCGCACGATTTTGGGATCCCCAAATAACGAGAACCAAAATAAAAAGTTGTTCTGCCCTCAGTATTTTGTTTTACCTTCTGATGAAGCGAAAAACACAACAAAATGTGCAGAACGATAAACGAAAAAGGTTGTTTCTTTTTGTGCATGATTCTGCACTGCTAAGAGGAAATTGAACACCGTACCCTACTCCCATCCTTTTTTTCCATTTTTCTGATCCGGGGCGGGTTGGAGTAGAGCCACATTCACCGACAGGTGTGTGCGTTTCACCACAACCTCTCCTTTTTGTCTTTATTGTCTTTATTGTTTCTGGGGCGGGTAAACACAAAAAGGAAAAGTAGGAGTGCGGTTTCAATGTTTTGTTTTGTTTTTATTCACATTTCGAAGTCAGATTCTATTTTTATTATTCGTTTCGTGTCTTCGCTTTTTAATATATGGGTCCGTCCGGAAACCCTCCTGGTAAGATTCATCCTTTTGGGGGTTTTTTGAGGTTTTTCTGCTCAAAACACCCAAACAACCCAATTTTTTGATACCCGCCATATACCTACCACCCCAGAGGGCATATTTTGTTCATTTATTTTGTTTATTTCCGCTCCCCCCCTTTTTACTTATATTTTTTTACGTATTTTTGGACATTTCATAAACGTGGCAATGACAGCAGTGAAGTTCACTTTTTTGTCGAGAAACACGGTAAGAATGGGTGCGACGCACACTTGGTGTCGTTTCGAACCATCTCTCTGATGATTCTTGTTGTCAGGAGATCCTTACCGTAGGGGTCATTGTCGGTGCCCTGCGCGAGCTTCCCCACACAGAGGCCTTTGTTATCTCATTCCCTCGTACTCATACGTATCAGTGCACCCTTCTTTCCATCAATCTCTTTTCTTCTGTGTACTGCTACCCGAGCAACAGTCGTGTCATTTCAGCGTGTACTCTGACATGGAGGGAACCTGTATTTACTATGGAGTCTCCACATCCAAGGTGACCCGCAAAGCAAAAGTCCCTGGCATTGATCCAGTAGATTTGACAGAGGTCAATGAAACCTTGTCAAGGCGGCATGGCAGGATTAAGAGAAAGAGAGAAGAGATCCAGAAGAACGACAATAAAAGGCTGAAAATCTGATTAAAAAGCGAAAATATAGCCTCAGACCCCCCCAAAAACCTATTTTCATATCAGAATATCACCTAGATGCACTTTTTGTGGGGGACATCATCAAAAAAACCCAAAAATACCCAAAAGGATGAATCTTACCAGAGGGGTTTCCGGACGAGTCCATATGTTGCCGAGTGATCGGTGTTCTCAGTAGTTGTTGTTGTCTTAACCCTCAGCAGCTACTCCTTTTGCTTTTCTTTCAGGGACGTGCAATGTACAAAGAAATGATATTGTTTCCTTTTGTACCCCTTTTCACCTCTCCCCCACATAGGCAGCCCCCTCTCCATCCCATGTCTGTGCTCTACAAGCCACACTTCACCGACAGGTCGAGGTGTGTGCGTTTCACCACAACCTCTCCCTTTTGTCTTTATTGTCTTTATTGTTTCTGGGGCGGGTAAACACAAAAAGGAAAAGTAGGAGTGCGGTTTCAATGTTTTGTTTTGTTTTGTTTTTATTCACATTTCGAAGTCAGATTCTATTTTTATTATTCGTTTTGTGTCTTCGCTGTTTAAATCTATGTTGCCGAGTGATCGGTGTTCTCAGTAGTTGTTGTTCTCTTAACCCTCAGCAGCTACTCCTTTTGCTTTTCTTTTTTTATTATTCGAACAAATTCTATTGTTCACTCACCTCATTTCTGTACTTCATGCAAAGGGGTTTTTCTCTTTTTTTTTTCCATTTCTGTCGTTTTGGGGGATAGAAAAAAAGAATGTACACCCAAGAGTGTTGTCTGGGTGAGGAAGCGTTCCAACTTTTTCAATATCGCCCCCATTTTTGTTTTCTATTCGCGATTTTTTCCCACCCCCGTTTTCAGAAAACTGATTTTCCGAAAGTTGGAATCTCAGACAAAACATCGTCATACCGCCATAAACACAGGCTTGGCGATACCTGATAGTAGGCAGGGGGGCGTAGTTTGTGGCTAAACTTTGTAAGTGCGGCCTTGATTTGATTAGCACGAATTACCTTCAGGAAACTGATATCAACACCACACACCATACCCCACAGAACAGAGTCACCCCCCTGAACATGGACATCACAGGACACTTCGAGTCTGCAAGCTGTGTGATAGAAGTGGACGGGAGCGACACTCTTGCACAGGTGAAGGGGAAGCTTGTTGCGGAGCTTGGCGTGCCACGTGCTCGGCATGTTGGTGTGCGGATGAGAGGCGGTGGCGACATCGGGAACGACGACTTGCGCATCTGCGACACGGAGATGGATGAGGGATGTGCCGTTGAGCTGTACTGCACTGGAGCCAACATCACTCCTGGGGTGATACCACGTGTGGATGATACATTCTCGCTCACACTCTCCCCGTGTGACAGGTACCTTGCAGTGATGTGGCGTGAGGAGGGTCTGTCCATCTTCGACACAGCAACACATGAGCGTCAGTGCAACTTCCCTTGCCACCATACTAGTAACCCAGCCTTCTCACCGTGCAGTGCGTGGATCTCATGTGTCAACGAGGACACGCAGTGTGCTGAAGTTCATGACGTGAGGACAGGTGCACTGCACTCTTTTCGAACTCAGGGTGATGGGACGCGTACCACGGCATGGTCACCTTGTGGAACAAAGCTGTTGTCGTGTGGCAGCAAGGGTTTGCAGGTGTGGGACATTACAACAGGCGTTGTTGTGCATGAATGGGACCACATTGTGGAGTGCAAAGACGTTATGCTTGTGGCAGGCGACAGGGTGGCGATGTTTGGGCATGACAGCAACCTACTCACCGTATGGGACTACACGACAGGGGTCGAGGTGCTTGTACTTTCGTCCTCTTCTTCCATATGTATTATTGCAGGGGCACCAAACCAGCGTTTCATTGCAACGTGCGACCCAGACTGCATATTTGTCTGGGATATTGAAACAGGTGAACGTGTATTTGAAGATCACACGGAATACTACTGGACGGACATGGCTGTGTCCGACGACATTGTTGCTGTCTACGCGCCCGGTACGGGGTCTTTGTGCGTGTGGTCCATCTCAACAGGGGAACAGTGGGAACTGCCGTTTCGTGCAAGCGAGAGCCATTCTTCTTACGGTGTTGCAATCAGCAGTTGTGGTGGTGTGGTGATGTACGGAGGGGATGACGGTGTGCATATTGTCGACACCATACAACTGGCTTGAACCCACTTCCACAACGGAAAGGTGCCCATCTACTTTTGCTTCCCTTTTCCTGCACCTTGCCTGTGTAACTCCAAGCGGGAAGATACGCAAAGATAGATAGCACATGTCTCTCGTTGTGGGTGTGTTGGCAATGGAGACCGCAACGTCCCGCTGTGTCTTTTACACACGTGAATCACAACTACCGTCAATGGCGTGGGAAGGCGTGAGTACCTCTAACCCCAGGTGTGCATGCCGTGTGTGGCACCACGTAGCCTTTCCTCCTGCTTGTGTTCCGAGAAGGTACCTGCTTGACAACATCCTCACCACTACTGTTGTGCGCTGTGGTGTACTGTGCGTGTGTGCACCACCTCATGTTCTTGCCTCTTGCCTGCGAGAGCTAGGCGCAGTTAAAAAAACAGATTGTAAAATAAAAAATAGCGAAATCACACAATTGTTCACCACCGCATCCGAGAGCACCCCTTAAGGCACACCCGTACTCCTACCCCACGCACGAAGCTTTCGTCTTCGTGTGCAACAATGTGGACCTTCCCACCAATGATGTCCACCAGAACCCACCACTCCACCTCCATTGTTTTCATATGAATGGCAACCGCGTGAAGAACCCAGTGCTTGAAGACATTCTTGCGCAACCCTCCACACCACACCACACACCATACCTCACAGAACAGAGTCACCCCCCTGAACATGGACATCACAGGACACTTCGAGTCTGCAAGCTGTGTGATAGAAGTGGACGGGAGCGACACTCTTGCACAGGTGAAGGGGAAGCTTGTTGCGGAGCTTGGTGTGCCACGTGCTCGGCATGTTGGTGTGCGGATGAGAGGCGGTGGCGACATCGGGAACGACGACTTGCGCATCTGCGACACGGTGATGGATGAGGGGTGTGCCGTTGAGCTATACTGCACTGGAGCCAACATCACTCCTGGGGTGATACCACGTGTGGATAACACATTGTTGCTCACACTCTCCCCGTGTGACAGGTACCTTGCAGTGATGTGGCGTGAGGAGGGTCTGTCCATCTTCGACACAGCAACACATGAGCGTCAGTGCCACTTCCCTTGCCACCATACTAGCAGCCCAGCCTTCTCACCGTGCAGTGCGTGGATTTCGTGTGTCAACGAGGACACACTGTGTGCTGAAGTTCATGACGTGAGGACAGGTGCACTGGAGCGCTCTGTACACTGGAGCGCGCTTTGCAGAAGAACTACCTGGTAGTGATGAGAGGAGGACCACGGCATGGTCACCTTGTGGAACAAAGCTGTTATCGTGCTGCAGCAAGGGTTTGCAGGTGTGGGACATTGCAACAGGCGTTGTTGTGCATGAATGGGACCACATTGTGCAGTGCGAGTGCGTTATGCTTGTGGCAGGCGACAGGGTGGCGATGTTTGGGATGAACAGCAACCTACTCACCGTATGGGACTACACGACAGGGGTCGAGGTGCTTGTACTTTCGTCCTCTTCTTCCGTATGTTATATAGCACTGACACCTAACCAGCGTTTCATTGCAGCGTGTGGCCCAGACTGTGTGCTCGTCTGGGACATTGAAACAGGTGAACGTGTATTTGAAGATGACACGGAATACTACTGGATTGACATGGCTGTGTCGAACGACATTGTTGCTGTCTACGCGCCCGGTACGCAGTCTTTGTGCGTGTGGTCCATCTCAACAGGTGAACAGAGGCAACTGCCTTGTAGTGCAAGGGAGAGCAAGTATTCGTGGTGTGAATATTGTCGACACCACACAACTGTCTTGAACCCACTTCCACAACGGAAAGGTGCCCATCTACTTTTGCTTCCCTTTTCCTGCACCTTGCCTGTGTAACTCCAAGCGGGAAGATACGCAGAGATAGATAGCACATGTCTCTTGTTGTAGGTGTGTTGGCAATGGAGACCGCACCGTTTCGTTGTGTCTTTTGCGCACGTGAAGCACAACTAGTACCTCTAACCCCAGGTGTGCATGCCGTGTGTGGCACCACGTAGCCTTTCCTCCTGCTTGTGTTCCGAGAAGGTACCTGCTTGACAACATCCTCACCACTACTGTTGTGCGCTGTGGTGTACTGTGCGTGTGTGCACCACCTCATGTTCTTGCCTCTTGCCTGCGAGAGCTAGTTGCATTGAAAAAACAGGTGTAAAATAGAGAATAGCGATATCACCTTGCACAACCCTACACAGCACATCATACACCATACCCCACAGAACAGAGTCACCCCCCTGAACATGGACATCACAGGACACTTCGAGTCTGCAAGCTGTGTGATAGAAGTGGACGGGAGCGACACTCTTGCACAGGTGAAGGGGAAGCTTGTTGCGGAGCTTGGCGTGCCACGTGATCGGCATGTTGGTGTGCGGATGAGAGGCGGTGGCGACATCGGGAACGGCGACTTGCGCATCTGCGACACGGAGATGGATGAGGGATGTGCCGTTGAGCTGTACTGCACTGGAGCCAACATCACTCCTGGGGTGATACCACGTGTGGATAACACACGCTCGCTCACACTCTCCCCGTGTGACAGGTACCTTGCAGTGATGTGGCGTGAGCGTCTGTCCATCTTCGACACAGCAACACATGAACTTCTGAGCCGCTTCCCTGCAAAAGTGTATTATTCTCCAGCCTTCTCACCGTGCAGTGCGTGGATCTCATGTGTCAACGAGGACACGCAGTGTGCTGAAGTTCACGACGTGAGGACAGGTGCACTGGAGCACTCCTTTGGAGAAGAACTTCCAGATGGTGATGAGAGGAGGACCACGGCATGGTCACCTTGTGGAACAAAGCTGTTGTCGTGCTGCAGCAAGGGTTTGCAGGTGTGGGACATTGCAACAGGCGTTGTTGTGCATGAATGGGAGCACATTGTGGAGTGCGAGGACGTCATGCTTGTGGCAGGCGACAGGGTGGCGATGCTTGGGAAGAGCAGCAACCTACTCACCGTATGGGACTACACGACTGGGGTCGAGGTGCTTGTAGTTACGTTCATTTCTTCTATCTGTTACATAGCACTGACACCTAACCAGCGTTTCATTGCAGGGTGTGACGAAGACTGTGTGCTCGTCTGGGACATTGAAACAGGTGAACGTGTATTTGAAGATGACTCGGAAAACTTCTGGACTGACGTGGCTGTGTCGAACGACATTGTTGCTGTCTACGCGCCCGATACGGGGTCTTTGTGCGTGTGGTCCATCTCAACAGGGGAACAGAGGGAACTGCCGTGTCGTGCAAGCGAGAGCCACGATTCTTACGGTATTGCAATCAGCAGCTGTGGTGGTGTGGTGATGTACGGAGGGGATGACGGTGTGAATATTGTCGACACCACACAACTGGCTTGAACCCACTTCCACAACGCTGCCAATCTACTTTTGCTTCCCTTTTCCTGCACCTTGCCTGCGAGAGTTAAAAAACAGATTGTAAAATAAAAAATAGCGAAATCACACAATTGTTCACCACCGCATCCGAGAGCACCCCTTAAGGCACACCCGTACTCCTACCCCACGCACGAAGCTTTCATCTTCGTGTGCAACAATGTGGACCTTCCCACCAATGATGTCTACCAGAACCCACCACTCCACCTCCATTGTTTTCATATGAATGGCAACCGCGTGAAGAACCCAGTGCTTGAAGACATTCTTGCACAACCCTCCACACCACACCACACACCATACCTCACAGAACAGAGTTACCCCCCTGAACATGGACATCACAGGACACTTCGAGTCTGCAAGCTGTGTGATAGAAGTGGACGGGAGCGACACTCTTGCACAGGTGAAGGGTAAGCTTGTTGCGGAGCTTGGCGTGCCACGTGCTCGGCATGTTGGTGTGCGGATGAGAGGCGGTGGCGACATCGGGAACGACGACTTGCGCATCTGCGATACGGTGATGGATGAGGGGTGTGCCGTTGAGCTGTACTGCACTGGAGCCAACATCACTCCTGGGGTGATACCACACGGTACGGAGGAGACTTGCTTCCTCACACTCTCCCCGTGTGACAGGTACCTTGCAGTGATGGATCGCGATAACGGTGTGTCCATCTTCGACACAGAAACACATAACCTTCTGAGCCGCTTCCCTGCAGAAGTGTATTATTCCCCAGTCTTCTCACCGTGCAGTGCGTGGATCTCGTGTGTCAAGCAGAACATGGAGTGTGCTGAAGTTCATGAAGTGAGGACAGGTGCACTGGAGCACTCTTTTGGAGATGAAGGTGATGAGAGGAAGACCACGGCATGGTCACCTTGTGGAACAAAGCTGTTGTCGTGTGGCAGCAAGGGTTTGCAGGTGTGGGACATTGCAACAGGCGTTGTTGTGCATGAATGGGACCACATTGTTGAAGGCTACGTTATGGTTGTGGCAGGCGACAGGGTGGCGATGTTTGGGGAGAGCAGCAACCTACTCACCGTATGGGACTACACGACAGGGGTCGAGGTGCGTGTTATGACATGCCCTTCTGATGTTGCGTATCTGGCACTGTCACCAGACCAGCGTTTCATTGCAGCGTGTTGCGGCAAATGTGTGCGTGTATGGAACATTGAAACAGGTGAAAGCATATTTGAAAACGTCTCAGAAACCATGTGGACTGATGTTGCTGTGTCGAACGACGTTGTTGCTGCTTACTCTTCTGGTAAAATGTTGTGTCTCTGGTCCATCTCCACATCTGAGAAGATCTTGCACCGTGACGTTGTTGAGTGCCACTTCGGTATCGCCATCAGTAGCTGCACTGACGTGCTGATATACGCAGGGGGCACGGGTGTTGAGATTGTTGACATCTCACACCTGTCATGAAGTGCACGATTGCGGTCACATTAGCTGTTGTCCTGAACGCCCTCCTGTTATCAATGATGTTATTGTTGCATTTCGTCCTGGGCCTATTGTTTTGACACTTTCAGGGTATCTCCAAGGAGTAAAGGGTCTCTACTGCTTTTTTAGTCAACACGTAGCATTTTACAAAATCCTCTAGAGACCCTCCTGAAAAGTTGCGCGTCTGTGTCTCCCCCTCCCCGTTCTCTTTTTTCCCGTTTTCTCTGCCTTCCCCACACACCATACCCCACAGAACAGAGTTACCCCCCTGAACATGGACATCACAGGACACTTCGAGTCTGCAAGCTGTGTGATAGAAGTGGACGGGAGCGACACTCTTGCACAGGTGAAGGGTAAGCTTGTTGCGGAGCTTGGTGTGCCACGTGCTCGGCATGTTGGTGTGCGGATGAGAGGCGGTGGCGACATCGGGAACGACGACTTGCGCATCTGCGATACGGTGATGGATGAGGGGTGTGCCGTTGAGCTGTACTGCACTGGTGCCAACATCACTCCTGGGGTGATACCACGTTCTGACAACACATTCTCGCTCACACTCTCCCCGTGTGACAGGTACCTTGCAGTGATGTGGCAAGAGGAGGGTCTGTCCATCTTCGACACAGCAACACATGAGCGTCAGTGCCACTTCCTTTGCGACTATACTAGCAACCCAGCCTTCTCACCGTGCAGTGTGTGGATCTCATGTGTCAATGAGGACACACAGTGTGCTGAAGTTCATGACGTGAGGACAGGTGCACTGGAGCACTCTTTTGGAGATGAAGGTGATGAGAGGAAGACCACGGCATGGTCACCTTGTGGAACAAAGCTGTTGTCGTGCTGCAGCAAGGGTTTGCAGGTGTGGGACATTGCAACAGGCGTTGTTGTGCATGAATGGGACCACATTGTGCAGTGCGAGTGCGTTATGCTTGTGGCAGGCGACAGGGTGGCGATGTTTGGGGAGAACAGTAACCTACTCACCGTATGGGACTACACGACTGGGGTCGAGGTGCTTGTACTTACGTTCCCTTCTTTTCCCATCTGTTACATAGCACTGACACCTAACCAGCGTTTCATTGCAGCGTGTGGCCCAGACTGTGTGCTCGTCTGGGACATTGAAACAGGTGAACGTGTATTTGAAGATGACACAGCATCCTACTGGACTGACATGGCTGTGTCGAACGACATTGTTGCTGTCTACGCGCCCGGTACGGAGTCTTTGTGCGTGTGGTCCATCTCAACAGGGGAACAGAGGGAACTGCCGTTTCGTGCAAGCGAGAGCAATCCTTCTTACGGTGTTGCAATCAGCAGCTGTGGTGGTGTGGTGATGTACGGAGGGGATGACGGTGTGAATGTTGTCGACACCACACAACTGTCGTGAACCCACTTCCACAACGGCAAGGTGCCCATTTACTTTTGCTTCCCTTTTCCTGCACCTTGCCTGTGTAACTCCAAGCGGGAAGATACGCAAAGATAGATAGCACATGTCTCTCGTTGTGGGTGGGTTGGCAATGGAGACCGCAACGTCCCGCTGTGTCTTTTACACACGTGAATCACAACTACCGTCAATGGCGTGGGAAGGCGTGAGTACCTCTAACCCCAGGTGTGCATGCCGTGTGTGGCACCACGTAGCCTTTCCTCCTGCTTGTGTTCCGAGAAGGTACCTGCTTGACAACATCCTCACCACGACTGTTGTGCGCTGTGATGTACTGTGCGTGTGTGCACCACCTCATGTTCTTGCCTCTTGCCTTCGAGAGCTAGGTGCAGTCAAAAAACAGATTGTAAAATAAAGTCCCTCCTATTATCAATGATGTTATTGTTGCATTTCGCCCTGGGCCTATTGTTTGGTCACTTTCAGGGTATCCAAGTAGTTATCTCTATTGTTTTTTTAGTACCACATCTGAGCAAGAGAAAACAATAAGCTCGCGTTTCTTTTATCGAAACAGAATTTATTCTCCGCCCCGTACCCAAAACATAAGCATCACTTCGAATCGGAATAAATATAGTTCTCTCCTTTTTTCCTCCACACGCGCTGGTTTTTGCATTTTGATAATTTTTATCAAAAATCCCTAGTTTTGAGTGCGAAACGTTTATCCATGTATTGCACGGGAAACAATATGACAAACAGGTGCAGGGTGGTTCCGTGCTTATCATAGAACCTGGCACCTTGTGACACTTTGATTGAACTTGTGTGTTCTCTAGTATTTTTTGAAAATGACAGCACATCTCGTTTCCTTCACAAACACCACCCCACCCGTCTTCTCTGCCCTCCCACACACCATACCCCACAGAACAGAGTTACCCCCCCTGAACATGGACATCACAGGACACTTCGAGTCTGCAAGCTGTGTGATAGAAGTGGACGGGAGCGACACTCTTGCACAGGTGAAGGGTAAGCTTGTTGCGGAGCTTGGCGTGCCACGTGCTCGGCATGTTGGTGTGCGGATGAGAGGCGGTGGCGACATCGGGAACGACGACTTGCGCATCTGCGATACGGTGATGGATGAGGGGTGTGCCGTTGAGCTGTACTGCACTGGAGCCAACATCACTCCTGGGGTGATACCACGTGTGGATGATACATTCTCGCTCACACTCTCCCCGTGTGATAGGTACCTTGCAGTGATGTGGCGTGAGGAGGGTCTGTCCATCTTCGACACAGAAACACATGAGCGTCAGTGCCACTTCCGGTGCCAGCATAATAGCAACCCAGCCTTCTCACCGTGCAGTGAGTGGATCTCATGTGTCAACGAGGACACGCAGTGTGCTGAAGTTCATGACGTGAGGACAGGTGCACTGGAGCACTCTTTAGAAGAACTTCCAGATGGTGATGAGACGAGGACCACGGCATGGTCACCTTGTGGAACAAAGCTGTTGTCGTGTGGCAGCAAGGGTTTGCAGGTGTGGGACATTGCAACAGGCGTTGTTGTGCATGAATGGGACCACATTGTGCAGTGCGAGTACGTCATGCTTGTGGCAGGCGACAGGGTGGCGATGTTTGGGAAGAACAGCAACCTACTCACCGTATGGGACTACACGACAGGGGTCGAGGTGCTTGGCCTTACGTTCCCTACTCGCAGTGCTTATATAGCACTGACACCAAACCAGCGTTTCATTGCAGGGTGTGGCCCAGACTGCGTACTCGTCTGGGACATTGAAACAGGTGAACGTGTATTTGAAGATGACTCTGAAAACTTCTGGACTGACATGGCTGTGTCCGACGACATTGTTGCTGTCTACGCGCCCGATTCAGAGTCTTTGTGCGTGTGGTCCATCTCAACAGGGGAACAGAGGGAACTGCCGTGTCGTGCAAGCGAGAGCCATTCTTCTTACGGTATTGCAATCAGCAGCTGTGGTGGTGTGGTGATGTACGGAGGGGATGACGGTGTGAATGTTGTCGACACGACACAACTGTCTTGAACCCACTTCCACAACGGAAAGGTGCCCATCTACTTTTGCTTCCCTTTTCCTGCACCTTGCCTGTGTAACTCCAAGCGGGAAGATACGCAAAGATAGATAGCACATGTCTCTCGTTGTGGTGGGTTGGCAATGGAGACCGCACCGTTCCGCAGTGGCTTTTGCACACGTGAAACACAACTACCGTCAATGGCGTGGGAAGGCGCGAGTACCTCTAACCCCAGGTGTGCATGCCGTGTGTGGCACCACGTAGCCTTTCCTCCTGCTTGTGTTCCCAGAAGGCACCTACCTTTGACAACCACTGTTGTGTGCTGTCGTGTACTGTTTGCACCACCTCATGTTGTTGCGTCTGTTTCCTGCTTTGCGTTGAACAGTAAATAACGAAACTAGTGACTATTATTCAAAGGCCGACAAGGCTCTCGGAGGGTCACTTTGCCTCCTCAGAGCCCCCCCCCCCCCCCCCCCAAATAAAAAAGTGTTTCAGCCACACCACCGTAGTGTTTTAGTGTGTTTTTGATTTTTCTGTTCAATACTCGTTCAAATACTCAATAAAAAAGCTCCCCTTTTTCTCTCATTTCCACTGCTCCACTGCCACTTCCCCCTGCGTCGCGCTGCCTCCAACGTGGCAAGTAGTGCTTTCAACTGATCATGCATAGAAGTCCTCCTCGTGTTGTGCTATTTCTTCTCTGAAGGCATCACATGCAAATAATGCATAAATAACAGCATTTAAGAAGCAAGCTACACATGACATTCATAAGACTAAGCCTAGTCTAGGCTGATGCGGAACAGATGGCTCCGATGAGTCGCTCTCTCCATCCTCATCACCCTCTGTAGTCTCTTCAGCCTTTTCGGCTTCGCTTTCGTCAGAATCCTTGATGCCATCCTCCTTCTTCATCCTTTGCAAATGACCCGACTTTGTGTCATCAGCTTTCAAGCCCCTCACCCGACACTGCTCGCGGAAGCATTTCAAAGAATCTCTCTTGATTCCTGCTGCCGCACCCACTACCGCCTTCTAAAACCCTTCCAAAGGGTGTCCCAGGAAGCGATGTCAGAAGGTGTAAGGGGATGCGGGTGGTGTCAGCCTCAGCTACCTCCAGCTCCGCGGCGTGGGAGACAGGGTTGAGGATATCATACATAGCTGAAATAGCAGTTTGTTCATCCGCTTTTTGTTAGCGGCATGGCCGTCACTGCGGTCTTCAGGTCGCGCCTTTGAGACGCTCGCTGACGAAGGTGTCAGCTGACACATCGCGGTGTGACAGGTCCTGTGATGCCACAATAGTGGCGGCAAGCGATGTACGTTGCTGCCACAGCTTGCTGGCATGCGCTGACGCATGGCAAGTGAGTTTTTCAGCAAAACTTAGTTGCGCCGTCCGTTGGCATCTTCGTTGAGAGTCCACGCTGTGATGGAGGAACGCCTTCCTCCTGTTTCCCATCATCAATAAGTCACACCCAACCCCTTCCAGAAACCCCTGCACCCTCCCACCTCTTCGAAACACACAACATGGTGTCTTGACACACAGCCCACCGCACCACAGATACCCAACTGTGAGAACTGTGACGCGCCTGCACAGCTGCAGTGCGGGATCTGCACAGAGCTGTTCTTCTGTGACACACCTGCATGCTACGATGCTTTCCACCCAAGGAAACGTGACCGTGAGACACATCTCGCTTCTGTGACTGCGTACGGGACGTCGTCGAAGTGTGCACATCACCCAGGCCAAGAGCTGTGCCTCATTTGTGTGCACCCTGCATATGGAGACGCGTTGATCTGCACTCGCTGTGACAAGTGCGATACACATGTGGGACACGAGACAGTTGACATCACGGACTACATGAAACGCCAGCGTGACATCCTCCACTCACACGTGGCAGACCTGACAGCACAGCGGACTGATGCAGAGGAGAAGTGCCGCGTTCTTGAGGAACTCCCACCCACAGAAGGCAGGTACAAAGACCTTCTCCTGCAGACACACATCGGGCACCTTGTGATGCGTGAGGATGTGTCGCGCAGCGAAGTCGTGTGTGAGGAGGAGGTGGCACGGAGCTTCCTCACACAGGCACTCAGTCGTGAAGGGGAGGTGTGTGCGCTGAAGACGTTTGTTGCGAAGGCAGGACACATGATTGCTGAGTGCGAGGCGGTGTGCCAGCTTGGGGACGACCAGGTGCTGCGTGCGGTCACAGAGTCGCAGGCCGTTGTGCGGAACATCAACAGCATGGCAGCGAGTGGAGACCGCCACCGCTTTGTGGGTGCTGCAGACCCACACGCAACGTTTTCCCTGAAGTTACCTATTTGTAATGTGCACGATGCCCTCACCTTGAGGTCTGCGCTTTTTGTGCCTGTACGTGTGCAGGGGTTGGATAAAGCGGAACACGAGATTGATGTGAGTGTGGATGACACGTACAGGGACTTGCGGCGGAAGGTGGCGTCTGCAGTGGGGTTGCGTGAAGGCTGCTTCGACATGACTTTCAGAGATGAAATGATTGCAGAAGGAGGGGACGTGGTGCAGCTGAGGGGTCACAGGGTTGTTGTAACGCATTCCAAGACAGAGAGGAGGAAGCAGGATGCCATTGCAGCACTTCGTGCGTTGTGTGAGACAACACTTTCAAAAGCAAGGCAGGAGCTGCGACTGCGATTACAGACTGCTTCTTCTCGGATACGGAAGTGACGTGCATTGATATCAGTCATGCGTCTGCTGTGACTGTGATAGGGAGTATATTTCTTTGTGACTGCACAGTTTTGACCAAAGTTGATTTGAGCGGATTACATGGTGTCACCTCGATTGGTAGCGGGTTCCTCTTTAAGTGTACATCGTTGTCGACAGTTGATCTTAAGGGATTAGCAGCTGTGACTGCGATTGGGGTTCCTCTGCGGGTGCACATCATTGACGACCAATTCAGCCCTTGCAATAATAATATGTGTGACTGAGTGTGGGGATGCGTTCAAGAATTAAACTCTCCCCCCCAAACCCCCTTTCGTCTCTGGTTTTCTTTATCCAAACGAGTGGATGCGTAACAATATTTTTTTTTCGGTGACATGACACTTGTGACATATCGTAGGAAATCTTTTAGTATGCGCGAAGACGATTCTTGTGCTCCTCATTCTCCCCACACTATGTCAATACAACAGGTTAGACCGTTTGGTCTGGGAGGGTTTGGGGTTTCTTCTTTCTCTCAGTTCAATCTTGAACAATTTCGAGAGGAGTTATATTTATTTTTTCGAAAAAAAAGTGTGATCTGGGGTGAGGAAGCGTTCCAACTTTTCAACCTCTTCCCCAATTTACCTTTCGCGCTTTTTTACCCTCCCCCGTTTTAGAATCAACAGAGAGTGTACGTTAAGATTTGCATTTCTAAAAACAACGACCACTTTTACTCCTTCTATCTCCTCCCCACCCCTCACCCCACTCACCCCACCTTACCTCCCCAAAAAAGGGTTCAATTTGTGAAGTAAATTTACTTCATAATGTGGGGCACCCGAAACAGCTCAAGCCTGCTGAATCGAAGCAGAAAGCACCAGACCAGCTGTTGTGTCTGCGGTGAGTATGTTACAATGGGGTCATGGCCTGCGACGGTGTCGGACACACGGCGTGGGTATGAAGGAGTATGTCTGAACTGCAGTGGACGTGGCCATACTGCAGCAGACTGCCAATCCCCGGCTATATGCACTGCTTGCAGAAGAAGACAAACGCTGGGCTGCAGTGTCTGTGGTGGGATCGGCCACAGCGCAACCCAATGCCCTTCTCCTCTTTGCCGCCGATGCGGCAGTCGTGGCCACTACGAAGCAGACTGCCTCATCTCTGGCCCCATGCCTGTCACCTACACACTACGTTTGAAACACCCTGGCGACGACCTCGGTATCGTTCTTGGCCAGAATACACCAGATGCGAAAATGATTGTAACAAACATGCGCGAAGGGGGCCCCGGGGAGCTGGCGGGGATGACGTTGGGGATGATAGTGGAGTCCATAGATGGGTACCGTGTGCCAAACACGGAGGTGCTGTACAGTGTGTTACACTCGATTCATGCTAAGAGAGAGACCACTGTGCAGGTCGAGGTGTCGCAGCCTACGGATATGCGCAGCGCCATCCTCGCGGCAAGAGATGCGTCGGTGTACGAAGCCTCGCTCCAGCCCCCCACCCCAGTAGGGCACAACGAAGGGTTCGAGCTCGCCCCTTCCTATAGTCCAGACGGGAATAGGCGTTTTGCTGGGTCGCCGCCGGCTATCCCAAAAAATCCGTCTGCGAATCCTCTAAACGAACTGAGCAGAAGATCGCCGAAGTTTACATAAAGAAAGGAAGGGGGAAAAGCACTAAATTGAAGGGGAAAAAAAGGAAAAAAGAAAAGGGTAAAAATGAAAAAATGGCGTGTTTGAGATGGGCCGTTTTGCCGTTTTTTGAAAGAAGAAGAAGAAAAAATAGCATCAAACAAAATAGAAAAATATAGCAACTGTGGTTTGTTACTGGGGGGGGGGGCGAATAGAAGACCCCTGCCGAATACAAGACCCCGCCGAATAGAAGACCCCTTTTTTTTTGGCCGTTTTCATAAAATATATTTTAGAATAGAAGACCCTAGTGGGCTTGCGTGTAGCATACTAGACCCTAGTAGGGTCTTGTATTTAGCATACTGTAACAAAATTAATTTTTTACGCTATGCTAAATCCTAAAAGGGTCTTGTATTCAACGGACCATAAAATATTTATCGAATAATTTTATGTTTGAAAACCCCCCTAAAAAAAGCGCTGACATGGTGAATACAAGGGGGGGGTCTTCTATTCGCCCCCCCCCAGTAAAAGGGATGAAGAAAAACTCGCCACTTTTTTTTGATAACACAACTTGTTGTCAATTCTAACAATATTGAGGCAGCGCTGCGGGCAAACAAAACGGATTGAAAAAGACAGAACCTTGCTTGTTTTCTTTGAGTACTCAATTAACCACAACCGTACTTCAGTTGAACACAATTTTTTATTTTCACCTTTTTGTTTCCCGGCTTTGAGCGCACAGACAAAAGACCCAATCTTTTTTGTGTTTATTTGTTGTGGCCACAGGACCTATCCCCCATACGGCCCTGCGTGGTCATAAAATATACGTCTTTTCTCCTCCTGATGAGATCCTATTCCGAGCCCCCCCCCCAAAAAAAAAAAAGAAAAGAAAAAAAACATTGACGTTGAAGCTAGCTTCACATTTGTATCTCCCTCCCTCCCTCCCACCCTCTTGCCCCTATGTTACAATAAACCTGCGAAAAAGAAAGCGAAGCGATTTTTTTGACCTCTTCTTTAGCAGTATACCCCTAGCTACGCAGGGACTAGGCATACTTTCCACATGCTCCCCTCGGACGACTCTGACCCGTTTGAGTCACCCTCGGACAGCTCGCTCCGCGCATTAAGGGTTGTGTCGAGGGTGATGGGTTGGGTGGGGGGTGCACAAAAAGAAGAAAGGTGAGCAAAACAGAGACAAGAGTGCAGCAGTCTTGGGATAGATGCGTAGGTACGTACGCCCCGTGGAGCTTGACAGTGTTGCGGACGAACGTTGGCGTATTTTTATCCCTTGACATTTAGTCTTCCCATGTGTTGTCTTGTTCCTGATGGCACGCTGATACTCATTACGAATGTATGTACAAGGTGGTTGGGTGTGTATCTATTTCCGTGTCCGTCATCTGCTCGTCCTCGTTGCTGGTGCAACCGCGTTTCGGATAAGTCGTTCTTTGTGGTTCTTATACCAATTTTTTTGTCTTCTGAAGTTTCGGAGCTTTCGTCTCTAGAAAGGTCCATTTTTGGCTGGGATGGGAGGTGATCTGGGTTTACCCTTGCTCATGTCTGGGTGGTGTGGCAGCATTTCATGCAGTATCGCCAACCCCTGAGCCCATCCGCCATACTCCTTACCTTGGGCATCCCAGTACATGGAGTGCTTCCGCAGAAGGTGGTGCCGGTACTCTTGGAGTGAGCGCTTTCTTCTGTTTCCTCTCAGCCTTGAGGCTTGTATATTTCTGTGTCCATTTCGATCATGTCGGCAACAGTACATTTGGCCTCCTGGCTTCTCGGGATGACGTTCCATGATATGTTTGGTATTATTTTATGTGTTTGGCTCCAAGGGTGAGAGCCAATCGTGGGAAAATTTTAATTTGGACGTCTCAGCGCTTCCTGGGCCGAAAAATGGGTCAAAACCGACCTACAAACAGTTTTCCTCACATTTTCGGGCCAGATTCCCCTTTTCCTTGCTCACCCCAACCCACCCAACCCCTTCCAGACACCCCTGCACCCTCCCACCTCTTCGAAACACACAACATGGGGTCTGACACGCAGCCCACCGCACCACAGATGCCGAGCTGTGAGATATGTGACAAGCCTGCACAGCTGCAGTGCGGGATCTGCAAGGAGATGTTCTTCTGCGACAAGCCTGCGTGCTACGATGCTTGCCACCCAAGGAAACGTGACCGTGAGGCACATCGTGCTTCTGTGACTGCGTACGGGACGTCGTCGAAGTGTGCACATCACCCAGGCCTAGAGCTGTCCCTCGTCTGTGAAGACCCTGCGTGTGGAGACGCGTTGATCTGCATGCATTGTGCGTACGTCGGACATACGGGACACAAGACAGTGTATATCACGGACTACATGAAACGCCAGCGTGACATCCTCCACTCACATGTGGCAGACCTGACAGCACAGCGGACTGATGCAAAGAAGAAGTGCCGTGTGCTTGAGGAACTCCCACACACAGAGGACAGGTACAAAGACCTTCTCCTGCAGACACACGTCGAGCACCTCGTGATGCGTGAGGATGTGTCGCGCAGCGAAGTCGTGTGTGAGGAGGAGGTGGCACGGAGCTTCCTCACACAGGCACTCAGTCGTGAAGGGGAGGTGTGTGCGCTGAAGACGTTTGTTGCGAAGGCAGGACACATGATTGCTGAGTGCGAGGCGGTGTGCCAGCTTGGGGACGACCAGGTGCTGCGTGCGGTCACAGAGTCGCAGGCCGTTGTGCGGAACATCAACAGCATGGCAGCGAGTGGAGACCGCCACCGCCTTGTGGGTGCTGCAGACCCACACGCAACGTTTTCCCTGAAGCTGCCTATTTCGAACGTGCATGATGCCCTTGCCCAGAAGTCAGTGTTTGTTATGCGGGTGAGTACACAGCAGCATCCACTGCAGATTCCACAGGACATCCCACAGCGGCTTCAACAGCAGAAACAACAGCAACTTCGACAGCTGCTTCAACAGAAGCTTCCACAGCACAGTCCACAGATGCAACAGCAGATTCCACAGCAGCTTCAACAGCAGAATCAACAACAACTTCAACAGCAGCTTCAGCATCAGATTCCACAGCGCAGTCCACAGATGCAACAGCAACTTCAACAGCAGATGTTTGACAGCCATCGGAATTTGACTACTTACAGCAACGACATTTACACCAGAAAGGTTGAAGCACGTACGAGCCTCTGTCCACCACCGCTGGAAGGCTCACCAACGCAGTGACGGCGGCGATTTGGAGGGGCCTACCTAGCAGATGCGGTGAAATAGTGAGGGCAGTCACCCGCTTTCTCTCGCCATACTGCATGCTTCCTTTTCCTTCGGCGTTTGACCCCAATTAAATCGCGTTCTGGCTGTGACCCTTGTCGGACACTGCGCCCTCTGATAAGGGTAATACTTTCTAGAAACATTCTGAAGTCTGTTTTTGACACAAAATCGGGGTGGGTGGGCCATACTTTGCTCAACCAGTCGAAAATTGGGATTTTTCTGAAATTTGCATTGTGCCCAGCAAAAATCGTCGTTTTTTTGAAGAATTTTCCAAAAAATATACCCCCTATGACTGGACCCAACTCCCCTCACTCTTTTTCCCCTCTTTTTTGACCCAGAAACCCCGCGCTTTTTGAACCTTTTTATCCAAAATACTCCTTTTTAGGGAGCCCCCCTATCCTGTTTACTTCAACACGCGCTGGTTTTTGTGTTCGCTTATTTTTATCAGAAAGCTTTCCCTAGTTTCGACATCAGGACACGCAACGTTTCTCCAGGTGATGCAAACAGGTGCAGGGTGGTTCCGTGCATAGCGTAGAACCTGGCACTTCAAAAACCAAAAGCATTGTTGTGTGAAGTTTTGAAGGAAGTAAATAAAAGCAGCACAACCTTTCTAATGCAGCACAAACCCATCCTTCTCCTGGCACACACCTGCTGGTATTACAATATGAAGAGAAGCAATGCACCCGGGGGGATAACCTCCCATTGCTGCTATAAAAGCGGATGTTGTGAGTCTTCCCATGTGTTGTCTTGTTCCTGACGGCACGCTGATACTCCTCACGAGTATATGTATAAGGTGTTTAGGTCTGTATCTATTTCCGTGTCCGTCATCTGCTCGTCCTCGTTGCTGGTGCAACGACGTTTCGGAGCTTTCGTCTGCAGAAAGGTCCGTTTTTGGCTGGGATGGGAGGTGATCTGGGTTTACCCTTGCTCATGTCTGGGTGGTGTGGCAGCATTTCATGCAGTATCGCCAGCCCCTGAGCCCATCCGCCATACTCCTTACCTTGGGCATCCCAGCACATGGAGTGCTTCCGCAGAAGGTGGTGCCGGTACTCTTGGAGTGAGCGCTTTCTTCTGTTTCCTCTCAGCCTTGAGGCTTCTATATTTCTGTGTCCATTTCGATCATGTCGGCAACAGTACATTTGGCCTCCTGGCTTCTCGGGATGACGGTCCATGATGTGTTTGGTATTATTTTATGTGTTCGGCTCCAAGGATGAGAGTCAATCATGGGAAACTTTTTTTTTTGGACGTCTCAGCGCTCCTGGGACCGAAAAATGGGTCAAAACCGACCTACAAACAGTTTTCCTCACATTTTCGGGCCAGATTCCCCTTTTCCTTGCTCACCCCAACCCACCCAACCCCTTCCAGACACCCCTGCACCCTCCCACCTCTTCGAAACACACAACATGGTGTCTGACACACAGCCCACCGCACCACAGATGCCGAGATGTGAGATATGTGACGTGCCTGCACAGCTGCAGTGCGGGATCTGCAAGGAGATGTTCTTCTGCGACAAGCCTGCGTGCTACGATGCTTGCCACCCAAGGAAACGTGACCGTGAGGCACATCGCGCTTCTGTGACTTCGTACGGGACGTCGTCGAAGTGTGCACATCACCCAGGCCAAGAGCTGTCCCTCATCTGTGAAGACCCTGCGTGTGGAGACGCGTTGATCTGCATGCATTGTGCGTACGTCGGACATACGGGACACAAGACAGTGTACATCACGGACTACATGAAACGCCAGTGCAACATCCTCCACTCACACGTGGCAGACCTGACAGCACAGAGGACTGACGCAGAGGAGAAGTGCCGTGTGCTTGAGGAACTCCCACACACAGAGGGGAGGTACAAAGACCTTCTCCTGCAGACACACGTCGGGCACCTCGTGATGCGTGAGGATGTGTCGCGCAGCGAAGTCGTGTGTGAGGAGGAGTTGGCACGGAGCTTCCTCACACAGGCACTCAGTCGTGAAGGGGAGGTGTGTGCACTGAAGACGTTTGTTGCGAAGGCAGGACACATGATTGCTGAGTGCGAGGCGGTGTGCCAGCTTGGGGACGACCAGGTGCTGCGTGCGGTCACAGAGTCGCAGGCCGTTGTGCGGAGCATCAACAGCATGCCGATGGCAGCGAGTGGAGACCGCCACCGCCTTGTGGGTGCTGCACACCCACACGCAACGTTTTCTCTGAAGTTGCCTATTTGTAATGTGCACGATGCCCTTGCCCAGATGTCTGCGCTTTTTGTGCCTGTACTTGTGCAGGGGTGGGATGGAACGGAACACGAGATTGAGGTGAGTGTGGATGACACGGGCAGGGACTTGCTTCGGAAGGTGGCGTCTGCAGTGGGGTTGCGTGAAGGCTGCTTCGACATCACTTTCAGAGATGAAATGATTGCAGAAGGAGAGGACGTGGTGCAGCTGAGGGGTCACAGGGTTGTTGTAACGCAGACCAACACACAGAGGAGGAAGCAGGATGCCATTGCAGCACTTCGTGCGTTGGGTGAGACAACACTTACACCAAAAAGGTTGAAGCAAGTGACTGATTCGAAGGTGGCTTGCTTGCTCCTCCAGGCAGGAGCTGCGACTGCGATTCCAGACAACTTCTTCTCGAGTACTGCAGTGACGTGCATTGATATCAGTTACGCATCTGCTTTGGTTGCGATTGGAAACATCTTCCTCCGTGACTGCTCAAGTTTGACCACACTCAATCTGAGTGGATTACAAGGTGTCACCTCGATTGGGAGTAGCTTCCTCTTCAGGTGCACATCATTAAGCACAGTTGATTTGAGTGGATTACAAGGTGTCACCGCGATTGGGAACTTGTTCCTCAGCGAATGTACATCATTGACGACTGTTGATCTGAGTGCATTCCAAAGTGTCACCTCGATTGGGAACCACTTTCTCGATGAGTGCACATTATTGTCGACTGTTGATTTGAGTGGATTACAAGGTGTCACCTGCATTGGGTATGCGTTCCTCAAAGGGTGCACATCATTGACGACAGTTGATGTGAGTGGATTGCAAGCTGTCACCGAGGTTGGGTGCTCTTGGCAGGGATGCCGCTCTTTATTCGACGACTGCCCAGCTTTGAAGACCTTGCATGGAAAGGAGAAGTGCAGTAATGTTGTACTCAACTATCTCCCACGAATCTTACGGAAGTGAGAAGCAAGAAAGCGTTCACTTTGCAGCAGTTGATGTTCTGCATCTTCACCCCTCGCACTGTGTGGCCTGCTGCACCACGGCTGCTCTGCACTGTGCTGAGGTGTGCCTCAAGAGGCAGAGGGTAGTGGTGCAGAGTTCGACGACGATACTGGCGAGAATGGGTGGGAAGGGACAAAAGAAGGGGTGGGTCACAAAAGGGGTTTTGGCGTTTTGGGAGGGTTTGGGGTGAAAAAATAGTAAAACCTACAGACAGGAATTATTTGAGTGTTGAATTGGAGTCGGGGAGCAGCAAAGGGCAATGAAGAGAGACAAGGAACATTAACAAAACAGAATAGTGAGTATTTATTTCCACACAGTATTCCATCATTCGATCCTATGAAGCCCGTTCCTCTTGGATTGTATTATTTCCTAACATCAACTACGTGCTGCAGGATCACCAGACAGCGCCACGAAGCGTTTTTGCAGCTGCACCTGCTTGTCGGGGGCGTGTATGTTACGGGCGCTCCGTAGTCACATTTGGATCCCGTAGCCATGTGGCGATGTGGTCACAGTGGCTCACAGGTGTAGGAAGGGTCCGCACCCTACCCAGGTTGGGTACTGCGTCAGTGGTTCTGCTGGAGAGGTTGGAGACGCGTTGGAGCCCTGCCGTGCGTGTGCTGCATGACTCCATGCTGTCGAAGCTGTTCTTCACTGGCAAGTAGGTTGGAGGGTTCTGGCACTTCTGGCAGTGCAGCTTCCCTTGTATGGGTGGTGACTACTTTAAGTTTGACCTCACGCGGCATGCTCGGCTTGTGGAGAAAGTGAGCGATTTCGGTAAGCTTGGTGTGAGTGTGTGCGGGACGTACCGATGCACCACCACGCCATGCAGATGTTCAACACCACCGACCACACCACAGTCTGCAGCACTTCCAAGTTGGTGCATGCTCGTTCAGTGGCGACCAGCTGTCGGACCTCCCTGTCCCACCGCTTATTGTTGAGGACTTCATATTCTTGCCATTTTTCCTTGTCCACCCCAACCCACCCAACCCCTTCCAGACACCCCTGCACCCTCCCACCTCTCCGAAACACACAACATGGTGTCTGACACACAGCCCACCGCACCACAGATGCCGAGCTGTGAGATATGTGACGTGCCTGCACAGCTGCAGTGCGGGAACTGCAAGGAGCTGTACTTCTGCGACACACCTTCGTGCTACGATGCTTGCCACCCAAGGAAACGTGACCGTGAGGCACATCGCGCTTCTGTGACTTCGTACGGGACGTCGTCGAAGTGTGCACATCACCCAGGACAAGACCTGTCCCTCGTCTGTGAAGACCCTGCGTGTGGAGACGCGTTGATCTGCATGCATTGTGCGTACGTCGGACATACGGGACACAAGACAGTGTACATCACGGACTACATGAAACGCCAGTGCAACATCCTCCACTCACACGTGGCAGACCTGACAGCACAGAGGACTGATGCAGAGGAGAAGTGCCGTGTGCTTGAGGAACTCCCACTCACAGAGGGGAGGTACAAAGACCTTATCCTGCAGACACACGTCGGGCACCTCGTGATGCGTGAGGATGTGTCGCGCAGCGAAGTCGTGTGCGAGGAGGAGGTGGCACGGAGCTTCCTCACACAGGCACTCAGTCGTGAAGGGGAGGTGTGTGCGCTGAAGACGTTTGTTGCGAAGGTAGGACACATGATTGCTGAGTGCGAGGCGGTGTGCCAGCTTGGGGACGACCAGGTGCTGCGTGCGGTCACGGAGTCGCAGGCCGTTGTGCGGAGCATCAACAGCATGGCAGCGAGTGGAGACCGCCACCGCCTTGTGGGTGCTGCAGACCCACACGCAACGTTTTACCAGAAACTGCCTATTTGTAATGTGCACGATGCCCTTGCCCAGATGTTGGCGGTTTTTGTGCCTGTACTTGTGCAGGGGTTGGATGGAGTCGAACACAAGATTGATGTGAGTGTGGATGACACGGGCAGGGACTTGCTTCGGAAGGTGGCGTCTGCAGTGGGGTTGCGTGAAGGCTGCTTCGACATTAGTTTCAGAGATGAAGTGATTGCAGAAGGAGGGGACGTGGTGCAGCTGAGGGGTCACAGGGTTGTTGTAACGCTGACCAACACAGAGAGGAGGAAGCAGGATGCCATTGCAGCACTTTGTGCGTTGGGTGAGACAACACTTACATCAAAAAGGTTGAAGCAGGTGACTGATCTACGCAGTGATCCGAAGCTGGCTTGCTTGCTCCTCCAGGCAGGAGCTGCGACTGCGATTCCAGACAACTTTTTCTGGCGTACTGCAGTGACGTGCATTGATCTCAGTCATGCGTCTGCTGTGACTGTGATTGGGAAGGACTTCTTTCGTGACTGCACAGCTTTGACCGCACTCAATTTGAGTGGATTACAAAGTGTCACCTCGATTGGGTGTGACTTCCTCAACGAGTGCACATCATTAACCACAGTTGATCTGAGCGGATTACAAGGTGTCACCTCGATTGGGCAGTGCTTCCTCGGCAATTGCACGTCATTGTCGACTGTTGATCTGAGTGGATTACAAAATGTCACTTATATTGCGATGATGTTCCTCTACGGGTGCACATCATTGTCGACAGTTGATGTGAGTGGATTGCAAGCTGTCACCGAGGTTGGGTGCTCTTGGCAGGGACGCCGCTCTTTATTCGACGAGTGCCCAGCTTTGAAGACCTTGCAGAGAAGTGCAGCAATGCTGTACTCAACGGGCTACCAGACCACTTACGGAAGTGAGAAGCAAGAAAGCGTTCACTTTTGAGCAGCAGTTGTTGTTCTGCATCATCACCCCTCGCACTGTGCGGCCTGGTGCACCACGGCTGCTCTGCACTGTGCTGAGGTGTGCCTCAAGAGGCAGAGGGTAGTGGTGCAGAGTTCGACGACGATACTGGCGAGAATGGGTGGGAAGAGAGAAAAGAGTGGGTGGGTCACAAAAAGGGGTTTTGGCGTTTTGGGGAGGGTTTGGGAGGAAAAATAGTAAAACCCACATGAAGTCTTCTCCACAAATGATTTCATGAAACACATCCTTTAATAAACGCTGAGTGTATTTTTTGGCCCCCTCTGTGAGTGCTTAATTGGAGTCGGGGAGCACAAGCAACGGGCAATGAAGAGAGGCAAAGAACATTAACAAAACAGAAAAGTGAGTATTTGTTTCCACATTATTCTCACTATTCCATTATTCTATCCGAAGAGCCCGTTCCTTTCGAATTGTATTATTTCCTAACAACCACTGCGTTGTTGTCTGCAAAAAGACAAGTTGTCAAGGATTTTACACAAGGTTGCACCCCTGAACCCCTTCGCCCCCTACGCCCCTATCCTCCCCACCCCACACTCCCTGCAGGTGGCACATTCTAACACTACGACATATCCTAAAATGAAGGTAACCGGCCTCAGCGACTCAGGTGTTTCCTGTGTTGTTACGGTTGAATCTGGCGACAGCGTGCTGAGCTTGAAGAACCGTGTGATAGACGCGCTTGAGATGAGCAATCCTAGCCAGGGTGCTATGGGTCTGTGCGTGGCGGGGTGCAGCACGCCTTTGGAGGAAACGGTGCGTGTCAGCGAGACTGAACTCTGCGTGTCAAATGACTCTCACGGTCTTCCAGCAGTGCCTGGTCACTCTACCTTCAACTCCGTCCGTCAAAGTCCTGGGGAGTTTTCCTGCTAGCGAAGCCATCTGGGCGTGACGTAGTGTGTATGTCGGGCCTCCGCATTCATCGACGTTGCTTGCGTGGCAGCGAGGTGTCCACAGTTAGCACCGTTTGGCCTCTCCTCTTGCCTCATTGGTGAAACAGACTTCGGTGGCGGTCCAATCCCATCCCAGAGTGTCCAATGACTGTTAGAGGAGGCTCGTCGCCACTGAACGAGCATGCACCAACTTGGAAGTGGTGCAGACTGTGGTGTGGTCGGTGGTGTTGAACATCTGCATGGTGTGGTGGTGCATCGCAAAGAGGTACGCACACACTCACACCAAGCCGAAATTGCTCACTTTCTCTACACGCCGTGTGAGGTTAAAGTAGGCCCCACCCATACAGGGGAGCTGCACTGCCAGAAGTGTCAGAACCCTCCAACCTACTTGCCAGTGAAGAACAGCTTCGACAGCACGAGGTCATGCAGCACACTCACGGCCGGGATCCAACCTCAACACCATGCCCGTCTCCAGCCTCTCCAGTAGAACCATTGACGCGGTGGTTTTTCCCTTGTCCACCCCAACCACCCAACCCCTTCCAGACACCCCTGCACCCTCCCACCTCCATAAAATGAAGCGTTCCTCCGTGACTGAGTCCCCCACCACAAAGAAGGCCCGGGTGGACGGCCCTGCACCCTCCCACCTCTCCGAAACACACAACATGGTGTCTGACAAGCCCACCGCACCACAGATGCCGAGCTGTGAGAACTGTGACGAGCCTGCACAGCTGCAGTGCGGGATCTGCAAGGAGATGTTCTTCTGCGACACACCTGCGTGCTACGATGCTTGCCACCCAAGGAAACGTGACCGTGAGACACATCGCGCTTCTGTGACTTCGTACGGGACGTCGTCGAAGTGTGCACATCACCCAGACCAAGAGCTGTCCCTCATCTGTGAAGACCCTGCGTGTGGAGACGCGTTGATCTGCATGCATTGTGCGTACGTCGGACATACGGGACACAAGACAGTGTATATCACGGACTACATGAAACGCCAGTGCAACATCCTCCACTCACACGTGGCAGACCTGACAACACAGAGGACTGACGCAGAGGAGAAGTGCCGTGTGCTTGAGGAACTCCCACCCACAGAAGGCAAGTACAAAGACCTTATCCTGCAGACACACGTCGGGCACCTCGTGATGCGTGAGGATGTGTCGCGCAGTGAAGTCGTGTGTGAGGAGGAGTTGGCACGGAGCTTCCTCACACAGGCACTCAGTCGTGAAAGGGAGATGTGTGCACTGAAGACGTTTGTTGCGAAGGTAGGACACATGATTGCTGAGTGCGAGGCGGTGTGCCAGCTTGGGGACGACCAGGTGCTGCGTGCGGTCACAGAGTCGCAGGCAGTTGTGCGGAGCATCAACAGCATGGCAGCGAGTGGAGACCGCCACCGCTTTGTGGGTGCTGCAAACCCAGACACAACGTTTTCCCTGAATCTGCCTGTTTCGAACGTGCGCGATGCCCTCACCTTGAGGTCTGCGGTTGTTGTGCCTGTCCTTGTGCAGGGGTTGGATGGAGTCGAACACGAGATTGAGGTGAGTGTGGATGACACGGGCAGGGACTTGCTTCGGAAGGTGGCGTCTGCAGTGGGGTTGCGTGAAGGCTGCTTCGACATCACTTTCAGAGATGAAATGATTGCAGAAGGAGGGGACGTGGTGCAGCTGAGGGGTCACAGGGTTGTTGTAACGCAGGTCAACACAGAGAGGAGGAAGCAGGATGCCATTGCAGCACTTCGTGAGTTAGGTGAGACAACACTTACATCAAAAAGGTTGAAGCAAGTGACTGATTCGAAGGTGGCTTGCTTGCTCCTCCAGGCAGGAGCTGCGACTGCGATTTCAGACTCCTTCTTCTCGAGTACTGCAGTGACGTGCATTGATATCAGTTACGCATCTGCTTTGGTTGCGATTGGAAACATCTTCCTCCGTGACTGCTCAAGTTTGACCACACTCAATCTGAGTGGATTACAAGGTGTCACCTCGATTGGGGACGACTTCCTCCGAGGGTGCACATCGTTGTCGTCAGTTGATCTGAGTGGATTACAAGCTGTCACCTCGATTGGGAACGGGTTCCTCTGCGAGTGCACATCATTGTCGACTGTTGATCTGAGTGGATTACAAAATGTCACGTCGATTGGGATGATGTTCCTCGTCGGGTGCACATCATTGAAGACTGTTGATGTGAGTGCATTGCAAGGTGTCACCTCGATTGAGTGCTCTTGGAGACACCGCTCTCTATTCGACAACTGCCCAGCGTTGAAGACCTTGCATGGAAAGGAGAAGTGCAGCAATGCTGTACTCAACGTGCTACCACCACACTTACGGAAGTGAGAAGCAAGAAAGCGTTCACTTTGCAGCAGTTGTTGTTGTGCATCTTCACCCCTCGCACTGTGTGGCCTGCACCACGGCTGCTCTGCACTATGCCTGAAGCATGCCTGAGGTGCCCATGTGGCAGAGGCTGTGGTGCAGCAGGTCTGCAAGGAGAACGTGGTGCAACCCTGTCAAGCGAAACAGGTGCGACTTATGTGCACCGCCAACTGACAACACCATTGCTGTTGCTGCTGTTGAGAACGACGACACTAGCAAAAAGGGTGGGAAGGGAAGAAAAGAAGGAGTGAAGCACAAAAAGGGGGTTTGTCTTTTTGGGAGGGAGTGACAGAGTGAGCTGGTGGGGTTTGTTGGGATGAGTTGGATAAGATACAATTGGGAGGATTTGAGAGGGTTGGCTGGGTGTGTGGAAATACTGATATTTGAGATCGGAAAAATAATTAATCCTAAGTAAGGTGCGTGCGTATCAATTATGGGTAAATTTTTTCTTGGTGCTTATGGGCCTGAAAAATGGGTCAAAACCGACCTACAAACGGTTTTCCTCTCATTTTCGGGCCAGATTCACTAAGACATGCATTTTTTGAAAAACTGAAAAAAGTGGGTTTGTCTCACCCTTTTGACCACCCCTTCACCCCCTACGCCCCTATCCTCCCCACCCCACACTCCCTGCAGGTGGCACATTCTAACACTACGACATATCCTAAAATGGAGGTAACCGGCCTCAGCGACTCAGGTGTTTCCTGTGTTGTTACGGTTGAATCTGGCGACAGCGTGCTGAGCTTGAAGAACCGTGTGATAGACGCGCTTGAGATGAGCAATCCTAGCCAGGGTGCTATGGGTCTGTGCGTGGCGGGGTGCAGCACGCCTTTGGAGGAAACGGTGCGTGTCAGCGAGACGGAACTCTGCGCGGGCGGTGTTGTGAGTGTTGTGCGGTCTGAAGCTGCGGTGCTGGGTGGGCGCATACGGTGCGGGAGGTCTGCTTACATCCTTGGTGTGAGTGTGTGCGGGACGTACCTCTTTGCGATGCACCACCACACTATACAGATCTTCAACACCACCAACCACACCACAGTCTGCACCATCACCAATACAGGCACCTTCACCCCCGCCTTCTCCCCTTCAGGCTCCCTCGCTGTTGGCCACGCCTCCGCCAAACAGGTTGATGTGTACACCCCAGAAGGATCCTTGCTCTCCACCCTCTCCACCCCATCAAGCCCTGCATGCGCATACACACCAAACGGCGCTCTCATCGTTGTTGCCAGCTCTCCAGGCAACACTGTGCAGGTATGGGAGGACAATAAGTTGGTACGTTCGTTTGATGCGCTTGGCACGGATATCGAGAGTGTGGCAGTGACAGAACGTTATTTGGCTTATGTGAGTAAAGATACTGTGGTGGTGGTGGATTACACAGAGGGCAAGGTGGTGGCGACGGTGGCGACGGTGGATGCCTCGGGAGTCGCGGCTGCGGAAGGTGGGGAGGTGGTGGGTGCGTGCTCGTTGCGTGGCGTGGTGCGGTGCTGGCGTGACGCTGTCTGGACAACCCCGACCGAGATCCACGGGGCAGAGGGAACCGAACTGTCCGACCTCGTTCTTTCCACTGAACGTGATATTGCCGTTGCAGCGGGACAGTGCAAGGTGTACCTATGGTCGCTTTCCGGTGGGGTGTTGCTGCACACCCTCCCTAGTGCAGAATGGTCGGAGGGGTTTGGGCTAGCATTAACCCCCTCCGGCCGCTGGCTTTTCGTAGGTCGCGACACTGAGGTGGAGGTTGTGGATCTTGATCTGATTCTTTGAAAAAAAAAAAGAGTTTTTCCCTAAACATTTTTGAAACCGCACTCCCCTTGAGGGATGTGGATGTGCTGTGTGATGCCTCCCCCCCCTTCCTCATATGATATTAAGTACGGAACCCTCGTTTTTGGGCGTCGTCGATGTATGTGAGAGAAGAGAGAGAGAGAGAGAGAGAGAGAGCTGTCCAAAGTGTCTGACCCACCTATTGGTGGGAAGGCGTTATTCTCATATTATTATCTTCAGTTCTTTGCCTCCCTTTTTCTGTTTTTTTTCTTTCTTTGTGTCTTTTTCAAAACTAGGGGCGGGTCTCTCGTAACCCACCAAAAAACCCTCTTTTTTGGCAGGTAGCCACCCATAGAGTGATAAACACTCGTGTAAGGACTACCCTATGAGGGAATGTGGGGGGGTCATATATAACTGTGTACACCAGAGATGTGCCGTTCTTAACCAATGTCTTCCAAAACTGAGTACGCCGAACTGAGTGTGGGCAACGAAGCTCTGTTCCTGTGAAGTACGCACACTTCCATTCTGCAAGCAGAGTGTGCCTTTGTACACCCTCTTAGTAAGAGACATCTAAGATGTGTAAAACCACAACATAGGATGTAAGCAAAAAGACACCATGATTGTGCCTATGCACTGTACCAGCCTGCTTCATTGGTTTTTATTTAGACCGTTTGGTCTGGGAGGGTTTGGGGTTTTTTTCTCTCAGTTCAATCTTTGAACACTTTCGAGAGGAGTTTTTAGAACATTGTTTTTCAAAAAATATAAAATATAATGTGTTATCTGTGTGAAGCGTTCAATATTTCAACAGTGCCTGCGTCCGCCGAACGGTGAGGCATTTGCACTTTCAACTTTGTCTTTCTATCCCCGCCACCTTTCCCGTTTCAGAAAAAAATACCAGAACTTCTAATTTCTAATTTATCAAAACAAACCCCCACCTTTCCCTCGGTTTCGCGATTTTTATCTCATTTTTATCTCCTTTTTAGAGTCAACAGAGTGTGCACGTTAAGATTTCTCTCTGTTTTTTTTGTTTTTTGTTTTGTTTTTTTTGTTTTTGCTTCAGTGCTGAGCATTCAACTTTTTCAAACGAAAAAGCTGTTTTTCTATTTGTAGTAGTTTTTAGTAAGGGTTTGTATCACACCTATGTACCTACAATGTGTCCCAGAATTAATGTCACCTGGCGACATTTTTGAAAAAAAAAGTGCAAAAGTGGACAAATTTCGTGACATTTTGACCTTGTCGTGAAGAAAAAGTGTGTAGGGGGTGAAATATTTACATTGCAAGTACCCTTTTTGGCAAAAAAGGGTCTACAACAAAAAAAAGTGAAGTGGATAGTGGACAGTGTAAATGACTCTAGGACGCAGGCACGTAATGAAGTAAAAAACACATAGGCGTGCACAAAATCAAGTAGAACATGTATTAATATTTTGTGTGCATCCCCTCGGACTGGCGAACTGCCTCTAGGCGTCGTGGCATTGACTCGATGTACCCTGCAACGAAGCTCGTGTCCATCTTTGACCATTCTTTGTTGACGATACGTTTAAGTGTCGCCACGTCTTTGGGATCCCTTTCGTTGACTGCAGTCTGCAGCTTGGCCCACAGGTTTTCAATAGGATTGAGATCAGGGGAGTTTCCTGGCCAGTCTTCTTTGGGTAGGAACGAAAAAGGCTGTGTGGAGAGGGAGGCTTGAGTAGTGTTGGCAGTATGACAGGGAGCCCCATCCTGCTGAAAGGTGTAGCTCCTTAGGAAGGAGTTCTTTTATCTCTTTGAGGGCTTTCTGCAACAGTGTCCGGTACTTCTCCGTATTGAGCGACCCCTCGAAGAAGTAGAGCTTAGTCTTACCGCTGGTCGTGATCCCACCCCATGCGTGAAGCTTTCTGGGTAGACCTGACCTTATCAACGGGCGGAGGCGGCTCGTCACCATTTGCAACCCAGACAACATCATTTTTCCTACTCACCTTAGGAAAAAGCCAAAAGTCTTTCTCATCAGTGAACATGACCTTCCCCCAGTCAGTGTTCCTGTGTGCTTCTGCAAAGGCAATTCTGGCGGCGATGTTCTTCTCCGAGAGCTTGGGCTTGCTCGGGGTCTGAAGAGGCCGCAGTCCCTTCTCTTGCAGGCACCTGTGCACGCTCTGTCTTGTCATGTGCAACCTAGCAGCAACCTTCCTGCAGGACCGGAAGCGCTTGCCCCGGCACTGCTTAACCACCTTATTTTGCATCTTGAGGGTGGTGGCTGATCTCTTTCGTCCCCTCCCTGGCTTGTCCGAAAAGTTGCGCTCGCCAGCTCGGTACTGCTTCACCCACCTCATCAAGGTGCGTTGTGAAACCCCAAGCAGCTTCCCCACCTCATCATAGCCTTTCCCGCCATCAACGATCAGAGATGCACCCTGTAGCCGCATCCCTTCCTTGGTGGCCTCCGTGTTCACCACATGGCCCTTAACCATTATATTTTCACTTTTCTTGTATTCCTGAATTAAAAAGAGTGTAAAAAGAGTTTTTGATTTTGAAAATGCCCTTGACAAATTTTGCCTATTTTTTTTAAATGTTGCTAGGTGACATTAATTCTGGGACACATTGTATGTCCCTGTGGTTGGCATTGTCCCTACCCCCTGAATCCATAATGTATTCTCTGTTCAAAGGTAGTCATTGAAACAGAAGAAAAGGAAGGGTTACTGCGTTACTAAGACGTATTCTAAACAATAAAAGTGGAGTTCATCCCTCGGGTGTCTACACTAATACAACCCAGTTTTCAATTTAAAAACAACAACAACAACAACCTTGATCCTTGAGCGCAAAAGAACGTACACCAATTTATCAATACAACGGTAAATTACAATTTTTTTTTTTTTTTGTATTTTTTGTGTGTCTCACAATACTGTGCCTACATGCTTATTAGTCAAAATCACCCACCCACCTAGGTGTTACCTAATAGCATAGCGTGCTAATTGTTATGGACTCATGCAAAGGCAAGATGTTTTTTGAAACAATATAAAACAATAAGCTCGCTTGTTTGTATCGAACAGATTTTATTAACCAAAATAAAACCGACGCAGGAGCTTTTCTTGGAACTGTTTTATTCTCCTCACCCCAACAACAACATCACATTCAGAAAAACACTGTTTTTTCGTTTTTATTCGCTTTCTTTTCTTCTTCCTCACACTTTGTTACTGTGTAGAAAAATTTTTTCGTCCCTGGTCGCATACTGCGAGTTTTCCTGGATGCGCAGGAAAAATGACTGGGGAGTGTTGGTAGCTCCGTGACGCCACAGAGCCGGTACACTTCGTTGAGTGCCTCACAAAACCTAAAAATTACTTATTTGCTTTTATCTATTGTCTTCACGCTTTATCGTTGTTGTTGGGGTGGGAAATAAAATCCACCCCCGTACCCAAAACGTAAACACTTTCAATCAGAAATATTCATTTTTCCTTTTCCACACACACCGGTTTTTGTGTTCCGCTAATTTTTGTCAAAAATAATTTTTCGACAGCGAAACGTTTTCCCCATGCACTGCACGGGAAACAATATGACAAACAGGTGCAGGGTGGTTCCGTGCATATTCATAGAACCCGACACCTTGTGTGTCTTCCAAAAACCAAAAAAGCGTTGTGTAGTTTTGAAGGAAAGGAAAAATAAAATACAGGGCAAAAATCCTCCTTATAACCTCCTTTGTGTTCCGCTCGATTCCCCAAATTACATTTCACCGCTCGTTTCTGTTTGCTTAAGCACAGGCTTAGGTTTATCCTCTTCACATTTCTGTCTCATATTATATCTATGCAATGGGTGTCAGAACAGCCTATGGTGTGTTTTTGTGGTTTCACCGTTGGCTTACAACAGTGAAAAACCACAAGGAATACCACACATCAAGTCATTTTACTTGGAGTCAGGCAAAAGCTATTGCTGGGAGAGCTGGCACATCCAAGGGGGGAGATGTGTGCTGTCTGTTATTAAGCTTCTCAAGGCCACATCGCACGACGCAGTTGGCCCCAAAGGGAAGACACATCCTTCTTCAAAATCCAGCCAGGCCAGGGAGGGTAGGGCTGCCGCCTAGATTCAATTTATTCACGTTTTTTCGTCTCATACTTTGTCTTTCTTTTTGTGGAGGGTAGGGAGGGGTGGGTAGGGGTAGCACACTGTGGAAGAACTTTTGTATTTTCAAAAAGCATCATTCTTCTCTGTAGGGCTAATATCAAACCTACCGTAATCGTAAAAATGTTCGATCGTAAAAAAGGTGGAACTTCCACAAAATCCTGAAAAGGTCGAACATTTTTACAGTCGATAATTTGTACAACGGTATTATAAACCTGCGTCTTCAATGATCCTTTCATTCTTGGACCATTGTGTAGAACCGGAGTAGGGTATATCAAATGCCGACCTCGAAAATGGATGGTGGGCCACTGTAGCAGTGCATATCGTGCACTTGGTCATGTGCCAAAAAGGTGCGCTGTTCACGAGTGGGATTTTGCATTTCAAAGTAAAGTTTTATTGTTGTGTGTGCTTTTTTTTATCTCAATTATATTTTTGTTTCTAAAGTTGTTTCTTGTTTCTCTTTCTCTCTCTCTCTCTCTCTTTTTCCGCATATTTAGCGCCATATACCACCTGAATTGCAAAAAATAGCAGCCCCACCCAACGCCCGCCAACACCCCCCAACACCTCCCCACACCCCCCAACACCCTGCTAATTTAGCCCGAATTTTGGGATTTTTTTTATATAGGGGGTGTTCTGCTACCACTTTCTGGAGGGGTTCCAGGGTGGGGTCCCGGTTCCAAGTAAAAAAAACAAAAAGTGGAAAAGGCAAAGTGGAAATTAGCGAAAAAGGCTAAAAATGTATAAATTTAGACACCCTCAAAAGGGAGAAAAAGTGGACGCTGTGCGCCTGCGGCGCTACATGTTGTATATTCCACCTGATTTTGATCATGTTTGCCGGTGTTGGAAGGTGAAGTCCCTCTATTTTGTACTGTAGGTACTGTAGGTACTGTAGGTACTGTAGGTACTGTAGGTACTGTAGGTACTGTAGGTACTGTAGGTACTGTAGGTACTGTAGGTACTGTAGGTACTGTAGGTACTGTAGGTACTGTAGGTACTGTAGGTACTGTAGGTACTGTAGGTACTGTAGGTACTGTAGGTACTGTAGGTACTGTAGGTACTGTAGGTACTGTAGGTACTGTAGGTACTGTAGGTACTGTAGGTACTGTAGGTACTGTAGGTACTGTAGGTACTGTAGGTACTGTAGGTACTGTAGGTACTGTAGGTACTGTAGGTACTGTAGGTACTGTAGGTACTGTAGGTACTGTAGGTACTGTAGGTACTGTAGGTACTGTAGGTACTGTAGGTACTGTAGGTACTGTAGGTACTGTAGGTACTGTAGGTACTGTAGGTACTGTAGGTACTGTAGGTACTGTAGGTACTGTAGGTACTGTAGGTACTGTAGGTACTGTAGGTACTGTAGGTACTGTAGGTACTGTAGGTACTGTAGGTACTGTAGGTACTGTAGGTACTGTAGGTACTGTAGGTACTGTAGGTACTGTAGGTACTGTAGGTACTGTAGGTACTGTAGGTACTGTAGGTACTGTAGGTACTGTAGGTACTGTAGGTACTGTAGGTACTGTAGGTACTGTAGGTACTGTAGGTACTGTAGGTACTGTAGGTACTGTAGGTACTGTAGGTACTGTAGGTACTGTAGGTACTGTAGGTACTGTAGGTACTGTAGGTACTGTAGGTACTGTAGGTACTGTAGGTACTGTAGGTACTGTAGGTACTGTAGGTACTGTAGGTACTGTAGGTACTGTAGGTACTGTAGGTACTGTAGGTACTGTAGGTACTGTAGGTACTGTAGGTACTGTAGGTACTGTACTCCCAATCCCCTGTGTATACTGTGTATACTGTGTATACTGTGTATACTGTGTATACTGTGTATACTGTGTATACTGTGTATACTGTGTATACTGTGTATACTGTGTATACTGTGTATACTGTGTATACTGTGTATACTGTGTATACTGTGTATACTGTGTATACTGTGTATGCTGTGTATACTGTGTATACTGTGCAGTGTGAGAAAATTGATCACGTATGTACTCAGAACTTGTCCATTTCGGCAAATTGACCCCACCACAGCGAGGACGGATTCCGGAAATGCAAATGCAGGTGTTTAAAAGCTTCACCAACGAGAAAAAAGCTCACGCCAGGGGGGAAAAAGGTGTCTCACCTCCCAACACCCCCCAACGCACCCAACACCTCCCAACGCCTCCCCACGCCCCCCAACACCCCCCAACACCTCCCAACAGCCTGCTAATTTAGGTGGATATATCGTACAATGAAAATCTATGTGAGGCGTGGCCAGGGTTGAAAATCCCGGGCTTCCCCAGCTAGCAAAATTAATTCGAAGCCCGGGTTTGTACCCGGGCTTGGTTTTTTTGTGAAAATAATTAAAATACTGGTGTAAAAAAATTTTCTGCAAACCCAGGGTTCAAAAGAGAATTCCGCCCACGAGGGGCTGGCTCGGTCAGCCCAAAAAAATAATTTCCCCCTCCGCAGGGGATATTATAGGTTTTGGGGGTTTTCGCTGAAACTCGGTCGATCCGGGTCCCCAACCCAGCTCAAGTTGCCTCCGGCGGAATATGAAAATTCCTCGGTTATCTAATTCAGCACTTCATTGATAGCAATTCGTGCACCAGGCGCGAATTGTCAGTAGCCACAGTACATTTATAACAAAGAAAGGGCGGTCATGGCACCCAAAGCGAAGCCACGGTACGCACCATTTCAAAAAATTGAGCTTAAAATTGCACATTTTTACAGCCAAATTATGTGATGGGAAGGGTGGGTTGCAATCTTGCGCCGCAGGCGCACGGTACGCTACTTTTATTATTTCGCCATGATGCATGCTTTCTTTTCCTTCGGCGTTTGACCAATTAAGTCGCGCTCTGGGTGTGGGTAACCCTTGAGTATAGACGTGTGTGTTTTCTTTACTGACTTTGTTGTTTTCTGTAAACAGAGCTTCGTTTCGGCGACTGACTACCCCGGGCTGCACCCTGAGGCTACACCCCCCGGAGTGGGGTGGGGCAGCCCACCCCAGAAAAGTTAAAACCCGGGGAAAACCCAGGCTTAAGCCCGGGTAAACCCGGCCTTCGAACCCGGGCTTGCTCTGCACAAAATTAATTAAGCCCGGGTTTTCCCGGGCTTACTGCCCAAAATTTTCACCGCTGGGCGTGGCTGAGGCGTACTAATGCTTACAATCACGCCTTATCCACGCCTGTATCAGGCCTGAGCGAGGCTTGTTCGGTCCTTGCTGCGTTGCTTCAATTGTATGGTATATGATAACGAAAATAGAAACGACACGTTGCTATTTTTTTCCCTCCTTTTGTTTCACTCGATCAGAAAACAATCCGAAAATATAACTGGTTTTTCTTTACATACATGGTGTGTTCCACAATGAAAAAAAAATCAAACAAAATGATGACGTTCAAATAACCCTGGATATACATTCATTTTTTTTCAAAACAATACATGGACCACTAAACAAAAGACGAACGGGAGCGGTAGTTTCTTTTACAAGGTGGAAGCGAACAACAAAACAACCTTTATTCCCCCCCCCCCCCCCCCCTCCCGTTCATAGTCTTTTGAGCAACAAACAAAGAATAACGAGTCTCTCGAGCATTTTATAAGGACAAATACTTTGTGGTAGTAAATGATTCAAATATTTGAGACTTTTTGTTTATTCCTTTCCCCCTTTTGTTTGATTGTGCACTCACCTCATTTCTGTGCTTCAAGCAAAGGGTTTTTTTTCTCCTTTTGACATCCATTGATTGCATATGATGAAAATACTAATTCCTTTTGACGTCCATATCGGCAGAAAAAAAACGTGGGTAGCGTACTAAACAAAGACCTAATTTTTTTTATCATCATTTTCGTATTTATTTCACCCCATACACACATACCATTTCCCTTTCTCTCAACCCCCCCTTTGTGCACAGAAGTTCACTTCAGAACTACTAATATTTTCATTTCACTTTCATCCGGGGCTCTGGCATCATAATACAATAATAGGCTATGATCGTATGTGGGTCAGTCGGAGGTTATGCCCGCATCAATAACTATTCTCTGCTTTCAAATGAAACACACACATTTTTTGGGCCATCTTTCTTCTGCACAAAACTTACCCCCTTATAACCCCAATATTATCACACACTCCACCCACAGAAACACATTTCTCTCCACTCCCATCACCCCACCCCCTCTGCCCCCCGCATACCATGAGTCTTCCTGGTACCGAGAAAGAGCTCAAACCTGGGTTGTTCGTCACTGAGACCCGACACGAGGAGGAGAGCGGCCGTGCCGTGAAGTGTCTTGCTTTCCGCAATGCAACGCCGGACAGACAGTTTGTCTGCAAATACACGCTGCGCGAGGCGGAAGGGGTCGTTCTCGGCGCGACAGCAGCATGGGGAGACGGCGCAGGCGCTGTCAGTGTGAGTGTCCACCCCGGCGAGTCTGGCGTGGTTCTTGCCACAGGACGGTGGTCTGGTTTGTCAAAATCGATTGCTTCAGGACAGCCCTCCGCTCAATGGGTTGCAGGCGTTAAGGACACTCTCCGTAGCACCTTGCAAGCCGACCTCCAAACCCTTCTCGTCTCCGTCAGCACCCAAGGTGGATACAGTACAGAACAACTCCAGAATTTGTCGCACCTCGATGTTGCACGCTTCTGTTCATCCACTGCGACTCCTTACCTTGACACGGAACCAGAGCTTTCGGTTCCATCACGTTGTTTTAACAAACCCCTTCGAGTCGATTCCGTGCACGCCTCTTCAACTATGGATGTCGTTCAGTATGTCAACAAAGGGAATATTGTTGATCCCTGCTTTGCAGTGCTGCTCTCTTCTGTGGTGCTTGCGGAGAGAAATGGGGCTGGAATTCTGTCGCAAATTTTCTCCAACGCTGCGAACACTGCGCAGCTCAATGTCGGAAGCATCTTTTCTGATGGAATGTGGAAGACCGTTGTGACCGACAGTAGTGTACCCCATATTGTCTCTGGAGCTTCGTACGCTGATTGCGCTGCTGCGTGCACCACGGTGTCAGCTGGGTATTCAAAAACTGCGTTGCATTTGAAAGATATGGGTGCGTCTCCGTCGTGGCTTCCTTCCCGGGTGGCGCATCTTGAGACAGCGTGGTCCGCGTTGCTTGAGAAGATTTATGTGAAAGAAGTTGCGTTGGACTATCTAAAAATTGCGAATTTAAAGCCATTATACCCTACCCTCGGCTTTTTGATCACCGAACTCACCGGAATGCCGGTAAAGACATACCCTGCTGCGGAGTTGAGCGGGGCGAATGGGGGAAGAATTGCAGAATCGTTTGCTACTTTGCGCGCTGCGGTGGATCAGGGTGCGGTCGTTCTGGCGTGCAGTAGTGAAGGGAAACATGACAAAATTTTCTCTGTTTTGGGTCTCCTCGAGGTGACTGCGGCTGATCGACTCATCAAACTTCGTGACCCAACCTCGTCCTTTGATGCATGCGCTGACCACAACACGACTGACACTCCCAATGGAGACTCCTCAATGGACCAAAGCAATCTCAGTGCAACTGGAATGACTCTCGGCCATCACCTCGGTCCCTATGGGGTTGATGATGTGAGTGCGTCCTACCTTTATCGGGCAGAGTCGATGGTGGATGGTGTGCCCACCGATACGTCCGGAGTTTTTTTCATGGATTTTGCAACCTTTTTGAAGAATTTTACTTTTGTGCATATCGGGTACACACATCAGGACCTTCAAAACGTTAACATCGGAGCCTCCTTTGGTGTGGAAGCGGAGGTTGTGGGGGAGGAGGAGAAGGCAAATGGATGCGAACATCTGTACACATCGGAGGCATTTGAAACAGAGAGCGGGGCTGTGGTGTCGGAAAAGGAGGTGCGGAATCTGCAGTTTGGGCACATTGGAGCGAGGTTGACACATAACATTGAAGGTCCTGGGTCGCTGTGGGTCGGTTTAACCCAAGACGGTCATGGATTTGATAAAAAACTCAAAAACGTGCTCCTCTTTGTTGTAACCGTCGAGCCCCGGAAGAACCGACCCGACAAGGTTTCGGTCCTCGAATCGGTGGCGTTTTCGAGAAAGACGCGTCTTGTGGAGGTGAGGCTGTCTAAGGAGACTGCAGGAAAACCTATCTACGTTATACCACAACTGAAGTCGGGGTCGCTTGAGGAAGGGGAAACGCCTCCGGGATACAGTCTGTCTCTTTGGTTCAGCAAAAAGCACGTTGCCGCTCCAAAACCGCAAATTAATCTAACATTTGTACACTACCAGAACAGCGAGGAGACCCTCTGTGCTTATGCGACTGCGAAGGAGGTGAAATCCGCGCATTGGCTTCCCGTTGGGGATAATGCGGTTTTTCAGGCCAGAGGGGCTGCGTTGTGCAGCACCTTGCAGGACAATGCTGTTTCGCTTGACGCTCTCTATCCACCCCCCGCTTGTTCTTCTACGCTTCTTTGGGTCAAACGGGGTGGGTTGGTTGCAGGGTCGACTGCAGCGTCGGAGGATCTGGACGCATCAGAGAGGCAGCACAGCACGCAGTCCGATGCACAACGCCAACCTTCTGTGGGAAAGCCGTATTGGGAAGAGGAAGTGGATTTGGCATATTCGATGGAGGCGTCAGGCGCTGTTGAGGAGGAGGTGGTGAAGGGTGTGCCAGGGCCGTTTCTGTTGTCTCCAATCACCCCAGCTGCAGGGCGGGCAGAGGAATTCGTGCATCAGCTGGTCGAGCAAACCGACACAAATTTTCACAGCACCGAGAGTGAGGATGTTGGTCACTCCGACAGCGATGAGGTGGTCGAGGTGCTTCAGACGGTTCCCCGGATTTCAAGTGTCCCTGCAATGCACTCTGATGACGATGTTGTGACCAGAAAACCTCGCAAATCTTTGATCGAAACGATGCGCATGGACAACAACGGAGGAGTGGGATCACAGAGCTACGTGTCGAGGTGCAGGTAGTAAGCGCAGCGGGGTTAATTGAAGGGAAGGGCTCGAGCTCACCGTTTTGTGAGGTAAAATTGCGGAAGGTGGACCGCAAAACGCACCTCATAGGGAACGATCACCCAAATCCACAAAAAAAGACCACAAAAACAGTGCAAGGCAACCTTTCTGCGCCGGTATTCAATGAAAAATTCAGTTTTGTTGTCCCCGTCCCCGACTGTGTCCGGATCAGCATTTTTGGCAAGAAAACGCTTGGAAAAAAAGCGTTTCTCGGTCGTGTCGACATCTTGAGCGAAGAAATGCTCCAAAAAGCTGAGGTCAACGGACCTCCCATTACCAGCGTTAGTGCGGTGCTTGGAGATGCAAGCCATAAAGATCGTTCAGAAGTATCCGGGACGTTGACAGTGATATACCGCATCCTATCAGTGAGGTGAGAGAAGAAGGGTAGGGAATGGGATGTTTTTTGGTTTGAAAAATGTAAAAGAAGTTAAAAAGACTTGCCCTACAGTGATAAAAAAAGGCTGGCGAGAGGCGCCGCCATGCCATCTTACGAAAAAAATATCTCTCTTTTTTTTGCATATTTTTTAGCTCTTGCCAAATTAAGATTCGATTTTGTCCCCCCCCCATCCCTCCCTTTTTTTTTTGTGATGCCACCCCAATTTGTAACGTACTGTAGTGGGGGAAAGAAAAATATTGTGGTGTTGCGGAGTGGCAAAAAAAGAAAGATTTTTTTTTTGGCCTCAAAGAGGTTTGCTCTGGCCAAGGTAGTCAGTGGGGAGCGTATTGCAGTAATAAAAATGTCAACACAGAATATTTATTCCACACTTTACGCACAAAATTTTACCAACTTTTTTTTTTTTTGGGATTGCTACGGTTTTTTTTAAATCCTTTTTTACTATGTTGTGTGCCTGCTGTCTGCAGAGACACCTTCGCGCACTTCTTACTTCACATATTTTTATTTCCAGTGCTTTGCGTCCGCCGATGAACGGTGAGGCGTTTTGCACTTTTCAACTTCTCTTTTTTTTATTATTTTACTTTGTGAGTGTCCCTCCCACAATTGTACTAAGCTCCCATCCCCTACCCCGGCAAGGAATACTATTATTGTAGGTGTTTACAACTCTCAAGAGAAACGCGCTCAAGGTGCTACATGATGGCGGAGGCGACGGTATCTGTGGTACCATCGTCTCCGGGGCAGGTGTCGGGGACGCTGTTCGCAGCGCTTCTGTTGGCGGCTCCTTTGTCATTATAGCGTAGAGTAACAACAAAGCTCGTGTTATGTAGGGAATTTTATATTTTGTGATGACTAAGTAGAGAGAAACTTAGGTTCATAATCATTCTAAAATTTTTTCTCTCTTTTTTTTTGTTTTTTTGTGAAAACTTCCTTTTTTCTTTCGCCACCAACATACAGATGGGTATCGTGATCCATTTTTTTGATTTCTTACCCTATTCATTTCATCCCCCACTTCACATCCCACCCCTCCACCCCTCCCAAGTTCCTTATCATAAATTTGAGTGGAGACATCCCCTATCACCACCAAATAATCAACCACAGTACATTTTGTTGCAAATCAGATCCGGTGCCCCATTTTTTTTTCTTGCATCTGCCCACATCCTCCTCCACGGGGCAAGGTTTCAGTCCATTGGTGCAGTCAAAGGCCCTTGTTTCGAGTGCGAAACGTTTCTCCATGTATTGCACGGGAAACAATATGACAAACAGGTGCAGGGTGGTTCCGTGCTTACCATAGAACCTGGCACCTTGTGTGTCTCCCAAAAACCAAAAAAGCGTTGTGTGTGTAGTTTTGAAGGAAGGAAAAATAAAATTGGAGGATTTAGACTTGCCAAATATTTATGCATCACACCATTACACCACGCTCATGCTCGAACAACACGTAGTGATGTGCCAAAATTACGAACTCCGGATGGGGATTATGATCCCTCAGACGACACCTCGCAATTTGGCACAGCAGAATGCTGTGTGATACCGATTGTGTGACACCTCCCATCACTCTCGACGCATAGTGGAAAATTTTCAAAAAAAAACAAAAAAAAAGAAGGATTATATTTTGTGTAACCAAATATCAGCCTTTTTGTTTTCGGCTAGCCAACTCTGCAACCGATTCAGAAATCATGAGAGATGATTTCTGCAACCGACTCACAAATCATGTGATATGATTACAATGTTATGCAAAACGTGACCATGACATTTAAAAATTTCTCCCGCCCACCCACACCTGAGTAACTCTCTACGGTATCATGGTTCACGTTTCTCTTCGCTGCACTCTCGTGGTGCAGATACGCCTGCGTTGCCTTCGTTGACGGGCACATCCTTCCCGGGTAATTTCGTGGTGTCTGCCCTCTCCTTATCTGCCATCACGGTACCGCACATTCCCTCCCGCACTTCGGAGTGGTCTTCGCGTGGATCCTCCCATTCCTCGGCTGACCTAGCTAGTGAACGCGCGTGATATACTTTGTCGACTACGCTTGCTTCCATGGAGAAGTCTTCCTCTTCACCTGGCCTACACTGACTAGCTGACCTGCTGGATGGGCGCCAGACTGTCTGGATGGAGACCTCCGTTTGGCCCCGTAGAGGTAGTTCACACTGGGCGTATTCATGGTGACGATGTACACCGCGTTGTCCATCCTCGTTTACGGCTGGTCGTCATCGCGAGGAGCTGAAGGTGCACACCGCAGTTTTCGCTACGATTGGCTGCCCTGCGGGTGTCTTCAGCGCGGAGCGTCTCAAAGAGAAGCGGATCCGTGTGCACGATTCTACATGTCGCTGAAGGTGTAGGACGCTGCTGCTGCTGTAGAGATGGCGCGTTCATCTAGGGTGCATGGATAAGAGACAGGCACTTTTTCCGCCGTAGCTTGGGAATGTGTGGCAGTCGGTTGTAGGGATTTGTGCTGTACATCGCTGCCACCACTGAGCGGGCCGTCCTTATCACGATCTACCAGGAAGTGCGCTGCATCGAGGCTATGTGTACTAGCTGCTTACTGACGGTAGGCTTGCGCTCCTCCCCGAGATGCGTCACTTCAAGTTTGCGGATCGACCACATCTACGACGTGCAAGGGCAATGTATCGCCAGAGGGTTTAGATAGGCATTGTCTGCGATCTTGGATAAACGGTATGGCGAAGAGGCGCAGGGTTGTGGCTGCTTCTTTGGAAAGAGGCTCGCCAATACGTGAAAGGACTACGGTGAGCTGTCGCATGCGTCGTATTTACTTGCCTTTGGACAGGTCTCATAGAAAACGAACAACTCTCTGTCTATATCACGTCTTGAGAGGTTCGCAGACGCTGGCAGGTACGAACCCTTGAACAGGATTGCGGCCCTGGCTGAGTTTGCCATGACCACAGTAGTTCCTTGAAGTGCCGCAAGTTTATATTGGTCACGTGGCTATCGAAATCCATCTCTTCACGGCTCCAGGTTCGCTATGTACTGTCGGACGTCTTCCTGCTCCGGAGCAGTGAAGAGTCCTCTGCAGGACATTCTCACGGAGGTCCCCCCCCCAACTGCGCTCATACGGATTAGGGCCGGCGGGACACGCTGTTCGATGTGTCAAGGTTCTCTAGATTCAAACATTTCATGGATAACCAGCTTCATTACCTTATATGATTATGTTTTCGCGCCCACCCTGGGGATTTCATTATCTCTGAAGCTTTCTGGATTTCTCAAATTATCGTAGCGGTTCAGATCTCGAAATTTCATCTGAAAGAATTTCAGTGACGAGATCAAAACACGCACGATTTTTCCCATCGCAGTTGAGCGATTCGGTAAGCTCAATCAAGCAAACAAAAGGTTAAAGAGGTAGGCGTTACGAAAACAAAAAAACAAAAAAAGCAAATAGTACATTTTTAAAGACCACCAAACAAAAAGAGCACAAAAGCAAAAACAACAACTTTCATTCAAACTCCCATCACTCCCGACGTATTTGCCGCCTCACGTCTACAAAACTTTCAAGCAAAATTAAACAGAGCACACAGCACTTTCAAAACAAACAAAAAAACATTTTCAAACCCCCCATCACTCTCGACGCATTGCGATTATCTTGATTTTTTTTTTTGATAAATTGGAGTAGTGTAGTTGCCTCGGTTGTGTTGCCGCAGTTTTTGTGCAATCTCCACTTTTTCTTCATATTTTTTTTGTGATGTTATGCAACAACGATTTGTGACCAAGATGGCTAAGTGTGAGAGGCTTTTAGAACCATCTTCTTTCCACGTCCCAACCCTTTTGCATCAGCAACGACCGAGCTGCGTTTTATTCAAACTCCTCTTATTTTGGAACCCTTGGTTGCACTACTGTACCCAGAGGATGAGCTCCACGATTCGTGAGGGCTCCCCCCCTTTTTATATTTTTATGTAAACCACGGAATGGATTGCAAAGGGCAGTATCGTTATTGTTGAGCTTTGCATTTCAAATGCCCCCTTTAAAAAAAAACAATACAAAACAAACTTTTTAAGCCCCTTTTTGAGAGCGTTATACAATGTGTGTGTGTGTAAAACAAACAGGTGTGTGTTATCCCTCGCATTCGGAATATAACCATCATGTGTCTGTGCACGATGACCCAAGCAGGTAGAGGATTAACATCAGCTTATCACGATTTGAAAGGCATGTACTGTGCGCACAGAAATGAAAATGATAAAAGAACTTATGTGTGCAGACATGTCTTGTCAGAGGTCAAGCGTCAATTTTTTTTTTTTTTTTCAATTTTTACACCAATTTTATATTCAAAAATTTAGAACGAACAGACCAGAACCTAGGTTTGTGAGTTTTTTTTTTTTTTCTTCCTTTGTTAAACATACATGTTGGTACGTACGTAAAACGCGCAAAAATAATCAAAAAACGCGCAAAATAATAAAAAAATATTTTTACAGGGGGCGGGCCGAATACAAGGGGCGCCCCTTATATTTGGCGTGCCAAATCGGTAAAAATGGGCCAAAATCCCCTCTCCCTCGGGGTGGCTTTTTCAGGAGGCGGGTAAGGACTCGAGGCCGGAACCCTCGTTTTTCGGCGTTTCCGAAATCCGTCCGGCAAGTGGTGGGGTCATTTCGAAAAAATGGACCAATTTTTAGGTGTTTAAATTTTCCCCCATTTTTGGCCCTAACACACAGCTTTACCCGTTTTCACTCGGTTTGTACACATTTTCAGGCCATGTTTGACCTGAAAAGCCAGTTCATACGGGCACCAGACAGTTGTACGGGTGTTAGTGATCCCCGCGAAGCCATCCGCGAACTACGTGTAGGCAGTGAAGCTGCTCAGTACGCACATTCCATTTGCAACCGAAAGAGTGTGCCTTTGTACACCTACTGGTAAAAGACAAGCATCTGCCACTATCTGTGAATTTACCAAAAGCCCCAGCCCCAGGCCACTACATCTCCTCACTAAAGCAGATAGGTCTATTCTCTTGAACTCCCCTCTTCGTATCGTATGAAACGAAAATAGCAAGTGCAGCGAGTGGGTAAGGAAATCGCCCGCCGCAGGCGGGTTTTTTTGAAGTAACACTCAAATTTTGCACCTACTTTCTTCCCAACTGACGATTGACACTGGCGGGCAGAGTCAAAAATGGGTTCCCAGAACAGCAAAAGGGGGTGCCCCTTATATTTAGCGGGCACCCCGCGAAAATTTCCCAAACCCTAGGTGCCCCTTGTATTTGGCATGCCCTTTGTATTTGGCCTGCCCCTTATATTCGGCCCCCCCCCCCTGTAATAAAAAACGTCACAAAGACGTTTTGCGCGCTTTTGTTACGTCTTTGTGACATTTTTATGAAAAACATTTTTTTATTATTTTGCGCGTTTTTTATACATAGCGCTCTAATTAGACTCCAACTAGATAATTAGAGTCGGCAGTTAGAGTATAATTAGAGTCTTTAAAACTCTAACTGAACTCTAATACTCTAACTGGACTCTAATTAGACTCTAATTAGAGTCTTATAATAGGGTCAATAAGAGGGGCACATCAACCAATGCTATAGCCATAAACCCAGGGAGCATAGCCAGTGCAAGAAATTCGATTTTGTAATCCAGAACGTCTGTTTTCTGCTTGCAGAGGACTAGATACAAGAAAATATTGTTTGTTCCCCCAGAAAACCAGTGCACAATTCACACTGGTCTTGTTGCCTTTTTAGCACAGGAATTTTGGCCCAGGGCATGATCACTTGAAGCATGGCACTTTAGTGTGCATGGGGTAGGGTGTTGTTTGTTATGAATTCTCTTTGTTATAACATCTAAGTCAATCGCGGGTGGTGGTTTAGCGCGAGGCTTGGATCTCTCCTGGGTTCATAAGTAGTTATTTCTGCGGATGAAATGAACGTATACTCATAGATTTCCCGTCGACACAACCTTTGATACTGGGATTATCCCCTTCGACCCCTTAGTGGTAGTTAAACTCGATTGACATTTACATTCCTAGAGATGAAAGAACAAGACAACACTTCTGTACCCGCGCATCAAAATTGTGGAAAACTTTGCACCCCAAACATCCTCAATAACGCCCGCCAAAAGGCGCCCCTTGTTACTGGGAGTTGGTTCTCATGTTTGTTACCTGCACAGCAGGAATTCCTCTGAGTCCAACGCTGTTTGGCCTGTCTGCGGCATTGCACCCGAAGGTGCACGAAGAGTTTTTGCGGTGTCGCATTCCCTCATGTGTGGGTCACTCACACTTGAGGGCATGTGCCACTGCGGGTCCGGGTACCCATAGCTGAGAATAAGCCGGGTCCCGAGTCCCGGGTACTAGGTACAGTAGGACTTGGACTAGGCCCCCACCCTCCCGCGACCGGGTCCCCGACCCGCTTTCAGGCGGACCCACAGCGCCTTCACATAGTTGTGTCCCAGTCCGGCTGAGAATAACCGGGTCCCGGGTCCCCAAGTCTTATTCTCAGCTATGTGGGCACCTGGACACCTGGGTCCTACAGAGGAACCTTAGGGGAACCAGTTCCTTAAGGCGTTTGCACCTACAAGAAGCCTGTTGTTTTACTCTAATTAGACTATAATTAGAGTGTAGTTAGAGTCTAATTATGCTCTAACTGCGCTCTAATTATAGTCTAATTGAAGAAAAGCGACTCTAATTATACTCTAACTGGACTCTAACTGACTTGACCCAAAATCCCAGACTCTAATTATACCCTAACACTCTAATTGGAGCGCTATGTATAGTTTTTTGATTATTTTTGCGCGTTTTACGTACGTACCAACATGTATGGTTAAAATCAGGGATTTATATACGATTTTTTTCCTTACCAAAATGTACCGTTTTGCCTATGACACTACTGGGCACAGCTAGCACCATACTCACCTGAGCTGTGCCTATATTAGGCACAATTCCAGTACAGTTTCAGCACAAGTACACACAACTAACCACAACTAACCACAATTACACCACAATTACACACAATTACACCGAAATTACGCTGGGGAAAAAAATGGTACACCACCCTACAGGGAAGCATGCCACCACATGTAAGTGACCTCTGTACTGTACTGTACTGTACTGTACTGTACTGTACTGTACTGTACTGTACTGTACTGTACTGTACTGTACTGTACTGTACTGTACTGTACTGTACTGTACTGTACTGTACTGTACTGTACTGTACTGTACTGTACTGTACTGTACTGTACTGTACTGTACTGTACTGTACTGTACTGTACTGTACTGTACTGTACTGTACTGTACTGTACTGTACTGTACTGTACTGTACTGTACTGTACTGTACTGTACTGTACTGTACTGTACTGTACTGTACTGTACTGTACTGTACTGTACTGTACTGTACTGTACTGTACTGTACTGTACTGTACTGTACTGTACTGTACTGTACTGTACTGTACTGTACTGTACTGTACTGTACTGTACTGTACTGTACTGTACTGTACTGTACTGTACTGTACTGTACTGTACTGTACTGTACTGTACTGTACTGTACTGTACTGTACTGTACTGTACTGTACTGTACTGTACTGTACTGTACTGTACTGTACTGTACTGTACTGTACTGTACTGTACTGTACTGTACTGTACTGTACTGTACTGTACTGTACTGTACTGTACTGTACTGTACTGTACTGTACTGTACTGTACTGTACTGTACTGTACTGTACTGTACTGTACTGTACTGTACTGTACTGTACTGTACTGTACTGTACTGTACTGTACTGTACTGTACTGTACTGTACTGTACTGTACTGTACTGTACTGTACTGTACTGTACTGTACTGTACTGTACTGTACTGTACTGTACTGTACTGTACTGTACTGTACTGTACTGTACTGTACTGTACTGTACTGTACTGTACTGTACTGTACTGTACTGTACTGTACTGTACTGTACTGTACTGTACTGTACTGTACTGTACTGTACTGTACTGTACTGTACTGTACTGTACTGTACTGTACTGTACTGTACTGTACTGTACTGTACTGTACTGTACGACTCCCAATCCCCTGTGTATACTGTGTATACTGTGTATACTGTGTATACTGTGTATACTGTGTATACTGTGTATACTGTGTATACTGTGTATACTGTGTATACTGTGTATACTGTGTATACTGTGTATACTGTGTATACTGTGTATACTGTGTATACTGTGTATACTGTGTATACTGTGTATACTGTGTATACTGTGTATACTGTGTATACTGTGTATACTGTGTATACTGTGTATACTGTGTATACTGTGTATACTGTGTATACTGTGTATACTGTGTATACTGTGTATACTGTGTATACTGTGTATACTGTGTATACTGTGTATACTGTGTATACTGTGTATACTGTGTATACTGTGTATACTGTGTATACTGTGTATACTGTGTATACTGTGTATACTGTGTATACTGTGTATACTGTGTATACTGTGTATACTGTGTATACTGTGTATACTGTGTATACTGTGTATACTGTGTATACTGTGTATACTGTGTATACTGCGGAATTGACCAACAACGAGAACTTGTCCATTTCGGCAAATTGACCCCATCACTGGCCGGACGGATTCCGGAAATGCAAATGCCGGCGTTTAAAAGATTCACCAACGAAAACAATTTTTTTTTCAACACATGAATGCCCCCCTAACCGGCATGACAACTGGTAGAAACGCGGGGAATCGGTTATGCAGCCACGCCAAAAAAAGTGCAATATTAAGAGAAATGTTATCAAAGTCTTGTTGGCCGACCTTCAGCATTATTGGGCACTAAATTTAAGATAAGAGAGCAGGAGAAACATGCAGAAAACAAAAAAATCCGTTTTTGCACACTTACACACACGTACCCACAAGTACCAACACTTACGCACACTTACGTACACTTACACACACTTACGCAGAACTGAGCAGAACTGACCAAAACTGAGCACAATCACGCCACAATTACACCACAATTACACCACAATTACAGCACAATTACAGCGGCCCAAAACGGTACACAAAAGTGCAAAAAAAGTGAGGCTGTTATTCCTGAGGGGCCTGGAGGCATGGAGGGGCTTTTTTGAAGAAACGGACTTAAGATTGAAGTATTATCATTGTACTAGCCCAGGGGGCTTCACTGGCTAGGGCTCCAGCCCACATGCACTATGCCCGACTCCAGCACGCAAGGTAGCATTCACAGCACCTTTCACCCCTTCAGGAGGAGTGCACAAAAGGGCACCCGGATGCAATTTTTCACCCATATCAGGACGTGACTCAATTTTTTTTGCGAAGCAAAGAAAAATAATATAATATGGCGCCGCAGGCGAAAAAAAATTGGGGTACGGTGTAAAAATCTAGCCTTTTACACCACATGGTCACTCAACGAACCCTTTTTTGCGGAGCAAAAAAGGAAAAATGGCGCCGCAGGCAAAAAAAATTTGGGTACAGCCTGTATGGTACGGGATTTCATGGTGCGGTCGGCAACCCAGTTCCCCAAAAAATGCAAAAAACTTTTTCTCCAAATCTGCAAAAGTTTTTTTTTTTTTCAAAACTGAGGTTCAGCCTCAGTTCTACTATGGTATATAAATCTCTGGTTAAAATTGTTGGGATGGTGTGATTATCAGATATGGACGATCATCACTTAGCGTTCCTCTTCTGCAGTGTGTCACTATGTGTTTGTCTTCCAGTCGCATAAATCCTTATGAAAGAGATCCTATAGCTGCTTAGTGGGTTGTCTTGACGAGCAAAAAAACGCGAACCATCTTTTTTTTGCTTGTTTTTTTATTTATTTAATTGACAAAAATGCTCTTTCCTCTTGATTCATCTTGCACAGTGTGTATCTGCGGGGGGCAAAGAAAGCGTTTAGCAAAATTTAAACCTCTTCACTTTGCTTCACGATTTCCCCCCCCCCCATTTTTTTTAAACTTTTCTTTTTCCGTGTCATCAAAGTTATCATTGAACCAGTGGCAACTGCGGCTTCCCCGCCCCCCCTTTGAAAAATGCGCAGCTGTTTTTTTCCCCCCTTGGTTCCTTCTTCGCAAGGGTGCTATTCAGAGGATTGCGCCCAGAGGAGTGAACCGTGAGGATAAATGCAGAGGTCCACATTCTTCCCCTTAGGCGTTAGGTGACTAAGCATGAGAGAGGCTTAGGTTCATCCTATAAACTTGTTTTTTTTTCTCTTTTCTTTGTGTGTATGTGCGGGGCGAGTGTTTCGTTCAAGTTTGTTTTTTGTCAAAAGATGACCAAGCCCCGAGAGGCTTGGTCACCTTGAGACAAAAAAAAAAGAAGGATCATTTTCAACTTCTCTTTTTATCTCTTTATCACGTCTGACTGAACTTCTCCAGTTTTTTTTTTTCTTCTTTGTTTCTTGCCAACCTGAAACCCCCCCTTTTTTTCTCACTTTTGCTCCTTTTGGGAGGAGCGTTGTTGTTGTTGTTGTTGTTGTTGTTTTTAAAAAAAAAACTTTTAAAATTTGTTGAAGTGTAGTTGCAACCTATGCAACCTCCACTGTCAACTTTCAAACAATATATGGCAGCGTCCGCGAAAGACCCCCCCCTAAAGCTAACATCCATGCTTATTGGTATTTCACTAATTAAAATTTTGGTATTTTATAAGATTTTTTTTTTTAATGAACTCAGAGTTAAGTTTCTGAGTTCATTAAAAAACAAGTAATTGCTATCGGAAAAAAAACGGGGTGTGATGTGGAACTCCATCCTGTAGAAATAATCTACAACACGCCCAGCATTCTGCTCTTCTGCAGGTATTCTAACGCTCTTCGTACGCTGCCAGACCCACTGGGACGCCAGCATCTGAAACGTTCAAGAAGGGGGGCTGTCCTCTTCTTCCAGCACCATCTGCTCGATAGCGTTGTTGGACGCCCGCTCGGCAGGCTCGGCGTGTTCCAGCTCGTTTTTGTCCACAGGCTCCCCACATTGTCGTCGTCGTTGGAGCAGTGCCGAAGGAACACAGAATGCACAGACTACAACACATCGATCACACCAGGCGCATCAGCACCTCCAGCAAATCGCCAGGATGCTACGGTGGTTTCGAAAATCGCGCAGAGTTTTCCACAGCACACCCCGCTTTTTTCTTAGCAATTACTTGTCCTTGTTGTTATTGTTGTTTTCAACCACCTTCCTTCAACCCTTGTAGGATCAGTTGTTATTTTTTTCGCGAAAACATGAAATTACACATTTCAAGAGAACAAATTAAAAAGGGTCCTTATTTGCATTTTTGGGCTCCGCCCGTGCAGTGGTGGGGTCAATCTCGAAAATTGGACAATTTTTTGACCACTTAAATTTTGAGAAATATGAGTCCGGTTGCTTATACGTGGGGCCCATTTTCGGCTAAAATTTTCCTCAAAATCTGGTTTTGTAAAATTGACCCTTTACTCCCCCCCCACATCGATTTCAATACTATACCTTACTTCACCTACGGTTGCCCTTACAGGGGGGTGAAGGAAGGTAAGTTGAAAAAACGGTGAAAAATTCCGAGTAGGTATTAATTTAGATAGGAAAAGCTATGTCAACAGCTATGTGTCCCCTTATTTTACCTGTAAATACTAAGGATATACAAGGAAATCCTCACAAACACCCATATAACCACCCATAGAACAACACAACAGGGGGAAATGTAATCAGCAGCCAAAGCATTCGCTCAGGAGCTGAAAACCCGGCCTTTCCGAGGCCTAAAAAACTTCGCCGAGCTGCAGGTGTATGCAGGGGTTCACTGGCAGGGGGGCAAAGGGTGGGGCGCGAGGAGCTGGATGCGCGAGGTGTGTAGCTCGAAGCATATGTCCCTCCATATGCAGAAGACACCACCAGGAGAAAAGGGGTGTCCGCCGTTTACTACTCCTGTAGTTGCATCAGCGACACCCTCAGGAGGACAGTGACAGCGAGACGGAGGAGGAAGAGGAGGAACAGGCGGACAATTGTCTGTAACTCTTGGAGAGACTCATCACGGAGGTCAATAGGGTCACTCAAAAAAGGGGGTTTTCTGCGAGAAAGTCGACGTCGCCGCAGACGACCCGGAGCGTGAAGCTCTTTCGCGCTCTATTTAGAGTGTTCGGAGGGGGCGACAAGCCTCCACCCCCCTTTCCTACCCCCTTTTTGATAATGGGTTTAGAGACAGATATTACTGAATTCCTTCCTATATCCTTAGTATTTACAGGTAAAATAAGGGGACACATAGCTGTTGACATAGCTTTTCCTATCTAAATTAATACCTACTCGGAATTTTTCACCGATTTTTTTTTTAATGAACTCAGAAACTTAACTCTGAGTTCATTTTAAAAAAAAATCTTATAAAATACCAAAATTTTAATTAGTGAAATACCAATAAGCATGGATGTTAGCTTTAGGGGGGGGTCTTTCGCGGACGCTCCCATATCTCAAATCATCGTTGTTTTAACTAAGATGACTAAGCACGTTAGGTTCATCTTACAAAACCTCCACCTCCCCCGCAGTTCCCTCCCCCTCCCTTTTTTTTGTTCACAATAAACAAAAAGTAGCAATCTTACTAAACAAGGAACCAAAATTAAAATCTCATTCTTTTCTGGAAAACAAAAAAAAAACAAAAAAAACAAAAAGACAGAAAGCTTATTCAAAAGGGCTCCTGTTAGCAACCCCAGAAAAGGATACTGCAGGTATCGTTTTTGTTATTACAGCGCGCATCGCGGCCTTTTTCTTGCTGCCGGCTGTGTGTTGCCTTGTTGCCTTATCCCCCCAAAAAACCCCCCTTTCTGTTTGTATAAGATACCAAATAAGAAAAGGAAAAAAATCCCCCAAAAAGATCATTCCACCCAACAAATATTCTTTTAAACAGTTATCCCCCACTTTACTTCGCGTGACTTTTTTTTTTGTGATCTGGAGCGAAAGAACCGTTCCAACATTTTGATCTCCCCCTCATCTCCCCCTACCTTTTCCCGTTTCGTGGTTTTTTTACCCATTTTAGAATCAACAGAGTGTGTACGTTAATATGTGTTTTTTGTGCTTATTTTATGACATTGTGTTACCCCCCAGAGAACACAGTGCCTGCATTCTCGAGAAAAATTCATTTACTGTATGGTAAAGTGTTTTGCACTTTAAAACGCATTCTTTTTTGTGACGAAGAGACAGCGCATCTTCACACCCATGCGTGTTCCAGCGCTCTAACGATAGTGGTAACGATGTGTATGCACGAGAGGTACATTCATCTTATATTCAAGTTTTCTTTGTGCTTGTCAAGCTTTCGCAGGTCTAAGCGCTTAACGCAAAAAAGAAGCTGTTATTCACACGGCCAGACGAGCCTCGTGGTCTTTCACGAACTCAAGGCGGAATGTTTGTCAAATGTTGCACTATGTAATTTTTCTCCAAAAAATAAAAAAAAGTATAGGGCGAATTGCGATACCACGTACACAAAAGTATACGTGTTATCGCAATTTGCCCAAAAACATAACATAAAGCAGAATCTCAGTTATTATTTGCATCACATATTATCCACAGTGGTATTTGGTGTGGCCGACGACCCCAAAATAGCATAAAATAGCAGAATGTAGCAGAAAATAGCACCTCCCTTCAGCCGCACCAAAAAATCCGGATGCCCAGAATAGCAGAACCAATATTTTTTTTTTTTTCGTATTAGGGGCATGGAGGCAGGAGGGGGAGAGAAAATATGGGTTGTGAGATTTACCTTGGCCCTTTCTTTACCTTGCACTCATTTTGACCAAAACCAAGATCTCGTACAATTCAGCAATTTGACCCACCACAGCGCGGACGGATTCCGAAAAAGTAAAATAGGCGATGTTCGAACATTTTTGGGTTCTCATAGAAAATCTGGTTAAATTTTGGACTTTGGCTTCTCCTTGGCCCTCTTTACCTTACATGGATTTTGACCAAAACCAAGAACTTGTCCATTTCGGCAATTTGACCCCACTGCGAAGAGCGTTCGGCTCATTATTTGCTACTTAAATGAGACCACTTCTTACTGCTCCGTTTATTATGTTCTTAACTAAAGAGCAAAATGATAACTGAGATGGCCCCTGAGAGGACCCCGCTTTACTCCACACACATTTTTTTCTTGTCATTTTGCTTCACTATTCACTTTTTTATTATAGTGTCCTGCGTCCGCCGACGAACGGTGAGGCGTCTGCACTTCTACTCTTTGTTCAGGTGACTACGCACACGAGGCGTACACGCATCTTAACAGATTTTTTTCTTTTTCTTTTTTTTTTGGTATTTTTTTTTTTTCCATCTGTTCAGTCCACCCCCTATCCCCCCCCTCAGTATCTCCAGTACAGTGGCATCATGTTTATGTGGTCAATATCACTTTTTTTTTTATTTAGGTGACCAAGTACGAAAGGCTTGGGATCGTCTAACCTTTTCTTTTATTTACAAGGTGAGCAAGTAGGAGGCGTTAAGGCTTATCTAAAAGCTTTGTGTTTTTTTTTTGGGAAGGATCCTTCCCCAGTTGTGTAATTCCCAGGGGGGAAAATAGTGCTTTTTATTGGCTTTTCTTTGTTTCCAACTGTTATTGACTGTTATTTTGGAAGGAAAATAAAAAAGAAAACGAAACCTTTGACCCACAGTAAGCACGAGGGTGGCTACACGAAATGTGAAACCAAGATTTCAAAAAAAAAGACCTCTTTTTTCTTCTTTCACCCCATGCAGACGTTGCAAATATACATAGCATGTGCTCCTCCTGTAAGCTGGACCAACAGATGAACAGGGACTCTCCTTTCACGGAAACTGCGTCTTGGAACATAACGTCTGCGAAAGATTTGGGAATGGAAACAGTGTTCGACACTTTGTAACTGGAAAGAAGGGGTCACATTACGTCATCCTGCTTGAACGAAAAGTGTTTTGTTATTTTTATTATTTGTTTCTTGAAAACCAAGTTTTCAAAACTAACGAGACAAAAGGGCCACCTCCCTTCCTCTCCGCTTTTCTTACTTTGTTTCAAAGGACGACGGTTTCGCCTCTGCACGTTGCAAGCATGAAAGGGGAAGGAGCAGTTGTATTCAGGTGCGGGGGTGCGTGTCACAGACAACGAGAGACACACATGTCTTATCCTCGCAGCTGCAGGACATAGCTGGACTGTGCGCTATCTTGCTGGCTTGCCGGAGGTGGAAGTGGCTACGTGGGTGGGAGGGCAGAGGAGGAGCAAGAACGCTGTCACTTCTGGGGTGGTGAGTGGTGCAGAAGCTTGACAATCACACACCCAGCCTCTCATTTTGTGTTCTCCAGTTTTTTCCCACACTCTGTTTCCATCCCATACCACCCACCCAACCCCTTCCAGACACCCCTGCACCCTCCCACCTCTTCGAAACACACAACATGGTGTCTGACACGCAGCCCACCGCACCACAGAAGCCCAGCTGTGAGAATGAGAACTGTGACAAGCCTGCACAGCTGCAGTGCGGGATCTGCACGGAGCTGTTCTTCTGCGACACACCTGCGTGCTACGATGCTTGCCACCCAAGGAAACGTGACCGCGAGACACATCGCGCTTCTGTGACTGCGTACGGGACGTCGTCGAAGTGTGCACAGCACCCAGGCCAAGAGCTGTCCCTCGTCTGTGAAGACCCTGCGTGTGGAGACGCGTTGATCTGCATGTGCTGTTCCCTTTGCGACACACATGCGGGACACGAGACAGTTGACCTCATGGACTACATGAAACGCCAGCGCGCTGTACTCCACTCACACGTGACAGACCTGACAGCACAGCGGGCTGATGCAGAGGAGGAAGTGTGTGCGCTGACGACGTTTGTTGCGAAGGCAGGACACATGATTGCTGAGTGCGAGGCGGTGTGCCAGCTTGGGGACGAGCAGGTGCTGCGTGCGGTCACAGAGTCGCAGGCAGTTGTGCGGAGCATCAACGGAATGGCAGCGTGTGGAGACCGCCACCGCCTTGTGGGTGCTGCAGACCCACACACAACGTTTTACCGGAAGCTGAGGTGTGCGCTTGTTGTGTACGATGCCATTGCAGCACTTCGTGAGTTGGGTGATACAACACTTACATCAGAAAGGTTGAAGCAGGTGACTGATGAAGGCAGTGATCCGAAGCTGGCTTGCTTGCTCCTCCAGGCAGGAGCTGCGACTGCGATTCCAGACAACTTCTTCAAGGGAACTGATGTGACGTGCATTGATATCAGTTACGCATCTGCTTTGGTTGTCATTAGAGACGACTTCCTCAGCAGTTGCAGATCATTGAAGACAGTTGATCTGAGTGGATTACAAGGTGTCACCTCGATTGGGAACAGGTTCCTGCAATGTTGCCAGATGTTGTCGACAGTTGATCTAAGTGGATTAAAAGGTGTCACCTCGATTGGGGACGCGTTCCTCTGCGGTTGCGCACCATTGAGGACACTTGATCTGAGTGGATTACAAAGTGTCACCTCGATTGGGGACAGCTTCCTCTACGCGTGCAGATCATTGACAACACTCAATCTGAGTGGATTACAAGCTGTAACCTCGATTGGGAACCAATTCCTCGCCGAGTGCATATCATTGAGGACACTTGATCTGAGTGGATTGCAAGCTGTCACCGAGGTTGGGCCTGGGTTATTACAAGACTGCACAGAGTTGAAGACCTTGCGTGGAAAGGAGAAGTGCAGCAATGATATACTCAGTCGTCTGCCTAAAGACTTACGCAATTGAGAAGCTAGAAGGCGTTCACTTTGCAGCAGTTGTTGTTGTGCATCTTCTCGTCTGCTGCACGGCTGCTCTGCACTACACGGCGAGATGTCCCAAGAAGTGGTGCAGCAGGTCTGCAAGGAGAACATGGTGCAACCCTGTCAAGCGAAACAGGTGCGACTTATGTGCACCGCCAACTGACAACACCATTGCTGTTGCTGCTGTTGAGAACGACGACACTAGCAAAAAGGGTGGAAAGGGAAGAAAAGAAGGAGTGAAGCACAAAAGGGGGTTTGTCTTTTTGGGAGGGAGTGACAGAGTGAGGTGGTGGGGTTTGTTGGGATGAGTTGGATAAGATACAATTGGGAGGATTTGAGAGGGTTGGCTGGGTGTGTGGGAATACTATTGTGCAATTTTTGAGGAAACGTAAATATGGACGCGGGTTTTCGGGTCTATTGGGGTTTAAAAAAAGGATGGATGCGATCAGCAAACAAGAAGCAATGAATAAATACAAGCTGGAGGTATTTCATTTTTGGTTGAAAGTATGGCCCACCTGATTTTTACCCCGCGTATAGGCGCGTAAAGTCTGGGGAAAATGGGTGGGGTTTGGCCTACATGGGCCTTTACGCGGGGTAAAAATCAGGTGGATGGTGTAATATTGTTCAATTCCGTTGATGTTGCGTTTCTGTGTGTGATAAAAGGTAAGGGCAAGGGTGGGTTCCTAATTGTGATGAGGTGAGAACAACGCTATTCCTCCTTTTGTGCCCCACCTCTCCCCCGTACTTCAGGACGGGGTTTTTTTGGGTCTGTTGGGGGTTTCAATAATTACCGAAAGAAAACAAAATGGTGTGATCTCTCCAAAGATTATGTGTAAAAAAGGTCCTTCTCGTGTCCTTCTAGGGTACAACCCACACCACAATACAAGTCACACCTCAAAAGGAAATGTTTTATTTGCCATTTAATACGATGTGTGTAGTGACTCACTTTGAAGAAGGGTTTGAAGTACGGACGAGGATGGGCGCAATCAAGAGAGGGGCATTGAAGGTTGTGTCGAGGGTGATGGGTTGGGTGGGGAGGGCACAAAAAGAAGGGTGAGCAAAACAGAGACAAGAGTGCAGCAGTCTTGGGACAGGTGCGTAGCGACACCTCCCTTGCGTGGAAACTGAGTCATCAGGTTCCACGACGAAGCAGCTTAAAAATATGAATAAGGAGATGCTTGTGGTGTTGGTGCGTAAATGAGGAAAGAGAAAACGAAGAGATTTTGACAAAGGGACAAAACAAAAGGAAGCTTCTTTGTATTGTTTGAGACAATTTCACAACAAAGACACACTACAATACACTACTCCCAGCCCACAAGGACAGGCTTCGCTTTCACTTCTGTTGCCACAAAACAAAGCTACAACACTAAACACCACCACAGATTTATCAAACAATACACAATGCTCCCAGCACTCTGCCTTCTCGTCCTATCGGGCTGCCCGACAACAGAGTGGGAGGGGCGCATCCTTGTCCAGCACAACACATGGCGTGCTGCCACCTCACCCCCCGCCAAGAACATGCTGCACATCAGATGGGACAGCGCGATCCAGGCCAACCTCGCCGCACACATGGACGACTGCAACCGGAAATGGCCGCACTCCAGCTCCGCATCACGCAAGAACGTTGGCGGCTACAAGAACCTTGGAGAGAACCTAGCGTACTGCGCGGGCACAGGCTGCAACGAACCTGGCGAGACACGCCTGGCAGACGGGACACCAGCCTTCTTCGGACAGGGGTGGTGGAACGAGAAGGACGACTACAACTATGCTGCAGACACGTCGACGGGCGTGACGTCGCACTACACACAGATGGCGTCGTCAAACATCTACGCCATGGGATGTGTGGCGATGAAGTGCTCTGGCCCTGGACCGGGCAGCTGGAAGGGCACGTGGTGGTGGTTTGGCTGCCAATACGGTGAGCGCGGACGTGGCTACTGGTCTGGGAACAAGCCATACGACCTGGGCGAGGGGGGTCTGATTGAGCCCAACGCCACTGTGTACACGAAGAACCCTGGCCTCTGCAAAGGCGCTCGCCTGGAAGGGGAAGGTGACTCTGCTGCCAATTCATGTGCTGCATTTGTTCCCAGCATGGTTCTGCAAGCTGCCTTCGTACTCAGCATTCTCTTCCTTTGAGCCTGTCTTTTCTTGACTGTTTTTCTCGTCACAATACTTATTTTTTTGAAAAAGAAACATTGACTTGTATCTTAGCTTTGAGTAGCATCGTGATTGACCTCAACATCTTATTGTTTTTTCACCAAACCACATGAATCCTATCGTTCTTGGATGCCTCAATCCCGCACAGAAGTGTTTCTATGTGATCTGAGCGTGAAGTCTTCCATACCTCAAATCTCTCCTATATTTTTGCATCCTCAACAAAACTAATTCATTCTTGACTATGATGCTTGGGGTCATCTTTTCCTTCTTTTTTAATTCTGAAGTGTATACGTGACACAGGTGACTAAGCACGAGAGGCTTAGGTTCATCTTGCGAACCTTTCTCTCTTTTAATTCTGTATTTGTATGCGTCACACCAACTTGCGTACAGTTGGTTGCGTTGCCAATGTTTTGATTTTCCTTCCCCCAGTACCCACTTTCGGTTTCGTGGTGCAGCATGAGTGGCAACGTGAGGCTTACGTTTTTTTGTTGTAAAATGAACCTCGTTCGCATGAACTCCACAAAATGCGCAACGTCCTGATGCAGAAGGCACACATTTTCATCTTTCATATGCTTCGTTCATGTCAGATGTAAACTACAAAATGGATGTAGGGCTTGGGTCCTACAGCCGGTCAACTATACCAAGATACACTGATCACGAGCGGGGTTTTGTATTTCAAGTCATATTGCAAAACGCTTCGTTTCTGTCCTCCACTCCTCCCACTCTTTTTGTTTCTTCTATTTAGTATAGGAGCAAGGACAGTCTGGTACCCCCAGGTTTGACTTGGACAGTGCAAATGGAATAAAAAAAATTATAGTGGAGTTCATCCTCGGGTGTCTACACTAATACAACCAGGATTTCAAAGAAATAGACAACGTATTGTCGTTCCCTCACCCCCCTTTTTTTGTAGTTGTTTGATGCAGAGTTTATTTTTCGATCCGGTTTTTCAGGCCTCAAGGGGGGTCGAAAATTTGTCAGCCGAGCCCGGGCGCGCTGCGCGCGCCCGGGTCCCCACCTTAGCTCAAGTTGGGGGCCTCCGGCGGAATGTGAGAATTCCGTGGTTGTCCAACTGCGGAGTTCGGCACTTCACTGATATTTACACCAGGCAGACGGGGCACACGAATTATCAGTAACCTCAGTACATTTACAAAAGAAACGGCAGTCATGGCACCACCCTGATGTTGCCTTTCCTTACGAATGTTATTGAACAAATCCTCTGCCAATCCTTTCTTATGCACTTTATTCTCACGCTTCGCAATTTTTGGCTGAAATTCCGGCCACTTTATTTTCACGCTGCTGGGCGTGAAAATAAAGTGATTTCTGAACACCACACTCTACATACAAATTTTCCTCAAACTTTTCATAATTTGGTGTGGCCTTAAAAATTAAGTCAATTTTATTTCAAATATTATTCCAAAAGTACACCAAAAGACACACCGAAAAAAAGTAAAATGTAGATTAAAAGCACATTAAAATCACAACGTTTGGTGTGGCTGAAACCTGCAAATTTCACTGATAAAAAAATGCTAACAAACTGCTAAATAATACCCTTTTTTTTGGGTTCAGCCACACCAAACGTACCACAATATAAATAGTATAGAGCACCTCAATACTACAGAAAAACACCACAAAAAAGTAAATATGCCTGTCGACCGTAGTGCCCTTAAGGCTGCGCTTCGCACCATCTACCTTTCGATGGCTGGCAATGAGTCCATCAAGCTCAGCATTGCCATGGAAAAGCTGCGCGCCCTCCCCGCCTACTCCGCAGAAGGCGCCCTGGACAAGGCGATGGTGAAGGCGCTCCTGCAGGAGATCCATGCGGAGGAGGCCGACAGCTCCTCCTCCTCGTCATCGTCGTCGTCCTCTTCCTCCGCCAAGAAGGCCAAGAAGGTTGTGCTCAAAGCAAAAGACGCAAAAGCTGGAGACGATTCCAGCGACGATGACGAAAGCGACGACTTCGTCCCAGAGGAGAGCGAGGAGGAGGATGAGGATGAGGAGTCCGAAGAGGACGACGAAGGAGAAGAAGAGGAAGGCGCCAAGGGCGAGAAGGAGGCCGGCAAGAAGCGCAAGCGTGCCGAGAGTGAGGACGAAGCGGGTGACGCCAACGACGATGCTGAAGACCCCCTCGCAGGGCTGGACAAGCATGCTCGTGCGGAAATCGAGCGTCTTCAGCGGTACACCGTGAGCGGACCCCGCCAAGGCAGAGAACGTGCCATGCGTAAGATCGAGCAGCAGGTATGTTGGGGAAATGAAAAAATTGTGAGGGGTTAGTCATTAGTGTGGTTTGTAGTCAGTTTTTATACGTTTTTCTTTTGTACGATTATGCAATACGTCTGGAAATGAAAGACGTCCTTCTTGGAAGAACTACTGGATGCGATCAACAAACAATAAGCAACGAATAAAGAAAGGGGAGATATTTCATTTTCAACTTACCTTCCTTCACCCCCCCTGTAAGGGTAACCGTAGGTGAAGTAAGGTATAGTATTGAAATCGATGTGGGGGGGGGAGTAAAGGGTCAATATTACAAACCCGGATTTTGAGGAAAATTTTGGCCAAAAATGGGCCCCACGTATAAGCAACCGGGCTCATATTTCTCAAAATTTAAGTGGTCAAAAAATTGTCCAATTTTCGAGATTGACCCCACCACTGCACGGGCGGAGCCCAAAAATGCAAATAAGGACCCTTTTTAATTTGTTCTCTTGAAATGTGTAATTTCAAGTTTTCTAGAAAAAAATGACAACTGATCCTACAAGGGTTGAAGGAAGGTGTGTTGCAACAACAACAACAATAAAACAAGGAATTGCTAAGAAAAAAAACGAGGTGTGCTGTGGGAAACTCCGCGCGGTTTTTGAAACCAACATAGCAGCCTGGCGCTTTGCTGGGTGGTGCTGATGCGCATGGTGTGATCGACCACAATTAGTCGTCTGTGTTCCTTGCGCACTCCTCCTCCGGCAACGACGATGAGTGGGAGGCTACGACAACGAGCTGGAACACGCCGACCATCGATCGAGCAAATGGTGCTGGACGAAGAGGGGTCTGAGGATGACAGCCCCCCTTCTTGAACGTTTCAAGTGCAGGCGTCCCAGTGGTTCTGGCAGTGTTTTCGCATACCTGCAGAAGAGCAGAGTGTAGATTATTCCTACAGGCCAGTGTTCAAGAGTGTGGGTCCCCCCATAACCACAGCACATCCCGTTTTTTTTCTGATAGCAATTACTTGTTTTTTTTTTTGGGAAACCCTGGATATTACTCGTAAATGGCAAGTATCTGGGTGCCCGGGTTTCCATCTTCAGAGCATATCTGACATGATTCTCCGGTAGACTGGGGCCTAAAAACGACGTGGTGTACTGGGTGTCTGAGTCGGTCGGATCTGGCGATATTTAAAAATTGAAAATGGATATAAATACCCTACCTTACCTTCTTGGGGGTTCGTAGATGCTGACATATCAAAAAGGAGGAAAATAGAGTGGCGCATCAATTAAACAAAAAGATGAAAAGGGAGGTTTTTTTATTATTATCTTGATACATTGTTGGAGCAGTGTAGTTGCCTCGGTTGTGTTGCCACAAATTTTCCGTATCAACGACATCTAAACACACAGAGCACCGGAACGATTGCGGGAAAGAAGCCCCGTGCCGAACAAAGCGATGATGAAGATGCTTTCTGAGAAGTGAAGCAAAAGAAGCAAGAAGCAAGAGGTAAGAGCAGAGCAAAACCCGTTGCAGGGCGTTCATCTCTTTTTAACCCCTCAGGTGATGTATGGTATAGGAGCTGTGCCGTCTCCGGAAAAATAAAAAAAAACAGAGAAAAAAAAAGAGAAGGAAAATAAAAATAAAAAGGGGCAACAGAAGCATGCCTACGAACACAGAAATGTACAGCCTACCAAAAAAAAAAAGCAAAAAAATCTGCCGAGTCGAATAGGACAGAAAAAATACGGGGCAACAGTATTGGAGTGTACCATTGGTAAGCAATGGTATTTCAATGATGATATAGGTGAGTGACGACACCTCCCCTTTTTTTTTTGCCAGTTGTGTGTGCACGTTTAGAAAGAAAAACTTCCTATTAAGCCCGCCGACCCCATTTTTCTTGGAGCTTCAAAAACCGTGCATGCTGCGTTCCCTAAAAAGGAATGGTAAAAAAAAAAAGTTTTCAAAAAAGAAAAGAAAGATAAATTAGTGGAGTATGCGCCCTTTGGGGGGTGCCCACGACTACTATATTATAAGATGAAAGAGAAAACCGACGCAGGAGCCTTTTATCCAACTTAAAAAAGAGAGAGTTTTTGAAGTAAGGAAAGAAAAGATGAAACAAGAAAAAAGTATGGACAGTACTGGAGTAATAGAAAGAAGACCGTTGTGGAAACGACTACATTGCTAAGAGAAAAGTCCTCAAGTAATATAAAGGAGTTATGCAATGGGGGTGGTCGGAACCAGACAGAGTGCAGGAGAAGTGCAAGGAATTTGGGTTCTTTGATCACACCAATGCAAATGACGTTATTTGCTTTTTTTAAAAAGACGGTGAAGAGAGAGGAGAAGTGGAGGATAAGGAGGGAGGGTTTTGTGACAAAGCCATCTGGTGGTGGTGGTGATGGTGGTGGAGGAACCGTGTGCCAGATATATATATATATTTTTTTTTGGAAAAAAGTAGCAAAGGATCTTCGGCCAACATTGAGTGCAAGGGCGACAAACATTTGAGTCTCAGAGTGAGTGATTGTCGACAAAAAAAAAATACAGACAGTGGAGATTGCACAACTGTGGCAACACAACCGAGGCAACTACACTACTCCAACAATTTATCAAATAAAAAATAAAATGTAGCGAAGACCAGCCTGCATGGTACACCAACAGATTTATCAAAAAAAAGACAAAAAAAAGCAAATACAAACCAAGTTTTCAAAAAAAAAAAAAAAACAAAAATTGTTTGGGATATAGTGGAGCCCGTCCTCAGGTGTAAACTGGGGGGGGGGGGGGGGGGAACATGAAAGGAAGAAAACTTGCTGAGCAAGACGGTTCTGTCACATATCATAGATTAAAAGGAAAAAAAGGGGGAGGGGGAGGAGCAAATGATTTTAGATGAGACTATACATAAGGTACAGACATCTGACGTATGTTTTTTTTTTGTTGTTGCTTTTTCACTGTGGCGGCTACACTCCATTACGAAAAAATCCAGCAAAAAAGAAATCATAAAAATTGTGTATTACGCGGGTAGCGTACCAACGAAAGACCAACGGGGTTTTTTTATTGTTTTTTTTTTTGTTCCTGCATCCGCTGATGAACGGTGAGGCGTTTGCAATTTCAACTTCTCTTTTTTTTAATAGTGAAAACCCAAGACCTGTGTTCTATCAACGATGGTAATGGCACCCTTTGGTTGTAAGGTGCCACGGTTTTTCGTGATCGTAATGTCATAGCGTTGGCTGTGGGTCAAACATCTTACATCAAGACCTGTGCTCTATCAACGATGGTAATGGCACCCTGTGAGTAGGTTCCTTCATTGGTGCCGAAAGCGTCATACCATGCGCACGCGGGTCGACCATCGATGTTACTCTGAGCAAAACCGCGCAGCAGTCTCCAAACAATGATGGTCTGGGCACAGCCCAGCCTCCCACAGGGTTTCCGCCAAGGGGGACCGGGGGGGACCATGGACCCCCCCAATATTTTTCCCAGAAAAATCCGGATTTTTACAGGGGTTTGGGGGGGACCATGGCCCCCCCCAAGAAAAATGGGGTTTTGGAGGTTGTAGATGATCCCCCGTGGTCATGCGACCCCACCGTGCAGAGCATTTGGCTCGCTGTGCCAGAAGAAGTGGAAGAAAAAGGGGGTGGTGCAATCTTTTTAAAAAAGGGTAAAAGTAGCGTACCGTGCGCCTGCGGCGCTGTGTTGCTAGCTATGTGATATTGATATACTTCCATCGATACTTCCGTGCATTGCCCCTTTTTCTAAGGAGGCTTCGGTGCAAGGGACGGGTAGTTATTACATGTTCCCACTGCAGCACTGTAATGACTGTAGCACCATACAATAGAAAAAGCAAACACCATCACCCTCCACTCTCACAGGACCCCTTACCTTGTTAAGCTTCCACCCCCGACCTCCAAACAAACCACCTCTACCAGACACACAGCTGTGAAGCTTGACATGGCTGCTATCAAACCTGGTGCACCCTTCGCCTCTCCACTCTGTGGCCTGCAGGGAGGCGCGCGCGAAGCGCGCGACGACCGCTTTTGCGGGGAGAAAAAATTTTTTTGGGGGGTCTTTTTGATGGTCCCCCCCAATTCCTGAAACCCCAAATCCTGGCGGAAACCCTGTCCCACCCAAAAAAAAACTTTTTTTTTTTAGATCTTTGTTTCTCTGAGGGAAAAATAAAGGTGGGGATTTCTTTTCTATTTTTCAACCCACTCTGTCAAGGCCTTCCTTCAAGCCCTTCCATCTTGTTCCTCTGTGGTGTCTGAGGTGGACATTAGGTACGCATTTTTCAACTTATTAATCTCTGCCAGTGGATTCAGCCCAATAAGGGTGCAGCTCAGCACGAGAGGCTTAGGATCTTATAAACTGTTCTTAATCTTTTGTAAATATAAAAACGCATCACTCAAAACACAGACTGCCACACACAACACACAAAACCCATTTTTTTTTCTTCCTCCTCCCACCCACCCACCCACTCTTCACACTATGTTGCGGAAACCATTCTCAGCTTGACGCTCAACCTGCCTTCTGTTTCTTATTATACCCCTAACATTCATCCCCCTTCATTTCACCCCCTCCCCCTCCCCCTCCTTCCCCACGACAGAACTCTCTCTCTCGCTGATGCAAACTGTGGCTTGCTGAAATAATTTTAAAAAAAAGTGGAGATTGCACCAACTGTGGCAACACAACCTGAGGCAACTACACTACTCGAACCAATTTATCAAATTTTATAAAAAGAGGAAATGTGTGGACGCTAGGTCTCTGTTTTTCTCCTCTCTCTTTCTGGCTCTCCATTCTCTCAACCCTCCCCAGCTTCATTTGGGGGGTTTTTTTAACAATAATTTTTTTTTAAAATTAAAGATCCAAAAAGACGAGAAGACCAGATCCATCTCGTAGTTTCAGACATTATCTTTGGTTTTAAAAAAAGCAATCAAACACCATGCTTCAACCAAGCGACTCTTTTTTGTTCACAGAGGTGGAGCGCAAGAAAGAGCAGGTCGCATACGATGACTCGACGACGCAGCTGCTGCTTGCCGCCATCTCCGCCATGACAACATCACTAACAGGACTGGGATGCTATTTTATGGTGTCAACAGGAGCCCCTTCATGGACCATGGGGGTTGTGACCTTTGTGATGGTTGTTGTAGGTTCGGTGTTGACACATCATATAGGCTCCAGGTTTCGGAAAAATTCGGAAAATTCTGGAAATGAGGTTCAACCGCAGCAGGTTGACACGTTAATGGAGACTGTAGGGGAGAGGAGCACCCGTCGTCATACCCATCATCGTCGTTTTAGCGCCTCAGAACGGCGTGTGTCGGACAGCAAATTTAGGTCGCTTTACAGTGCGATAGAAACGGTGGTGGCGATAAAAGGGTTTGCGCATGACGTCGTTCGGGAGGATTTTGATGTGGGTGGGTTGTCTCGTGCGTTTTGTGCGAAACTGTCTGCGATCTCGCAACTCGCGCAGGTTAACAACGGCAGAATCGATATGTGCAACGGATCAGTTCTCTTCATCTCATTTGCCTCCCGCAACAGCGTGTCTGAGGCCCTCAGAGCTGCGTACTACAGCGTGCGGCTTAAGGATGAAAGCAGTCCGCGTGGAGGTCTTTCAGTTGTTTCGTTGGACGATAATGTGCAAAACTCACCAAAATCGATCTTTTCTTTAAATCTGACGGCAGGAGTCCGACGGGGTACTGTCCTAAAAGGTCGTATCGGAACTGACATGCAATCGTGGTCTGTCACAACATGCGGCGCTGCGAACGTTGCGGAGAAGCTTGCCGATGCGTGCACCCCCTTTCACGTCACCCTTCTCATTGCCTGCGACAAGCTCGACGAGCATGCTTCGGACTACCAATTCTTTCAGGTGGACTACATCCAATTTGGCGGTACCAACGAAACGGAGTGCATCCCGATTTATGCAGTGGAAGAAGGCAGCGGGATTGACGCGGACCTTGCGGTGCTTTGGTTGCACCTTCAGGCTGGAGAGATCGCAACGGGGGCAGAGATTCTTGAGGGTATGGATCGTGCCGAAAGCGCCAAGACGTTGACCTGTATGAAACAGCGGATTGCTCGGGTGTCCCCAAGGGATTCTGCGGAGTATCGTTGCAGTCTTGCGTTGGACACCTTCCCGGTGTCAGAGGATGAGCTCCGTCGTGCGAAGAAATTTACAAAAGGGCACACCAGAGTGGCGGTATCACAAACCAGAGTGTTTGTGTTCCTCGTATTTCACATTGATGAAGTCGAGACACGGAAGTTCCGAGAGGGCATTGCCTGCTTCTCTATGGCAGTCGAGCGGGCAAATGGCGTTGTGGAATCGGTTAATTCGGATCGTTTTGTTGCACGGTGGTGCGTCGGGGCGTCTCTCTCGGACTGCCTTGGGTGTGCTGTGACGCTGGTCAAGGTATTTGACAAATGGAGCTTCGGCATCGGACTCTGCAAAGGCGAAGGGGTATGTGTCGAGCACCGTGGAGAAGAGCTCGCGCATTCTACTGTTCGTGTACGTGCAGAGTGTCTTGCAGTGGTTGCGCATTTACACAAACTTCGTGTAGTTGCCGACGCAGATCTGGTGACCGCACAACGAGCGAATGCATTGCACACCTCAGACATCGTCGCCGCTACCGGAGAGACAAAGCGCGCACGCCGTGGTGTTGTCCGGCAAGAATCGATCAGTTCTGCGGCAGGCGCCCCTCCTACGCACGCACGGTTCTCCTCAATGAGCTCTCTACGCAATGGAAATGGTGACAACACTTCCACAAGAATCGCGGCCGAAGCCAGACCACAATGGCGCCCTATCTCATACGACTCAGTCTTCGTGCTGCCTGCAAAGATAGCTTCACAGGGCTTGGTCCACCTGAGTGACGATGTGAACCCGATGTACCTCCGTGCAATGGGTTACGTTTCCGACCGCTGCTGGGCGTCTGCGAGAGACCTGCTGCAGCAGTACAGCGACCTGGATGAGTCGGACGCTTGGGCACAGATCCTCTACAATGCTTGCTGCGCTGCGTTTCTTGAGGAGGAGAGCGGGGCGCGGTCTTCAGATGACCCTTTGGTACTTCAAGTGAACCGTGCGGGGGCACAGTTTGTTACGACGCATCTTCCGTTGGGAGGGGCATTTATCGCGACGCCGGACAACCCTACTTTGAATGTGAATGTGAGTATTCCAAATCCTTTGTCGCACTCTGCCAGGATGATGAGCGGGAGGAAAACACTGAAGGTGAAGGCGAGGGCGACCCCGGCGTCGTCGGTATTTGCATCAAATTGCAGTCCTCAGGTCGTGGCACGGGCCTTGCGGGATCGAGAACAGATCCGTATCAACCTAGGGTTTCACGGCAAGAATAATGAAACAACCTCCAGCCGCGGCCTCTCTGTCATGCGTCACCGTGTCGCTGAAGCCTGGAACCTCTTCCGCTTAGCCGCCATCTTTTTTGAATGCACAATCACCCCAGCTCGCGCATTCTACCCAAACGACGACTACACCACAGCAGTTATTATTTTTGTAATCTTAGGTGCGATTTGCGACGTCGCGCACATCGGGGACGTCATCCTCAACTTCTACGAGCCAGTCACCACGAACCGAGGCATCAAAGTGACCAATATGACCGACATCGCTGCCATGTACGTCTCTTCCTGGCTTGCCCCGGACATCATAGCATGCCTTCCTTGGGAGCTCTTCTGGGTGCCCTTCAACCCCCGTATATACGCACAGCACCCATGGGTCAGGGTGAACCGTTTAATTAATATCTTCCGTATTCCTTCTCAGGTCATTGCGATACAAGAGACATACGCAGAAGACATCCACCCGGTTGCGGTGAAGTTGATGTACAACATGCTGTTGCTCGCATTCATATTGTACTGGATGGGGTGCATGTGGGGCACAGCGAAGGGAGATACCGACTGTGATTTGTCAGTCCCTTATCGTGGGAAGACGTACGCGAGTTGCATTTCAAAGTATTTTGACTGTGATTATGACGGAACCAGAACGTTTGAGAGAGCAACCATTCATTTGCATTGGGCTTTGCGGGGGTTTGCAGGGTATGGGCAGGGGTGGCCGGAGACGGACAAACAGCACTTATTGTGTATTGTGAATGTGGTGCTGGGGATTGCGATTTTCGCAACGGTGATTGCGTATTTACAAAGCACGATGAAGATGACACACAACGAAGTCTTCCTGCAACGCCTGGACGCTGTTGTGGCCGTTGCAGAACATCGTCGTCTTGATGAAAAGACCACAGCTGACATTCTCCGCTACCACCGCATGCTGTGGTCAAAGACACAACAGGTCTACGAAGGCCAGTTTGAAAACCTAAAAGAAGAGCTCCCTGCCGAGCTCGTCGCGGAACTCACCTTCTTCTCCAACCTCAAAGCTTTCGACAAAATCGATGTCCTCCACAACGCACGAAACCCACAATTTCTCACAAGACTCATTTCCTCTTTGGTTCTAAGGGTAGGATCCCCAGGAGAACTTCTACTGGAACGCGGTGATCCATTTACCCCGATGGAAACCGGTATTTATTTTTTCTACAAAGGATGCGCATTCACTAGCATTGATGGTGAGGCGGTGGAGACGGTGCATGAAGGTGGGTATTGGGGTGAGATCTCATGTTTGTTGGGAGTGCCGCAGCCGGCGGACTGCAGACTGTTAAGCTACTGCGAGCTGTACTTTCTCCCTGCACTGAAGTTTAAGTCTATTCTTGATGAATTTCCTGAATATGCAAACGGGTTTGTTGACACAGCGACGAGAAGGCGGCAGGCCATACGCCTTATCCTAACAGATCTCGATGAGTACGACGAGGTATGTGTGGACGTCTTCGGCTTTGTTTGTTATTCCTTTTTATTTGATTCACCGTCTTCGTACAAAATAATTCAACACATGAATACAGGAGGACGAGGAGTACGGGCCGGAACGTGGCGAATCCTTCTTCGAGGAACACACCGCGCAAGTTATTCAAAAGTCCTTCTGTAGAGCTATTGCGGTATGTTGTACTATAGGGGTTCTTGTCTTTTTCGTCAAAAAGTTTTTTTAAAATATTATGAGACACATCTTCCGACACAGGGGCCTCCCTCGGGGACGAACTCGGGGCTCAGATTGCTTCCAACAACGAGTGACCTAGGGGCGATGTGCATATCGGCCCCTGTGTCACCACGTAACCCGTTAGGAAGCTCGCGCAGGAGCGAAATGAATGGATGGGACCTCCCCAAGGCGGAGGTGTCGTACATACCGACCCCACGCTCCCAGGATGAAAGGTCCGTGAGGCTGCCAGCTTCGACTGGGAAGTATGGGACATTGGATATGAAGCTTTAGACCTGCGACAAAAGTGTCCATAAGACGTTACGTATGATATGGCTGAAGGGTGATTCGCACTTTTTCCGCACTTTTTTTGTGCACATTTCCGCACTTTCCCCCCCATTCAGCCACACCAATGTATCTTTTTTCTTTTTCTCGGCAGCCATCAAGACCAAGACTCTTTAGGTTACTCTTCCTCCTGGTGATCAGACATTACATCCAGTAAGGACAGAGAAAGGAATAAGAAAAAAGAAAAAAAAACTTTTGTATTTTGTGTATTCCCGAAACAAAAAACTGAAGTAGAAGGTACCAAATGTTCACACGAACATCGGTTTCACGATATTCACCCACCATTTAAAGGGAAATCACTGAAGATGTCCACCCTTTTGAATACAACTGTATGATTCTTAGGACTGAAACAGGGTTAATATCAGAAACCAATCTACTGAAGTTTCAACTTGTGCACGAAGCATTTTACTTTTCTTTTCTACGTTTTGCAAAACACACACCATAAAAAGAAAGATGGGACCATTTTTGTTGATCCCTCACCATATACTATCAATTTATTGATTGCATATGATGAAAATTCTTTTTCTTTTTTTTTTTGACTTTTTTTCGTGCGCGACAGGCCTTTTGCTAACCATCATGCCATCATGCCACGTTTTTGGGCGTTTTTTATTTTTTTTTCCATCATGCCACGGGGGGTGGTGGGGCAGGGCTTTCGCTCTCCATCACCTGGGGATTTCCCCCCAGATGGCATGATGGCATGATGGCATGATGGCATGATGGCATGATGGCATGATGGCATGATGGCATGATGGCATGATGGCATGATGGCATGATGGCATGATGGCATGATGGCATGATGGCATGATGGCATGATGGCATGATGGCATGATGGCATGATGGCATGATGGCATGATGGCATGATGGCATGATGGCATGATGGCATGATGGCATGATGGCATGATGGCATGATGGCATGATGGCATGATGGCATGATGGCATGATGGCATGATGGCATGATGGCATGATGGCATGATGGCATGATGGCATGATGGCATGATGGCATGATGGCATGATGGCATGATGGCATGATGGCATGATGGCATGATGGCATGATGGCATGATGGCATGATGGCATGATGGCATGATGGCATGATGGCATGATGGCATGATGGCATGATGGCATGATGGCACCTTAAAATTTTTCTGCTCGCTGCGCTCGCGGAGGTATACCTCAAAAAAAAATTCCCGCTCGCTTCGCTCGCGCTGTACGCTATTTTCTTCCTGCCTACGGTGCCATTTTACAATGTCTAAGGGGATTCCCTTGCATTTTGCAGCCAGAAATGACACTTGACCCAAGCTGCAAAAATTTGACCATTCTTATTTCAAAGTGACCCAACCGTTGCAACAGCCCCTGCTTCTGGAAGACGTATTGATTTTGTACGGTTAGTGTACGTAAGGCGCAAGACCAAGCACCGGTAAAAAAGGATTAGATTCCGTTTTTGTTATCTTGCAAAGCTGACCCTTCGCCTCTCCACCCTGTGGCTGGCAGGGAGGCGCGCGCGAAGCGCGCGACGACCGCTTTTACCAGGTGTGAAAGCTCGGAATGTACTTTTTTTCCAGGAAATTATTTTTTTTTGACCATCATGCCATTCAGGGGGAAAATCCCAAAGTTAGCAAAAGGCCTGCGTGCGCGAATATTTCTGTGCAGGTACACAGTTGTGCGTACTTCCTCAGAGTGGAAGAACACTGCACAATGTGCGTCCCTGTCTTCTCTTTATATTTTCGGGTCAATCTCCCCAAGTACAGAAGATTGTCTCTGAGGATAGACGTGGTGTTTGAGATCCTATCCATTATGTATATCACCTCCACGTGAGACGTCAACTGCGGTCTTAATCGGGGTCACCGTAAAAAATGGACGTAATACGCGTGCGGATAAACGAAAAAAAGTTGTTTTTTTTTCTTTTTTTTGTCTTCTTTTTGTATTCTAATTATTCTTGTATCCCGAAGTCAGATTCTATTTTTTGTTGAACAAGATAAAACAATAAGCTCGCGTTTCTTTTATCGAACAGATTTTATTCTCCGCCCCGTACCCAAAACGTAAACACCACTTTGAATCAGAAAAAATATTTTCCTCTCCTTTTTTCTTCCACACGCGCTGGTTTTTGTATCTCGCTAATTTTTATCAAAAAGCTTTGTTTCGAGTGCGAAACGTTTCTCCATGTATTGCACGGGAAACAATATATATGACAAACAGGTGCAGGGTGGTTCCGTGCTTATCATAGAACCTGGCACCTTGTGTGTCTCCCAAAAACCAAAAGCGTTGTGTGTGAAGTTTTGAAGGAAGGAAAAATAAAAGTTCAAGAATATTTTTTCAAGAATTTAAGAAAACGTATTGTATGAGACCCAAGAGGAAAGTGGGGTTCCTCTTCCGACAGCTCAAGCTCAACATCAACCTCGGACAGTTCGTCCTCTTCATCCAACTCGTGGGAGACACGTTGATGTACTTGTTCTTAAAAAAATGTGTGAACATGTGTGGCAACCTGACAGTTCCCCTCCGCGTTGTGAAAAAGAAAACCGACGCAGGAGTCTTTTATTGTAAACTGTTTTCTTCTCCGCCAACACACAAAAACACTTGGGGAAGCCTCTTTTTTACTTTCAACGGATGTCATCCGGGGGGGGTCTCAGTGTTCCTAATTTTGCGTTTAAAACGTTTAAAACGTTTAAAACGTTTTAAACGTTTTAAATTATTTAAAACGCGTTTTAAACGTTTTAAACGTTTAAAACTCGAATAAAAAACGGGTGACAGTTCTGCACAAAAAAACGTAAAAAAAGTGGGGGGAATTTTTCGAATTTTTTTTTTTCTGTATCAAAAATCATAGTTTTGGTGCATCTGGGGTCAATTTAGCCTGGTTTTTCTTGGTTTCTCCTGCTAACTTGTTTCCTGTACGGTACCCTAATGAGTGCGCTAAAACCTGGCTGATCAAGTGCTTGGTGCCAGCATTTGATGTGTCAAAAATTCCCAGCGGGTTCCAGATGGGTAACAGGGTACTTAAGGCTGAGTATGACAGGGTCATGGTTCCTGTGAGAGCAGCCCTAGCAAAGAGCCTGCACATCTCGGTATACGTTGATGGCTGGAAGGCGCACAACGACGAGAAGGTGTTCACCCTTGTCGCGAGGGTGCGGATGCCCGCCCTGTAAGCACAAAAGTTTTGGAGGAGGACTTGCACAATGCGGAGGAGATCTGCACGCACCTGCATGAGAAAAAGATAAGTTGAGTGGGCTAGTGTGTGATGGGGACACCATGGGACACCACTGTGTCTTCTCTGTCCACAACAGCAGCGGCGGACGACCTGGAGAAGTTCATGCGGGTGGAGGACTCCCCTGGTAGAGCTACTGCGATATCGACCAAGCTACCTGCAGGCGACAGCTGGCTTGCCGGAGCGATAGAGACTGTGGAGGAGACGGGAGCCTATCGCCACAGCGTACGCGCACCCTTACTGGACCACGACCCCGTGTCACCGTGGGAGTGGGATCGTACGCTGAATGACGTGCTGATCACCAGAAATACCGGGTGTCAGCAAGAGTGACTCTGCAAGCAGCGAAGAGAACCGGCAAAGGACGGAACTGGCTCTTGCGGCTCTGCCACCCCACACGGGACGCGTCTACACAGACAGATCCTTGCACACGGTAAACAGAACACTACGCGCTTCACTGACTACCAGATCAGCGCACCCCCAAGGAGGAGTGGGGTCCATCTTCTATCACAACGACGGCTCCACTACACCAAAGGGGGCACACCAAGCATCCAGTGGCGCAGGCACACTCTGCTCGGCCTATCAGGCAGAGCTGGTGGCACCTTGTAATTAGACACCATGCGGTGTCTAATTACACCGTGCCTGCTGCCACTTCAGCAAAGAGGAAAATACCACATTTTTTCGCAAAGACCTTTTTTTTTGCCTGTAAAAAAAAAAAAAAAAATTTTTTTTTTTTGCCTGAAAAGCCAAAATTCACCACCGTTTTTTATTCGAGTTTAAAACGTTTAAAACAGTTTAAAACGTTTAGAATTTAAAACGTTTAAAACGTTTAGTTTAAAACTAGCGTTAGGAACACTGGGGGGTCTCCGGGGGGGTGAGCGGACAAGTTTGGTAATTTGGCAACGGGGGGGTCCAGTACAAAACCGTGGTCACATGGATTTTATGAATTTTCTTCAAAAATTTTTTTTTTCCAATTTTATTTATTTGGAAAGATCGGTTACGAAAACGTTCAATTCCGGGGTCGCACGATTTTTTTTATGCCTCTGTGGATGGTTAGGTGATTTTTGGCTGTGGTACCCCCTTTGGGAACGTTTCTACGCAGGTTTCTTAAGGAATTCCTTAAGAAAACCTCCTCTTTGGGTCGCAGCACAGTGGCGCCTCTAAGTTGGATTTCTTTTGAAGAAGGTTTTCGATTTTTTTTCCTTTGGATTTATTTTTTACGAATCTTTCAATTCCGACCATTTTTTTTATTCAGGAACACACTCCACGGTACGCAACTTTTGGTGGAGCCGACCCCCCTTTATACACTGAAATCCCTATACGTTACTGTATAAAGACCCATGGAGCCTTTAAATTGACTTCACTGTACTGTGTACTGTGTACTGTGTACTGTGTACTGTGTACTGTGTACTGTGTACTGTGTACTGTGTACTGTGTACTGTGTACTGTGTACTGTGTACTGTGTACTGTGTACTGTGTACTGTGTACTGTGTACTGTGTACTGTGTACTGTGTACTGTGTACTGTGTACTGTGTACTGTGTACTGTGTACTGTGTACTGTGTACTGTGTACTGTGTACTGTGTACTGTGTACTGTGTACTGTGTACTGTGTACTGTGTACTGTGTACTGTGTACTGTGTACTGTGTACTGTGTACTGTGTACTGTGTACTGTGTACTGTGTACTGTGTACTGTGTACTGTGTACTGTGTACTGTGTACTGTGTACTGTGTACTGTGTACTGTGTACTGTGTACTGTGTACTGTGTACTGTGTACTGTGTACTGTGTACTGTGTACTGTGTACTGTGTACTGTGTACTGTGTACTGTGTACTGTGTACTGTGTACTGTGTACTGTGTACTGTGTACTGTGTACTGTGTACTGTGTACTGTGTACTGTGTACTGTGTACTGTGTACTGTGTACTGTGTACTGTGTACTGTGTACTGTGTACTGTGTACTGTGTACTGGGTGTCCGAAAGACCTGAAAATGACCCTTGTTTACGGGTATGGGTTCATATTTTGTGAAAATTTAAATCACCAAAATTTTGTCCATTTTTCCGTATATCCCCCACCATAGCCCGGGATTTTCTCGGAAATGCAATATAACCCTGATTTTCCCGCCCCCTTCACATACTTCCTGTAGGTACATTTTTTTGGACCCGATATCCATTTTTTCGGGAAATTTCCGAAAAGTTAGCGCGCGCCCTGCTTTCTGTTCCCCATCACCCTTCCCTCGACTCTTTACCAGAACACTTCTGTGTTGCTTCTTCTCAACACCAGAAAAAGCCCCCCCCCCCCCCCGTGTTTTGATGTGTTCCCAGACAGGCCTGACGCTAACCATCATCCATCAACCCACGGAAAATGGCTTTCCCCCCCCGACCATAAACCATCATCCCACCATCAACCCACCACAAAAACACCCATTTTTTTTTCAAAAAAAAAATTGTTTCTGCGTTGTTAGCCAGGCCTTTTGCTAACCATCATGCCATCATCCCACGTTTTTGGGGGATTTATTTTTCCCCTTCATCATGCCACCATCATGCCACGGGGGGTGCATGATGGCATGATGGCATGATGGCATGATGGCATGATGGCATGATGGCATGATGGCATGATGGCATGATGGCATGATGGCATGATGGCATGATGGCATGATGGCATGATGGCATGATGGCATGATGGCATGATGGCATGATGGCATGATGGCATGATGGCATGATGGCATGATGGCATGATGGCATGATGGCATGATGGCATGATGGCATGATGGCATGATGGCATGATGGCATGATGGCATGATGGCATGATGGCATGATGGCATGATGGCATGATGGCATGATGGCATGATGGCATGATGGCATGATGGCATGATGGCATGATGGCATGATGGCATGATGGCATGATGGCATGATGGCATGATGGCATGATGGCATGATGGCATGATGGCATGATGGCATGATGGCATGATGGCATGATGGCATGATGGCATGATGGCATGATGGCATGATGGCATGATGGCATGATGGCATGATGGCATGATGGCATGATGGCATGATGGCATGATGGCATGATGGCATGATGGCATGATGGCATGATGGCATGATGGCATGATGGCATGATGGCATGATGGCATGATGGCATGATGGCATGATGGCATGATGGCATGATGGCATGATGGCATGATGACATGATGACATGATGACATGATGACATGATGACATGATGACATGATGACATGATGACATGATGACATGATGACATGATGACATGATGACATGATGACATGATGACATGATGACATGATGACATGATGACATGATGACATGATGGCATGATGGAAAAAGTTGCGTACCGTGCGCCTGCGGCGCAAGTATGTATCGCAGTTCCATTTTATGGGAACATTTTTTAGAAATGTTGCGTACCGTGGCTTCGCCAGGAACCTTTGGGTACCATGACCGCTGCTTTACCGATAAGAAGGCTGACACCCAATGCGGATTCTGGACGGCCACCTGCACTGGCCACCGAAGAGTACAATGCACAGGGAAAGAGCAAATGTCGCTGATTCGGAGGAACTCTGACCGGGCTTGGGGAACATGCGTCTCTCCGCCGGAGGCCACGAGAAGGAGCTTTGCAGGGGTTTTCGCGCGAAGCGCGAAAAATATTTTTTGGACCATCAACAGAACTTTTTCAAACCCAAAATCCTGGCGGCGGGGTTGACCAAGTTTTCAAAAAATAAAAATCGTGTGTTTTTGTCAATGGTGTGGAGTGTTGCGTGAGGTCAAAAAACAGGCGCGGAAAAATTTTTTTTTAGCCTCCCCCCCCCCCATATTCGACCATCATCCCACGATTTCCCAAAAATCGAAAAGTTAGCGTCAGGCCTGGTTCCCAGAGCAATCGTGAAGTCAATTCGAAAGGAAAAAGGTCAACTTTTTGCACCTTTTGGTCAAGACTGCACTATGCAAGGGCTTTGCCATGGATTGGATTTCCTTAAGGATTCTTAACCACCTTTGGGGGAGAAAACGTATTTTCCCCACATATGGTGTAGCCCCTTGTACTGTATGAAAAACTGGAACAGGTAGTTTTAATTTGCGTGGTAAATAACGTTATTGAGACGAGACAGATATATTTTCCAGCCAGGCCATTTTTTTTTCCCAGGCGCACCCTAGCCCACTGCATTCGTGTGAAGCAAATCGTGTATTGAGGCTCCCCAAGGACCCTCGCACACATATAATTATTGTTGAATTTTCTCACCACCATCTCGCCGTTGTCTTTGGGTTCTTACTTTATTGAGCCTAATTCTTCTCATGTATCACCTCTTCCCCCCCAAAAAAGTATTTACATGCTTTCAAAATATTCCCCTTCTTTTTCTCCCTCTCTGCTCATCCTCGTATTCTCAAGTGTTCCATCGTGGAATGAATGGGTCGAGTGGATATCGATCTGTGCTTTTATATTTGTCAGTCGTATTGTGGCACTTCCTCCGGCCCCCTTTTTTTTGCAGGATGGTTGTAACAGAGTTTTTCAACTCAAAAACGCGTGGGAATTCGCTCGTCGGCAGTCTTGATTTTCGCTGTGCTGCACACCCTATAGAAGTCAAAAATCTAAATGGATGTAAGAATGCATGGTGCATTGGTCATGTAACAAGGTGCACTGTTCGTGAGAGGGCTTTGTCAAAAGCGAGTAAATTTCTTCTTCCTCTCATATTTTTCTTGTCGTTTTTTTGAACGTCTTTTGCAGTGCTCTCAATATCCTCCACGTAGGGGAGGATATTTCCTCCAGGGGCTTTTTTTTTTTTTTTTTCAGGCTTTTTTGGTGGAGGATTTCCTCCATTTTTTTTTTTTTTTGGCGGGCTCGGGTGGAGGATTATCCTCCTAGGGGTTTTATAGTGGGGGGTCACTTTGTCTCCCCCGAGGGAGCCAATATTTTCCCGAGCCTGTATGCACCGTCCAGGGCTGCACCTTAAAAAAAATTTGCCTGCGGCGCCATTTTCATTTTTTGCTACTCAAAAAAAGGGTTCGTTGAGTGATTCTGTGGTGTAAAAGGAAGCATTTTTACACCGTACCCCAATTTTTTTTTGCCTGCGGGGCCATTTATATAATTTTTTTGCTCCGCAAAAAAATAGAGTTGGCATTGTCTTTGGATACCCTTGCATTTTGCAGCCAAAAAATGCAACGTGACCAAAGCTGCAAAATTTTTGCCATTTTTAAAAATTACCTGCCGTTGCATCAGCCCCTGCTTCTGGAAGACGTATGGGTTTTGTACGGTTCATGGAGCGTACGGTGCAAGAGAAAGGATTAGATTTCCGTTTTTTGTTATCTCGCAAAATTGACCCGCCTCTCCGCTCTGTGGCTGTCAGGGAGGCGCGCGCGAAGCGCGCGACGACCGCTTATTGCGGGGGAAAAAAATTTTTTTTTGGGGGGTTTTTTTGCAAAAATGAATCCTCCTCATTTCGAAAATTCTGCTTTTTTCGTGGAGGATCCTGAGAGCCCTGGTCTTTTGTGTGATTTCTTCTTTGAATGGAAAGTAAAATATTATGAAATTGGTTTTTGTTGGTGTGGCTGAATGGGTGATTCGCACTTTTCGGGCACTTCTGCGCACTTTTTGCGACCCCCCCAAGCCACACCCTTTTTATTTTATTTATGCTTTACTTTTTATGTTACTTAAATCATCCTTTTTATTTGCAAATCCAAACATAAAAGGCAAGCAAAGAGCAACAACATAACTGCTATTCCGGTGTCTCACGCCAAAAATAAAGTGGTTTTCTTTTGTACATATTTTGTAGTACAAAAAAGGGGGGTTTTTAGCCGCAATGATGGTGACATCATTATTCAACAAAACAAAACAAAGGAACCACCGTCTCCACCAGCTCCTTTCCGCGACTAACGTCAGGAAATTACACAAAAAAAAAAAGAAGGAAAAAATGTGACAAACACAATAAGACTCAGCGCAGTCCCCGAGATTTCCAAAAAAATAAAAAAGCTAGTGCCATGCACTTAGCCACTACCACTTTTTTGCAAATAAAAGATAATAATAAAAACCCTAGGTTACTCGGTCAAAACTCGGTCGAGCCCGACCCAGCTCAAGTTCGGGGACTCCGGCGGAATGTGAGAATTCCTCGGGTCTCCAACTGCGGAGTTCAACTTCATTGATATTTGCACCAGACACACGAATTATCAGTAACATCAGTACATGTACAAAAAGAAACGGTGGTCATAGCATCAAGGTTCCTGGCGAAGCCACGGTGCGCAACATGTCAAAAAACTGCGCTTAAAATTGCACATTTTTACAGCCATACTATGTCATAGGAAGGTGGGTTGCAAACTTGCGCCGCAGGCGCACGGTACGCTACTTTTTTTCTTTCGCCATGCTGCATGCTTCCTTTTCCTTCGGCGTTTGACCAATTGAGTCGCGTTCTGGCTGTGACGGGGTCACTTTGTGCATGAGGCCAGTTCTGGTCACTCTCAGAAGCTTATGTGAGGTGCCAAAAATTAAAATTTAGAAGGTTTACACTTGTCAGACATTGCGTGTCTGACAAGTGTAACTGAGTGTAAACTTTTCTGAAACATTCTGAAAAAGTGGTAGTGCCCGGCACTAGCAAGAAAATTTTCAAAATTAAATAGGTAGTGCCGATGCACTAGCAGTTTGGGCAAGCTGGACGGCGCTGCCCCAGGCTCTCAACAATTCTCTCGTTCGAGAAGAGGCTAATGTCGACACACAAAAAAAAAACAAAAAAAAAGAAGAAAAACAAAAGAGTACACCCCCTTCCTTCGTTTGTTCCTCCACCTTTTTTGCAGCATGGCGTATTACTGTGAAAAAGAAAACCGACGCAGGAGCCTTTTATTGGAAACTGTTTTCTTCTCCGCTAACACACAAAAACACTTGACAGGAAAATTCATCTTTCAAATTGTTTTTTGGTGAATGTATTTCAAGTCAACTGCTGCTAGGCATTTTCCCACCAAAACTCCAGGGGAAAAAAAAAATCAACTCTTCTTTCATTAAACGTAAACGCCTCACTAAAAACACAGACTGCCACACACAACACACAAAACCCATTTTTTTCTTCCCCCCCACTCTTCACACTATGTTGCGGAAACCATTCTCAGCTTGACGCTCAACCTGCCTTTTGTTTCTTATTATACCCCTAACATTCATCTTCCTTTCACCCCCTCCCCCTCCCCCTCCTTCCCCACGACAGAACACTCTCTCTCGCTGATGCAAACTGTGGCTTGCTGAAATAATTTTAAAAAAAAGTGGAGATTGCACCAACTGTGGCAACACAACCTGAGGCAACTACACCCCAAATTATTTTAAAAGCAAAGATCCAAAAAGACGAGAAGACCAGATCCATCTCGTAGTTTCAGACATTATCTTTGATTTTTACAAGAGCAATCAAGCACCATGCTTCAACCAAACGTCTCTTTTTTTTCCACAGAAGTGGATCCCAAGAGTGAAGAGGTCGTATACGATGACTCGACACCACTGTTTCTTGCCGCCATCTCCGCCATGACAACATCACTAACAGGGCTGGGATGCTATTTTATGGTGTCAACAGGATCCCCTTCATGGACCATGGGGGTTGTGACCTTTGTGATGGTTGTTGTAGGTTCGGTGTTGACACATCATATAAGCGTAAGGTTTCGGAAAAATCCAGAAAATTCTGGAAATATGTGTCGACCGCAGCAGGCGGATGTATTGACGCAGGCGCTTGGGGAGCGGGGCGCCCGTCGTCACACCCGTCAGTCGAGCGCATCGGAACGGCGTGTTTCGGACAGCAAATTTAGGTCGCTTTACAGTGCGATAGAAACGGTGGTGGCGATAAAAGGGTTTGCGCACGACGTCGTTCGGGAGGATTTTGATGTGGGTGGGTTGTCTCGTGCGTTTTGTGCGAAACTGTCTGCGATCTCGCAACTCGCGCAGGTTAACAACGGCAGAATCGATATGTGCAACGGATCAGTTCTCTTCATCTCATTTGCCTCCCGCAACAGCGTGTCTGAGGCCCTCAGAGCTGCGTACTACAGCGTGCGGGTTAAGGAGGAAAGCAGTCCACAGGGCGTTCCTTCGCTGTCTTTTAATTTGTCGGACGATGATGTACAAAACACACCAAAATCGATCTTTTCTTTAAATCTGACGGCAGGAGTCCGACGGGGTACTGTCCTAAAAGGTCGCATCGGAACTGACATGCAGTCGTGGTCTGTCACAACATGCGGCGCTGCGAACGTTGCGGAGAAGCTTGCCGATGCGTGCACCTCCTTTCACGTCACCCTTCTCATTGCCTGCGACAAGCTCGACGAGCATGCTTCGGACTACCAATTCTTTCAGGTGGACTACATCCAATTTGGCGGTACCAACGAAACGGAGTGCATCCCGATTTATGCAGTGGAAGAAGGCAGCGGGATTGACGCGGACCTTGCGGTGCTTTGGTTGCACCTTCAGGCTGGAGAGATCGCAACGGGGGCAGAGATTCTTGAGGGTATGGATCGTGCCGAAAGCGCCAAGACGTTGACCTGTATGAAACAGCGGATTGCTCGGGTGTCCCCAAGGGATTCTGCGGAGTATCGTTGCAGTCTTGCGTTGGACACCTTCCCGGTGTCAGAGGATGAGCTCCGTCGTGCGAAGAAATTTACAAAAGGGCACACCAGAGTGTCGGTATCGCCAACCAAAGTGTTTGTCTTCCTGGTATTTCACATTGATGAAGTCGAGACACGGAAGTTCCGAGAGGGCATTGCTTCCTTTACGATGGCAGTCGAGCGGGCAAATGGCGTTGTGGAATCGGTTAATTCGGATCGTTTTGTTGCACGGTGGTGCGTCGGGGCGTCTCTCTCGGACTGCCTTGGGTGTGCTGTGACGCTGGTCAAGGTATTTGACAAATGGAGCTTCGGCATCGGACTCTGCAAAGGCGAAGGGGTATGTGTCGAGCACCGTGGAGAGGAGCTCGCGCATTCTACTGTTCGTGTACGTGCAGAGTGTCTTGCAGTGGTTGCGCATTTACACAAACTTCGTGTAGTTGCCGACGCAGATCTGGTGACCGCACAACGAACAAATGCATTGCACACCTCAGACATCAGCTCTGCCACCGGAGAAACAAAGCGTGCACGCCGTGGTGTCCAGAAAGAATCGGTCAGTTCTTCCGCAGGCTCCGTGCCTACACGGATATCTTCTTCGATGTGTTCTCTACGAAGCGGCGACAGCGCTTCCACAAGAATCGCGGCCGAAGCCAAACCACAATGGCGCCCTATCTCATACGACTCAGTCTTCGTGCTGCCTGCAAAGATAGCTTCACAGGGCTTGGTCCACCTGAGTGACGATGTGAACCCGATGTACCTCCGTGCAATGGGCTACGTTTCCGACCGCTGCTGGGCGTCTGCGAGAGACCTGCTGCAGCAGTACAGCGACCTGGATGAGTCGGACGCTTGGGCACAGATCCTCTACAATGCTTGCTGCGCTGCGTTTCTTGAGGAGGAGAGCGGGGCGCGGTCTTCAGATGACCCTTTGGTACTTCAAGTGAACCGTGCCGGGGCACAGTTTGTTACTACACAGCTTCCGTTGGGAGGGGCATTTATCGCGACACCAGACAACCCTGCGTTGAGTATGAGTATTCCAAATCCTTTGTCGCACTCTGCGAAGCTGATGAGCGGGAGGAAAACCGAGTCTGCACTGAATGTGACGGCGATAGCGGCCCCGGCGTCGTCGTTAGCATCAACTGTTAGTTCACAGATGCGCCCTCAGGTCGTGGCACGGGCCTTGCGGGATCGAGAACAGATCCGTATCAACCTAGGGTTTCACAACAAGAACAGTGACAATATTTACAGCAGCGGCCTCTCCGTCATGCGCCACCGTGTCGCTGAAGCCTGGAACCTCTTCCGCTTAGCCGCCATCTTTTTCGAATGCACAATCACCCCAGCTCGCGCATTCTACCCAAACGACGACTACACCACAGCAGTTATTATTTTTGTAATTGTGGGTACTCTTTGCGACGTCGCGCACATCGGGGACGTCATCCTCAACTTCTACGAGCCAGTCACCACCAACCGAGGCATCAAAGTGACCAATATGACCGACATCGCTGCCATGTACGTCTCTTCCTGGCTTGCCCCGGACATCATAGCATGCCTTCCTTGGGAGCTCTTCTGGGTGCCCTTCAACCCCCGTATATACGCACAGCACCCATGGGTCAGGGTGAACCGTTTAATGAATGTTCTGCGTATTCCTTCTCAGGTCATTGCGATACAAGAGACATACGCAGCAGATGTACACCCGGTTGCGGTGAAGTTGGTGTACAACATGCTGTTGCTCGCATTCATATTGTACTGGATGGGGTGCATGTGGGGCACAGCGAAGGGAGATACCGACTGTGATTTGTCAGTCCCTTATCGTGGGAAGACGTACGCGAGTTGCATTTCAAAGTATTTTGAAGTCGATTATGACGGAACCGGAACGTTTGAGAGGGTAATAATTCATTTGCATTGGGCTTTGCGGGGGTTTGCAGGGTATGGACAGGGGTGGCCGGAGACGGACAAACAGCACTTATTGTGTATTGTGAATGTGGTGCTGGGGATTGCGATTTTCGCGACGGTGATTGCGTATTTACAAAGCACGATGAAGATGACACACAACGAAGTCTTCCTGCAACGCCTGGACGCTGTTGTGGCCGTTGCAGAACATCGTCGTCTTGATGAAAAGACCACAGCTGACATTCTCCGCTACCACCGCATGCTGTGGTCAAAGACACAACAGGTCTACGAAGGCCAATTTGAAAACCTAAAAGAAGAGCTCCCAGCCGAACTCGCCGCGGAACTCACCTTCTTCTCCAACCTCAAAGCTTTCGACAAAATTGATGTCCTCCACAACGCACGAAACCCACAATTTCTCACAAGACTCATTTCCTCTTTGGTTCTAAGGGTAGGATCCCCAGGAGAACTTCTGCTGGAACGCGGTGATCCATTTAACCCGATCGAAACCGGTATTTATTTTTTCTACAAAGGATGCGCATTCACTAGCATTGATAGTGAGGCGGTGGAGACGGTGCATGAAGGTGGGTATTGGGGTGAGATCTCATGTTTGTTGGGAGTGCCGCAGCCGGCGGACTGCAGACTGTTAAGCTACTGCGAGCTGTACTTTCTCCCTGCATTGAAGTTCAAGTATATTATTGATGAGTTTCCTGAGTATGCAAACGGGTTTGTTGACACAGCGACGAGAAGGCGGCAGGCCATACGCCTTATCCTAACAGATCTCGATGAGTACGACGAGGTATGTGTGGACGTCTTCAGCTTTGTTATTCCTTTTTATTTGATTTACAGCACATCTTCACAGCGTCACCTGAAGTCAGATTCTATTGTCTATAGGGATATTATAGGAACCATTGGGCAATTTTTCCAAACCTGGCACCCTCTAAAAGAGTAAAAGAGTCGCCTCCGCGTCTGGTCATAGTAACATAACTTTGGATTGGTGCATGTGTTGACCCTCTCAAATACTTTCAGTTCTGTAAACTGAAAGTATATGAATCTAATTTGTATTGAAGTGGCTAAGCATATAAGAGCCGGTTCATCTAAACATTTTATTAGATGTGAACGAAATGGATGTAGGAGCATGGTTGGGTGTTCACCCCCCGGTACAGCCGGTCATTGTACCAAAGGTACACTGATCACGAGCGGGCTTTTGTATTTCAAGTCAACTTTTTTTGATAATGTCGTGCTTCATGCTTTGTGTATTACTCAAAGTGATCCCCACAACACATACCACATCAATACAGGATTCGGAACGTGGTGAATCCTTCTTCGAGGACCACACAGTGCAGGTTATTCAAAAGTCCTTTTGCCTGGCAATTGCGGTATGTTGCGCTAGGAGTCTTGTCTTTTATCAATTTTGGACAGCGAAATACAATGCAAAAAACAAACAGAGTAGCAAAAACAAAAAAAAAAAAAAAAAAAAAAAAAAGCCTTCGGGCGACATTGAGTACAGATCCTGCACTAGCAGGTGATTGTCGACACAACAAAAAAACAGTGGAGATTGCACAACTGTGGGCAACACAACCGAGGCAACTACACTACTCCAACAATTTATCAAACAAAACAAAAAAAACAAACAAACTTTCAATCCCCCCCTTTTTCCGACACAGCGGCCTCCCTCACCAGCGCATTTGGGGGCAGGGATGAACTTCCTTCCATCGAACGGTGACTTAGGGGCGATGTGGGTATCGTCGCCTCTCTCAGCACTGAACCCGTTAGGGTCGCGCAAGAGCGAAATTAAATGGGACATCGCTAAGACAGAGGACTCTTCTTTCACAACCTCCCCTGTGCGGCTGCCAGCATCGCCTGAGAAGTATGGGATGACGATTAACTTTTAGACCTGCGACAAAATTTTTCTTTTGTAAGCAGGTACCCTACTTTTTATTTGTGAACAAGATAAAACAAAAAGCTTGCGTTTCTTTTATCGAAACAGATTTTATTCTCCGCCCCGTGCCCAAAACATAAACACCACTTTGAATCAGAAAAAAATATCTTCCCTTTTCTTTTTTCTTCCACACGCGCTGGTTTTTGTGCTTCGTTCATTTTTTATTCAAAAAGCTTTTCCCTAGTGTTAGTTGTGTGAAGTTTTGAAGGAAGGGAAAATAAAACAAAAAGACAAAGTATTTTTCAAAAAAAAAAATTCTCACTCCCGTTTTTAGAATCAACAAAGAAAAAATCACAAAGAAAGAGAAACAATCATACCTTTTTCTTGTGAGGAGAAAACCAAAAACGGTAATGAAGCTTGCGAAAATGATAGTGGAGGTTTTTTTCGTAATGTTTTATTTTCCCCCCTTACCAGAAAAAACTCTTTTTTTTGTTCGCGAGCTTGTTTTGCGTCTTCCGCAGTTTAAACTTTTTTTCTTCATTGATGAAAATACTTCATTGAAACTGTGTCCCTCTTTCTTTTTCCCCCTCACCTGCTCCATTCTTTCAATGATAATGTTGTCTTCTTTTTTCTTCATATATCAGTCAATCCACGCACACCGGGACTTTTCTCCCAAGGTGTGTTGCCACCGTGCCTCGTCCTCCGCGAGCAGAGGACAGACTTTCCTCCAAAGGTCGAATTTCTTGCACTAGCTATGCTCCCTGGGTTAAACGGCAATAGCAGTGACTGACTTCTGAGAGAAACAGGGTACTTGAAACCCAATTTTCATTATTTTGGTGTAATCCTGTGAGGGATGGGTGGGGAGGTGTGGGTGTGGGTGGGTGAAAAAAGGTGCACGAAGACAGGGTCTGGTAGATTTTTGCGGTGTAACTTGATATATGGCCACATGATGTGACCTATCATGTGACCCCTATCATCCAGCGTGGTGTACGCAAAACCGTGTTTTAGACCCCCGCAGATGCTCAAAAGTGCCAACTTTTGCTTTGAATGGCCTCAAATCGTCGAAATGCACCCATATGTATGGGGTCAAGAAAAAAAATTCGAGGGTCTAGGTATGGAGAGCAAGCACCTTAGAAGAAGAAAACACGTACAAGGTTTGACTTTTGGACAGTTCAGAACTACAAGGTTTGAATTTTGGACACTTCAGACCACAAGGTTTGCATTTTGGACAGTTCAGACCCACAAGGTCTGAACTGTCCAAAGTGCAAACCTTGTGGGGTTGAACTGTCCAAAATGCAAACCTTGTGGTTCTGAAGTGTCTTTATCGTAAACCTTGTGGGTCTGAATTGTCTTTATCGAAACCTTGTGGGTCTGAATTGTCCAAAAGTCAAACTTGGGGTGTTCACGAGAGGGCTTTATATTTCAAGTCAAAAAAAGGTAAATTCCCTCTTCTTCTTCTTCCTATCACATTTTGTGTTTTTATTTTTGTCGGTCTAGCATGAGTCGTCTCCTCTTGTTATTCAACAAAAGAGGAGACGACGCTGATGGACAAAATCCCATCTTTCGATTGAAATTATCTCAATCATTTCTTTGTCTTTTTTGAACGTCTTTTGTGTGCTTTCTGCTTTGAATGGAAAGTACATGAAATTATGAAATTGAGTTTCAACAACCTTCCTTCACCCCCCCCTGTCAGGGTAACCGAAGGTGAAGTAAGGTATAGTATCAGGGATATTGCTAACTTTCGGGATTTTGGGATTTTTTTGAAAAAAAAAGGGATCCTGAGCTTTCTCCCGTGAGGGGCTCTTGCTCCGGGGCTGAAACCATGGCCTGACCATAGTACCATAGTACCATAGAACCATAGAACCATAGTACCATAGTACCATAGTACCATAGTACCATAGTACCATAGTACCATAGTACCATAGTACCATAGTACCATAGTACCATAGTACCATAGTACCATAGTACCATAGTACCATAGTACCATAGTACCATAGTACCATAGTACCATAGTACCATAGTACCATAGTACCATAGTACCATAGTACCATAGTACCATAGTACCATAGTACCATAGTACCATAGTACCATAGTACCATAGTACCATAGTACCATAGTACCATAGTACCATAGTACCATAGTACCATAGTACCATAGTACCATAGTACCATAGTACCATAGTACCATAGAACCATAGAACCATAGTACCATAGTACCATAGTACCATAGTACCATAGTACCATAGTACCATAGTACCATAGTACCATAGTACCATAGTACCATAGTACCATAGTACCATAGTACCATAGTACCATAGTACCATAGTACCATAGTACCATAGTACCATAGTACCATAGTACCATAGTACCATAGTACCATAGTACCATAGTACCATAGTACCATAGTACCATAGTACCATAGTACCATAGTACCATAGTACCATAGTACCATAGTACCATAGTACCATAGAACCATAGAACCATAGTACCATAGTACCATAGTACCATAGTACCATAGTACCATAGTACCATAGTACCATAGTACCATAGTACCATAGTACCATAGTACCATAGTACCATAGTACCATAGTACCATAGTACCATAGTACCATAGTACCATAGTACCATAGTACCATAGTACCATAGTACCATAGTACCATAGTACCATAGTACCATAGAACCATAGAACCATAGTACCATAGTACCATAGTACCATAGTACCATAGTACCATAGTACCATAGTACCATAGTACCATAGTACCATAGTACCATAGTACCATAGTACCATAGTACCATAGTACCATAGTACCATAGTACCATAGTACCATAGTACCATAGTACCATAGTACCATAGTACCATAGTACCATAGTACCATAGTACCATAGTACCATAGTACCATAGTACCATAGTACCATAGTACCATAGTACCATAGTACCATAGTACCATAGTACCATAGTACCATAGTACCATAGTACCATAGTACCACAGTACCATAGTACCATAGTACCATAGTACCATAGTACCATAGTACCATAGTACCATAGTACCATAGTACCATAGTACCATAGTACCATAGTACCATAGTACCATAGTACCATAGTACCATAGTACCATAGTACCATAGTACCATAGTACCATAGTACCATAGTACCATAGTACCATAGTACCATAGTACCATAGTACCATAGTACCATAGTACCATAGTACCATAGTACCATAGTACCATAGTACCATAGTACCATAGTACCATAGTACCATAGTACCATAGTACCATAGTACCATAGTACCATAGTACCATAGTACCATAGTACCATAGTACCATAGTACCATAGTACCATAGTACCATAGTACCATAGTACCATAGTACCATAGTACCATAGTACCATAGAACCATAGAACCATAGTACCATAGTACCATAGTACCATAGTACCATAGTACCATAGTACCATAGTACCATAGTACCATAGTACCATAGTACCATAGTACCATAGAACCATAGAACCATAGTACCATAGTACCATAGTACCATAGTACCATAGTACCATAGTACCATAGTACCATAGTACCATAGTACCATAGTACCATAGTACCATAGTACCATAGTACCATAGAACCATAGAACCATAGTACCATAGTACCATAGTACCATAGTACCATAGTACCATAGTACCATAGTACCATAGTACCATAGTACCATAGTACCATAGTACCATAGTACCATAGTACCATAGTACCATAGTACCATAGTACCATAGTACCACAGTACCATAGTACCGTGGGGCGATGGTTAGCAATATCCCTAATACTAGTGCGTCATTCATTGTACAAGTTTTCTTCTTTTTGTATTACTGGCCCAATTTTCCCTACCCATGCATATGACGTGGGTAGCGTACCAACTAAACAAAAGACGAACGGGTTTTTATTATTTCCCATGTGCATCGCACCGTCCCCACTTCAAAAGTATTTACATGCTTTCAAAATATCCTCTCCTTTCTCTTCCCCTCAGCTAGTCCTCGTATCTTCTTGCGACTCCTTGTGTAATGGTTCAAGTGGATATCGATAGGTTGTAACACAGCTTCCAACTCAAACCCGCGGGAATTCGCTGTTTGACTTATTTCACCTCTCGTCGGCAGTCTTGATGTTCGCTGTGCTGCACGCTCCATAGATGTGACATCTAAATGGATGTAGAACCGCACGGTGAGGCACCCTGGTGTACTGGTCAGGTAACAGGATACACTGTTCACGAGAGGGCTTTGTATTTCAAGTCAAAAAAAGGTAAATTCCATACATTGAAATCCCGGGGAGTCACGGGGAGTTTGGCAAAAAATCAAAAAAAACGAACTCCCCGTGAGTGTTTTTTTGGTTTCGAGAGTTTTCGAGAGTGTTTTTTTTTTTTTTTACGGAGAGTTTTCGCGATTAATCGCGACAAAATTCGCGATTAATCCCCGGGAGTAAAATCGCGATTTTTTGTAACATTTTACCCCAAACACAACCGCGCACACCTGGTGCTATCCGCATCTAACCTGTGCCTACCTGGGCACACGTTCAGTCTACGTACTCACATTACACCTACCGATTGATTCGCAAAATGCACCCACCACGACAGAGGGGTGATAAGCCTCGCGGCTTTAGGCGGCACAGTGGTGGCGGACATGAGCAAACGAGCCCACAGGTCGATCACAAATGCGACGGGTTAATTCCGCGCTTGGGAATTATCCACACCTGTTTAAGATATAATTACGCTTAAATTACTCTGGGCGAAAAATGGTACACCATACCAGCAGGGAAGCATACCACCACATGTAAGCAGGGCTATTTTAAATATGGGGATAAGGAACAAGAAAAGGGTGAAAACGGGTCGAGGCTTCCCGCCGCAGGCGGAAATTTTTAGATGCCGTGCACTTTTCCAGGTGGTTTGAAGAGTGATCTGACCGTATTGTCCCAGTATAGCAGTACACCCAATAAATCCATTGGAGAAGGAACATTGCACTTTTTTGACCACCACAGAATACATGTTGCCAGCCACACCACTAAAGTACAAAACCCCCCTCGGAACGTAGTGAGAGCTTGTGAAAAAATCTCTCCCCGTTCATAGATGGCCCAGTTTTCGAGATTTTTTCATAAATTCGCGATTATAGGGGCCCCCCGAATAAGTTCCCCCCCCAAATAATAGGCATTTTCCCAAATAACTTCTTTTTTTTCCAGATTTTAGGTGCCGAAAAAGTTACCGAATAACTTCGCCCCCTTCCACTTCCTTTTTTATTTTTCAAAAATTTCCTCCAAACTGATAGTGTACTCAGTACTACTGTATATTTTTTTTGCGGAGCAAAAAAAAGCAGTATAAAATGGCGCCGCAGGCGAAAAAAAAATATGGTACGGTGTTTTTTGCCCAAATAACTTCCCCCCCAAATAACTTCGATTCCAAATAACTTCTTTTATTCTTCGAGCAACCACCCCCCAAATAAAGAACTTATTCGGGGGGCCCCTTTAATCGCAAATTTTTATTTTATAAATTGGAGAGTTTTCGAGAGTATTTTTTTTTAAAATCGGGGAGTATTGGAGAGTTTTGGAGAGTTTTTTTTAAAATTGGAGAGTTTTCGAGAGTTTTTCACAAATTCGCGATTAATCGCGATTTTTTTTTCTTTTTTTTTAATCGCTAAAACTCTCGAAAACACCAGTGGAGAGTCTCCGCGACTCCCGGGGATTTCAATGTATGAAATTCCCTCTTCTTCTTCTTCCTATCACATTTTGTGTTTTTATTTTTGTCGGTCTAGCATGAGTCGTCTCCTCTTGTTATTCAACAAAAGAGGAGACGACGCTGATGGACAAAATCCCATCTTTCGATTGAAATTATCTCAATCATTTCTTTGTCTTTTTTGAACGTCTTTTGTGTGCTTTCTGCTTTGAATGGAAAGTACACAAAAGTGAAATTATGAAATTGTTTTTTTTTTGATTTTGCCGTGCTTCACTTCTTCTTTTACTTAATCAGGATTTTCTGTGTTGTTACAAACAACCAGGGGATTATATAGTGGGGTAAAACTCGGTCAGCCTGACCGAGTTTACAGCAAGCCTTAACTAAAACTCGGTCAGGCCAAATAAAAAAAAAAAAATGATAAATCTTGGGGGAAAAAATCGGTTTTCTTTGGTACCTCACACGAGCCTCTGAGAGTGACCAGAAATGGCCTCATGAACAAAGTGACCCCGTCACAGCCAGAACGCGACTCGATTGGCCAAACGCCGAAGGAAAACGAAGCATGCAGCACGACGAAAATAAAAAAGTAGCGTACCGTGCGCCTGCGGCGCAAGCTTGCAGCCACCCTTCTGCGCATTTTTTTTTGAAATGTTGCGTACCGTGGCTTCGCCAGAAACTTTTGTTTCAGCAAAATATGGAAGTAAAATTTACGGAAACTGACGATAATTACCAACGACAGTGACATTTATGTCAACATTTTTTAGAAATGTTGCGTACGGTGGCTTCGCTTGGGTGCCATGACCGCCGTTTCTTTTGTGAATGTACTGAGGTTACTGATAATTCGTGTACCACGTGTGCCTGGCACAAATATAAATGAAGTGCCGAACTCCAAGGAATTCTCACATTCCGCCGGAGGCCCCCAACTTGAGCTAAGGTGGGGACCCGGGCGCGCGAAGCGCGCCCGGGCTCGACCGAGTTTTGACCGAGTTTCAGCGAAAACCCCCGAAACCTATATAATGCCCTGAAACAGACTTTTATATAGGGGGTCAGAACTGAGGGCAATCCTCAGTTATTGAAAAAAAAAAAAAAAATTCCCCTTTTCGGACCTAAAAAAAATTTTTTTTTTGTTGGCGTTTTACTGGCTTAGAACACGACTCGTGACCAGCGGTGAAAATCTTGGGCAGTAAGCCCGGGAAAACCCGGGCTTAATTAATTTTGCGCAGAGCAAGCCCGGGTTTAAGCCTGGGTTTTCCTCGGGTTTTAACTTTTCTGGGGTGGGTTGCCCCACCCCACTCCGGGGGGTGTAGCCTCAGGGTGCAGCCCGGGGTAGTCAGTCGCCGAAACGAAGCTCTGTTGACAGAAAACAACAAAGTCAGTAAAGAAAACACACACGTCTATCTCAAGGGTTACCCACACCCCCGTCACAGCCAGAACGCGACTCAATTGGTCAAACGCCGAAGGAAAAGGAAGCATGCATCATGGCGAAATTATAAAAGTAGCGTACCGTGCGCCTGCGGCGCAAGATTGCAACCCACCCTTCCCTGACATAGTTTGGCTGTAAAAATGTGCGATTATAAGCGCAATTTTTTGAAATGTTGCGTACCGTGGCTTCGCTAGGAACCTTTGGGTGCCATGACCGCCCTTTCTTTGTTATAAATGTACTGGCTACTTACAATTCGTGTACCACGTGCGCCTGGTGCACGAATTGCTATCAATTGGGTTTACAGCCAAGGGGGTTCAAGGCACACCACAACTGGCCCCAGCCGAAAAAACAACTTTGATTTTGGGTGGGTGGGTGAGAAAAAATGAATCCTCAGTTTTTGCCCCTGTTTGTTCAGGAAAAAATTCCTATATAAAACCCTGCCCTGAAACAACCAAAAAAAAAAAAAAAAAAACAAGTAATTGCTATCGGAAAAAAAACCGGGTGTGCTGTGGAACTCCACTCTGAAAAAAATATAATCTACAACACGCCAGCATTCTGCTCTTCTGCAGGTATGCTAAAACGCTCTTCGTACGCTGGACCCACTGGGATGCCTGCATCTGAAACTTTTAAACAGTGGGGCTGTCCTCTTCGTCCAGCACCGTCTGCTCGATCGCGTTATTGGACGTAGTCTCGGCAGGCTCGATAACCATTCGCTCGGGCGGGCTCGGCATGTTCCAGCTCGTAGTCGTCCACAGGCTCCCACGCATCGTCGTCGTCATCAGAGCAGTGCGGAAGGAACACAAAATGCACAGACGACAACACGTCGTGGATCGCACCAGGCATCGTCACATCAGCACCTCCAGAAAATCGCCAGGATGCTATGGTGGTTTCGAAAATCGCGCGGAGTTATCCACAGCACACCCCATTTTTTTCTCTTAGCAATTAGTTGTTCTTGTTATTATTGTTTTCCACACACCTTCCTTCAACCCTTGTAGGATCAGTTCGTATTTTTTTCGCGAAAACATGAAATTACACATTTCAAGAGAACAAAAAATTAAAAAGGGTTCGCCCCCTCAATGGGACGCCGTAAACCATAATTCCTCAGTGTCAGCCGCATCATTTCAATGAAACCAAAAAGTGGCTTATTTGCATTTTTGGGCTCCGCCCGTGCAGCGGTGGGGTCATTTCGGAAAATTGGACAATTTTTTGACCACTTAAATTTTGAGAAATATGAGCCCGGTTCCTTATACGTGGGGCCCATTTTTGGCCAGAATTTTCCTCAAAATCGACGAAATTAAAATTAGACCCCTTACCCCCCCCCCCCAGAATCATTTCAATACACTACCTGTATTGGTTGCTGACGCGTGTATACAGGAAGGTTGGGAAAAAAACATGCCTGTTTTGAGTGTAACAACACCAAAAATAATAGGCAAATAACACTACGAAGAGCAACAACATAACTGCTATTCCGGTGTGTCTGAATGTTTTGTTTGAATTTTTGTGAATTTTCCTGAAAAAAAGACCCCAAATCACCCCAAAAAAGGAAGAGAAAAAAAGAGTATTCCTTTTTCCATAAACCCGACCAAGCTGCGTTTTCAGCACCTTTTATTTTTCACGAAAAACACCCCCCCAACAGGAAAAAAAAATAAAATCAACTTTTCTTTTCAAATGGCGCCTATACCGACGAAATATCTTTTTATTGTTTTCGTTTCTGTGGTTACTTTGTATGTTGGGTTTAGACAGACAGCGCCAAAGGTCACTCGGGTCCACGCCGAAAGCAACGCTGCCACCTCTTCTTTGGAACGAGAAATGACGAAGATGGCGGGCACTGTCGAGACACTACGCCTTGACGTGTTGCAACATGAGATTACCATTGCTGTCATGCTACGCCAACAGAAAGAGAAGGAGGAGGGGGAAATCAAGCTCAAAATCACTGCATTTGAGGCAGTTCCATTAAAACAAAATGCAACAGAACAGGAGGCGCACGACTACGAAAAGGTTCTGCGGATTCTTCGTAGAGAGGCTAACGCTGCCAAATCGATTGCCGCAGCACAGTACATCATTGAAGCCCGCATCATCGATGACATTCGCGCAATCCGTTTCCCTCACCTCCGCGCAGAACGCGAAGCCAAGAAAGACTACAACACATTCCTCCACAAAGAACTCCCCGACTCTTACGACCCTATGCTGCCTATGGTACGCAAACACAACGCATCCTGGAATTACAACGCAGTAGGATTATGGGCATGGACAACCGAGACACCCCAGACTGCAACCCTCATGGTCTTAGGCGGATTTGCGAGCCCCGATACGGTTTCGCTCTTTTTGAGTGCAGGCTACGTTATTTGGCGCAGAACGACACCAAACTTTGATGACCACTGCAGAGAGGAAGTGGGGTATCTGACGTATCTCAGTGATGATCTCAGTCCGGCGAAGCCGGAGTCGGAGGTCATCGCTTTCATTCATGGCCACAAAATGTCGTGGCATCAACTGGCCCCTTTGATGACCATTATTGCAGATGGAATTGAATGTCAAAAGAAAATTCATGCGTATGTTCCTCTGGATTGGCATGGTCTTTCAGTTCCGTTGGATCATTGGGGGAATACTAACGGAAGGTACGCGAAGGAATGGAACCGCGCTCTAGCAGGATCTCAGGTCACAGAAGGGGACAAATTGGTGCCGTTTTGCTGCGGCCAGTTCGCGGTGTCCAAGGAGATGGTACGGAGCAAATCGGTGTTGTATTATACTAAAATATTGGAGGCGCGGATGAGCCAAAAATATGACGCTTATTCCGCAGAATTCTTCTGGCATATCATATTCGGAGCACCGGAGGAAGATCTTCAATCGAGACAAGGAATTCCAAAAATTTGTCAAAAGCCTCAAAATTTGACCCTCCCTTTGAAAGCATTCTCGCGAACCGGGCAGTGGACAAAATCGGAAGGGGTGCCGAGAGTTACTATTGTGCTTGGTCATAGAAATGCATCGGATGAGGTGGCTATTGATTTTGTTCGCAATGTGACAGCGGTTTTCCCGGAGGAGTATAACATTTGGGTGCGCAGCCCGATTCACATCTGTTCGCAGTATGAGTGGCGTAGTGAAAAACGGTGTGGAACGCACAGAGGATACCTCTCCTTTTTGAATGATCTGGAGCGGCCGGCATCGGAGGTGTACGTTTTCATTAAAGGGGAGAGCGTGCCGGATGCTGCTTTTGTCGCGAAGATTGCGGAGCGTATCGAATGTGCGATGACGTCTCAGCGTTACACTCCTCTACACGATGCACCTCATCAAAACACCAGCCGAGAGATGGGCATCGACTTTGGCAGACTGAAAGGAGACGAACCCAAGGAAGGCCTCCGTGCCTTTGCTGGGGAAGAGTTTGTAGTGCCGCGTGCGCTCGTGCCGGACTATTCCCAACAGTTGCAAAACACATATGAACACTTTCTCTTCGAGCGCCACGTCGGGAAGCAAGTAAAAGCGGAGGACCTGACCTATTTCTGGCATTGGTTTCTTGGAGAAAAGGAGGTGATGACCGAGATTTCTTGTGCAAAGCCGGAGGCGGTGTAGGGAGGGGAAAAGGGGTGGGGCGGGGGGGTGGGGGTGGTGGGGGGTAAAGAAAGGGGCCCGGGGGGGATTGTGTGTTTTTTTGTTTTTGTTTTTTTTTTTTTTGAAAGGTGTGGCGATTCCGAAAGTTCCTTTTACAGCCGAATATTGCCCAACTTTGAATCCAGCGCAGCCGTGAGGTACACGCTTTCATACCTTTGTGTGTGTTTTTTTTTTGTTTTTTTTTGTTTTTTTTTTTCCATTATTTTGACAACTACTGGAACTACTTCTTGTGAAAAAACCCATCATTGTGGGAAAGATTGTTCAAAACATCGTTCGGATTTTTTTTTGACTGTTTTTCTTTTTTTTGAACGCAATTTTCTATTTATTTGTGCGTGCTTTCACACCTGTTGTACTTTTCCTTCCCCCTTCAGAAACATAGGGGTGTTAGAGGGGACGGGGTCACTACATAGAAGAATTCTTCACAACAAAATGAAAGAAAAATAGAACCAACTTTTTTTTTGTTCCCCCCTTTTTTTCAGAAGTGTGTGTAGTATTTTTTTGGTATCGACAAACAACCACCCCACAGAATCAAGCATGTCTCCATTTTCCTTTTGTACCAGTATGCAATACGTCTGGAAATGAAAAGACGCGCTCTTTGCTTTGTCATGAGTTTTACCGTTTTCCCCTTCCCCCCGTATTCAAAAAAAATATTTATTTATCAAAAATCCCCCCTTTTGTGCTCCACCTCCCCCCCGTACTTCAGGACGCGGGAGAGATGGAGCACCCCCCCAACCCACAGACTCAAGCATGTCTCCATTTTGCTTTTTCTTTTTTCCTCCCACGACTTTCTCCTTTTCTTCATGGTGGTTGCGCATTGCAGAGACCGACTCCTCTGACCAAACTCTTTCCAGCGATCCAAAAACGGGTGCGAAACGTCGTGCGAAACGTTTCTCCATGTATTGCACGGGAAACAATATGACAAACAGGTGCAGGGTGGTTCCGTGCATATCATAGAACCTGGCACCTTGTGTGTCTCCCAAAAACCAAAAAAGCGTTGTGTGTGAAGTTTTGAAGGAAGGAAAAATAAAAGATGGGGGTAAAAATTCTCCTTTTTTTTTTTGCTCCTTTCGGGTTTTTGGGGTTTTGAAAATCCCAAAAAATACAGTTTTCTTCTTTTTATACCCCTACCCATACTTGGCTACCTGTAAGATGTCAGTACGGCATTTTTTTTTCCTGTTTTTTTTGTGTGGATGCATCAATGCAAAGAACGATCAAAAAAGTAAGAGACACAATCATAATTTTCTTGCCTTTTTCTATTGTTGAATAGGCGCAGAGAGGCTTTGGTTCACCTCATAAACTTTTTTATTTTCTTTTTTCAACACTCACGTCCCACGTCCCACCCTTTTCATGAGCTCGATTGAGATGTGTTTTCGCACGTTTCAACTCTTTTTTTCCATCCCCAAGTGTTTCTCCATTCATTTCCTTCACCATCGCAGAGCGATATTTACAGACATTTTATGTACACTGCAAAATACACAAAGCTCGGATTCTGACAATGTGCGGGAGGGTGGTTCGTCAGTCTTGACTGCGGAGCCCTTTCGCGCAGAAAAAGAAGGTTATTGAAATAGAAAAAAAGAAGTAAAAAAATGACAAACCCCCCGATTTCTCTCCCCACAACTCTTTTCCCCAATGTTTTCCCCTTTCTCCTGAGTTTAAATAATATGGACAAACCTTTTGATCCTCCCCCCCCCTTCCCCCCTGGTGCGTCATGGTGGTAAGGGCATGGAGACGTGCAGACGTGCAGACCTTAATTTGCCTATACGTTCGCGTCCTCTTTCGTCCCTTCCCCGGGACTCCATTTCCCCCGGTTCCCCGCTTGGGTGTTTTTTTGTCACCTCATGAAATGAAGGAGGAAATAGAAACAAAGCATTTTGAACACACTCGCGGTTCTAGGGACGAACCGCGCTGCAGAGCCACTCCTCACCAAACAGGTCGAGGTGTGTGCGTTTCACCACACGAGTGTGCGCGAGAGACACATTCATCCTTTTTAAAGGGATAGGTTAAAGGGTTCCCTTTCTGTTTGATACATTGACCCCTCCTCCATCAATTTATTGAATGCATACTATGTTGAAAGGCTTATGCTTAGTATTCACTCATCACTTCATCGAGGCAGCGTGTGGCTGCTCTCTTTGCTCTTATTTTTTACTGGTTTTCCTTTCTTGCTTTTGTATTTTTGTTTTCTTTATCTTTGTGGATTCCCCCCCAGTAAACCGTTAGGGACCCCGCTCTGCCGTGGCAGTCGTGGTTAGCGTTGTCATGGTTGCTCTTTTTGGTTTTTTTTTTCCCCTCTGCGTAAACCAGGGACTCAGTGTCCCGGGTTGGTGCGGTTTTTCATTTCTAGGGCATGCAGAGGCTGGGGATATACGGATTTTACTCTTCATAGACTCGATGCGAGTCGCACACGAGAATCATTCTCGCATTCTCGCACAGCATTCTGCATGCGAGAATCATTCTCGCTCACGTAGAAGGGTTTTGGTCGTGCGAGAATGAGCGAGAATTTTTCGTCAGACCAGGATTGCGCGAGAATGCGCCTCGCATCGGGTGTATGCATAGGGTACACAGGCAGCACACCTCCCCCCTCAGGGTGTGGCAGCCTCTTCAGGAGACTGTGGCTCTTTGGCGGAAACCCTGAGGGGTTGATATGGTCGGTGTGTTCACTTGTTGTTTCGATACAGTTCAAGGTTTTCTTTTACTTTTTATTTTTCCTTTCATTTGACTCGGGGGATTATAGGTTTTGGGGTTTTTGTTTGAATCCTGGTCACATCCTTCGAGAGGCTTCGAGTGCGTTCTTCGCGATCCCAGGAGAGCCAGCTCAAGTTGGGAAAGCCACGGTACGCAACATTTCTTTTAAAAAAAATGGTGACATAAAAATGGCACGGCAATTATCGTGAACAAGATAAAACAATAAGCTCGCGTTTCTTTTATCGAACAGATTTTATTCTCCGCCCCGTACCCAAAACGTAAACACCACTTTGAATCAGAAAAAATATTTTCCTCTCCTTTTTTCTTCCACACGCGCTGGTTTTTGTATTTCGCTAATTTTTATCAAAAAGCTTTGTTTCGAGTGCGAAACGTTTCTCCATGTATTGCACGGGAAACAATATGACAAACAGGTGCAGGGTGGTTCCGTGCTTATCATAGAACCTGGCACCTTGTGTGTCTCCCAAAAACCAAAAGCGTTGTGTGTGAAGTTTTGAAGGAAGGAAAAATAAAATCAGTTTTCGTAAATTGAGCGTTTATGATTACATGCATGAAAACCTGGTCAGGTGGCCAGGATTTACCCCCCTTTATAAGCCCCTACTGACATATAGTTGTTATCGCAATGGTGGCATGTTTAAAACTTTTCAAAAAAAAACCTTTTTCAAAAAAAGCAGTGTCAGTACGGGCTTGGCTAAATATTTCAACTTCTTTTTTGAACACCTGTGGAGATCTGATCAATATGTTTTTTTTATAAAAGTTTCGTTTTCTCTGTTTTTTTTACAAAAGTCCCCCCCATTTTTTCTTCTTCGTTTATTTGCGTATCCCACCCCAAGATTTCTTTTTCTCGAGCTGCGTTTTAGCACGTTTTTTAGCTACTGTTTTGTTTTTTTGTTTCACCACCCCCACAGATTACATTTTCGACCACCTCAGATGGTATATATATGGCAACCGTGCCACTTTCCGTTCCCTCACCCATCCTTTTTCTTGCTTTCTGTGGTTGTTTGATGCAGTGACGCTTCCACACACTGCCTCCACACCTGTAAGTGGTGTTGCGGCACAGTTGGGTGAACGACGTGGCACTTTTCGCTCACAAAGTAGTCTGTGTAAAATTTTTTTTTTTTAAATGGAGATTGCACAACTGTGGTAACACAACCGAGGCAACTACTCCAACAATTTTTCAAAAAAAAAAAAAAATGGGGTTTTTTGTCGTTTTGTAAAGTATCCTGGCCTTGGGTGCTGCTTTTTCAGTGCTCCAAGGCACCAGAGCATATTATGCATTCCAAAAACAATTTGGTTATTTGATGTGTGTGCATGAGAGACGAGAGGCATGTTCTAAACATGCCAAAAAAAAAAATGTGTATTGAAAATTGTAATGGACAATTATCACACTACAAGCAACTCTGCTCGATGTATTTTCTTGAATATACGAGAATCGTCATATAAAAATAAAACTCTGTTTTTTTAGATAGTGCTTTGCCGAATGACTCCCGTACTCATTTCACCCAGGGACACTAATTCGAGCGATCAACGAAAAAACTTTCTCTCTCTTTTTTTTTGTTTTCATTTTTTTTTGACTGAATATCTATCTAAAAAAGTTTTATTTTTTCGGGGACATGACACTTGTGACATATCTTAGGAAATCTTTTAGTATACGCGAAGACGATTCTCGTGCTCCTCACTTCTCCCCCACACTATGTCAATACAACAGGTTAGACCGTTTGGTCTGGGAGGGTTTGGGGTTTTTCTTCTTATTTTTCTCTGAGTTCAATCTCGAACTATTTCGAGAGAATCTTTTATATTTTTTCAAAAAAAAAAGGGTGTGATCTGGGTGAGGAAGCGTTCCAACTTTTCAATATCTCACCCATTTTTTCTATTCGCGATTTTTTCCCCACCCCGTTTTTAGAATCAACAAAGTGTGTGTACATTAAGATTTTGATCACACCCTTTTTTCACTTTTTTTTTTCCGCAAAGAAAAAGGCTGATGCGAAATCAGCCTCAGTCTTGGCATCATTTTTACGAGCTGTTTCCTCCCTCCTTTTTTAGATCACATGATGCACAGTGTCATCAAATTGCGAATATTCCACACATAAAATCAGGCTGATGAATTCGCTAATTTTGCTAACCAGCCTCTGCTGTTTGTTTTTTCCCGAGGGGGGAACATTATGTCAGGGGAGGACTCGATTTTTTTCCCCGCATTTTTTCCCCGCCTGGTAGAACCGTGGTTGAACCACGGGAGTGCCTTTGGGAAATGGCTGTTCCTTGATTTTTTTTTGCCTGCGGCGCCATTTTTCATTTTTTGCTCCGTAAAAAAGGGTTCGTTTGAGTGGCTCTGTGGTGTAAAAAGCTAGATTTTTACACCGTACCCTCAAAAAATTTTCGCCTGCGGCGCCATTTTATATTATTTTTTTGCTCCGCAAAAAAATGCAGTCCCTATGTTCCCAATGTCTACCCTGGGTCAGCAGCGCCGAAAAATATTTTGAAATCGGATTCCTGGATAAGACACTGACCCCACCCCCGAAAAACTCGAAAGGGGTGACTGTGTCCGTCAACGGTGGAGGTTTTCGCCAGAAACACTAGTTTTTGCCGCCCAGGAGAGAAAACCAGAAAAACCAGTTTTTTCCGGGATTTTGGATTTTCACCCTAATACCCTGGAGGATTTTGAAAAAAAAAAAATTCCTGAAATCGGCCGCCCGCCTCCCCTGGGACAAGGCTGCGGACACCCCGTCACTTCCCGTGGATTTTAACTGGAACCGGTTCCCCTCGAGGGCGCCTTCGTCGTGGAAATACGGCCCCGAGCGATACACCGCTTTTCTTGCGTGGCTGAGATCTCTGGAATTTTCCGAGGACAGCAACAGTTGCATCAGCAACATCGAGCTGGGAATTAGCTTTGAGGTTTTCTCGGGCATCTTGCTGCGAAGGTGCAAACAGACCGCCCATGCCCTGTCTGTGCGTGAGCGGGGGAAGGTGATGTCCCTCTGGCTCAGTTGGCTCCGGAAGCACTGCGCCGATAGCAAGCTGGACTGCCCCCTTCCCGGAGGGAAAGTGAAAATAGCGTACTGCCTGCGGCCTATCGGTGCACCTCCGGTATCTGGCGGACACACTCCACGTGCCAAACTCTGCGCCGGCAGCATCGCCATTATCGTGAAGCACCTGACGCGATCCATCAGGTGCCTCGCCGACCGTGACTGGGGCACCAGCCCCCTCCCCGCCTACAACACCACCATCACTGCGCGTGCCGCTCAGTGGACCTCGCCCCGACGGCGCCTACGCAGCAACACCGCCAGCCCTGCCACCCCTACAAGCCTTGCGCGACGGGGAATGCCAAGGCGGCGTATCACCACCGTGCCCCCTCCCGTTCTCCCTGAACCCGAGCCGCCTGAACTACCGACTTCGGTACCCGACGAACCGCCCACAGGTGACCCTGAGCCTGACATTACCGCCCCAAAAGGGCGCCAATCAAAAAGAAAACGCTCGCCTCCCCCCGAGCAACAAAAGAGAAAAAAGCGGACAAAAACCGCACCCACCCCCACCACTTCTGCTTCGCCCCCATCTGATGATGGACCGGCGGGGAGCAACTTAAACGTCATCAATGAGGCATCTGCCACACAGGAGAGATCATCATCGTGTCCATCAGCGGTTACTTAACAGCGTTTTGTATAGTGGAGTTCATCCTCGGGTGTCTACACTAATACAACCAAGTTTTCAAAAAAAAAAAAAAAGGCTATGGAAAATCTGGATTTTTGAAAAAAAAAATTTTTTCCTCGTAACAGGGTTTCTGGCCAGAAAGATCCTGTTTTTGCAGATAATGTGACCCCACCATTTGACGGACGGAGCTCGGAGAAGCCAAACATGAGTGAGAGAGGAAGGGGGAAGTGAGGCCCTGAGGGATAACCCTTAAGGTTGCTTTTGCTACGCACCCTGTACCTACACCCCCCCATACGGGTTCCACCAAAAATCGACATTTCACGCAGAGGCACCAAAGTGTAAGATTTTTTCGACGTTGGAAAGATTGGGCAAAAATGAGGTATTTAGAATACAGTTTTCTGAGAGATTTGTTTTTAATTCCTATTTTCGTGTCGCGATTTTACGTGGGAAACGCTTTAGAAACGTGCGTTCCTTAAGGCAAAACGGGCGTTTTTCACCGAAAACCACGAGTTTCAGCCCAAAACCCGGTTTTTTTGGGCCCAGACCCGTGTATGTGGCGCCGGAAACGCACTTGCGGGTGCCGAAGGTGGGCTGCGGTTTGTAACCACTCGTTGCGTTGCTTGGGTTCCGTTCGATGCATTCAGATCGGTTGAGTTGTGTTGGATGCGTTCGTTGCGTTCTGTTCGTGGGTGCCTGTTCGTTTCTGTTCAGATCTTTGCGTACATCAACCACCATCAAGAGGGAGCGTTAATGATCAGCAAAACTAAATTCTTGCTATTTACAACCCGCCTCAAAAATTTACTTTTTGTAAGAAAATTTTTTAAAAAGGAACAGAAATCGAAAAAAGTTGTTAAGGGATGAAGGGTGGGGGGTGGGGCCCGTGGGGGGGCGAGAAAGCTCGGAATTCGCTTTTTTTTGCCCAAACCGATTTTTTACCTCAAACCGATTTTTTTGAAAAAATCCAAACTTTTAAACTCCCCTGGGGAACATACAAAATAAGAAAAAAAATTTGCGACACACACACGCACACAAGTTGTTTTGCTACTCCTCATCACTTTAGCTGACATCCGGTCTTCGTTGATTTGAGCGTCCACGGGTGACCACAGATCACGATCAAGTTTTTTTACAAAGAAAGTTGGGGCCAGGGTTTTATGGTCAAATGTTGCGTTTTGATTAGAAAGAAAAAGAAAAAAGAAAAAAAAAAGAGAGAAAAAAAGTTGAATGAAAAGTGGAGATTTGCACAAAACTGTGGCAACACAACCAAGGCAACTATACTACTCCAACAATTTATCAAAAAAAACTGTGGCAGGCAACCCGAAGAAGTTCATGCAGGAGTGACCAGAAATGAAAAAAAAAAACAGTCTGTACTTCATTGGTCCCCACCAGTGGAGTCCCCCATACAGGAGGAAGGGAGGGGGTTCGCCCTCTCCCACCATACTACACGCAAATATGACTCTCCTTTTAAGGAGATATGATATGGCGATTGCTCAGTCGCGGGCTATGATGGATGAGGCGGTGACTGAGGAAAAGTGGTGTGCTGCGGCCGACCTGGTGTCAGCTGCATGCACTCTATCGGGGCTGATCTCGCAGCTCACGATAGAAGTAGCAGAAGAGGAAACGGCGGTGCAACCGCCACATGACGAGACACCGCGGGCCGTAGCGCTTGCGATGTTGGTGCGAGCAGCAGCAGCGACTTGCACCGAAGACGAGACACCCGGCGCCTGCTTCCCCGCAGGAGCCACCACAACAGCGACCCCCACCATGACATGCACCACCGGTGGGAAGGTCAAGACGCCTCACAAGGCGCTGAAGAACAAGCCCCCGCCGCCCGGGGCTGTATATATACGTACCTCGGGCACTTTTTGAACGTATATATACGCTACGTATATATACGTTCAAATATACGTTATACGCTATCTATACGTTGCACCCATTTCCTACAGCAAAAAAGCGGTGCTCGTCATCGAGCAAAACCCCCGAGACTTTGTCCCGTCGGGGCACCTTGTACTCCGCCTGCGGCGGCAACCGACGCACGGTGTCGATCATCTCCTGAATCCTCTCAGAAGAGGAGGTGTCCAGGGTTGTCCTGTGTAGAACAACCATGAGGCAATCACGCGGTCAGCTTCGTGGGCACCCATCATTGTTCTCTGCACATGAGCGTCAAGAGGCCCGGTGACAACCTCTGTTGCCCCCTTTGCGGAGGTCTTCGCCTTCTTCTGCTGCCGGTGCACTGCTGCTCCCCAACTCCTCAAGCACTATGTGTGTTCCTCTTCCGTTTTGTGGAGAGGGTGAGACCCGGGCACTTGGAGATGCCATTCTCGAAGTGCGCTTATTCCGGGATAACCCCCGTCGCATAGGGGACTGGTACAGTACAACAAAGGGCAACGTATAGGTAACGTATATTTAGCTTTTTCCTCCCCCAGCCCAACGTATATATACGTTGGAACGTATTATACGTATAATACGTATACTTGCAGCCCCGGCGCCGCCCCCGCCGCCGCCGCCGCCCCCACCCGACCGTGGGTTGACTGCAGCCAGGAAGCCAGTGCCGCCGCCGCCGCCCAATCGAGACTGGACGACGACGACCGCCATGAGCATTGCATGGACGCGTGTAGTATAGTGGAGTTCATCTTCGGGTGTCTACACTAAAACAACCAAGTTTTCAAAAAACAGAGAATTAAATTTATCTGAATAAAAAGAGAATGGTGTCAATCTTTCTCTGTCTTACTGCTTTACACCCGACACAACAAAAAAAATTTTTTCAGGCGCAACAATAAATGACATTTCCCCACCCACCCCACCTCCACTTTCATCGTTACGCAACCCTCCCGTCGAAATGAGAGAGAAAAAAAAGATCTGCCTTCAACCCAAACCCACGACAGAAATTCGTTTTCTTTTATATTTCACTCCTCCCCTCCCTCAGTTTTAGTTTTACTGTGCGACGCATTTCGTCGGTTCCTCCAATAGCAAACCAATCAGTGATAATCCCAGAAATCCACAGATAAACCCAGAAATTTGTCACGAGTTTCGAGAGCGAAACAATATGACAAACAGGTGCAGGGTGGTTCCGTGCATATCATAGAACCTGGCACCTTGTGTGTCTCCCAAAAAACCAAAAGCGTTGTGTGTGTAGTTTTGAAGGAAGGAAAAATAGGATCTTGATGATTCCCTGCATTATTTTGTTGTTGCCGTGCCATAGACCCACACTTCGTCTCACCACCGCCACTGCCGCCACCACCCCTTTTCACTGAACAACACACAGACTATACACAGCACTCCCTCTTCCTTACCCCTCTACACAGCCATCGCAGTGTTTCCTGCGGGGGTTTGGTGGGTAGTTCTGCTGTGACGTGACAGTTTTCTGCACAGCAAAACCCACGGAGTTATCCCCAGACTGAAAATACATACATTGCAAACGTCAGTCATTTACAGGTGTATTGTGCTTGTGCTTTTATCCGGGGGGCAGCGTGGGTCAGTAGGAGGTGTGACTAATAACTACACTTTGTTTTTTCCGTACGGTGCTAACTGAACTGAGGCAACCGCGAAGGGTGTGTTGTACAAGACGAGGCTGCGTGCAGTGTGGTGTAATAAAAAGAAGCTTTCTCGAGCGGATTGCAGGCTGCTCTGCCGTGGTCGCACGTCGGCAAAATGGGATCAGGGGCGTCGAATCCTGAAAAGGACGAGATTGCAAAGGAAATTACAGGGAAGGAGAGGCCCGTGGACGCAGTGGACAGCGTGGACGGGAGGACAATGCTGCACAGCGCCGTGATTGCGGGGGATGTGGAGGCAGTGCGGTTTCTTGTGGAGAACGGTGCAGGGAACGTGCGTGACAGGGACGGGAAGGTGCCGCTGTGGTACGCACTGCAGCACAGGGACGCGGATGTGCGGGGGCGACTTGAGGCGGAGCTGGGGGCGCATGCAAGAGAGATCCTTGGTGAGGTGGAGGATGCTGTGCAGGTGTACCTCACTGACGGTGTTGCGACAACAACGGCAGGTGTGGCGGTGGAACGGAGCGGTGGAGATGCAACGACGGCACCTCTTACTGACACTCACACAGACGGAAAGGAGGAAAACACGAACGCTTCGAATGGAGACAGACAGCTGGGAGAGGACGATCTTGACGGGGACACGGGTGCACTGCGGCGCACAGACGGACGGAAGGTGGAGTGGCTGCGGAAGGAGGAGAACCACACAAGCAGCAACAACAGCAGTGGAGGTCAAGACCTGCTGTGCTGGTTGCGTGGTCTGCCAAAGGTGGATCCGCCGTTGGGCTACACAAACGAACACGTGCGGCATATAGAGGCGGGGTTCCGTGTGGTGTGCAAGCGTCTGCTGGAGGACATCAGAAGACGGAGGGAGGCTGCGGGGACACGTGGACACGTGGAGGTGGATGACTGGATGGCGGCACGCGACCCGTTTGAGCTGCTGCTGTCGGGGGTCCTGTTCACATCTGACTGTGTGGAGTATGTGCTGGACAGCGGCGGGGATGTTGTGTGTGATGAGCACGGGACACCACAGATTGCGAAAGGGGAAGATGGGAAGCTGCGGTACAACAGGTTGACTGAACGGACTGTGCTGGACAACCACGGAAGTGCCGCTGATTCACAGTCGCTTGCGCTGTACATGACGATGAACACTGCGATGCGTGCTGTGGGGTGGCTGCCTCTGGTGAAGGAGTGGAAGGGGACGGCAGCACCGAACGTGTTTGAGTTATCACCTGCACCCCCGCAGCTGCATGTGATTGCGACCTTTGCACCGCTGATCCGTGGTCTGGACCGGCTGATTGGGAGCCGTCGGAAGCAGCTGCGGACTGTGTTCCGTGGGATCAATGTGAACGTGTCTGCGAAGTACGCGTTGGGGACGCACATTGTGTGGAACTGCTTCACGTCGACAACACTGAAGCGGGATGTGGCTCAGAGCTTCATGTACGGGAAGGGGGGCACGTTCTTTGTGGTGGTGGCGAAGGAGGGTGCTGCAGACGTGAAGTTCTCATCTGTGTATGCTTCGGAGGACGAGCTGCTGTACACAGCGAACATCGAGTACCGGGTGCAGTGGAAGCTTTCGCCGACGCTGCTGCGGATGATGGGGCTGCGCTTTGACGTGATTGTGATGCAGGAGGTGTGTACGGGTCTAGAGACGACTGCGGCTGAGCAGGTGGGTGCGCTGCAGGAGGTGATGGGACACACCGTCGAGTTCTTCGAGGACTACCTCACACAGTACGTGGAAGGACGAGTGGGGGACGACACACGTGTGGATGAGTCGGAGACACGTCCGCTGTTGGAGGAGGTGCAGAGGTGGCTTCGTGCACGTGCGGGAGGAGGTGGGAAGCAGACCACACAGGAAGCAGTGGGCACGGACACAGACAAGAACCTTGACGAGTGTACGGGTGCGATAACAGAAACTGCTCAGGAGGAACAAGCAGATGAATTGTGCGGCACCATGTGTGTGATCGGAGAAGGAGGGAGCGGGAAGACGTCTGCTTCGATTGCAATCCTGAGCGACCTTGCAACCTCTGCGAGGAAGAAGGACAGCGACAGCACCCAAGATGGAGATGCGAAGCCGTACTTCCCTGTGTTTGTGGCACTGCCGACTGTGAAGCAGCACCTGCTTGAGAAGGGAGGGCTGGACAGGTTTGTGCTGGAGTCGTTTGCGCTGAGGGAGGCGGACCGTGCGTACCTTGCGGAGACGTACGAGGTGGTGCTGGTGCTGGACTCGCTGGACGAGGTGGGGCTGACGCAGGAAGATGTACGTGCTGTGGTGGCTGAGGGTGGGCTTCTGTGCCGGCACCCGTGGGTGGAGGCACACTGCAGCGTTGTTGTGACCGTGCGTGGTGAGTACCTGAAGAGCGTGGACGCGTCTCCGTCTGGTGTGTGTGGGGCTGGTGTGCGTGCTCTGTACATGCAGCCGTTCACAGAGGTGGATGCGAGAACGTACATCAAGCGTGCGAACACAGCCTGGGAGAAGGAGTACAGAAAGAGAACGCTGGAGCAAGCCAACAAGGCCAAGAAGGATGATGGATCTGACAAGGGAGAGCGCACTGTCTTCGTGCGTGAAGAAGACGTTGAGGGACTTGTGCTGCTGCGGAACCCATTTATGCTGCACATGGCGTGCCACGCACAGTGCAGCGGGAAGGCTTCTGAGGAGGTGATCTACGAGGCCTACCTGCAGACGTGGACGAAGAAGGAGATGGCGTCTGCGTGTGGGTCTGGTGCTGAAGATCTGTCTTTGGAGGAAGTGGTGCGTGCAGGGGAGCTTGTTGCATGCAGGATGCTGGATGTAAATGAGTGGCAGGGGACTGTGGGTGTGGCATCTCAGAGTCTTGTGTCGCAGCACGGTCTGTCTGAGGCTGTGCGGGATGCGTGCTTCCGCTGCCTGCCGTTCCGGATTGAGGACTTTGGGGAGGAGCGGAGTGCGTTTACGTTTCGGCACAAGTCGCTTGGGGAGCACCTTGCAGCACGGCGGCTTGCACGTGATCCAGCAGGGACACTGGGGACGCTGGTGCAGCGGAGCTTCAGCAAGGACTCGCAGCGTGTGCTTGGGTTCTTTGCGGCGCTGGTGTGGGCAGATGATGTGGTGTGTGAGCATGCGTGCACAGAGCTGCTTGCGGCTGTACATGCCACACGAGGAGGTCCCTTTTCAATTGCAGATGAAGTTACTGTGACAGCAGGGTCGAATGCAGCAGCACTGCTGGCACGCGCCGGCATACCTGTGAGCGGCGAGGACCTGAGCGGGATCTGTGTGGAGAACTGCGACCTGCGTGGGTCTCTCTTCGTGGACACGGTGCTCAGAGGCGCTTCCTTCTCGAACTGCTGGCTGGAGCACACTGAGTTCCACACCTGCGACATGGGCGGCACGATGCTGCCTGACTGCTCCCTTGGCACACCACTGCCTATGCTGCAGAACGATAGATGCGTCAACTGTGTGACAGTGACACCTGATGGATCTCACATCCTTACAGGTTGCGAAGGTTCTGGTGAGAAGGCACCTGCCGGTGACGATGCTTCTGAGCCTGGAGAGGACAGCGCACAGGACACTGCAGACACCACAGCACCACTAATACCAGCACTGTCACGTTTAGCACCCCGGACAGCACTTCCCCGAGATCTGCCCACCACAACAATAGCTTTGGACACTGTATGTGTGTGGAACATGGCGTCTGGGGAGCAAGTGACGCCCTTAGAAGGCCATTCACGAACCGCGTCTGCAGTAGCAGTGACACCCGACGGGGCCTACATGGTGTGCGCATCGGAAGACACGACTGTGCGTGTGTGGGATGTGCACACTGGGAAGTCAGTCTTTGTCTTGGAAGGACACAGCGCGCCAGTGACAGATGTCGTCGCCACCCCCGACAGTGCCAAGGTGGTGTCTTGCTCTGAGGACAACACCATACGTGTATGGGAGCTCTCCACTGGCACGGAAGGAAACCTCGTCATAGAGTCGCCTAACGTATCCAAAGTGGTTGTCTCGACCGATGGGAGACAAATTATGTCCTCCTCAGGCAGTGTGCTGCGCGTATGGGATCTGCTCACGGGAAGGCTGGAAATGGTACTGGAGGGCCACGAGGGCGACGTGTCGGGGCTCGCAGTGACCCCTGATGGCTGCCACATGGTGTCATGCTCCCATGACAGAACAGCGCGTCTGTGGTCCCTCTCCACTGGTGCTGAGGTCATGGTGTTCCGTGGCAAAGCACCGCTTCAGTCTGTAACGGTCGCACCGGATGGATGCCACGTGGTCACGGGGAGTAATGCTGCGGCAGTAGCCAGCTACGGTGTTTGCGTGTGGAATGTGGCAACCGGGAAACAGGTGCGGTCCTTCGAAGGACACAAGGAGCTTGTGAATGAGGTTGCAATAACACCAGATGGATGCCACGTGGCGTCTTGCTCGAAGGACAAGACTGTGCGTCTGTGGAATATCAAGACCGGGAAGGAGGCGCTGGGCATTGAAGGGCATTCGAGTGCAGTGTCGGGTGTTGCAGTGGCTGCGGACGGTGCGATTGTTTCATGCGGCGACAATAGAGTGTGCATGTGGAACCCAGCCACCGGCAAGCAGACACAGGTGTTTGAAGGCCACACAGGTGACGTCTCCGGTGTGGCTCTGCTTGCGAATGGCGCCCACGTCGTATCCTGCTCTGCTGATAAGACCGTGCGCATGTGGAGCATCCAGACGGGCAAAGCAGTGCCCTTCTGCGCAGAGCACAGCACCTTGGTGCACACTGCAGCACTGCGCTGCCTCGCTGTGTCCCCTGATGAATCCCACGTCATCTCAGGGTCCGACGACAACACCGTCTGTGTGTGGAGCATGTCGACTGGGAAGGAGGTGGCTGTGTTCAAAGGGCACACCGGCGTTATTAATGGCGTGGTTGCGACCCCCGACGGATTGCATGTGGCCTCCGTCTCTGACGATGATACCGTGCGTCTGTGGACACTTCACACCGGAGAACAGAAAAGAGTGTTCGAAGGACATACGTCTGGCGTCTATGATGTGGCTGTGAGTCCGGATGGGATGCATCTTGTTTCATGCTCGTATGACGGGGCGGTGTGGGTGTGGCACGTAGACAGCGAGGAGGTGCTCAGCTTGGAAGGGCATTCATCCGCCGTGAACGGGGTTGCTGTGACACCTGATGGAGTTCATGTGGTGTCGTGCGCAGGGGGTGGTGTGGTGCGTGTGTGGAGCATCACCACTGGCGAGGAGGTGTCAGCGATACAAGGACACTGCGCTGCGCTGTGCAGTGTTGCTGTGAATCCCAACGGGCGTGAAGTGGTGTGCGGATGCTACGACACAACTATACGAGTGTGGAACATGGCCCTATCTGCGTCCGACGGGAAGACAAGGCTGAAGAGAGTGATACGCGCACCTCCCGCAGTGCCGCGAGCGTTGCGATGCAACACTGATACGGTGGAGCCCAGACGTGCAAGACAGATACTTCTGACAAACCCTCACGGATGATTCAGCTAGTTGTAAATAGGAATACGCTACCTACAGCAGCCATAAAGGATGGTTCACAACGATCAGAATTTTGCCAACATAATTTTTTTTTCCAGAGACACACAATAGGGTGTGGGTTGGCTTCGCACAAATGAATTTTCTGTGACAATGCTGGGATTAGGTAACTTGCGCTTAAACGGATATTTTTTACCTGAATGGTGTGTAAGAGTTTTTATGTGTTTGTTCACAGGCAGCAGCCAGTTTTAACACAGGGTCGTGAGTACGCGATAGCGTGCCGCGAACTGCGTGTGTGAGTGAAGCTGCGCAGTACGTACACCCCATTTGTAATGCCCTTTCCATTATCCCATTCAAGAGGCATTTCATTGGAGGCCCGCGCGGGGTTTAAGTTCGTCTTATTTTGTTTTGATTTCAACCGTGACACCTTACACTTTAACCTTCACTTTACGTCCGGTTTCCATCCGACGTACTTTTAGGTTTACGTTCATATATTGCATCTTTTGTGTCAATTTGCGAGCGGCATCATCTGCTTGCATTCTTGCCTCATCTCAGGCTTGTATCACCAACAACTATCAGGGGGATATTTATTTGTTGTACATGTCAACCTCGTGGTTAGTCCATCACGTTGCTTTTTTGATCCTTCGATGTCGGCTCTTCCTAGCCTAGACAAGCAGAATTGTCTAAGGGTTGGATTGTTCACCCACGTGATTTATCAAGCTTTGATTCAAGGTAGTTGTGCTGCCACGAGAGGGCTGCTGTATTTCAAGTCAACTTTCTTTGTCCACTGATGCCTACCTCCGTATCCGGTTTGGTTCCAGCAGCTATTCATCACACGACGGACATCATGGAAGGTGGAACGGACGTGGTATCTGTCATGTGTGAGCTCTGGATAGTGTACGTGTGCAGAGGTGTCACGGATAGTCAGGGTACTCAGAAGCAGTTGAGGGACACCACCACCACACCCCACACCCTCCACAAAGAAAAGCAGCATATACAGAACACAACATTGAATATCAACAACACTCAAAAACCATGTCGAAGCGACACACAGACAGTACACTAAGCGAGAAGGCACCAAAAAAGAGAAAGCTTTCTGCAGACGAGGTCTTGGTGGCGGCTGCGAGGAACTGCGACACTGCTAAGTGTGCACAGCACCCAGGACAGAAGCTGAGCCTCGTCTGTAAAGACCCTGCGTGTGGAGACGCGTTGATCTGCATGCTCTGTTCCCGTTGCGACACACATGCGGGACACGAGACAGTTGACATCACAGACTACATGAAACGCCAGCGTGATATCCTCCACTCGCACGTGACATACCTGACAGCACAGCAGACTGCTGCAAAGAAGAAGTGCCGTGTGCTTGAGGCACTCCCACTCACTGAGGACATGTACAAAGACCTTATCCTGCAGACACACGTCGGGCACCTCGTGATGCGTGAAGATGTGTCGCGCAGCGAAGTCGTGTGTGAGGAGGAGGTGGCACGGAGCTTCCTCACACAGGCACTCAGTCGTGAAGGGGAGGTGTGTGCGCTGAAGATGTTTGTTGCGAAGGCAAGACGCGTGATTGCTGAGTGCGAGGCGGTGTGCCAGCTTGGGGACGACCAGGTGCTGCGTGCGGTCACGGAGTCGCAGGCCGTTGTGCGGAACATCAACATCATGGCAGCGAGTGGAGACCGCCACCGCCTCGTGGGTGCTGCAGGCCCACACACAACGGTTTCCCTGAAACTGCCTGTTTCGAACGTGCATGATGCCCTTGCCCAGAAGTCAGTGTTTGTTTTGCATGTGAAGGTGCACAATGCCATATCAGCACTTCGTGAGTTGGGTGAGACACTTACAGAAGAAAGGTTGAAGCAGGTGACTGATGAACGCAGTGATCCGAAGTTGGCTTGCTTGCTCCTCCAGGCAGGAGCTGCGACTGCGATTCCAGACAACTTCTTCAAGGAAACTGATGTGACGTGCATTGATATCAGTTACGCATCTGCTTTGGTTGCGATTGGAGACGACTTTCTTAATAAATGCGAGGCTTTGACTGCACTCGACGTGCGTGGGTTACTATCTGTCACCTCGATTGGGAACGCGTTCCTCATGGAGTGCACATCATTAAAGAGAGTTGATCTTAGTGGATTGCAAGGTGTCACCTCAATTGGGAAATGGTTCCTCTTCGGGTGCAGATCGTTGAGGACAGTTAACCTGAGTGCATTACGAGCTGTCACCTCGATTGGGGACTGCTTCCTCATGTGGTGCAAATCATTGAGGACAGTTGATCTGAGTGGATTGCAAGGTGTCACCTCGATTGGGGATGGGTTCCTCTGCGGGTGCACATCATTGAAGACAGTTGATTTGAGTGCATTACAAGGTGTCACCGAGGTTGGGGAGGACTTCCTCGCCGAATGCACATCGTTGTTGACAGTTGATTTGAGTGCATTAAACGGTGTCACCTCGATTGAGCACGAGTTCCTCGAAGGGTGCACATCATTGTCAACAGTTGATCTGAGTGCATTCCAAGGTGTCACCTCGATTGGGGAGGGGTTCCTCCAAAGGTGCACATCATTGACGACAGTTGATTTGAGTGGATTACAAGGTGTCACCGAGGTTGGGGATGCGTTCCTCAAAGGGTGCACATCATTGTCGACAGTTGATTTGAGTGTATTACAAGGTGTCACCTGGATTGGGGAGGGGTTCCTCCAAGGGTGCACATCATTGTCAACAGTTGATTTGAGCGCATTACAAGCTGTCACCGACATCGGAAGCTTCTTCTTGGATGGGTGCACAGAGTTGAAGACCTTACATGGAAAGGACAAGTGTAGCGGTGCAGTACTCAGGAGTCTGCCTGATCACTTACGCAATTGAGAAGCTCGCTTTGCAGCAGTTGTTGTTGTGCATCTTCTCGTCTGCTGCACAGCTGCTCTGCACTATGCCTGAAGCATGCCTGAGGTGCCCATGTGGCAGAGGCTGAGCAGGTCTGCAAGGAGAACGTGGTGCAACCCTGTCAAGCGAAACAGGTGCGACTTATGCACCGCCAACTGACGACACCATTGCTGTTGCTGCTGCTGAGAACGACACTAGCAAAAAGGGTGGGAAGGGAAGAAAAGAAGGAGTGAAGCACAAAAGGGGGTTTGTCTTTTTGGGAGGGAGTGACAGAGTGAGGTGGTGGGGTTTGTTGGGATGAGTTGGATAAGATACAATTGGGAGGATTTGAGAGGGTTGGCTGGGTGTGTGGGAATACTGATATTTGAGATCTATTTTTTGCAACGTAATCAATCCACTTACCACCAGTAATGAATGAACCGACCCCGTTGGAATTCACTATTGCGTGGCGACATTCCGTTGATGATTCTTTGGGGTTTGGGTGATAAAAGGTAAGGGCAAGGGTGGGTTCCTAATTAGGATGAGGGTGTACCTTACTTCAGGATGTGCGGGGTTTTCGGGTCTTTTGGGGGTTTGAATAAATAGGAAAGGAAAACACAATGAAACGTTTATTTGCCATTTAGCATGAGGTGCGGAGTGACTCACTTTCAGGAAGAGCTATTTATTCACCTCCACAAACATGAGTTTATTTTTACCTGAAGTACGGACGAAGATGGATGCAATAAATGGAGAACTGAGGGGGCGGGGGTGGGGGGCATTGAAGGAGTTATTTCGAAGCGGAATGGGTTGGGTGGTGACTGCACAACAGGGTGATCAAAAAATAGACAAGAGTACAGCAGTCTGCGACATGTGTATGAGTTGTGAGGTGACGAAGCACGGCTGAGGTTCATCTCGACAAACGTTTCTTTGTTTCATCAATAAAGTACTGAATAAAAAAGCGAACAAAAAATGTGTATCATCCACTGTATTTCATACGTGGTTCGACCCTTTTCACATTGTTTTCTGCACTTTGTAATGCAACAACACAAAAAAGCCACTCCCCCCCTTTTTGCAACGTATTGAGGATGTTTCCGGGTTCATAACTCCTTTTTTTTGTAATAATATTGTAGTTACCATTCCCGCTCTCCTTGTTCCTGTTTACTCCCCGAGACCTCATACACAACCCACATGGCACACCATAGCACCCATCAGTCCATCAACAGCGAAACACTTCTGCAACACAAAGCTAGAGGGACGTCGTTTCATCAACCACGGCTGAAGGCTGCCGGTAAGGTCCTCCACCAACCGGTTGAAACAATTAAACACTCCTCAGCTGTGAGTGTGACTTTTGGGGTGGAGCGGTTAAAGTTTGTTCATTGTGGCCATGACTGTGCACTTCATATCTTTTCTGTACTTTCAGGAAAAAGTATTTTTTTTTAGTAAACACGTAGTATTTGACAAAATGCTCGAGACCCTCGTGAAAAGTCGCGCGTCTGCGTATCCCGCTCCCCGCTTGTTTCCCCCTCTTTTCCCCCCTGTGCTCCACGACACTTTCTGTACTTCAGGCAAACACAACCATATCGTAAATCAAGTCGAAGAAAAAAAAATGTGGAAGCGAACAACAAACAACTTTTACTTTTTTCCCCCCCGTCAGTGTTTTTTCTAGGATTTGGGTTTTTCATTTCGAGGGGGCAGGCCATATCCTAAATCGGGATTTTTTTGGAAAATTTTCAAAAACTGGATCCAGAATTTTTCTCCGGGAAAAAAAAATTTTTCCAGAAAAAAAACCCATTCCGAGCTTTCTCCCCCGCGTTGGCGGGGCATCTCCCCTCCGTTGGCGGGGCATGCTCCCCTCATATATTGCAAACAAGACACAATAAAGAGTACTTGAAACGTGGTGAAACGCAGCTCCAATAAATCATTAGGATAAATCCCACCCTTCTTTTTTTCTTTTTTTTCCAGTGTTTCCCAGCTTCTCACCTAACTCTGAAAATAGGTGAGATTTTGCGGTTTTGCGGGTTTTGGTAGAGGTGTGGCGAGCCCTTAGCTCAAGTTGGGGGCCTCCGGCGGAATGTGAGAATTTCTCGGAGTTCGGCACTTCATTGATATTTGCACCAGGCACACGTGGTCAGTGCTGTCGCTGAGTTTTGAAAAAAAATTTAATAGGTAGGGCACTCAGTGTCACTGTCGTTGGAAGATTGGGGGGTCAGCTTGTTTTTGTGCCAAAATTTTTTCAGCACTGCTGACCAGGGACATTGGGAACATAGGGATCAGGGGATTATATAGTGGGGTAAAACTCGGTCAGCCTGACCGAGTTTACAGCAAGCCTTAACTAAAACTCGGTCAGGCCAAATTTAAAAAAATATATATCAGTCAATAACTGAACCACCGGGACTTTTCTCCCAAGGTTCGTTGAACAAAAAACTGATCGGCAAAAAAAATTGTCCGACCCCGCAATTGAAAGATTTTGAGCAGCGGAATGCAAAGAAATAAAAATAAAAATAAAAAAAAAAGGGAGATAGTCAGACTTACCCTACCCTATTTTGAAAAAGTTCAGACTTGCCCTATGAAAAAGTTCAGACTTGCCCGAAAATAAGTTCAGACTTGCCCTAAAAGTGTTTTTAGGGCAAGTCTGAACTTATTTTTAGGGCAAACACTTTTTTTAGGGCAAGTCTGAACTTTTTTAGGGCAAGTCTGAACTTTTTTAGGGCAAGTCTGAACTTATTTTTAGGGTAAGTCTGAACTTATTTTAGGGCAACAAGTCAGGCCACTTTGGCTGGGGCACTCTTGGGGCCCCATGTGGTATGACTTGTTTTATTGCCCTAAAATGCCTAACCGAGCCGGAGCCCAAAAATTGATGCCAGAAACCACCAGCCACCCGGAAAGGGTGAACAGGCAGTCCACGTTGGGCCAGAACCGGTTACAAAGGAAGCCGTGTTCTGGGGCAACGTGGGGCGCAAAGTTTTACAATTTTCATGCACGGGTGCTCCACAAATTACCAAGTATTCCTTCTTTGTTGAATTGAGAGAGAGTCAGTGTTTAGCTACCACGCGGGTTTGCTTAGAATCCTTCGAGGCCGGCACAATTTTATTTATGTGGTCGGTTAAGACATGCCTATTGAAGAACAACGAGATCATCGTTGAAAGGAGCGAACTCCCCTTCCCACAACATCTCTCACATTTCAACTCAGAATTCATACTTGGTTATTTGCTTTGTCCATACGCAATCAAATTGTCATGCTTTCAAGAGCATGCCTGGCCAAAATGCAACAACGTGGAAAAATTGTTGTTGTTCCAAAAGGCAACAAGACCACCCACAAGGGGTTGAATTGTGCACTGTCCGGGGGAGCGCAAAGTTTTTTCCCTGTACACAGTGGACACATCTTTATCACTTTGTTCCCACGGGGACACATTTGGATACTGCACGCATGCAGAAGTGCCAAACATGTCCGCACGTGGAGTGGAGTGTCCATCATGTTTTCCTGGTTTCCAAAAAGCAGTTTTCTTGCACTTACTATTTGCCCCGGTGTCTGGCAATAGAAGTGGCTAACATTGTAATGAGTAGCATATACATACCGTTGATCCAAATGAGTAAGGCGACCAACAAGTCCTCTGGACTTTTTTGTTGTGACGACAATCGCGGAGTAATCCCGGAGAATTACATCCTCGTATAAAAAGTTAAAGGTAGAGGTGGGGAAACTGTAGCTATAGAAATAGTTGTTGCAGTAGTGCAGACACCCGAGGGTGCACCACTATGCTTTTCTTTGGTTGTATCGACAATTTTACGTACATGATGTAGGACCTGTACAATGTCGCCCAAAGGCTTTGTACTTACTGCAGTAATCGGTATTTTTTTTTTGTTACTACTACGTCGTGTTCTATGAGGAGTCGCGTTTGGGTGCGGAAGTCTTTTTTCTGGTCTCTGTTCTGTACGGGTCTCGGATCGTGGTGCGGTACTGCGGTGCGGTACCTGAGAGTTTTTTAGAGTGATGATAAAGGTCAGAGGGTTTTCCCCTCCCATTTGTGTCATTATTTAATTTTGCTCGGAAAGTGGGGTGTCCTGGACACGAGGAAATTCAGTTGCATGGAAAAAAAGCTCCATACCATAGGTTGCTCATTTCACTACCAGGACTCGTCGCGAATAGCCCATACGTGCCCTAAACAGAAACGCAAAAACGACGACCGCCGGGCTCTGTAACCCAAGAGCCCCCAGCTTGCCCAATAAATAAGTGCAGGGTTGCCCTAAAAAAGTTCAGACTTGCCCTAAAAAAGTTCAGACTTGCCCTAAAAAAAGTGTTTTCCCTAAAAATAAGTTCAGACTTGCCCGAAATAAGTTCAGACTTGCCCTAAAAACACTTTTAGGGCAAGTCTGAACTTATTTCGGGCAAGTCTGAACTTTTTCAAAATAGGGTAGGGTAAATCTGACTATTTCCCAAAAAAAAATTTTTATGAACTCCAGATTGGTGAATCCCAAAAAGTCGGAAATGAATTGCATGAATGCGACGCACCGAAATTTTTTAAAAAAATTAAAACCCTGCGGGGATGGATTTCCGACAGGCCTGGGCCTAAAGTGGGTGCCCGGGGCCCGATTTTGATTTTATTTTATTTTTTCTAAGGATTTTACACGGGGGAAAAATTATTTTTTCTAAGGATTTTATACGGGGAAAATTTATTTTTCTAAGGGTTTTTCTTAGGGGAAAAAGTCTGGGGGGTCGGGCCGGGCCCCGTGTGGCTGAGAATAACTCGCACTCTGCCCGGGAGTGCGGTACCAAGCCATAATGAACAAAAAAAGTCTCCACCCCGCTTCCTTCGGTCTCGTCCCTTTCACCTCCCGCACAACAGAATAAATAATAATACAGTATGGTGCGTGTGACTGCAAACGTCGAGGGAACCTTGCCTCTTGCAGTGCTGCAAGTGCTCGCCACCACGGTGGTAGCAAAGTGCATTGCGTTGGCGCACTTGGGCAGGCCCTGACGGCACTGAGGAACGAAAAAGAAAAATAATTCAGCGCCTCCCAGGTCTGCACCTTTAAAAAAAATTTGCCTGCGGCGCCATTTTCCCTTTTTTGCTCTGCAAAAAAGGATTCGCTGAGTGGCTTTGTGGTATAAAAGCTGCATTTTTTATACTGTACCCTAATTTTTTTTCGCCTGCGGCGCCGTTTTATATTCATCCCGAACATTCGGGGTGCACGTAGCGCGTAGCGCGCCCGGGTTTAGGACCCCTTCTTGAATTTCGAGGGGGCGGTTCACGTTACAGTGGGTCCAGAATCATAGTTCAATTTAACCCCGCTAAGCAACTCGCTGGTGGTAATGACCAAAACGTGTATCAGCCAAGAACTTGCCCATTTTTTTCAAAATGACCCCGTGACAGTGAGGGTAAAAGCTCGGAAAACCCGAAAAAGGCCAAAAAAAAAACCCCGAAAAGGGAAAACCGAGAACATATTTCGGCAGGGGGCAGCGTGTTCTCAGAAAAATCCAAAAATTGCCTGTAAAAATCCTTAGAAAAAACCTGGGTGCCCGATCCAAAAAAATGGAAAAAACCCCAGGGTGCCCGCCCACCCCTGATTTCCGAGTCGATATCTTTTAATTGCGGGGTCGCACGATTTCTGGAAATGAGTAGAAGTTAAAAATTCTTCTGTACATGGGTAGTTGTGGCTGTACACCGTGGAAAACGGCGTACAGCCAGTCTAAACTGACACATGCATTTTAGGTCAAAAATACTCATTTCTGAGCGCAAAGTGACGCCATCACAGCACGCACAGACTCCCGAGAACCGAAAAAAAAAAAAAAATTTCCCGATTTTTTGTAGGCAAAAAATGGCCACCAACCAGTACCCCTTCAGACTTCCCTTAAGACTTTGTACAGGGAACCCCCCACACAAAAAACAGGTTCCAGGGGGGTCAGGAGGGTGGCTGCGTAACAGCGAGGATCACTTTTTTTTCTTTGTCAAAAGTGATATTTTGACTGTTTTGCACGATCTGAATCCATTCGAACAGTTTTTTTTGAATTTTGAGGATTTTTTTGTAAAATACTACCGCCCAGGCTTATACCCGAAAACTGGAAAAACTGGTTTTGGTCGAGGCCCTCACACATCTGAGGTGAACCAACGACACCAAAAGTTTTCAAAACCCAGCGGGGATGGGTTTCCGAGTCGATATCTTTTAATTGCGGGGTCGGACAATTTTTTTTGACGAGTAGAAATTAAAAAATTTTCTGTACAAAAACGGAAAAAAGTCCCGGTGGCTCAATTATTGACTGATATATAATTATTGGGTAATTATTACCCCATAATTACACGCAGGTGTGTTTTTTGTCACGAGTGACCTAAACCCACGAGCGAAGCGAGTGGGTTTAGGGAACAAGTGACAAAAAACACACCTAAGTGTAATTATCTGGTAATAATTTCACATAATTAGTTTTTTTTTTATCGTGCAATTTTTGACGAGTGTACAAATCCGGCGAGTCCCCGTCACCCTCCAGTCACTGTATGTCGATGATGGGAGTGTGTATGTGGGGTGTATGGGAAATGTGCCGAAGTATGGATGTTGAACCGAAAAAGTGGGAGAGGGTATAATTATTTGTGATCATTCTTGGTTTGGGGTTGGGAATCACATTTCAACAAGTTGGTAACAACTGTCTATCCTTGGACGATGCGAAGCGTGAAGTTGAGGTTTCCGGTGTGTTTTTCCGGGATTTTTTTTTTTTTTTGGCGGATAATCAAAAACGTGTTTGAGGGGCCTAGAACTGCTCAAATGGGTCAAATTTTGCTTTGAATGGGCTCAAATCGTCGAAATTAACCCTTATAGGGGGGGAAAAAATTTTTGCAGAGTCCCTTTCCCTTTGGCGACTTAGGATCACCAAAAGTGGGTTTGAGCGTGTAATTATTACCCATAATTACACGGCTGACATTTTTGGTCGCAAATCGCTAACGATTCATAATTACACGCTTGGTAATAATTACACGCTCCCAGATTATAATTTTTGGTTCTTCCTGAAGGATTTGTACACGAGTCAACAATTGCACGATAAAAAAAATGATAAATCTTGGGGGAAAAAATCGGTTTTCTTTGGTACCTCACACGAGCCTCTGAGAGTGACCAGAAATGGCCTCATGAACAAAGTGACCCCGTCACAGCCAGAACGCGACTCGATTGGTCAAACGCCGAAGGAAAACGAAGCATGCAGCACGACGAAAATAAAAAAGTAGCGTACCGTGCGCCTGCGGCGCAAGCTTGCAGCCAACCTTCTACGCATTTTTTTGAAATGTTGCGTGGCTTCGCCAGAAACTTTTGTTTCAGCAAAATATGGAAGTAAAATTTACGGAAACTGACGATAATTACCAACGACAGTGACATTTATGTCAACATTTTTTAGAAATGTTGCGTACGGTGGCTTCGCTTGGGTGCCATGACCGCCGTTTCTTTTGTGAATGTACTGAGGTTACTGATAATTCGTGTACCACGTGTGCCTGGCACAAATATAAATGAAGTGCCGAACTCCGAGGAATTCTCACATTCCGCCGGAGGCCCCCAACTTGAGCTAAGGTGGGGACCCGGGCGCGCGAAGCGCGCCCGGGCTCGACCGAGTTTTGACCGAGTTTCAGCGAAAACCCCCGAAACCTATATAATGCCCTGATAGGGATTTTTCAGAGTCCTAGCTTGCCTGGGTCAGTGGGTCAAGCTGACCCAAGTGCCTGGGTCGCGACCCACGAAAAAAAAAAAAAAAGGGAATTAATTAATTTGGAAATTGGGAAATTCTGATTTTTTCCCCTCTTTGGGGGGCCCACCACCTTTTCTGGGGTAAGAAAAAAATATCGACAAAAAAATCCGGCGCCGTCCAGGGCTGGACCCAATTTTTTTTGCCTGCGGCGCCATTTTTCCTTTTTTGCTCCGCAAAAAAGGGTTCGTAGAGTGACTCTGTGGTGTAAAAAGCTACATTTTTACACCGTACCCTAATTTTTTTCGCCTGCGGCGCCATTTTATATATTTTGTGTTGGGTGATCTATGAACGGGGAGTGATTTTTATGGTTATAGTAGCGTTCCACTTAACGTTGTGAGCAACTCACTAGTCGTAGTGGCCAAAATTTGTATCAGTCAAGAACTTGTCCATTTTTCTGAAATGACCCCACCACAGTGAGGGTAGAGCTCGGAAAACCCAAAAAAGCCAAGACAAGCCCCCCAAGGCCCAAAACCTCTGCTGACCCAAAAAAAAAATTCTGACCCAGATTTGGCATTTTTTTCCAAAACCAAGCTAGGACCCTGGATTTTTGCGGAGCAAAAAAAAAAAAAACAAACAAATGGCCAGGGCTCTCAAGATCCTCCACGAAAAAAGCAGAATTTTCGAAATGAGGAGGATTTTATTTTTGCAAAAAAACCCCCAAAAAAAAAATTTTTCCCCCCCGCAACAAGCGGTCGTCGCGCGCTTCGCGCGCGCCTCCCTGACAGCCACAGAGCGGAGAGGCGGGTCAATTTTGCGAGATAATAAAAAACGGAAATCTAATCCTTTCTCTTGCACCATACGCTCCACGAACCGTACAAAACCAATACGTCTTCCAGAAGCAGGGGCTGATGCAACGGCGGGTTATTTTTAAAAAAACGACAAAATTTTTGCAGCTTTGGTCAAGTTGTATTTTTTGGCTGAAAAATGCAAGGGTATCCAAAGACATTGCCAACTCTATTTTTTTGCGGAGCAAAAAAATTAATATAAATGGCGCCGCAGGCGAAAAAAAATTAGGGTACGGTGTAAAAATGCTTCCTTTTACACCACCCTCGGGGGAGACAAAGTGACTCCCCACTATAAAACCCCTAGGAGGATAATCCTCTACCCGAGCCCGCCAAAAAAAAAAATAAAATGGAGGAAATCCTCCACCAAAAAAGCCTGAAAAAAAAAAAAAAAAGCCCCTGGAGGAAATATCCTCCCCTACGTGGAGGATCTTGAGAGCACTGCAAATGGCGCCGCAGGCGAAAAAAATTTAGGGTACGGTGTAAAAATCTATCTTTTTACACCACATAGTCACACACCGAACCCTTTTTTGCGGAGCAAAAAAGGGAAAATGGCGCCGCAGGCAAAAAAAAATTGAGGTACAGCCTGGATGGTGCGGTCAGCAACCCAGTTTCATGGTACTCCCGTGGTCCAACCATGATTTTTTCCCCCCGGGGGCCCCCCCGCCACACTGGGTCACGGGAAATTTTTTTTTCCCGAAATTTTTTCAAAACTCGGATCCAGAAATCAGGAAAAAAAAAAAAACGGGAAAAAAGTATGAAAAACCCCGGAAAAAAGTGGGATCCAGAATCCAGATTAGGAAATAGCCTGCGAGGGGGGCGGTAAAAAAAAAAAAATTTCCCCCCATGGTGTGATTTTTCTAAAAAAAAGGTGTAAAAAAGGTCCTTCTAAGGTCCTTCTAAGGTACGGTGGTTTTCCTTAGGGCATTTCCTTAAGGAAAACGTGACTTTTTCCCGAGCTTTCCCTGTGGTGTAGTGGCCTTGTTTTCGATCAAAAAACTGGGTACCCAGTACCCAGTACCCAGTACCCAGTACCCAGTACCCAGTACCCAGTACCCAGTACCCAGTACCCAGTACCCAGTACCAAGGCAATCCGAGACGGCAGTAGCCTGCGACACTATGTCATGGGAAGGTGGGATACCAGCTTGCGCCGCAGGCGCACGGTACGCTACTTTTATTGTTTCGGCGTATCCTTTTTTCTCACTTTTCGTCGGGTTCTACGAGCACCGCCCGTCAAATGGTGGGGTGTAAAATGCGCATCTACGCAAACTGCCCCACGTTCATTTTGTACTTTTCCTTCAGAAGTCAAGTACTGACCATATTTTGCACACAAAACTTGAAAATGGCCTGTAAAAACTGACACATGCATTTTGGGTCAAAAATACTCATTTCTGAGCGCAAAGTGACCCCATCACAGCACGCACAGTCTCCGGTGCACCGAAATCAAAAAAATATTTTTTTGATTTTTTGTGGGTAAAAAATTCTGGGGAAAATTTCTGGCCACAAAAAACCACCAAAAAAATGTACACAAATAATTTTAGCACCCCCCAAAAAAAAAGGTGTAAAAAAGGTCCTTCTAAGGTCCTTCTAAGGTCCTTCTAAGGTCCTTCTAAGGTCCTTCTAAGGTATACCACTACCCCTGTATAGGTCACACCACCCCAGAAAAAAAATTTTTCCCCCCAGAAAAAGTGGTTTTTTAGCGATTTTTGGGTGTATTCCGAGCTTTCTCGACACGTACTTTATCAAGACATAGGAGGAGGGTCGTTGCTGGGATCGTTGCTCAGATCGTTGCTCTCCTGTGGGCGACGCTGACGTGGTGTCGCTCTGCTTTCTCGTCCAGCCTCTGCACGTTGTCCATTGGGCTTGATACCCACTCTCCAGTGTTGTAGTGTCGGCGGCAGAGGGTACAATAGTACCCGTCTGCGTTGGCTTCTAGCCAGCAGTACTTGCTGACTGCTACCAAAAAACGCCTGTCCTGGGCGTAGACGGACGGCGCAGTGGTCGGAGTGAGCGACATGGTGTTTGAAAATATTGTTAAAGACCACCTGTGGTGATCTTTAAACCCACAGTAATCCAAAAGTGTGTGTGTAGCTTCTGTGAGGGTATGTGAAGGTTGCTTAGGGAAGAAAGACAGGCGTTTAGCAAAAATGGGGGTAGAGGCAGCGCTTTTGATTTGATGATGAACATAAAAGAGTACACAATGTCCGCGGTTCGCAGGACGCCACACGAAGACGCAAAAACAATAATGGTGCTAAGTAAACTGATATCAGAAATTCACTCTCCTTCCTCCCTGCGGCGACATTTTCACAAACCTGTCGACAACCTTCTCAAGAAAGTCGTCTCCTGGCTGTTCCGTACCTTCCATCTTGATTCTGATCAACATGTCCAGTGTGTCCTGTCGGAGGCGGTTCCGCAGTGGGGTCATGATCAGCTTCAGCACAGAAAAAGCTCGCTCGACATCAACTGTCCCGACAGGAAAGCTGGCCACCAACATCATCACATCAACTGCCACAGGCAGACTCGTTGCTTCTCTCGCACAAGCATACTTCAACCCGTCTTCGAAGGTGAACAGAGAGGGGTCCTTGGCGCTGTCTCTGGCAGTTCGTAGAGCCTGGAAGAGTTGAGGTAGTTGGTGGCGAACGCGGCTGCAGTACTCCGCATCCCACACTGGCGCCGACGTTGTGGTTGGTTTTCCTGTGACCGACGCAGACTTGGCCGTGCCGTAATACGTAACCAGCGTATTCACGCACTTTATCTCCTCCGATTCTCGGTCCGCGAAGACGGTTTGGGGATCGAAGCAAGCAATTGCTTCCATGAAACCCAGGTTGTCGAACCGGGTCGCGAGCTGTTTTTTCAGTTCCCTAACATAGGGAACTGTGGTGGTGTCGTGGAACTTTTGCCACCCGAGGTCCGTAACCTTCTTCTTGCTGTGCGGGGAGATGTGGGTGTTGTAGAACACCGACCACTTCGCGTACGTCGTGCCGACGTTTTGACGTGTGCATTCAGCAAGAACGCCGAGGTCGTGCGTCAAAGTGCGGAGGAGCTGGGGCACTGTCGCAAGAAAGGCACGGCTTTTTTGGAGAGCGAGGTTGAGGGGGTTCACAAGCTCAAAAACCGTGCACAGCAAAAAGAGTGACGCGATGAAGGTTGGGGATCTCAATGTTATAAGGATGCCAAGCGATGTTGCGTCTCTATCTTCTGCGTAGAAATCCTCAACCGTGCCGTAGACGATCGGCCACGTATTTAGGAGGATCTTTGCCACTTCCTCGTTCGTCATCCACCTCGTATCCGCACTGCAGATCAGCTTTTGATTCGGCACGAAGCAGTACAGCGGGTCTTTCCTCATGTCCTTGATCGTCTCCAAATACTCCCCATATCGGACAGAGCTGTTGTGAAGGTAGTAGTAGATGTCACGCAAGGAGTTAACTGCGGAGAGGGTGTTGAGGTTGTATTGCGAGGCCCAGTTCACAGCCAAGCTCAGCTTGTGGCTCGAGCACCACACGTAAATGACGTGGGCTCCCATTGCGTACTGGAAGCGGGTTTTTACTCCAGAAAAATCCCCTGACATCGTCGATGCCCCATCTAGCGAAATACAAGAAAAGCGCTTGGGAGTTATGCGTTCATCTCTGTCCGGCCGTTCAACCAGGTCGTTCAAACCATCCTGGGGGTTTGTGTACCGGAGCTGTTCCAGGATCTATGTTGTCACGTTGGCTGCTCCTTGTCCACCCTCCAGTGCCACTACGGACCAGAAATGCGTCCACGTTTCACCCGTCTTGGGATCCACGCCACGGAGGAATGTGCAACTCCTCCCTTCGTCTCGCCTCTGTCTCATCGCACAGACAAGTGAGGTAAGAAGACTTCCGCACACGCTCTTCTATCCGCACACGTACCTCTGCGTCGATACACTTCAGAAGCTGCTGTGCAATGGTGGTGCTGAGGTAGGTGGCGTTTTTTGTGTCTGTGGTGAAATCCGCTAGGTCGGGGTCGTATTTAGCGATGAGCTCGGCTAAGGCAGGGTGCATTGTTGTATGGGGGAGGGTGTGCTGGATGCAGAAGTACAGGGAGGATATTATTTTTTTCAGCTGAATCCTGTTATTCTTCACCATCTGTTCCTGGATTGCGATAATGCTTTTCCCGCTGGTCCTGGAATTCTCTGCTGCCTGTGATGCTTTGTGAGAACCAGTTTTCTCGTGTTTCGTCACCTTGTCCCTCAGTTTGTCAACGGCGGTGACCGGCGTGTCGACCCAGACACCCTTTCCACTCCCGGTCGTGCGCAACATGCTGCGGTGCATCCTACACAGGCTACAGTAGTAGCCTCTGTGGCCCGGTATCAGCCACCCCCTTGTCCTCTTCGCGTTGATGTACGGCTGTGCGTCGGAGAAGAACGACACCCCCTTGGCAGTCTCCTCTTCGTCTGACTGCACTTCCTCCTCCAGGTCTTCAGATGATTCATTCAATTCATCGGAACTCTCATCATCGACATCCATAACAGACTCAACTGCAGCCTGTGCTGGTGTGGAGGTTCCGATCCCCAGCCCATCAAACTTCGGGGACTTCTTTTGTGGCTCTCTCCTTACTGTAGTGTAGGTGACGGGGGGCAAAAAGACCTTCAGAGACGCCTCCTCCACTTCCTCCCAGATGTCTGCATCGGATGTGCCTTGGAGCTGTACCTTCCGTTTTTTGTTGGATACCGAAGTATGGTACCGCTTCCTCGTTCCCGCACCCTGGCTTGCTTGGCTGCCTTGGCTCTCTGCCTCGCTGACGTCGCCAAGTTCGTCTCCCTCCGCGCGCTGGTCGTACGCTTTCACCTTCGCCACAAACTCAGGCTTCTTCAGGTAACCCAACCCCTGCCTCTTCCATTTCATCCCACGGAGGATGCCCTGTGCATATGCAGTGTCACCATTCCATTTCTCGTAATCCTCCCGTTTTTCGGATTGTGCGGGGGCACTCGGTGCAGGAGATGCAGAATCTGCGGGTTGTGGGGCAGCCGGTGCAGGAGATGCAGAATCTGCGGGTTGTGGGGCAGCCGGTGCAATCTTTCGAAAAAACCCGGTAATCTTCCTTTGAGACATAGTTAAGAGTAGTTGATTTTTGTGAAGATTTATGGATTCGACGTGGGTGGGTGTACTTGGGGGATAGGAGTACTATAAGCACCAATGAAATACACCGTTTACTTTATTTATTCGTCCGTTTACTGGGTGGGGGCCGAATAGTAGACCGGGGTCCACTATTCGGCGAACCGACGGGTATTGACCCCCTATTTTAGGCTAATTTTGAGGATTTGAGGCCGTTACTACCAAAATTTGGCACTTTTGACCATCTGTGGTGATCTTTAAACCCCCAGTAATCCAAAAAATAAAATCCAAAATACCGCCCCCCTCGAGGGGGGCGGTATTTCCCCAAAAAAATCCCAGGGGTGTAAAGTGCCCCCCTCCAACCCCCCTAGAAAAAACACTGCCCGTTTATAGTCTTTTGAGCAACAAGCAAAGAGGAACGAGTCTCTCGAGCATTTTCTTTTTTGCTTCCATTTCGGGCGGTTTTGGGGTTCAAAAAAGAACGTTGTCCGACGTGGGTTGCGTACCCACTAAATAAAATACGAACGGGGTTTAATATTCTGTCCTCGGTATGGTTCCAACTGTTCCCCAAATTCTCAGGGTTTCCGCAGAACGAGTCAACTCCGTGCGGTCTTCAATTACAGCACTTTTAAATGCTCTAGAGAGACAGTACACAGATGATATGGCTTGTCACGTGGCAGGCCATTTGAACCACGGCGAGAAGGCTGCTCTGATCATCGGCGTTGTTGCAGTAGGTCTGCTGTCACACACCTTTCCCACCCCACCCTGCAGACACACATACACATACACACTACCATGGAAATACGTAAGTTCAAACCGAAATGCACAGCAAATTTGACATGGCTGATTGCAATGGCGACAGCATTCTCGACGTGTGCGTCGATTGCCGGTGGGATGATTATGTACTTCGAGTCAGTGGCATCGCTAGAGAAGACGATTAGAGAGGTGTCTCGTGCCGAGTGTTCTAGTATCCAGTTAGACCTCTTGAAGAGCGTGGAGGAGACGAAGTCCGTTGTGTTCAAGACAGAGAAGTTTTTGGATACGCCGGTGATCAAGTCCCTGGGTCCTATAGTGGCAGACGCAAATGGGTTTCTGAACGTCTCCAAGTCGGACAGTGCTAACTGGGCCGAGCTGCTTCGGCGCTACAAGTTTGGCACGATCCGGCGCAGCAGTTACCTCTACTCGATGGGCGTTGTGTTGATACCTCACGTGAGGACGGACTCGGCGGGATTCTACTCGAACGTGTGGTTCGATCTCACTGCGCGTAAGGAACGTGAATTTGTTTGGGGCCGCGGTGGGAACATGATTCCAGGGGCGAACAACATAAATTTGACGAAGGCACGCGGAGACCATTTGGACGATGAGTCTGGCGAAATAACTAAGTACGCGTACGACTTCGGTGGAATATTACGGTTCCTGGACCACGAAGGGTGGTCTCCCACTAAGGGCGCTCCACTCAACTTCTCCTCGTGGCCTGCAGACTATGCGCCACGTGGCTGGTCGCGGGGCACCTTGGGCGCACAGATGCAGCGCTGGCGCCACCCCCTCCCTTGGTACGGCTCTGACAACAACCCTTATGTGTACGTCTCATTTGACAGTGTCTGGGCACCCCCACCCCCACCACACCCGTGGTCGGCTTACAAGTACATCTACGTTAGCGCCTTTTTCATCTTCACGGCTTGGGAGGAGGCTGTTGCCCAGTACGGACAGGACCACCCGGGAACAGAAGTAATCGTCTTCGATGCGACCACGGAGTTCGTGTTTGCAACGTCAGACAACAGAACGATGATCGACAAGTCGTGCAACGCGGCCGGGCGGACGGAATCGCCACTGGAGGACTGTGTTGTGACCATTTCGCACATGCCCAAGGTGATGCAGGACGCATGGAAGGAGGTCAAAAACGAGGAGGACACCTTTCGCATCGCTGATCTCGACGGCGAGAAGCACTTCATGCGCAGGGCACCCCTCTTCCGCTTCACGCCCGAAGGAGGCCTAGACGAGAGCATCCCTCCACCCATGAACGCCTGCATCCTCTGGGTGCGCCCGTACTCTTCCGTCGAGGGTGAGGTGAAGAACGCGCTGTACCTCCTCATCGGCTTCTCTGCCGCAGTGTTGATCCTGGACGTGGTGCTTGCCGTGTGTGAGGTGCTTGTGGTCGGTGTGCCGCTGATAAAGCTCTCTGCTGCGATGACACACCTGCACGACATGGACCTCGTCAACGCGATGCGGTGCACGGACGACGCACGCACGGCCATCGCCGTCACGCAGATCCGCAACGTGATCAACGGCCTTCTCTTCGCTGTGCAGAACCTTGAGCAGTACAAAGCGTTCCTCCCGGCGGCGCTCTTCCAGGAGGAGGACACCGAAGACCACGATGACTCGGAGACTTCCGACACAAAGGATATTTCCGGCCAGAAAAGCAGCGTCCCCTCCCGCGCATCTTCTGCGTACACGGGCGCGTCCCAGAGCAGTGTCGTTGTGCGCACAGGGAACAACATGCAGCTGCAGACTGTGCCTGCCAAGGGTGCGCTGCTTGCGGTGCGTGTTGTAGCTGCAGAGGTGGGGCACGCGGAGTACACAACACTGATCGGATACCTGCAGGATGTTATCTCTGCACGGCGTGGCATGCTGCACGGCATCCAGGCTGTGGAGCACACTCTGTTCCACATTTCGTGGGGGCTGACTGCACGCTGTCCGCTGTCCACCTCTGCGAAGTACGCAAGCGAAGTCGCCTCGTTGCTGCCGGATGCACCAACACGCGTGTCCTCTGCAATCGTGTCGGGATCGTTCCAAGTAGGCAACGTCGGGAACAGCACTCTCCGTGGTGTTGCTGTGTGCGGTGCGGAGACCTCAAAGTTGGCCGCCTTCCAAGCCTTCTCCGCGCACTGCATGGTACTGTCCAAGGCTGCGTCGGTGACGATACTCGGAAGAAAGGCTGCTTCTCTTCTTGAGGGGCAGTTCCTCACCCATTACCTGTGCAAATGCGACTCAGGTGACAGGATGTGCCAGCTTGGTGGAGTGAGCGTCCAAAAGAACGAGGAGTGGATGTACACACTGCACCGCGACCTGTCATCAAGGGACCCCGTGCAGAGGCACCTAGAAGATGGCGTTCCCTTCGAGGATATCGCGAAGCAGGATCTGACAGAAGTGCAGCAGCTTCTCTTCAAGTCAGCTGAAGCTGTGAACAAGGTGTGGTCTGTCACCGGAAGGCTGGACTAATATTACAAATAAGTTTACGATTTACCAAACATCGTTTTTATTTTATTTTACACATGCTTACATCTTTTGTTGGCCGCAGGGTACTTTCGCTTCACCTGGGGCTGGAAACTTATGTGGTCAGTCGGAAGCGCCTGTATCAACAGTACGATTTTTTTTCTCGAACGAGCTGCTTTTCAGCACGTTTCGACGACTCCTTTTATTTATTTGAGAAAAGTTCGATTTCGGCCTCGAAAATACCCGTGACACCGATTTGTCACGGTACTTTGTCACGGAATTTTTTTGAAAGATTCGATTTCGTGACAAAAAAAAATCGATTTCGTGACAAACCAATTTTTTCATTGACACACAAAATTCAATTTAGTGACAAATGACTTTTTTCATTGACAAAAAAAAATTCGATTTCGTGACAAATCCATTTTTTCATTGACAAAAAAATGTCATTGAAAAAAATGGATTTTGTCAAGGAAAAAGTCGTGACAGCCAACCCGCCAGTCACTGAAAAGTGACCAGACAGCCACTTGACAAACACAAAAGAGGCCATTCTTGAGCTGTCTAGAAACCTAAGGGCAGAGACTGAAGACACAAGGTATGATAACTTTATGATTATGCAAGACTTAGTATATCGCGAACACGGTCAGGCTTGCACGCCTCTGGCCAGAGGCCAGCCCCACTAAATGATATGCAGCAGACACTCATTGCAGATTTCATTTTCATTCGGTAAAAAATTAATGGGTGCGCAAGTTTCTATACCTAATACCCCAACCCTCACCCATACATTCCATTACACACACCAAAACAGATCGAATCCACCAGCGCATGCGACGGAAGCAGATTCAGATTGTGGTTTGATAAGCAGAGTTCGGTTATTATGGTGGTGGAAAGGGGGGTGGGAACACTTTGTCAGTCACTGCTATAGCCATTAACCAGGGAGCATAGCTAGTGCAAGAAATTCGACTTTGGAAACCTTCCGGAAAGTCTGTCCTCTGCTTCCGGAGGACTAGACACAAGAAAATATTGTTTGTTCCCCCAGAAAACCAGTGCACAATTCACACTCCTTGTGGGTGGTCTTGTTGCCTTTTCGTCATAGTAATTTTGGCCCAGGCATGCTCTTGAAGCATGACAATTTAGTGTGTATGGGGCAGGGTGTTGTTTTGTTCTGAATTCTCTTTGTTATAACATCTAAGTCAATCGCGGGTGGTGGTTTGTGTAGCGTGAGGCACTCTTTTTAGCAAACTTCCTGCGGCTGCTAAAGTGTTATTTCTTCGGATTTAACAACGTACAGCGTAACATAGTGGTTTAGCCTGGTCGACACAACCTTTGATAGATACGGGATAACCAACCCCCTTCGACCCCTCGTGGGTTCACTGAACAAGCCCTAGTGGTAGTTAAACGCGATTGACATTTACATTCCTAGAGATGAAAGAACAAGATAACACTTCTGTACCCGCGCATCAAAATTGTGGAAAACTTTGCACCCCAAACACCCTCAACAACGCCCGCCAAAAGGCGCCCCTTGTTGCTGGGAGTTGGTTCTCATTGATACACTGCACAGCAGGCATTCCTCTGAGTCCAACGCATGTTTGGCCTGTCTGCGGCGTTGTACTTCAGGTGCACGAAGACAGGGTCTGGTGGTAAATTTTGCGTAGTACTGCGACGTGGTACTGCGTGGGTCTGGGAACCTGGTACCTGGGTACAGGATATTTGTTGTAAAGACATCTTCCACCATGCATTGAGGAGGGTAAGACAGTGTTCGCAGTTTCTACCTGATAGCATTACACATTTAACTTCTCCACGGGGGTCTTGGGCCGTTCATTCGGTTATACCTTGACTACCGGAAGATATTCTTGAGGCCTTTTTGGTCTCTAGAATATCCGGTCTTCCCGAACGGAGGCACACTTTGTGTGTTACTACGACCTGGCAATTTCCAGCAGTAGGTTAAGTAATCTTTCTTGTAAATTGTTGGATCATTATCTCCTCAGTGCATGAATGCCCCACGTGACTGGACACTTTTGTGTTTGTCATGTGGAGCTGTGGTTGCTCTTTCACGACTTTTATCCTTGTATCCAGTGTACCCAGTACCCAGTGCCCTGTCACGACTTTTTCCGTGACAAAAAGTTTGGTTTCCTTGACAAAATCCATTTCTGTCACGACTTTTTCCGTGACAAAAAGTTCGGTTTCCTTGACAAAATCCATTTTTTCATTGACATTTTTTTGTCACTGAATTTTTGGATTTGTCACGAAATCGAATTTTTTTTTGTCAATGAAAAAATCGGTTTGTCACGAAATCGAATTTTGTGTGTCAATGAAAAAATTGGTTTGTCACGAAATCGATTTTTTTTTGTCACGAAATCGAATCTTTCAAAAAAATTCCGTGACAAAATTCCGTGACAAATCGGTGTCACGGTAATTTTCGAGGCCGAAATCGAACTTTTCTCTATTTATTTTTTCCCTTTTTGAAAAAAATTCTCAAAGTTACCGAATAATAACGTTATTTGGACCCCCGCCTTTACATTCAATGTTTTTTTAAGTGTAAGCTGGAAGTCACGACTCCCATATTTTGTGGGTCGCAAAATACGAAGCAAACATTGACAAAACATGGCTGTGCAAAAGGCTTGACTCTGCACATAAGAGGCTTAGCTGAGTCTAAAGCAACTGTCGGCACTGTCGTGAATCTATTTGTATCTTTTCCTCTGCGGCGGTGTTTCAGTAATCCCCTTTGGAATCTGCGTCGAGGGCGGCACAATGCTACCTGTCGCAATGTGGTGTGCGGTTGAAATACTTATTTTTTATATTGCACCATTACAATTGTGTGACTGAGTGTGGGGATGCGTTCAAGAATTAAACTCTTCCCCCCAAACCCCCTTTCATCTCTAGTTTTCTTTATCCAAACGTCGAGTGGACGCGTAATAATTTTATATTGAGAAAAGTTCGATTTCGGCCTCGAAAATTACCGTGACACCGATTTGTCACGGAATTTTGTCACGGAATTTTTTTGAAAGATTCGATTTCGTGACAAAAAAAAATCGATTTCGTGACAAACCAATTTTTTCATTGACAAAAAAAATTCGATTTCGTGACAAATCCAAAAATTCAGTGACAAAAAAATGTCAATGAAAAAATGGATTTTGTCAAGGAAACCGAACTTTTTGTCACGGAAAAAGTCGTGACAGGGCACTGGGTACTGGGTACACTGGATACAAGGATAAAAGTCGTGAAAGAGCAACCACAGCTCCACATGACAAACACAAAAGTGTCCAGTCACGTGGGGCATTCATGCACTGAGGAGATAATGATCCAACAATTTACAAGAAAGATTACTTAACCTACTGCTGGAAATTGCCAGGTCGTAGTAACACACAAAGTGTGCCTCCGTTCGGGAAGACCGGATATTCTAGAGACCAAAAAGGCCTCAAGAATATCTTCCGGTAGTCAAGGTAGAACCGAGTGAACGGCCCAAGACCCCCGTGGAGAAGTTAAATGTGTAATGCTATCAGGTAGAAACTGCGAACACTGTCTTACCCTCCTCAATGCATGATGGAAGATGTCTTTACAACAAATATCCTGTGCCCAGGTACCAGGTTCCCAGACCCACGTAGTACCACGTCGCAGTACTACGCAAAATTTACCACCAGACCCTGTCTTCGTGCACCTTAAGTACAACGCCGCAGACAGGCCAAACATGCGTTGGACTCAGAGGAATGCCTGCTGTGCAGTGTATCAAACATGAGAACCAACTCCCAGCAACAAGGGGCGCCTTTTGGCGGGCGTTGTTGAGGGTGTTTGGGGTGCAAAGTTTTCCACAATTTTGATGCGCGGGTACAGAAGTGTTATCTTGTTCTTTCATCTCTAGGAAATGTAAATGTCAATCGCGTTTAACTACCACGAGGGCTTGTTCAGTGAACCCACAAGGGGTCGAAGGGGGTTGGTTATCCCGTATCTATCAAAGGTTGTGTCGACCAGGCTAAACCACTATGTTACGCTGTACGTTGTTAAATCCGAAGAAATAACACTTTAGCAGCCGCAGGAAGTTTGCTAAAAAGAGTGCCTCACGCTACACAAACCACCACCCGCGATTGACTTAGATGTTATAACAAAGAGAATTCAGAACAAAACAACACCCTGCCCCATACACACTAAATTGTCATGCTTCGAGAGCATGCCTGGGCCAAAATTACTATGACGAAAAGGCAACAAGACCACCCACAAGGAGTGTGAATTGTGCACTGGTTTTCTGGGGGAACAAACAATATTTTCTTGTGTCTAGTCCTCCGGAAGCAGAGGACAGACTTTCCGGAAGGTTTCCAAAGTCGAATTTCTTGCACTAGCTATGCTCCCTGGTTAATGGCTATAGCAGTGACTGACAAAGTGTTCCCACCCCCCTTTCCACCACCATAATAACCGAACTCTGCTTATCAAACCACAATCTGAATCTGCTTCCGTCGCATGCGCTGGTGGATTCGATCTGTTTTGGTGTGTGTAATGGAATGTATGGGTGAGGGTTGGGGTATTAGGTATAGAAACTTGCGCACCCATTAATTTTTTACCGAATGAAAATGAAATCTGCAATGAGTGTCTGCTGCATATCATTTAGTGGGGCTGGCCTCTGGCCAGAGGCGTGCAAGCCTGACCGTGTTCGCGATATACTAAGTCTTGCATAATCATAAAGTTATCATACCTTGTGTCTTCAGTCTCTGCCCTTAGGTTTCTAGACAGCTCAAGAATGGCCTCTTTTGTGTTTGTCAAGTGGCTGTCTGGTCACTTTTCAGTGACTGGCGGGTTGGCTGTCACGACTTTTTCCTTGACAAAATCCATTTTTTTCAATGACATTTTTTTGTCAATGAAAAAATGGATTTGTCACGAAATCAAATTTTTTTTTGTCAATGAAAAAAGTCATTTGTCACTAAATTGAATTTTGTGTGTCAATGAAAAAATCGGCTTGTCACGAAATCGAACTTTTTTTGTCACGAAATCGAATCTTTCAAAAAAATTCCGTGACAAAGTACCGTGACAAATCGGTGTCACGGGTATTTTCGAGGCCGAAATCGAACTTTTCTCTTTTATATTAGGATACTCTCACTTTATATTTTGTTTCTTGTCTGGTGTTACGGGACAACTGTCAAGGACATGTCAATTTTGGGGGGATGTGTCATTTTATAATCTGTAGGCTATTTTGTGTGTATTTTTGTATGTACCAAGAACTTGTCCATTTTGGCAAAATGACCCCACTACTGGATGGACGGATTCCAAAAATGCAAATGCCGGTTTTTTTGGACGAGGCAGATTTCCCGGCCAAAAAAAACCACCACAAATTTTAAAGTGTATCCCCCCAGTGTCAAGGACATGTCAAGGAAATGTCAAGGAAATGTCAATATAGGCCCCCTCCGTAGCACCATTGTCTCGTGGGTTTCTCAACAATCCGAGCGGGCTACAAAATATAAAGTGAGGGTACCCTTAGGACATACAATGCAACGAGGCCGGGTACGCCTGAAAATACTCATGTCTGGAAAATATATCTGAGGCGCGCCTGAGGCGTCACTGAGGCGTACTCGGGATTAGTTACGTTTAAGTACGCCTCAGGCACGCCTGAGTATATATCAACGCATACTTGCGTTTCAGGCGCCTGGTGTGTATTTTTTCCCCGCAAAAAAGGGCCTCTGATGCATTTCCGGAGCGATCTGAAAAAATTCCGGGGTCGGACAATATTTTTAGCAAAAAATGCGTGACTTTAAGTTTGTACCAAAAATCAGGGGAAAGTATACCCGGTTTCATATTTCTGCTGATAATATAAAATTATTATGCACAGGTCATCACGTTTCTAAGGCATGCCATGTATTTCCCCCTGAAATGTGCTGAAATCAACTTTCGGTGTCCTGAGAAAATTGCGGGGTCGCAAGATATTTTTAGTGGAAAAATATCATGGTTACTGCTTACAGTAAACTGCCTCCTAAAAAGAGGCTTCGCAGAAGATGAGTCATACCTCGGGTATGTAAAAAAGTCCGTTGGTCACCCCATAGTTGTACTAAAAATAGAGCTGTGGTCTGTGGATCAAGGAGGCCTGTGTAAAATTCTGGGATCTCTCTAGTGTTAGAGGGTCCAGCCTTGTATGAGCCTCTTCCGTCTTGCATCAAGTTGGGCCCGAAGGGACCCAGTCGAAAAGCACCCCCGAGATTTGTTTCCAATGATTCTAAATCAATGAAATACCACCAAAATATATATCATCAGCACCAAAGCTTAGCGAACCCTTTTCATTTTTTCGACTCGGCCCAGAGGCACATTTTTCATCGTGCGACCCCGCATTTGAAAGATTTTGCTACCTCTGAATTGAAAACCACAAAATTTGGGGGGAAATACTTTTTTTGTTCATGACCAAAATGCTGGTAAGAAATATAAATATACTCAGGCGTGCCTGAGGCGTACTTAAACGTAACTAATCCCGAGTACGCCTCAGGCACGCCTGAGTATTTATTTTCAGGCCTTGGCGAGGCCGACTCGGCCTCGTTGCATTGTATGTTAGGACAAATAATACTTTGTGGTGGGTAATTATTCAAACGTCTGAGACGTGTTGTTTATTCCTCCTTTATTGTGCACTCACCTCATTTCTGTACTTTAAGCAAAGGGTTTTTTCCTGTAAATGAAGCTTGCAAAATGATAGTGGAGGTTTTTTCGTAATGTTTTATTCTCTCTCCCTCACCACACACTTCGCAAAACTTTTTTTTTTGTTTGCGAGCTTGTTTTGCTTCTGCAGTTTACAAACTTTTTTCCCCCGGTATCACTTGTGATACAGTTTAGACATAAAAAGGGGCAGCACACAGTTGGTTCCATGCCATGTTTTTCCACGGAACCGACATGTGGTGCGTGTCTCCCAAACAACAAAAAAGTAATAAAAAATGTTGAAAGAAAAAAAAGGAAGAACAAAACAATGTGGTGTACAACAGAGGCATACTGATAGTAGATAAACCCTTTTGACATCCATTTCTGGATGTTTTTTGGGGGTGAAAAGTTACTTGTGTCTCTTTGTCTCAAAGTTTCGTGTTGCACTTGAAGCATCACTTCATCGCGACAGAAACTTTCTTGTATATTACACATCCTCAAAAAAAAAAACTGACAGTGCGTATGACGTGGGTAGCGTATAGCCCCCCACCAACAGCATGCCTGAAGGCGACAATATATGATATCCCTCGGACAGCTTTTTCTCTACCATAGTACCATACAATGCAGCGAGGCCAAGTGTGCCTGAAAAATGGCCTGGCTGGAAAACATATCTGAGGTGTGGCTGAAGTATTCCCAAGCGCCTCGAGACACGCCTGAGTATTTTTAATCCGTCCGACTTAGCCTCGTTTGTATGAATGTTATTTTTATTTTGGAGCATTTGGAGTCAGGGCCAGCTATTGCTTGTAGAGCTGCCACAGCCAGGGGGCGAGATGTGTGCTGTCTGTTTATGACTTCTCGAGCCCGCATTGCACTCCGCGGTTAACATACCCTTCTTTAGAAGCCCAGGTAGAGTGCTGCCCCCCCACCCCACCCTCTACACTTGTCCACGTAGATCCCCGGGTTGTTTCTAGGATCTCGTTTTTTTTTCTCGGGGGGGGTCAATTTTTTTCCCAAAAAAAATTTTTTTTCCGCCGGGAAAAAATGGTCTTTCAAGGGTTTTTGGGTGTATTCCGAGCTTTCTCGACGAAGCCTTGATCTCACCAAGAAAACCCCATACCCCAAAGCTTCAGAATATCATGGTGGTATGTAGCTTCTGTGCGGGTATGAAACAGGTAAAGAAACGGTGGCATGGTACCCAAAGGTTCCTGGCGAAGCCACGGTACGCAACATTTCTAAAATTGCGCTTAAAATTGCACTATTGTACAGCCAAACTATGTCATGGGAAGGGTGTGATGTAAGCTTGCGCCGCAGGCGCACGGTACGCTACTTTTATTCTTTTCGCCAAATCTTTTTTCACACTCCCATCACCGTTCCACGTGGTGTAGTCGGTGCGGGTGTTGTCGCTCTTCACCAGTGCCAACACTGGTGGTGGGTGGAAAACGTGTAGTTCGGGGGAAAATATGTAATTTTTTACAGGGGGGTGAGGCTGACCAGCGCACCGTGCCAGATTCTGGGGGTAAAATTGACCCCCCCCCCGGGGGGGGTCAATTTGACCCCCCAGAATCTGGGGGGGGTCAGTGACCCCCCCCGACCCCCCTAGAAACAACCCTGTGCAATTACAAAAGACGGAGTATTTCGTTTTTTTTTTTTTGAACGTCCTTTTTGTGTGCTTTTCTCTTCTTTTAATGTAAAGTACATCAAATCGAACGCTTCTTTTTTTACACGCTGCATTCTTTGCAGTAGAAAGATGAGCATGCACCGCCTGGTGCCTGCATGACCATTGTTTCTGCACTTCCTCTCCCTTTTCATTCCTCCACCTTCCCTGCTACCCTCCTTCCCGCCCCCTTCCTATTTTCCGCTCAATATTCCAGAGCGTTTTTTTTTTTTACGCAGCATACAGTGTGTACTTTCTGCTACAATTACCATTGTTCCAGAGTATCCACTTTGTTGTTTTTCTTAAAATGCTGTCCGTTTCAAGACGGGTAGTTAAAGGTCGCTATGTCAGGTGCCCACCCTACGTAAACTAATCTGAGATACACACGCCTCACAAAGACCGCAACCCAAAGGGCCTCCCAGGGTGTGCCAGGATGCTGTGTCATGGGTCAACTGCCTTGCTAGGCAAACCTCTGTGAACGCCTCCAGGAACTCATACCAACAACTACGCACTAAGTACGCAACATAGGGTATTCCTGTATTTTTTTTTCTAAGTAAGAGAAAACCGAATGGAGTGGGAACGCTAGTGAGAGCGCAGCGGAAACGATAGTGGGAACGCAACGAGCTTTTTTCATAATGTTTTATTCTTCCCCACAAAATATCACGCGCAGAGAAACACTCGTTTTTCACACAGCGCGTCCGTTTGTTTGTTTTTCTCAAACGACACCTTTTTTCAAAAAATTTCCCCCCGGTATCACATATGATACTGATTTCCATGGATACACATGAAAAGGAGTTCCGTGCTATTCACAGAACTCGATAGGCGATTGAGCTTATCTAACAACAACCAAAACAAAAGAAAGTACAAAGAAGAGAATAAAAAATGCAGGAAAAATAGACAAAGAGAAAAACAAAGAGATTTTGACAGCCACGCACATTCATGGCTTCGTTGTTTACTGCAGCGCGTCGACTGCCCTTTATGTCTGGTGGAGCAATGTCGTGCAGATGGAGGAGTCCTTCCTCGACCACTGCAACACCTTGGCAAACCATTGATGTGTCTGCGGTGGAACAATGTCACGCAGTCTTTTTTTCCCACACTATTTTCATCCATGCACACCCAACCCCTTCCAGACACCCCTGCACCCTCCCACCTCTTCGAAACACACAACATGGTGTCTGACACGCAGCCCACCGCACCACAGATACCCAGCTGCGAGAACTGTGGCGTGCCTGCACAGCTGCAGTGCGGGATCTGCACGGAGCTGTTCTTCTGCGACAAGCCTGCGTGCTTCGAAGTGTTCCACTCATCCTTGAGGGCACGTGACCGTGAGGCACATCGAGCTTCTGTGACTTCGTACGGGACGTCGTCGAAGTGTGCACATCACCCAGGCCAAGAGCTGTGCCTCATTTGTGTACACCCTGCGTGTGGAGACGCGTTGATCTGCACTCGCTGTGACAAGTGCGACACACATGCGGGACACGAGACAGTTGACATCACAGACTACATGAAACGCCAGCGTGACACCTTCCGCTCGCACGTGGCAGACCTGACAACACAGCGGACTGCTGCAGAGGAGAAGTGCCGTGTGCTTGAGGCACTCCCACCCACTGAGGACACGTACAAAGATCTTCTCCTGCAGACACACGTCGGGCACCTCGTGATGCGTGAGGATGTGTCGCGCAGCGAAGTCGTGTGTGAGGAGGAGGTGGCACGGAGCTTCCTCACACAGGCACTCAGTCGTGAAGGGGAGGTGTGTGCGCTGAAGACGTTTGTTGCGAAGGCAAGACGCGTGATTGCTGAGTGCGAGGCGGTGTGCCAACTTGGGGACGACCAGGTGCTGCGTGCGGTCACAGAGTCGCAGGCCGTTGTGCGGAGCATCAACATCATGGCAGCGAGTGGAGACCGCCACCGCCTTGTGGGTGCTGCACACCCACACGCAACGTTTTCTTTCCCCCTGAAGCTGCCTATTTCGAACGTGCATGATGCCCTTGCCCAGAAGTCAGCGCTTGCTGTGCAGGTGAGTGTGCAAGATGCCATTGCAGCACTTCGTGAGTTGGATGAGACACTTACAGCAGAAAGGTTGCAGCAGGTGACTGATCGACGCAGTGATCCGAAGCTGGCTTGCTTGCTCCTCCAGGCAGGAGCTGCGACTGCGATTCCAGACAACTTCTTCTCGGGTACTGCAGTGACGTGCATTGATATCAGTTACGCGTCTACTTTGGTTGCGATTGAAGACAACTTTCTTGGTAACTGCTCGAGTTTGACCACACTCAACCTGAGTGGATTACAAGGTCTCGCCTCGATTAAGAACCTGTTCCTCTACGGGTGCACATCATTGACGACAGTTGATTTGAGTTGGTTACAAGGTGTCACCAAGTTTGGGAATGGGTTCCTCCGAGGGTGCACATCATTGTCGACAGTTGATCTTGGTGGATTACAAGGTCTCACCTCGATTGGGGACGGGTTTCTCGCCGATTGCAGCTCGTTGTCGACAGTTGATATGAGCGCATTGCAAGCTGTCACCTCGATTGGGAACTGGCTGCTCGACGACTGCGGGTCATTGTCGACCGTTGATCTGAGTGGATTACGAGCTGTCACCTCGATTGGGCACGGGTTTCTCTACGCGTGCACATCATTGAAGACAGTTGATCTAAGTGGATTGCAAGGTGCCCGGTCGATTGGGAACTCGTTCCTCCGAGGGTGCACATCATTGTCGACCGTTGATGTGAGTGCATTACAAGGTGTCACCGACGTCGGACACTGGTTCTTGGATGGGTGCACAGAGTTGAAGACCTTGCATGGAAAGGACAAGTGTAGCGATGCTGTCTTCAAGAGTCTGCCTGAACATCTGCGCAATTGAGAAGCTCGCTTTGCAGCAGTTGTTGTTGTGCATCTTCTCGTCTGCTGCACAGCTGCTCTGCACTATGCCTGAAGCGTGCCTGAGGTGCCCATGTGGCAGAGGCTGCAGGTTGCAGCAGGTCTGCAAGGAGAACGTGGTGCAACCCTGTCAAGCGAAACAGGTGCGACTTATGTGCACCGCCAACTGACAACACCATTGCTGTTGCTGCTGTTGCGAACGACGACACTAGCAAAAAGGGTGGGAAGGGAAGAAAAGAAGGAGTGAAGCACAAAAGGGGGTTTGTCTTTTTGTGAGGGAGTGACAGAGTGAGGTGGTGGGGTTTGTTGGGATGAGTTGGATAAGATACAATTGGGAGGATTTGAGAGGGTTGGCTGGGTGTGCGGGAATACTGATATTTGAGATCTATTTTTGGCAACATAATCCACTTACCACCAGTAATGAATCAACCGACCCCGTTGGAATTCACTATTGCGTGGCACATTCCGTTGATGATTCTTTGGGGTTTGGGTGATAAAAGGTAAGGGCAAGGGTGGGTTCCTAATCAGGATGAGGTGAGGACATCCATATTCCCCTTTTGTGCTCTACTTCTCCACCACCGTCTGCAGGATACGGGCTGTTTGGGTTGGGGGTTTGGGGCAATCCAAAAGGAAAACGAAAAGGAAACGTTTCAGTAGACATTGGGACGAGGTGTGTAACACTTCTGGACGGCTTTTGAAAATAATAGGAGGCTACGTCAAATCTCAGTTAATACCAGTCAATACCAGTAAATATCAGTTTTTTTTCCAAGCTGGGAAAAGTAGTTGTCGAAAAAAAAAATTTTTTTTTCCCAAAATTTTTTTTTCGACAACTACTTTTCCAAGCCTGAGAAAAACTGATATTTTACTGGTATTTTCCTGCATTGGTTTTTACTCTACGACGTACCCCTACCGGTATTTTCCCAGGCTTGGAAAAGTAGATGTCGAGAAAAATTTTTTCAAAAAAATTTTTTTTTTTTGAAAAATTTGACAACTACTTTTTCAACACGGATGCTGCCAGATCTGGCCAGATTTGGGGGCCAATTTCCCAGATCTGGCTCGGTTTCCAGATGTGGAGATCTTGTTTCCAGATCTGGCCAGATCTGGCCAGATCTGGGAATCTGGGAAAATTTTTTTTTCAAAAAAAAAAAAAACCCCCCAGATCTGGCCAGATCTGGAAATCTGGCCAGTTTTTTTTTTTTCTCAGATTTCTGGCTATTGTCTCCCAGGGAAAGGGACTCTCGAATTTTTTTTTTCGCCCCAAAATAGGGCTAATTTCGACGATTTGAGGCCATTTAAAGCAAAATTTGGCACTTTTGAGCATCTGTGGGGGTCTAAAACGTGGTTTTGCGAACCCGAAATTTCGTGGTTTTTACCAAAGACAAGTCGATTTTTGAAAAATCTCAAAAAAAAAAATTTTTTTTTCCGGGAAAATTTTGACCCCTGAGTAGGGTTTTTGTGCACCAAAAAGTGCAAAAAAAACGCAAGAGTCGGGTGTTTTGACGATCTGGGGTACCGCCATATGCACTACAGGGGCCCACAATTTCGACTTTTTCTTAGCAATTTCCTTCATAATTTTTTTTTTCCGATTTTGGCAAAGGCAAATCTCAGGCAAAAAAAATTCACCCCTGATAGTGGGTCCTTGGGTGTCCAGATGCCAAAAACACAAAAATTTTGATGTTTTGACCATCTGTGGGCGCCTAAAACGCACTTCTCTGCCCAAAAAATGAAAATCGATGGGGGCGAAGCAGACGTTGTGGGTAGGCGGTTCTAGTCCGCTTTATTCTTGTTTCATGCTCGGGGGAAGTTGAGCGTTTTCTTTTTGATTGACGCCCTTTTGTGGCGGTGGGACCAGGCTCAGGGTCACCTGTGGGTGGTTTGTCGGGCACTGTATCAGGCAGTGCAGGCGGCTCAGGTTCTGGTAGTACGGGAGGGGTCACGATGGTGATGCACTGCCTTGGCGTTCCCCGTCGAACAAGGCTTGTAGGGGTGGCAGGGGTGGCGGTATTGTTACGCAGGCGTCGTCAGGGCGAGGTCCACTGAGCGGCACGCGCAGTGATGGTGGTGTTGTAGGCGGGGAGGGGGCAGGTGCCCCAGTCACGGTCGGAGAGGGAACTGATGGACCTCGTCAGGTACTTCAGGATAGTGGCGATGCTGCCGGCGCAGAGTTTGGCACGTGGAGTGTGCCCACCAGACCGGAGGTGCACCGATAGGCCGTAGGCAGTGCAGCATCGTCACTTTTCTCTCCGGGAACGGGGCAGTCCAGCTTGTTCTCGGCGCAGTGCTTCCGGAACCATCGAAGCCAGAGGGACATCGCCTTCCCCCGCTCACGCACAGACAGGGCATGGGCGACCTGTTTGCACTGTCGCAGCGAGATGCCTGAGTATACCTCAAAGCTAATACCCAGCTCAATGTTGCTGATGCAACTGTTGCTGTCCTCAACAGACCTCAGCCACGCAAGAAAAGCAGTGTGTCGCTCAGGGCCGTATTTCCACGACGGAGGCGCCCTCGAGGGGAGCCGGCTCCAGTCAAAGTCCACGGAAAGTGACGGGGTGTCCGCAGCCCTGTCCCAGGGCAGGCGGGCTTTGGTACCCAGGCATTGTGTAGGGTAATTGTGTTTGCATACAGCTAAACCAAGACAACGTGGTCACCTTTAGTCCGTATTTGGATCGTAGTGACCAATGTCATGCGCTTAGGTGCCCATCAATGGGTCGGGGAGTGATCAAAGTTAAGGGAAATTATTCTGGCGTAAATGATGGATCAGATCTGCCGTCACTGCCTCACCCGGTCCCTCCCTTTGAAAAAAAATACCTCGTATGACTTTCAGAGATGGCAATGCCCAATTCCTACCCTTGGTCTTGCAGCTCAGTCTACAATAGCCCTGTACTAGACACGCCCGGTCGTAGACTCGACTATAGCACTGCCCCCGCATGTGCCTCGTCTTCTTTATCTTCTTCAGAGTCCACATTTGCATGCGGGCACCTAATACACCACACGTCGCCTTTTCTCGGTTTCCTAGACCCAGTCTCCCATCACCAATGAGGACACCTTCGGCAGGCCCACTAGTGGATGCGGCACTTTGCCTTTACTGTCATTCCACCGCGTCTACAAGGGTTTTAGAGCGGACTTGTCGTAGAACCGCCCATACAGTGTCCCCGACACTTTCCCGCCCCCAACGGTGTTGAACCTCAGGTCCCCTGGCTTAGCCACTAAGAGAAAACCTGCAGCGTCCGCAGACGCATACACGTCTGCGGCCATCACTGGCTTAGAGGGGCCGTGTGACGCACTGATTTCGACACTTTGCCGAAGAAGCGCGATCGCGCTTTGTGTGGTTTTGTGTATCCCTTGTGAACCTGGAATCGATAGCAGACAGGAAAAAGAGGATGGGCAGGCAGCACCTGCCCGACCTGTGTTAAGTGAATCAGTGATTGCCTGACAGATGTCTGGGTAACCGTGTATTCTGTGTGGGTATCCGTGTCCGGAGTATACACGACGGTGAAGTAAAATGACATGACATGACATGACATGACATGACATGACATGACATGACATGACATGACATGACATGACATGACATGACATGACATGACATGACATGACATGACATGACATGACATGACATGACATGACATGACATGACATGACATGACATGACATGACATGACATGACATGACATGACATGACATGACATGACATGACATGACATGACATGACATGACATGACATGACATGACATGACATGACATGACATGACATGACATGACATGACATGACATGACATGACATGACATGACATGACATGACATGACATGACATGCGCTTTTACATGTGCTTTCCATGTAACTTTTTTTACATGTACTTTACATGTAAAGTGACATGTGCCATGACAAGGTGCATGACCAGTTACATGACAAGACTAACTAACGACAAGACTCCTGTATATAATGAGTGGCGTTAGGCCCTTGTCATTATTTAGTCTTGTCATGCAACTAGTCATACCCCCTTGTGTCATTGCTCACACTCGGTTGTGGTGCAACGCACCGGGGTACCCTAAATAGGGTCCGCGCGGGGTACTCAGTCCAATCCGGACTGAGCGCTCACCCCGAGTCCGCCGGGCTGACTCGGGGTCCGGCCAATAGGGTCCGGCCACTCCATCGTGTGGTTTGTGTCGGATTGGTAGCCTTGAACAGGGAAATAGCTAATGGAATTGGAACCTCTGTCGCGGTGTCGCAACGACTGCTCTGCAAGTCGCCACCAGATCCACTTTTATGAAAATAAGTGTAGGGGAGGACCTCTCACAACTTCTGAGCAAAGTCGGTTTTTGACACAAAATCGGGGTGGGTGGGCCATAATTTGCTCCAAATATGACCAGTCGAAAATTGGGATTTTTCTGAAATTTGCATTGTGCCCAGCAAAAATCCTCGTTTTTTTGAAGAATTTTACAAAAAATATGCTATGCCCCCTATGACTGGACCCAACTCCCCTCACTATTTTTTGCCTAAAAAAGCCCCAAAAATTCTGCAGGTTTTTTCAGGTTTTGCGATTTTTACGAGATTTAGCGTAGCCTCCATAGGCTTTTGTTCGACGCTAGTTTTATATCCACCCCCCTGGGACATTGTCTCCTTTTTGTCCTTCCGGGAGATGGGGATACAGTGTCTCAATGGCGTGCTCTCCTGGACGGGACACTTGAGCACCAAAAAGAGAATGTTTTTCGGTGGCTACTTCACATCAATCAAAACATATCAAAACAATATTTCGTCGAAATTGATCCATTTTTTTTGGGTCATTTCTGACTATGTACTACGTGCGCCCCGAAACACAGCATTATTCACTTCTCTCGCACCCGTGCATATAAGAAGAACAGATTCGTACGTACATTTGCGCACCTTGATCCTGTCAAACTACCCTCTTTGGGCTTTCTTGCTTATTCAGTGTTACAAAGAACACACATGTTACACAGACACAGGAAAATCTGTTTCCACAAAAACACACGAACATAATGCGCTGTCTGGATGCTGTGCTGTCGCTGGATGGAATACTGGACAAGAAGGACACACATAAGCGGAAGTTGTTTTTCGTCTATACAGTTGCAGCGTTGTTGGCAATGATGACTGGCTTTATCGAAGCCTTGTCTGACCCACGAGGGCGGTACTTATATTGTGCCACAAGAGTGTTCTCAGTCTGCGCTGCTCTCTACGCCACTGTACTGGTGCCTTGCAAAGTCAAGCTGACCACACCCGCAATAGTGTTCATCGCCTACAGCTACGCTCTTGCAATTTTTGGTGCTGACGTCACTGCCCGTGCTGTAGGGAACACTGCATGGCCGTTGCTCGTGGTTGTGGTGGACTTCCTCCTTGTGATGGAGGTGCCCACACGCCACAGCATGTGTCTCGTCTGTGTCGCAGTGGTGTACTTCGTTGTCATGGGTGTGGAAGATTTCTTCAGGTTTGGCATCCTCGACATCCCTGGTATCCTGCCACAAGAGGAGAGGGCAGCCTACATGGAGAGAGCACAGCAGTGTACAGACCTCCCCTGCGCCACCAGGATTTACGGTCTGAACCGTCAGATAGTTGCTGTGACTGTGTTTGTCATCGACTTCATCGCAACACGAGGCTTTGCACGTGGTCTCCTGAAGGAGCAGGCATCAATGGAGCGGACGATCAACGCTGTGCAGGAAATTGCAGCACTCCTGGCTGGCTACGACGTGGAGCAGGTGGCGGAGCTGCTGAAGGCGCATGAGGGTGACCTGCCTGAGGGGATGACAGCAGCACTGCGGAACTTGGAGGAGAACCTGCGGAAGTACCGTCCGTACCTCCCTGCTGCACTGTTTGAGGTGGATGAGGACGGTGTGCAGCAGCCGACTGTGGCACCTCCTGGGCTTGACAGCGAGACAGCAACGATTGTGTTCACAGACATCCGTGCGTCGACGTCGATCTGGGAGAACGCACCTGAGGGGATGCGTGCTGGACTGCAGATCCACAACACTGTGATGCGTGAGGTGATGCGGATGTGTGGTGGGTACGAGGTGAAGACCATTGGCGACGCATTCATGATTGCCTTTGCATCCACTTTCGACGGTGTGGCGTTTGGGTTGCGTGTGCAGGAACGTCTTTTCGAAGCAGACTGGCCTGCATCTCTGCTTGAGGATGCACCCATCTGTTCTCGTCAGGGGTCGCTGTGGGGTGGTCTGACTGTGCGCATTGGTGTGAACACAGGCCCTGTGACTGTGGAGCAGAACACACTGACGGGACGGACAGACTACTTCGGACACACAGTGAACGTTGCATCACGCCTTGAGAGCACATGCACACCTGGTGCTGTGGCTGTTCCCTCTGACCTGTGGACATCTGTCTCTGGGTTGTGCAGTGCTGTTGCTGGTGTGTCAGAGGCAGTTCACTTGAAGGGTGTGTCTGGGAGCACGCTGGTGTGCTGTGTGTGGCCTGCCTCACTTGGGGGACGAAGGAAGACACCACTTTGCGAGTCTTCTTCACCAACTGACGATGAACACAATACGATGAGTTTTTCCACATGTGCGTCGTCTGTTTCATCCACACACAACATTGCACTCTCCACACGTCAGACCTCGGGCACACTGGGAGTTGCACAGCTTGCAGTTGGTGACGTGGGACAAAAAATAGCCTTTAACCAGATGAGCTCACGACTCACGACACTGACGACGGCACTGGAGCAGAGTGGAGGGAGTCTGGTGACGCTGCTTGGGAACTGTGTGTGTGTTGGGTGGAACGTGTCGCGTTCTGCACCTGCACACATGGAGAACGCGATACGGTTTGTTCAGCGCATGTCTGTGAAGTCTGCACTGAACGGTGCTGGGCTTGCAAGCGGCCCTGTGCAGCACGGGGATGTTGGTGCACGGAGCCAGCGCTTTGTGACTGTGATGGGGGATGTTGTGCGTCGGAGTTGGGCGCTGTGCGAGGAGGCTGTGCGTGACGGGGTTGTGTGTCTGTACGAGCCTCCTGAAGGGACAACACTGCCGTCTGCACTTGAAGACGTTCTTGTGCAACACAAGGGTTGTTACCGGGTGCTTGAGGCACAGGACAATACAGAACAGAACAATGTGTTTTAGTTGTGCTCTTACGACTGTTGCTTCTGTACGGTTGCCGACGAACCTCACATACGGTGCAAAGTGAGTGAGTTTTGGAAAAGTTTCCTTCACACAAGCTAAGTTGCTTACGTCTTACGGTCGTGCTTACGTGTCTAAAAGCTTCACCAAGTTGTCAACGAGAAAAAACCCTGTTTTCAGTGCCCAAATAAGTTTACCCCCAAATAACTTAGGTTCCAAATAACTTTTTTTTTTTTGCCGCGATTTTGGCTTTTCAAAGTTACCGATAATATAGTTATTTGGACCCCCCCTTTACATTGATATTTTAATCTTGAGAAGACATGTGTGCATTTCTAGTGAAATTTTTCACTATCCACGAGTCGTTTTCTCCCTCCCGTGCTCCCCATCTCTTGTCCAAACGTCGAGTGGACGCGTAATACTCTCACCTTCGCCCTCCCCCTGCATGACATGTGTTTCTAGTGAAGTTTTTCAGTATCTGCGAGTCGTTTTTTATTCCTCCCGTGCTCCCCATCTCACTCACACACATTACACACACATTACACACACATCTGGAAAATTGTCAATTAAAACTACTCCAACAATTTATCAAAAAATAAAATACCTACCCCCCCCGTGCATAAGTCTGCGTATAAGTCCGATTTTTGGGGGGGCTGAGGGCCTCCGGACTTATACACGGGGTTTCGGACTTATGCACGGGTATCGGACTTATACACCGGTTTTGTGCACCCAGGTACCCAGACCCACGCAGTGTCACGTGACCTCAGTGTGAATGACCCACACGTGAGGGAATGTGACACCGCAAAATTTAACGACCGTTTTCAACGCCGCAGGCAGGCAAAACAGCGTTTGACTCAGAGGAACGCCTGCTGCAGGTATCAAACATGAGAACCAACTCCCAGCAACAAGGGGCACCTTTTGGCTGTTGAGACTGTTTGGGGTGCAAAGTTTTCCACAATGTTGCAGTAATAGGTTCACATCTTTGAGAATTGTGAGGATGATGTTTTGACATGAGAAGCGCGAAGATGATCCCTGGTGAACACACCGCCAATAAAAATAAAATTGCGCTCGCTTCGCTCGCGGAAAAACACCCCAAAAATTGTCACCCGCTCGCTTCGCGAGCGGGAAAACGCCCCCAAAAAAAATCTCCCCACCACCAGTACACAGAACCGGTGTATAAGTCGGCCTGTGCATAAGTCCGATCCTGAGCCCAAATCTGCCCGGACTTATACACGGGTAATCGGACTTATGCACGGGTAATGGGGGTCGGACTTATGCACGGGGGAGGGTAGGTAAAAAAAAATGAAATGCCCTCCCTTTGTTTATTCGTTGTTTGTTGATCGCATCTATCCTCGTCCGTACTGCAAGTAAAGCACACAGCACTTTTGGTGGTTTGAAATACCCTTTGTGAAACCAGTCCGCACTCAAGTGTTATCGCGAACAAAAACGTACGCGGTTTCCCAAGTACCCAGGTACCCAGGGTACAAAAATTGGGAGGAGTTGAGAGGGTTGGCTGGGTGTGCGGGAATACTGATATTTGAGATCTATTTTTTGCAACATAATCAATCCACTTACCACCAGTAATGAGTCAACCGACCCCGTTGGAATTCACTATTGCGTGGCACATTCCGTTGATGATTCTTTGGGGTTTGGGTGATAAAAGGTAAGGGCAAGGGTGGGTTCCTAATTAGGATGAGGGTGTACCTTACTTCAGGATGCGGGGGTTTTCGGGTCTTTTGGGGGTTTGAAGAAATATGAAAGGAAACAGGGTCCTTCTTAATGCACTTGTTGCTACTGTCCTTGTTGTTGTTGTTGTGCTCGTGTACATAGACATGTACATACCATGGGCAGTTTACCACATAGCGTCCCGCGCTACCCCTTACAGAGTCTTACGTGGTGCGCAAACAAGATTCGTCGGCACTGATGTGTGTGCACAAAAAGTAATGTACGAGGCAACTCAAGTTTCTGTTCTTTTATTTTTTATAAGACATGTATGCATTTCTAAGGAAATTTTTCAGTATCCACGAGTCGTCTTTTTCCCTCCCGTGCTCCCCATCTCACTCACACACACTACATCTTCATCAGGAAAATTGTCAAAATTCTTTCGTTCAACATTGTGAGCAGCGTTTGGTGATTTAAAAAAAAAAAAACCCCCTCCACAAGAACACAGATACCTGTCGGGGGGGAGATGGGGATGCAGTGTCTCAATGGCGTGCTCTCCTTGGACGGGACACTGAGCACCAAAAAGAGGAAGCTGCGCACACAGTTCTTCACATTTGCCTGTGCGGGATGGTGGGCTAATGTGATTAGCGTGATGTTCAATTATGACGCACAGCTGACATCCGCGATATCTTTGTCAGGGACACTGGTGGTGCTGCTTGGGCTCAGCCTTGCGATCTGTGCAGTGCTGTGCAGGGTTCCGTTGACAACAAGGACAGTTGTGGGCACGCTGTACGTGATCACATGTGGACTGCTGATGTGGGATTTCAATGGGAGGGCTCTCTTTATGACGCACTGGCCTCTCCTCGTGCTCATCATCGACATGCTGCTTGTGATGCAGGTGCCCGCACGGTACAGTCTGGGTCTTGTCTGTTTCTTTATCATATGGCTGATGTTGCTTGGTGTTGAGGAGAGCTTCAGGTTTGGTCTTTTCGAGATGCCTGGGATGACAGAGCAGGACGGACGGCTGCGTTTATGGGAGGAGATGTTTGTCTGTGAGACGCTGCCCTGTGCAAGGCCGTTCCCTTCGTCGACCCTAATAACTGCAGTAGCTGTCTTTGTGATAGACTTCATTGTGACACGTGGTTTCGCACGTGAGGTACTGAAGGAGCAGGCATCAATGGAGCGGACGATCAACGCTGTGCAGGAAATTGCAGCACTCCTGGCTGGCTACGACGTGGAGCAGGTGGCGGAGCTGCTGAAGGCGCATGAGGGTGACCTGCCTGAGGGGATGACAGCAGCACTGCGGAACTTGGAGGAGAACCTGCGGAAGTACCGTCCGTACCTCCCTGCTGCACTGTTTGAGGTGGATGAGGACGGTGTGCAGCAGCCGACTGTGGCACCTCCTGGGCTTGACAGCGAGACAGCAACGATTGTGTTCACAGACATCCGTGCGTCGACGTCGATCTGGGAGAACGCACCTGAGGGGATGCGTGCTGGACTGCAGATCCACAACACTGTGATGCGTGAGGTGATGCGGATGTGTGGTGGGTACGAGGTGAAGACCATTGGCGACGCATTCATGATTGCCTTTGCATCCACTTTCGACGGTGTGGCGTTTGGGTTGCGTGTGCAGGAACGTCTTTTCGAAGCAGACTGGCCTGCATCTCTGCTTGAGGATGCACCCATCTGTTCTCGTCAGGGGTCGCTGTGGGGTGGTCTGACTGTGCGCATTGGTGTGAACACTGGCCCTGTGACTGTGGAGCAGAACACACTGACGGGACGGACAGACTACTTCGGACACACAGTGAACGTTGCATCACGCCTTGAGAGCACATGCACACCTGGTGCTGTGGCTGTTCCCTCTGACCTGTGGACGTCTGTCTCTGGGTCGTGCAGTGCTGTTGCTGGTGTGCCAGAGGCAGTTCACTTGAAGGGTGTGTCTGGGAACACGTTGGTGTGCTGTCTGTGGCCTGCCTCACTTGGGGGACGAAGGGAAACACCACTTTGCGAGTCTTCTTCACCAACTGCCAATCATTCAATGACTATTTCCGCATGTGCGTCGTCTGTTTCATCCACACACAACCTGTCAGTCTCCACACGTCAGACCTCGGGCATACTGGGAGTTGCACAGCTTGCAGTTGGTGACGTGGGAGAAACCATAGCCTTTCACCAGATGAGTTCACGACTCACGACACTGACGACGGCACTGGAGCAGAGTGGAGGGAGTCTGGTGACGCTGCTTGGGAACTGTGTGTGTGTTGGGTGGAACGTGTCGCGTTCTGCACCTGCACACATGGAGAACGCGATACGGTTTGTTCAGCGCATGTCTGTGAAGTCTGCACTGAACGGTACTGGGCTTGCAAGCGGCCCTGTGCAGCACGGGGATGTTGGTGCACGGAGCCAGCGCTTTGTGACTGTGATGGGGGATGTTGTGCGTCGGAGTTGGGCGCTGTGCGAGGAGGCTGTGCGTGACGGGGTTGTGTGTCTGTACGAGCCTCCTGAAGGGACAACACTGCCGTCTGCACTTGAAGACGTTCTTGTGCAACACAAGGGTTGTTACCGGGTGCTTGAGGCACAGGACAATACAGAACCGAACAATGTGTTTTAGTTGTGCTCTTACAACTGTTGCTTCTGTACGGTTGCAAGCTCACATACGGTGCAAAGTGAGTGAGTTTTGGAAACGTTTTTTTCACATGCTAAGTTGCTTATGAAGTCCAGACGTTCTTTACAGGACGGACGGTCAGTATCAGGTGTGAGAGGAAAGTACAGGGCGTGGGGTTTTCAGAGTTTATTATTCAGCCAAAAGAAGTAGTCAGCAAATACGCCTGGTCGCGATATAGCTCGCGAGCTTTCCTGCAGTCAACGCAGGGAAAGAAGAGTTAACGATGTGATACAGGATATGGGTGGTTCAGTGATTCCACAGAACCAGTGTCTCAACCAAATCAATTAAAAAAGAGAGAGTTTTTGAAGTACCGACCCTCCTCCGTGAAATTGTCCCCCCCTCCGACCCCCTTGAAATTGTCCCCCCTGGGGGAAAAAGTGAGGGGGGGACAATATCACGTACGGCAAAAAGGGGGGACAATTTCTCGTACTGTAGGGGGGTGGCCGTTTTGGTGTGAAGAAGGGAGAGCAAAGGTTGTCCCCGCGACTCCCTTGAAATTGTCCCCCCCTGCCTTGAAATTGTCCGTCGGGGCAAAATACCGGTTTTTGGGGGGGGACAATTTCACGGGGGAGGGTCGGTAAGGAAAGAAAATACCTACGTTTTCTTCACGCGCTAAATTGCTTATGTCTGCTCAGTCGAGACATTCTTTACAGGACGGTCATTATCAGGTGTGAGGGGGAAACAGGGTGAGTATTTTGAGTAGTTTCTTTTTTGCAACTTGACCCGCTGGAGATGCCCAGACGAACCATGGCGTAGCCACTTATACCACGATACACTGATCACGAGAGCTTTGCATTGCAAACTCAACTTTTTTTTTTCCCCAGGACCTTTTCCTCACTGACCACCACCGCCACTACCTCACCAGATTACCCACCCTCCCCCCAACCCCTTACAATGCCACAAGCCCTGTAGCCAGCCGCCATGCAACGCTCACACCCGCTCCTCCTCCTCCTCCTCTTCCCCCTCCCTGCCGCTACGTGGGAGGTGGTGGCATGCGTGCCTGCGAACACTGCCGGCTTCGTGCAACGCGCACCTTCCCCGGTCCTCAAGGTCTGCTCTGAGTGGTGCAGTGCGTCGCCTCTGGGGTACACTGTGATGGCACTCACGACGAATACAACCGATGCCGCATGCTGGTGCGGGTTCACGTACACACCGGGAAACGCTGCGCTCTGCGACACACCGTGCGCAACGCCAGACAGCGCGCACCTCTGCGGGGGTGCAGAAGCCTTCTCTGTGTACACCCTCGCCCCTGTAGCTGCAGCAGTTGTGCGCACAACGTGGGCGGCACCACCACACCAACGTGACTTCCGCCACTGCCTTGCGTACTACAACGCTGAGCGCTGCATCTGCCGCGAGTGGGAGCTCCTCACAGGAGTCTTCCGCAACAGCACCTACAACGGCCTGTCCACAATAGGTAAAATGGCCTGCGCCTCCCCGTACTCTGACATGGTGGACACCCAGGTCTCCTGTTCAGTGTCGGCGCGGTCAAATGACTACCCTGGAACGCGTCTCTCCTGGATGCAGTGTGCGGGGAACCAGGTTCTGAAGGGCTGGCGGAATCGAGGCAGCGCGATCTTGTCTGAAGACACGTTGGATGCGATTGAGAATCTGTACTGTTGCGATGCGGTGCTAGGCGGTGTGGCGCTGCAGCGTGGCCCTGTGCGCGTGCTTGACGTGCGTGACTGCATGAAGAAGGAGTCCGAAGGCTTCTGCTCTGTACCCGAGAACGCCTTCGTGGTGGGCATGTTCCGTGGCGACTGTGACCAGGCCGACTGCATCCACTTCCTCAAGTACGCCTACTTCGAGGAGCCCGGTGCCTCCCTGGCACCGACCACACCGTATCCCTTAGGCCTGGACCCCGTCACAGTGGCGCCAACTGCAGGGCCGACGGAAGTGCCGGCGACTGTAGTTCCGACGGTGGTGCCGGCTATGGGGACAGTGGTGCCACTGCCAAGTGTGCCAGCGACGCAGGTGCCAGAGACTGTGGCGCCAGTGGCGGTGCCAGGTGACACAGAGGTGCCAGTGTTCACGTCAGATGTGCCGGACACAACAGCGCCATCAGCAGGGGCAACATCAGTGCCAGGCACGGTGCCTGTGCAGGGCACGTTTGCGCCGTCTGTGCTGTCGTCGCTTGTACCTGTAGATGACGTCACAACAGAGCCTGCTACTGCTACTGCAGCTGCGACAGAGACAGAAGCACCGCTGCTGGCAGCACCCGTGCCCACAGCAGCACCGGCACGTGTCGTGGTTGGCACACCCGACTCAGCAGTCAGCAGTGGTGGGCAGAGTGCTGCGATTGCTGCGACGGTGACGATGGGTGCGAGCGCGGGTGCGGCAACACGCCTGGTGCTGGTCTCGCAGCGCTGCACGCTGTCGGGGCAGAAGGAGCTGCCTCTGCCACTGCACCCCCTGCGCTTCCACTTGGGTGGGTCTGTTGCGGCAGGCGCCGTCGTGGGGAACCTGTCCATCTGCTTCGTGCTCACACTCATAGCGAAGCTCGTGCTCTTCTTTGCACACTCCTGCCACTGCAACAAGGCCGAGGACCTGCGTGCAGTCATCCGCTTCCCTTCCATACCGCTCTTTGCCTTCTACGTTCTGTACCAGGGCACAAGCTTTGCGGGCCTGGTTCTTCTCTTTGACAGTGCTGCGCTTTATTCGTTAGCAGGGGTTGCGACGGTGGTGCTGTGTGTTGCGGTACCGGTGGGCCTCTTCAAGGTGTTGTCGCACGGCGGGGATGCGGCTGTGTACTACGTCGACCCACAACGGTCGTGGTGGCTGCGCTGCATTGCCGGGCGTGGCGAGTGGCTCAGCCTGAAGCGTGAATACCACTGGGTGTACCGCTACGCGTCGGTGATGCGCAGCTTCCGTCCCGGGGTGGTGTGGTTCAGTGTGATTGAGTTTGCCGCAAGCTTTGCGCTTGCGGCTACACAGGCCTTTGCGACGCCGGACATGGTTGCGTGCGGACATGCGCGTCTTGCGGGGGGGTGCATATTCCTCATCATGTTCACACTCGAGCTGTACCTCAAACCACACGTCCGCTTCAGGGACAACATCATCGACCCTGCTGTTCTGCTGCTGCAGGCGGTGGCGCTGTTTCTTACCTCAGCTGGGTACTATATGGAGGACCCTGATGGGGCGACGTTTTCTGCAGCGAACTCTGTGCTGACTGCTGCTGTTGTGGCGCTGGTGTGTCGGGCGAGCCTCGACATCGTCGCCGAAATTGCTGTCTTCACCTCACGCTCACGCATGACACTGCAACGCCGGGTGTGGGAACACCCACTTCCGTCACCAACTTTGCACGAAGAACACCACCTACACACGGCAGAACCTGAAGCAGTTGGCACCCTCTTTGCTGCCTCGCCTAGGAACCGATCCTCCACTCTTACCCCTTCGGGTTCGCCACGGTGGGATAGTGGGGTCAACGAAATGGACTTGAGCCATGCTGGCAGAGAGGGCCCTCTGTTCTGTCTACGCAACCACCGTGATGTGTCGTCTGCAGACGGACAACGCTCTGCGTCGTTCCTCGCTGCGTCTCGGGTACGCCAGGTGAACGACCACCACAGCGTCAAATGGCTTGCCCTCGACCCAAGCATCTCTGCCAGCCGCGACTCTCATGACACAGACTCTCCGTTGCTCCTTTCCGAGCTCTCACCTTCGGTTGTCTCACCTGCAGGCATCTCTGAACGGAGTGGGCGACGGCGTCACACAACCCTGGTCAACCCTGGGCTACGCAGCATCATATCACCTACAGTGCTGACACCACCCCACGCACGGCCAAGCAGCAGAGCGGGGTCCGTTCTCCTCAGCGAAGCGGTCGGTGCAGGAAGTGGCTCCCTCCTCGGTGAGGCTGCAGCAGGCAGTGCTGGCTCCCTGCTTCTCGGCGAGGTGGCAGGGGGCAGTGCAAGCTCGATTCTCGTTGGCGACGCTGCTGCCGCAGGAAGTGGCTTTTCTGCGAGCTCAGGTCTCGGCGGGGCGAGCACGGCGTGTCTATCAGTTCTGCTCTCTCCCGCACCCGATCGATGCCCCGTCGTGTCCCCTCTCGACATCCCGCTTGCTCCACGTGCCTCACCTCGCCCCTTGGTCTCTCTAGGACGCTTCGATGACGATATGCCAGCTTTGTGAGAGGAAGAGGGGAGAGGAAGCTGGGTGGAGTGGGGAAAGGATTTGGAGATGCCGAGAGGGGGATAAAAAAAGGGGGGAAATATGGTTGTTTTTTTTTGTATGGAGAAAGAAAGGAACACAAAAAAAAGGTGGGTTTTATGTGAGGGTGTGGTGTGTGTGTGTGTGCAGCTTTTTTTTCTCGTGGGTTCAGCGTTTTTTTGGCCTTTGTGTGTGAAGAAAACCAAAAGCGTGAAGTTTGAAGGGAAAATTTTAAAAAAAATCGTATGTGTCCATCATAGCTAGTAAGCTAACAAGAATATGATTAGATTTTCGGATATTTCCAGAATTTATATGTGAGCTTTTTATTTGCTTCTATTAGCATTACTAGCTGTGATATATGGAGACAGTTTCCCGTCCCTTTTTCCTTTGATTCTTACTGATCATAGATGTGCGTTGCATGAAAGGCACATTCATCGTTTTAACTTTTTCCCCCCCCGTGGAGTTTCAGTGCCTGCGTCCCAGAGGCGTTTTGCACTATCAGCTTCACTTTTTTTGATATATTGTTGGAGTAGTGTAGGTGCCTCTGTTGTGTTGCTCACAGTTGCGCAAAACCTCCACTTTCCAATAATTATTTTTTTACACAACCAGGAAAAGGTACCTATCTTTTCTCACGTGCCTGCACCCACACAAGGTGTCTCGTGTGCACGTGGTCAACGTTTAATTTAAGGTGTGACGAAGCATGTAAGCTTAGAATCGTCTTACAAATATTCTTACTTTTGTTTTGGGCCTCCCCGTGGCCCCTCCCACCCTTAGAACAGAGTCACCCCTGCTCCCTTTCTTTTTGTGGGAGATACGATGCTGAGTGGAGAACACTCCAGCTTTCTTAACCCATTGAACACTGAAAAAATTGAAAAAAAATGACCTTTTTTTTTTAGATAACGATAGTCGGATCGAAATCGGTCGCATTTAAAAGAAATTTGAAAGCACCATGTCACCAAAAGAGACTCCAGCCAAAAAATATTTTTGAAAAACCGAGGCTTTTGTGTACCTTGGATTTAAGGTGAACACATGCTGGTAGTGCTGAGTAAACCCCGTAACTTTAGTTGTTGCTGCTGGGGGACGCTTGGGAGTAAAGAGGGGTATACTAGTCAAATGGGGCCATCTTTTATTCGAACTACCTAAATTCTTCCAGAGGTTCCAAAGACATCAGCGTTTTCAGGATTTGACAAATAGGATTTCGAAAGGACTTTTCCGAAACCATATCTGGTTCAGTGTTCAATGGGTTAAATTTTTTTTAATCACTTTCTGACTAATTGGCGCATAATCGTGCCGGGAGGTTGGACCACTGTAACGCGTCCACCTCTGAACTTTAACGTTATTTTAACTTTATTTTTAATGAGCCCCAAAAAAAATGGGCGGATTCGTCTGTCTTCTTGTTTTTTATTAGGAAAAAGACTTTGTGGTGGACGGAACCCACAATAACCCAACTGATAGTTGATGTGGGTGGCGTACCAACTAAAGACGAACAGGGTTTTTATTACAGTAAGACAGCAAACACCGGTGGTGTAAAAACTAAGGTGGATTTTGTGGTGTGGCTGAAAGGGGGTGCTACTGTTGTGCTATTTTCTGCTATTTTCTGCTATTTTGGGGTCGTCACTCGCCAGCCACACCATTTTGGGATTTCAAAACTCTAGAGGGGTTTTTACCCATCCGATGTTTGTTGTCTTACTTGTATATTCCTCCCTCTCCAATGCTGTGTGCACGACAAGGCATACCTATCTGAAGGGACTCCTTGTACATTAGTCAGGTTCTGTTTCGTTCATTTTGCGAACACATTTTCAAAACATTCTACTCATTACTCCAGCACCTCAACGCTGGAGTATACTCGCTTCAATTAATGAAAGAAAAAACTGCACTGTTGCCCCCTTTTTTTACAAGGTGACTAAGCACGAGAGGCAAAAACACAACAAAAAAGATTGATGAATAACCAATGTTCAAAACATTAAGTAATCTAATCAGACTAAGCACGAGAGGCTTAGGGTCATCTTATAAAACTTTTCTTTTTCTTTTCCCTTCTCCTATGCTATCAATTTATTGAATGCATATTTTGAAATACTTCTTCTTTCTTCCATCAAGGGTTAATGCAGGATTCTTGATTTTGTTGTCAATTTTAACTTCTAAAAAGAAGTCAAATTACCAAAATAAAATGCTCAAATCCGCTAGACTAATATTTGGACACTGTAAGATAAAGTAGAGGTATCCCCCCAAAAACATCTCATACATGATATCATATAATCGTTAGTCTTGTCCCTCTCACCTTTCACAAGAATAGCGTATAAAACGATCATAGTGCATTAGAGATGATTGTTAACAGATGCGCCCAACCCGTGTGTATGAAAACCGCAAACAGAACTGTAGTGGGTGTAATTGTTCTTTTTTTAATATTATTCATCTGATTTTTTCCAGAAATTTTTGGTGTTTGGAGATGTGGTGTTAAGCCCCCCCTACCTTCCCCCCAAACTCCAGGATTTCAGGGAAAATCAGATGGTTGATTTCATCGTAAGACCCACCTGATTTTTACCCCGCGTATAGGCCCGTACAGGCCCGTATAGGCCAAACCCCACCCATTTTTACCAGCCTTTACGCGCCTATACGCGGGGTAAAAATCAGGTGGAAGACATCGTAATTCCAAAAAAAATAAAAATGTGCTGCTCGCTTGCACAGCTCGAAAACTCATATTTCAAAACACCCAACCCCCACCTCCACCCCCCCCTTCTGGTAATCACGTGTCTGCAATGCTTAATACAAACAAATAAACAAACAACAAAGACATTTTACAGTCGCTGAGAAAGAGGATACGCCGTAATCTCATACAAAGTAACGCACCCCTTCCTCTCTGACTCCACGTCTACAGCACCACTAATCAAAAATATATAAACAGAGCACAAAGCACTTTCAAAACGAACGAAAAACATTTTCAAAACTCCCCTTTCTGGTAACCACGTGTCTTCAATGCTTTTGTTTATCGTCGTGTTTTCGGCACTTCCCCTTTCGCAGGGGGAGGGGTACAGTTTCCCTATATGTATACCCAAACCCTCCAGAGGAATTCGTTTTTTCAACCTACCTTCCTTCACCCCCCCTGTAAGGGCAACCGTAGGTGAAGTAAGGTATAGTATTGAAATCGATGTGGGGGGGGAGTAAAGGGTCAATTTTACAAACCCAGATTTTGAGGAAAATTTTAGCTGAAAATGGGCCCCACGTATAAGGAACCGGGCTCATATTTCTCAAAATTTAAGTGGTCAAAAAATTGTCCAATTTTCGAGATTGACCCCACCACTGCACGGGTGAATCCCAAAAATGCAAATAAGGCAGGGTTGAAAATCCCGGGCTTCCCCAGCTAGCAAAATTAATTCGAAGCCCGGGTTTGTACCCGGGCTTGGTTTTTTTGTGAAAATAATTAAAATACTGGTGTAAAAAAATTTTCTGCAAACCCAGGGTTCAAAAGAGAATTCCGCCCACGAGGGGCTGGCTCGGTCAGCCCAAAAAAATAATTTTCCCCTCCGCAGGGGAATTATAGGTTTTGGGGGTTTTCGCTGAAACTCGGTCGAGCCGGTCCCCAACCCAGCTCAAGTTGCCTCCGGCGGAATATGAAAATTCCTCGGTTATCTAATTCAGCACTTCATTGATAACAATTCGTGCACCAGGCGCGAATTGTCAGTAGCCACAGTACATTTATAACAAAGAAAGGGCGGTCATGGCACCCAAAGCGAAGCCACGGTACGCACCATTTCAAAAAATTGAGCTTAAAATTGCACATTTTTACAGCCAAATTATGTGATGGGAAGGGTGGGTTGCAATCTTGCGCCGCAGGCGCACGGTACGCTACTTTTATTATTTCGCCATGATGCATGCTTCCTTTTCCTTCGGCGTTTGACCAATTAAGTCGCGCTCTGGGTGTGGGTAACCCTTGAGTATAGACGTGTGTTTTCTTTACTGACTTTGTTGTTTTCTGTCAACAGAGCTTCGTTTCGGCGACTGACTACCCCGGGCTGCACCCTGAGGCTACACCCCCCGGAGTGGGGTGGGGCAGCCCACCCCAGAAAAGTTAAAACCCGGGGAAAACCCAGGCTTAAGCCCGGGTAAACCCGGCCTTCGAACCCGGGCTTGCTCTGCGCAAAATTAATTAAGCCCGGGTTTTCCCGGGCTTACTGCCCAAGATTTTCACCGCTGAAATAAGGACCCTTTTTAATTTGTTCTCTTGAAATGTGTAATTTCATGTTCTCGCGAAAAAAATAACAAATGATCCTTACAAGGGTTGAAGGAAGGTGGTTGAAAACAACAATAGCAACAAGGACAAGTAATTGCTAAGATAAAACGGGGTGTGCTGTGGAAAACTCCGCGCGATTTTCGAAACCACCGTAGCATCCTGGCGATTTGCTGGAGGTGCTGATGCGCCTGGTGTGATCGATGTGTTGTAGTCTGTGCATTCTGTTCCTTCCGCACTGCTCCAACGACGACGACAATGTGGGGAGCCTGTGAACAAAAACGAGCTGGAACACGCCGAGCCTGCCGAGCCGACGTCCAACAACGCTATCGAGCAGATGGTGCTGGACGAAGAGGACAGCCCCCCTTCTTGAACGTTTCAGATGCTGGCGTCTCAGTGGGTCTGGCAGCGTACGAAGAGCGTTAGCATACCTGCAGAAGAGCAGAATGCTGGGCGTGTTGTAGATTATTTCTACAGGATGGAGTTCCACATCACACCCCGTTTTTTTTCCGATAGCAATTACTTGTTTGTATTTCTGATTTTTTTTAACCCTTTTTATTTATCAAAAATTCTCGACATATTTTGTTTTGTTTCTGGAAAAAAAAACTGAAAATAATAAAAATGGAACGAAATTTCATACTATGATGCTTCCTTCCGGGGATGGCATTGTACAGTGGGATGCCTGCAGCAACAACTAGTATCTTCTATATTTTATTTTGTTGTTGCGGCGATCCTAGATTAACAGTGACTGTGTGCGTAAGTTGCTGAGACCGTTATTACATCAGATCAGTGGCATTTCGGCTGCGCAGCAGGTACGAAACGAAGCATATCCCACTGCATTATACATTCTTCATGTTTTTGTTTTTTTTTTTTCCCTCAAAAATAACTAGGTGGGCTTTTCAATCTGCCCCGCTGATTTTTTTTTTGAATTTGGCATTTTAAACTTGAAAGAAAGAAACGGGTTGGATAATGGAATATCGATTCATTTTACACTTTTTGTTTGAACAAAAAAAGATATTGGACCAAAATGACCCCCTTTTCCCTTTTCCCTTTTCCCTTTTCCCTTTTCTCTACCCATTCTAGAGTATACACGATTCAGAATCCTTGCAGTCTCTCGTAGTCTTTCTCTAAACTGGTACATACTTAATAAAGAAATCTGCCGAAATAACAAAACAGCAAACACACCTCCTTGCGTCGTAGTGGGGAGGGCAGGTTTCACTTCATTCTGTTGATCACATCTCTTCGTCGATTTGTCTTTCCATTCTATACATGTTCACAGATTTTTCAAAAACTTCAAAATGGGATCAGGGGCGTCGAATCCTGAAAAGGACGAGATTGCAAAGGGAATTACAAGTAAGGAGAGGCCCGTGGATGTAGTGGACAGCGTGGACGGGAGGACAATGCTGCACAGCGCCGTGATTGCGGGGGATGTGGAGGCAGTGCGGTTTCTTGTGGAGAACGGTGCAGGGAACGTGCGTGACAGGGACGGGAAGGTGCCGCTGTGGTACGCACTGCAGCACAGGGACGCGGATGTGCGGGGGCGACTTGAGGCGGAGCTGGGGGCGCATGCAAGAGAGATCCTTGGTGAGGTGGAGGATGCTGTGCAGGTGTACCTCACTGACGGTGTTGTGACAACAACGACAGGTGTGGCGGTGGAACGGAGCGGTGGAGATGCAACGACAGCACCTCTTACTGACACCCACACAGACGGAAAGGAGGAAGACACGAACGCTTCGAATGGAGACAGACAGCTGGGAGAGGACGATCTTGACGGGGACACGGGTGCACTGCGGCACACAGACGGACGGAAGGTGGAGTGGCTGCAGAAAACAGAGGACAACAGCAACAAGAACAGCAACGGAGGCGAAGACCTGCTGTGCTGGCTGCGTGGTCTGCCAAAGGTGGATCCGCCGTTGGGCTACACAGACGAACATGTGCGGCACATGGAGGCGGGGTTACGTGTGGTGTGCAAGCGTCTGCTGGAGGACATCAGAAGACGGAGGGAGGCTGCGGGGACACGTGGACACGTGGAGGTGGATGACTGGATGGCGGCACGCGACCCGTTTGAGCTGCTGCTGTCGGGGTTCCTGTTCACATCTGACTGTGTGGAGTATGTGCTGGACAGCGGCGGGGATGTTGTGTGTGATGAGCACGGGACACCGCAGATTGCGAAAGGGGAAGATGGGAAGCCGCGGTACATCAAACTAACGGAGCGGGCTGTGCTGGACAACCACGGAAGTGCCGCTGAGTCACAGTCGCTTGCGCTGTACATGACGATGAACACTGCAATGCGTGCTGTGGGGTGGCTGCCTCTGGTGAAGGAGTGGAAGGGGACGGCAGCACCGAACGTGTTTGAGCTGTCACCTGCACCCCCGCAGCTGCATGTGATTGCGACCTTTGCACCGCTGATCCGTGGTCTGGACCGGCTGATTGGGAGCCGTCGGAAGCAGCTGCGGACTGTGTTCCGTGGGATCAATGTGAACGTGTCTGCGAAGTACGCGTTGGGGACGCACATTGTGTGGAACTGCTTCACGTCGACAACACTGAAGCGGGATGTGGCTCAGAGCTTCATGTACGGGAAGGGGGGCACGTTCTTTGTGGTGGTGGCGAAGGAGGGTGCTGCAGACGTGAAGTTCTCATCTGTGTATGCTTCGGAGGACGAGCTGCTGTACACAGCGAACATCGAGTACCGGGTGCAGTGGAAGCTTTCGCCGACGCTGCTGCGGATGATGGGTCTGCGCTTTGACGTGATTGTGATGCAGGAGGTGTGTACGGGTCTTGAGACGACTGCGGCTGAGCAGGTGGGTGCGCTGCAGGAGGTGATGGGACACACTGTCGAGTTTTTCAAGTACTACCTTACGCAGTACGTGGAAGGACGAGTGGGGGACGACACACGTGTGGATGAGTCGGAGACACGTCTTCTGATGAAAGAGGTGCGGAGGTGGCTTCGTGCACGTGGACGTGTGAACCAGACGTATGCAGTGTGCGCACAGGGAGCTGCAGACATAAATACAAAGACGGAGACGGGTAAAGAAGGTAAACAAAAGAAGAAGAAGAAAACGAAGTGTGCTGACAGGTCGAGTAGACCCAATACGCCAGAGGGTGGGGGGCAAGAAGGTCGAAAGCGAAAGAAAGCGAAATGCGGTGTGCTGTGTGTGATCGGAGAAGGTGGGAGCGGGAAGACGTCTGCTTCGATTGCAATCCTGAGCGACCTTGCAACGTCTGCGAAGAAGAAGGACTGCGACAGCACCCAAGATGGAGATGCGAAGCCGTACTTCCCTGTGTTTGTGGCACTGCCGACTGTGAAGCAGCACCTGCTTGAGAAGGGAGGGCTGGACAGGTTTGTGCTGGAGTCGTTTGCGCTGAGGGAGGCGGACCGTGCGTACCTTGCGGAGACGTACGAGGTGGTGCTGGTGCTGGACTCGCTGGACGAGGTGGGGCTGACGCAGGAGGATGTGCGTGCTGTGGTGGCTGAGGGTGGCCTTCTGTGCCGGCACCCGTGGGTGGAGGCACACTGCAGCGTTGTTGTGACTGTGCGTGGTGAGTACCTGAAGAGCGTGGACGCGTCTCCGTCTGGTGTGTGTGGGGCTGGTGTGCGTGCTGTGTACATGCAGCCGTTCACAGAGGTGGATGCAAGAACGTACATCAAGCGTGCGAACAAAGCCTGGAAGAAGGAACGCAAGAAGGATGTCACTAAGGGAGAGCGCACTGTCTTCGTGCGTGAAGAAGACGTTGAGGGACTTGTGCTGCTGCGGAACCCATTTATGCTGCACATGGCGTGTCACGCACAGTGCAGCGGGAAGGCTTCTGAGGAGGTGATCTACGAGGCCTACCTGCAGACGTGGACGAAGAAGGAGATGGCGTCTGCGTGTGGGTCTGGTGCTGAAGATCTGTCTTTGGAGGAAGTGGTGCGTGCAGGGGAGCTTGTTGCATGCAGGATGCTGGATGTAAATGAGTGGCAGGGGACTGTGGGTGTGGCATCTCAGAGTCTTGTGTCGCAGCACGATCTGTCTGAGGCTGTCCGCGATGCGTGCTTCCGCTGCCTGCCGTTCCGGATTGAGGACTTTGGGGAGGAGCGGAGTGCGTTCACGTTCCGGCACAAGTCGCTTGGGGAGTATCTTGCAGCACGGCGGCTTGCACGTGATCCAGCAGGGACACTGGGGCAGCTAGTGCAGCGGAGCTTCAGCAAGGACTCGCAGCGTGTGCTTGGGTTCTTTGCGGCACTGTTATGTGCAGACAGTGTGCTGTACGAACGTGCCTGCACAGAGCTGCTTGCGCTGGCTAAGGTGGCACGCATCTATTATTACGGTAGTCTTGATCTTGAGGGTGATATGTCATCTTGTTTTCCGGCGTCGAATGCAGCAGCACTGCTGGCACGCGCACGCATCCCTGTGAGTGGGGAGGACCTGAGAGGACTCCGTCTGTCGTACTGCGACCTGCGTGGGTCTCTGTTTGTGGAGACGAGGTTGGATGAAGCTTCCTTCTCGAACTGCTGGCTGGAGCACACTGAGTTCCACGCCTGCGACATGAGAGATATGAGCTTCCCTTCATGCACGATGGGCACTCCGCTACCGAGTATGCGCCATCCTTCGCAGGTGCATGCTATGGCTGTGACACCTGATGGAACCAAAGTAGTTACCGGGTGCGAAGACACTCACGTACGCGTGTGGGGCATGGAAACGGGCAAAGAAGTGATGACCTTCGTAGGGCATACCAGTGCAGTGTGCGCTGTGGCTGTGACACCTGATGGGTTCTGGATAGTGTCCTCCTCCGCTAGCGACGTGCGTGTGTGGGACATGTGCACTGAGAGGCAGATCCACTTCTTCGATAGTTTTGGGATGGGTGACGTGGTGGTGAGTCCAGACAGTTGTCAATTCTTTTCGTGCTCCTCAGACAAGGCTGTGTGTGTGTGGGATATTTCCACTTGCGAATTATTGTCGGAGCCGTGGACAAACACCGTGGACGGGAAAGCATGCGCACTGACTGTCTCAGCAGATGGGGACCAGGTTCTGTCCTGCGTGGACAATGATATACGCATATGGGACCTGGCAACGGAGGCAGAGGTGGCGGTGCTGAAAGGCCACAAGGACACAGTACACGGGGTGGTTGCCCCTGACGGATGCCACATTGTGTCGTGCTCTGAAGACGCAACGGCGTGCCTGTGGACCTTGTCTGAGTCGCATGCGCTGGTGGAGCGGCTGGTGTTCGAGGCGACCAGCGCTTTGAGGTCTGTGGCAGTCACTCCCGATGGTGGCCACGTTGTCGCAGGGTCGCAGGACAGTGCCGTATACGTGTGGAACATGTCGACAGGCACAGCGACGCTTACCTTAGAAGGGCACAGAGGTGCCGTGAACTCCGTCTCCGTAGCCGTGACACCAGATGGCCACCGCATAGTGTCCTGCTCAGAGGACACCACCCTGCGTGTGTGGGACATGTTCACAGGGAAGGAGGCGCTGTGCACGGAAGTCCACACTTCCGCTGTGCAAAGTGTTGCACTCACGCCTGACGGTTCTGTTGTTTCCTGTGGTGGCGAAACGGTGTGCATGTGGAGCCCAGCCACTGGCAAGCAGACGCAGGTGTTTGAAGGCCACACTGACATAGTGAGGCAGGTGGCCGTATTTGCAGACGGCTCGCATCTTGTGTCCTGCTCTGCAGACAAAACCGTGCGTGTGTGGAGCATTCAGACGGGCAACGAAGTTCACTTGCTGGAAGGCCACACAGACAGCGTGACGTGGGTAGCAGTGACCCCTGACGCATCTCATGTCGTGTCGCACTCGAAGGCTGACGGTGTCTGCGTGTGGCACCTGCCAACTGGGAACAGGGTGGCAGTGTGGACAGGTTGTCATATGTGCCTTGCAGAGAGAATTGCAGTGTCTCCAGATGGGATGCACTTGGTTCTATGTTTAGGCTCACAGGTCCTGCTGTGCAACCTTCACACCGGAAAACAGGTGTGCGCGTGCGCGGAACATTTTGAGTACAGATTCGAGGGTGCAACAGTGACCCCTAATGGGTCTCATGTTGTGGTGTGGGGCGGGGAGAGCGACTCTTTGCGCGTCTGGGGGTTTGCTACCAGGAAAGTGTTGGGAGATTTAATCTGGACCTCCCAGACTTCACCATCATTGTCTGCGGTGGCAGCGACGCAGGATGGTGAATATTTGGTGGGCTGCAATCCTGATGGGCTATTGGCTATGTGGAGCATGGCCACTCGTACTCGGGTGGCAGAAACCACAACACGCATTTGTTCTGTTTCCAGTGTTGCTGTGAGCCCCGATGGGCGTACCGTGGTATGTGGCTGCAGCGACAAGACCGTGCGTGTGTGGGAGGTCTGCAAAAGCTCGTTTCGGCTGAAGAGAGTGATAGGGGCTACTCCGACAGTCCCTCGTGCACTTGGGTGTAGCCATGTTGACTCAGTGAGTGTATCTGCGAAACTGATTCTTTTGGACAGGACATAGGAACTGCGGAATGCCTTGGTTTCATCTTCTCCACAGGAAAAACCGAAAGAAGCAAGAGGAGCACTAACAAGAGAAGATACGGCGTTGGCACAGCAGTAACTGCACCTCATCCACCACTGCGAGAGCCCAAAAACCCTTCGTCTTTTCCAAGACGAATGCAATCTGTGCCAAACCCTTTCACCGGTGCATCTCTTCGCTCTCCTCCATTTATTACACAAAAGGTGACTTAGAGTCACAACCGACATTTAAATGCAAAATGTTGGCGTGACGTCTCTTGGCGCCTTAACCCTGTTGAGCGTAATATTGTTACAAGACATGCGTGCATTTCTAACCACGAGTCGTTTTTTCCCCTCCCGTGCTCACTCACACACCTTGCATACACATCAGGAAAATTGTCAAATTTTGTGTGACTGAGTGTGGGGATGCGTTCGTTAAACTCTTCCCCCCTTTCGTCTCTGTTTTTCTTTATCTAAACGGCAAGTGGATGCGTAATAATTTCTCATGTGTACCCCGTTACTTTCTCTGGAACCCCACAAACAAGGACCCCCACTCCCACAGTTTCCATCACACCCAATGCCTTCAGTTCACCCACCCCCACCCCCCCAAGGGTGTAAATAAGGTCTGGGGGTCCGGGAGTCGGGAGTCGTGAGTCGGCTTATTTACACCCTTGCACCCCTCCATTGTGACCCCCCCAACCTACAGGTTGCGTACACACTCTACGATGCTCCGTTCAAGCGTTTTGTTCTTATCCCTGCTGAACCACGTTCATGCAGAGATCTCGACACAATTCACTTGCGCCCCCGGCTCCCCCGAGGCCTCCCTCCCTTTCTGCAACCGCACCCTCGGCTTCCAAGCCCGCTCCGTAGATTTGGTATCACGCCTCAACCTGAGCGAGAAGCTTGACCTGTGGGGGCATAGCTACCCTTCTAGTACTCCTGTTGAGAGGTTTAATGTAAAATCCTGGAGTTTGGACCACACTTGCATCCACGGACTCAACAAGGAAACCGGCGTCACAGTATTCGCCCACGCCATTGCCTTAGGAGCCTCCTTCGACCCGGACCTCGTCTACCGCGTAGGGAACGCTACTGCCATCGAAGCCCGCATCCTCTCCTGGAAGAAGTACACCTCCTCCAACGGCGCGTCGCAGGCGTCGGTACTGTCGTGCGACGGAGGGCCGCATGCAAACTCTGCGCACGACCCCCGTTGGGGGCGTATCTCTGAGACCTACGGCGAGGACCCATACCTGCTGCAGGAGATCGGTGTGGCCGCTATACGCTCCATGCAAAACCAGCAGGAGGTTCCACACTCCCCTGGCGACCACTTCATGGCCATGCGGCTCACGACATGCAACTTCTTGGGGTACCACTCCGCACGCCCAGACCTCGGGCCCTTCCACGCCATCATGAACGTCACCAACCGATCCCTCGCTGACTCCTATCTGCCGATCTACGCCGCCTACCAGAAGCCCTCTGTCGGCAACGCAGACGGCATGATGTGCGCAATGACCTCTGTCAACGGCGTCCCCTCCTGCGGGAACCCATACCTCCTCACCACATTGCTCCGTGAGGTGTGGGAGTCGGATGCGTTGGTCCAGACTGACTGTTGTGATGCGATTCGCACGATGAACGACCCTTTTCACTACAACGGCATCACGACCGACTCAGAAGCGCTGCAGCTCGGGGTCGAAACCGGGGTGCAGGTGTACTATGGATTCAGCGCGAACTCCCTGCTTCCTGCATTTGAGGTGTTGCTCTCGAATGGTTCTCTCCAGATGGCGCAGCTCGACTCTGCCGCAGCAAGAATCGTGAAATCCCAGATGAAACTCGGTCTCTTCGACAGCCACTCCGACGATTTTCCCTTTACAAATGCCTCTACACCATGGGACCTCCTCGATTCTCCACAGCACCGTGCGCTTGCTCGCGAATCCGCCTCTTCCACGACGGTGCTTCTGAAAAACAAAAACGCCATCCTCCCCCTCACCGCCTCGACCACCTCCGTAACCGCCGTGATCGGTCCGTTTGCAAACTGTACCGAATGCCTGCTGCAAAGCTACAACGGGCTGCCCTCAAAATACTCCACTTTTTACGAAGGAATCTCTAACCGTACGAACAGTGTGTACAGCTTGGGGAGCAACACAACGTGTGGCATTATTGATTCCGAATGTTGGAACAATGTGACGTCCCCGGAGTACGTTGCGATTCAAGCATCGGTTGCGGTGGCTGCAAAATCGGATTTGGTTGTGTTGGTGGTGGGGTTGGGGAATTTGGTGGAGTCTGAAGGCTTGGATAGACTGAACATGACGCTTCCTGGGGTGCAGATGGCGTTGTTGGAGGCTGTGCAGGCGGTTGCGAAGAAGTTGGTTGTCATTTGCGTAAGCGGGGGCGGGGTGGACCTCGACGAAGACGCTGCAGACGCGGTGATCTACTCACCCTACGGCGGGGAGGAGGCGGGATCGGGTGTTGCGGACGTGCTCTTCGGGGATGTGAACCCTTCTGCGAAGCTGCCCCTAACCTTCTACACGCAGGGCTGGTCCGATTTTATGAACGTAAACTACTCCACCTCCATCGCCCATTTCGACCTCAACCTCGGCTACGGACGGACCCACAGATACGTCGACCCGAACTACGTGAAGCACGGTTTTGGGTTTGGGCTCTCCTACACTTCTTTTGCGTACTCGAACCTGACAGTCGAAGGGGCGGCCAGTCCCTATGCTGCGAAAGTTGTTGTCACCGTCACCAACACAGGGAGCAGGGCAGGGGCAGATGTCGTTCAGGTGTATACCTCTGTCCCGCAGGTGCAGGGTGTCGTGGTGCCGAAGCACAACTTCGTAGCGTTCCAAAAGGTTTTCCTTTCAGTGGGCCAGTCGCGGACAGTGGTATTGGAGGTGAGGAGCGATCCGATGAAGGTTGCGATGGACGACGGGACACGTGTGTTTGTGTCGCCGTCGCAGTACACCTTCGTGGTAGGGGGCAACCAGGAGGGCGAGACCGGAACATCGGGGGCGGTCCAGAAGACGGTGGTAGAGCTGTGAGTGTTGGGGCGCTGTGTGTGTTTATTGTTGTTAGTTAAACACATCGCCGAAGCGAACAACAAAACAACCTTTATTGTCCCCCTCCCCTCGTTTATAGTAAACAGAGCACCAAGCAAAGAGTAGCGAGTCTCTCGAACGTTTTAGTTGTGGTATACTGAGTGTTTTGAGTGTACCACGCAACCCCACCCCTCCGCCAGAGTCGATCTTAGTAGAGTGAGCTATACTTCATATTCGGACCCTTTGCTCTAGTAACCCTCTGGCCCTGTACATGTTTCGCACTGTACCTGTACATGGTAACTGTGATGTGTCCTGTTGTTCCGCTGTTAAAGACTCTAGGCAGGGATCTTGTTTGTTTTTTTGTGAAGATACATCACAAACGCCAGACTATTTCAGTAGTGAGGTGTGGTACTTCATACACCCCCCTTCGCAGAACTGTTTTTTTTGTCCCCAGACACCCCCCCCTGTTTTGGATACGGAGCGCCTTTTTGTTTGAAATAAAGATAAATTTATTTCTTTTACTTACTCTAAAACCCCCCTTTCGCCGAACGGCACCTCCCAAGTTCATATACCGCGATTGGAAATATTATGGACCGAATTAAGTACCAAATGTCCCGAAAAAACCTCAAACGTACCATAATTAATTCGGTCCAACAATAACCCGAACCAAATATTAATTCGATTCATATCGTTCTGGGCAAAAAAGTACTTGTCAAAAAAATAAGATTCGCCCTTTCCTCGGGGGACAAGTACAAAAAAAATTGCCCCCCAAAACATGATGGACCGAATTAAGTACCAAATGAAACTCAAAAACCTCAAACGTACCATAATTAATTCGGTCCATAATATTTTGTTTCTTTATTTATTCGGTCCATAATATTTCCAAACGCGGTATGTTTGTGTCTTTCAACAGGGTCTTTGCAGGTACGAATGGACTGGCGAGCACAGTGCTTTAAGGATCCGTGTTGGTTTAAGAGGGACTGAGGAATGTCCAGTCAGCAACAGTCGCCCAATCAGCTTTTGCTGGGCTTTGTGTGCATCTGTTACTAGACATTCCCTCTTTCGCTCTCTCTCTCTTCCCCTCCGTTCCACGTGCTGGCTGTGCACCATACTGTAAGGATTTTATGTCGATAAAAAAGCCTTCGGCGGCATTTAAGTCACAACTTCCCCTCCCCTGTTTATGTGTGTGTAAACTCGTTCAGGAGTGAGCTGTCCTCCTTTCTTTTGCATGTGTCCCCATTTTATTTTTTCAACGTACCCAATTGTTCCCTGAACACAACCCCTCCTCTCCCCTCCACCAATTTCTCTCTGAACACGCATTTTAAACTATTTATTGCATGATGTAAAGTGCACTTTACATCACGAGGGGGCTATGGTTCCGAGTTGAAATTTTTGGTGCACAAGGGCACCAAATAATATGCGTAGCTCCCGAGTTATGTGAAGTGCGCTTTTCAGAATGCAATACGATGTTTATCTCATGAGGACATAAACGAGCTGCATTTTGCAGATTTTCCTGTAAAAACGAATGTTCTGAGGAAGGGGTACTTTATGTCATGCAATATTGGTTTGCGTCACGAGCCCACTGTCCCACATGGTAACATAACGTTGACGTCGTGACGTAAAGCTTCGATTAGGTCACGAGCTTTTACGGTCAAATCCGCAAAATGTGAAGAGAGTTCATATCACGATTGAGATAAAAGAATGCAAAATCATGCACGGCTTCTTGTCGCTTTGTTGTAGGATTGATGACATGACATATGTGTGTGTTTCACCACAACCTCTCCCGTTTGTCTTTATGGTCTGTTGCTTTGGGGGTGGGGGGGAACACAAAGAGGAAAAGTCGGAGTGCGGTGTGCACACAACGAAGCTTTCAGAAACAAAAACAAAAGACCTCTCCCCTTGTACCTGTTCGTTGTCTCTTGCACACCACACCACCCCTTTCACTACGAAGTTCTCCTTGATGTGTCTGTCTTGTGCAAAACCTGACCACTACTGGTACAAGTCAGCAGCAGCCGCACCCAAAACACCTGCACAGAACAGAGAGACACAAAACTATGGAAATATGTGTGGAGAGCTTTGACGGAGAGAAGTACACAGTCGAGGTGGGTGTGGATGATACAACTGCGGTCATACGGTGGAAGGTGGCGTCTGCAGCAGAGTTGTGCGAAGACGGCTTCGATATGAGCTTTGGTGGGAAGGTGATGGCAGAAGGAGACGGCATCACGCAGCTGAGTGCTGGGGACACAGTTGTGCTGACGAAGAGGAAGTCGCAGAAGGACGACGCCATTGCAGCTCTTTGTGACTTGGGCGAGACAAGGCTGACGACAGAGAGGTTCGAAGGTCTGGAAGATCCCAATCTGGTTCGTTTGTTTCTGCAGGCGGAAGTTGTTACCGAGATCCCCTATGGATTCTTGCAAGGTCGCATGTTCGAAGAACTTAATCTCAGTGGTGTGTCAGGTGTGACTGCAATAGGCAGCAGCTTTCTCTACGAATCCACCTCACTGCACACTGTTGATTTATCTGGGTGGAGCAATGTTACACATGTTGGGAGCCGCTTTCTCGGCAAATGCGATGGATTGCGAACGCTTGACATTTCTGGGTGGGACAACGTGACGCAAATCGGCGACCACTTCCTCGTGGGCACGCGCTTGCCAACACTTAAACTTTCTGGGTGGAACAATGTGACGCACATCGAGAGCTACTTCCTGACGGAGTGTATATTCACCACACTTGACTTATCTGGGTGGAGCAGTGTGACGCACATCAAGAGCTGCTTCCTCGGAAGCTGCACATGGTTGACAACCCTTGACTTATCTGGGTGGACCAATGTCACGCAGATAGGACCCTCGTTCCTGCGCCACTGCAGAACATTGACGACACTTGACTTATCTGGGTGGAACAATGTGACGCACATCGGGAGCTTATTCCTCGAGGGCTGCACCGCGTTGATAGGACTTGACTTGCGTGGGTGGAGCAATGTCACGCAGATAGGAAAATGGTTCCTCTGGAACTGCAGAGTGAGAAGGCTTAGCTTATCTGGGTGGTGCAGTATGACGCTGATTGATGACTACTTCTTATCCGCAAACATATTGGCGGCGTGGAGCACGAGCGAGAACAGCTGCATCGGGAACGGCGTCGGGTCGACAACCCCGCTGACCACAGTTGACTTGCGTGGATGGAACGGTGTCACGCAGATAGGACCCTCGTTTCTCTGCAACCACGTGTTATTGACCACAGTTGACTTGTCTGGGTGGAGCAGTGTGACGCACATCGGGCACTACTTCCTGCAGGGCTGCACGGCATTGACCACACTTGACTTGTCTGGGTGGAACAATGTGACGCACATCGGGAACTACTTCCTGAAGGACGGCGAGGCATTGACCACACTTGACGTACGTGGGTGGAGCAATGTCACGCAGATAGGATCCTGGTTCCTCTGGAACTGCAGCTCATTGACCACACTTGACTTATCTGGGTGGAGCAGTGTGACGCACATTGAGAACTGCTTTTTGGACAACTGCCACGCGCTAACCACAGTTGACTTATCTGGGTGGAACAATGTTACGCACATCGGATCCTCGTTTATCTGCCGCCACAGAGCATTGACCACAGTTGACTTCTCTGGGTGGAACAATGTGACGCACATCGAGAACCACTTTTTGATTGGCTGCACCGCGTTGACAACACTTGACTTGTCTGGGTGGGACAACGTTACGCACATCGGCAGCTGCTTCCTGATGGACTGCAGCGCATTGACAAGGCTTGACGTGTCTGGGTGGAGCAGTGTGACGGTGATCGGGCCAGGCTTCCTCGAAGGATGCAAAATACGTACAAGAAGCATCAACATCACCGGATCGAGCAGTGTTGTGTCAGACTGTGTGCATGGCCGTAACATCATGGACAATACCAAGTGTCAATGTGTGTGCACGTGAGGATGTGCATCTTTCGAGAGGCTCGCTGCTCATTACCTTGTTCAAACAACCACTTTTTGATTTTGCAGTACTTCCAAAAGGAAGTGCACGATGTTGTACATGCTTTTATTCAACGCATAGTTTTTGACAAAATGCTCGAGACCCTCGCGAAACGTCGCGCGTTCTGCGTATCCCCTTACCCGCTTGTTTTCCCCTGTCACAATCAAACTTGTTTGAGCAGCTTTGCTGCGTTCGGATACAACGACAATAATAATAGCGACAATTCCTCTTTCTTTGGTTTTTTCTACCACTTACTTACGGTAAGGTTCCCCTCCCTGTGTATAGTCTTTTCAGGAACAAGCAAAGAGAAACGAGTCTCTCGAGCATTTTATAAGGACAACTACTTTGTGATACAAATTGAGTCAAGCCTTTGAGACCTAAATTGTTTTTTAATGGTATGACACATCCATTGGCAGTGCAGAAGCGTTTTGTTTTGTTTGTACTTTCAACTTTTCTTTGTTAGGGAAAACAAACTTTCGGTCTGCGTGCGCGTCCTGCGTGCCTGGGTTTTTTTGAGATTTTCAAAAAAAAAGTTTTTTCTGTGGAAAGGCGAATACCGACCCCCCTGCTACCCCCGTCTCCCCCAAAAAAATTTCCCCATGGAGAGCAATCGGCTCGCGCAATCAAAAGAAAGCAGAGAAAAGGGGAAAAAAAAAAGAAAAAAGTTGGGTACCGTGCGCCTGCGGCGCTACCTGTTCCCTACCCTCCTTTATTTTTAAACATGATGTACTTATTTATGTACAGTGTTCATTTTCTTTTGAGTACGACTCCACATCCCTTCTCCCTCACGGATAAAGATCAATTAGGATTCCATGGGGCACACCTGCAAGCCTGCCGCAGAGAATAATGAGCTGCTGAACCGTCTCCACCCTCGCTGTGTGAGGGCACCCCCTCCGAGGACATAACCGTCCTGGTTTTTCGTTTTCACTCTTCTCTGTGGTCACTGAAACCCCACCGACATCACTACATTACCATAGCTTTCTTCAGTACATGTGTTTCCAGTAAACCACTACAATTTCATGCCAAGTTGGGTTTTCAGACTGAAAATGACCCTTGTTGAGTACGGGTTCATACTTTGTGGCAATTTGAGTCACTGAAATTTTGTCCATTTTTCCGTATATCCCCCACCATAAGCCGGGATTGGTTCGGAAATGCGGTATCCTTACTAAAACCAGAGGAATCTCGTAGTTCCTAGTAAGGGTACTTCAGTGTATTTTTGTACACACATGTGACCCCACCGTGGAGAGCAATCGGCTCGCGCAATCAAAAGAAAGCAGAAAAAAGGGGAAAAGAAGAAAAGGAAAATGTTGGGTACCGTGCGCCTGCGGCGCTACCTGTTCCCAGTCAAAAACACCATAATTTGATCTGAAGTTGGGTTTTCAGTCCTGAAAATGACCCTTGCTCACGAGTATGGGTTCATATTTTGTAAAAATTTAAGTCACTAAAATTGTGTCCATATTTCCGTATATGCCCCACCACAGAACGGGATTGGCTCGGAAATGCCACAAAACACTGTTTCTTTCACCCCCTTATACACAGCTGTTTGAGGTGCGTTTTTTTGGTCCCAAAACACGATTTTTCAGATTTTTTCCCCAAAAATTAGCGCGAAGCCTGTTCTCACCCCATGAAAGAAGGACAATTTGAAAAAAACTTTTTTTTAAAACAAACTTTTTTTTGCCTGCCTGCCTGGGTTTTTCTGGGGGACGTCCCGACGCGCACGCAGACGAGAAGTTTGTTTTCCCTTATGTTTTGTATGATGTGGACGAGGGGCACGATAATCTTGCCAAAAAAAAACTAGGGTTGGGGTGGGCACGCATTTCTTTGTTTCGATTTCTTTCCCTGAAGAAGGGTTTTATTTGGGGAGGGGAGGTGGGGTGTTTGGATAAGTAATGTGTGAAGAACAGCGAAGCCAAAGAATCTAGATGAGTGTACGTCTTGTGTTCACATCTCTAAACAAAACTGTGAAGGGGGTGGGGGAAGACACGTATCGTGTGGAAGAGAGGTAGGGAGTGGAGGTGTTCTGCTGAAAGGGCCGTTTATTACTCGCAGTTTTGCTGACATTGCATCTTGAGATTTTGTCTATCTTATATGATTCAAATAAGTGTACCTAGTCACATACGCGAGCCGAAGAGGGGAGTATTGGTGGCTCCGTGACGCCACGAGCCGGAACACTCGTTGTCGTGTACCGTGTACCGTGTACCGTGTACCGTGTACCGTGTACCGTGTACCGTGTACCGTGTACCGTGTACCGTGTACCGTGTACCGTGTACCGTGTACCGTGTACCGTGTACCGTGTACCGTGTACCGTGTACCGTGTACCGTGTACCGTGTACCGTGTACCGTGTACCGTGTACCGTGTACCGTGTACCGTGTACCGTGTACCGTGTACCGTGTACCGTGTACCGTGTACCGTGTACCGTGTACCGTGTACCGTGTACCGTGTACCGTGTACCGTGTACCGTGTACCGTGTACCGTGTACCGTGTACCGTGTACCGTGTACCGTGTACCGTGTACCGTGTACCGTGTACCGTGTACCGTGTACCGTGTACCGTGTACCGTGTACCGTGTACCGTGTACCGTGTACCGTGTACCGTGTACCGTGTACCGTGTACCGTGTACAGTGTACCGTGTACAGTGTACCGTGTACAGTGTACAGAGTGTACAGTGTACAGAGTGTACAGTGTACAGAGTGTACAGTGTACAGAGTGTACAGTGTACAGAGTGTACAGTGTACAGAGTGTACAGTGTACAGAGTGTACAGTGTACAGAGTGTACAGTGTACAGAGTGTACAGTGTACAGAGTGTACAGTAAACAGTGTAAAATGGTGCACATTGTACAGTATACAGGTATACAGTGTACAGTGTGCAGTTTTCACCCAGGACCCCTATCTATGACCTACGACACAAGAACTTATAAAAATCGATCAATTTTTGGGGGTGGGGGGAAAAAAAATTTTTTTTATAAGACATGCGTGCATTTCTAGTGAAATTTTTCAGTATCCACGAGTCGTTTTTTCCCTCCCGTGCTCCCCATCTCTCACACATACATTACATCTTCATCAGGAAAATTGTCAATTCAATATTTCGTAAACTTTTTTCCTGTGTGTGTGACTGAGTGTGGGGATGCGTTCAAGAATTAAACTCTTCCCCCCAAACCCCCTTTCATCTCTAGTTTTCTTTATCCAAACGTCGAGTGGACGCGTAATAATTTTTTTCGCCCCCCAGGAGCCCCCAGGAAAAAAAAAGTTTCAAAAATAATTTTTGACACCCCCCCAAAATAAAGTGCAAAAAAGGTACTTTGAAAGTGCTTTAAAGGTGTCCTATGTTGGGGTTTTCAATCACACCAAACACCCCAACACTACTTTAAGGATCCGTGTTGGTTTAAGAGGGACTGAGGAATGTCCAGTCAGCAACAGTCGCCCAATCAGCTTTTGCTGGGCTTTGTGTGCATCTGTTACTAGACATTCCCTCTTTCGCTCTCTCTCTCTTCCCCTCCGTTCCACGTGCTGGCTGTGCACCATACTGTAAGGATTTTATGTCGATAAAAAAGCCTTCGGCGGCATTTAAGTCACAACTTCCCCTCCCCTGTTTATGTGTGTGTAAACTCGTTCAGGAGTGAGCTGTCCTCCTTTTTTTGCATGTGTCCCCATTTTTTTTTCGGTGACATGACACTTGTGACATATCGTAGGAAATCTTTTAGTATACGCGAAGACGATTCTTGTGCTCCCACACTATGTCAATAGAACAGGTTAGACCGTTTGGTCTGGGAGGGTTTGGGGTTTCTTCTTTCTCTCAGTTCAATCTTGAACAATTTCGAGAGGAGTTTTATTTATTTTTCAAAAAAAAAAAAAAAACCCAATTGTTCCACCAATTTCTCTCCGAACACGCATTTTATGAACTATTTATTGCACGATGTAAAGTGCACTTTACATCACGAGGGAGCGATGGTTCCGAGTTGAAATTTTTGGTGCACTCGCTGCACTCGTGCACCAATAACTTTTATGACCATGAGCGAAGCGAGTGGTCATAATATGCAACTCGGAACCATAGCTCCCGAGTTATGTGAAGTGCGCTTTTCAGAAAGCAATACGATGTGTATCTCATGAGGATATTAACGAGCTGTATTTTGCGGTTTTTGGGGAAGCACAAAGAGGAAAAGTCGGAGTGCGGTGTGCACACAACGAAGCTTTCAGAAACAAAACAAAAGACCTCTCCCCTTGTACCTGTTTGTTGTCTCTTGCACACCACACCACCCCTTTCACTACGAAGTTCTCCTTGATGTGTCTGTCTTGTGCAAAACCTGACCACTACTGGTACAAGTCAGCAGCAGCCGCACCCAAAACACCTGCACAGAACAGAGAGACACAAAACTATGGAAATATGTGTGGAGAGCTTTGACGGAGAGAAGTACACAGTCGATGTGGGTGTGGATGATACAACTGCGGACATACGGCGGAAGGTGGCGTCTGCAGCAGAGTTGTGCGAAGACGGCTTCGACGTTAGCTTTGGTGGGAAGGTGATGGCAGAAGGAGACTACATCACGCAGCTGAGTGCTGGGGACACAGTTGTGCTGACGAAGAGGAAGTCGCAGAAGGACGACGCCATTGCAGCTCTTCGTGACTTGGGTGAGACAAGGCTGACGACAGAGAGGTTCGAAGGTCCCGACGGCGGACCGCCCCCCATAGCACATTTTTGCGGTGCACGGGCGTACGGGATTAGTATCTTTTTTTGAGAGAACCCAAGAGCGGCCAGGTCCTGGACAAGTACGTTGTGCTTTTAGACCTATAAACTGTCTGGGGTGGTGGGACCTCGGTGCGAAGGGTGCTTCCCGGGACCCCAATATCCTACCGCAATTATGGATCAGGATCCGAGTACACCATGTAAGCATGAACTATGCAGGGTACTCTAAGCCGATCACTCCCACAAAACTCCAGATCCCAAGACCTCCACGGGGGGCAGGCCTCCACGGAAACCCGCGACCGCCGACACCTTAGCTCCGTACTGCCTCTGTCTGTAACCTGCCGGTCCCCCACCTACCTACGCTTTTTGTGGTGTCTTTTTACGACGGTGGACCAAGGGGCTTTGCAGTGCAGTCAACGCCGACGGAGCGAGACTCGACTGTGACCGGGTGAAAAGGGAACCTTAGCCAGCGCTAACCAGCGGCAGTTTTGACTCAGGGAGGAGTTTCTCACCGCAGACTGGCGACACACCCCCACTTTTTCGGGGTGGCTGCATTCCTCTTCGGAACGGGGTGTTCCATCCTATTTTTAAAAACGTTTAGGGACAGAGAGGTTCGAAGGTCTGGAAGATCCCAATCTGATTCATTTGTTTCTGCAGGCGGAAGTTGTTACCGAGATCCCCAATAGATTCTTGCAAGGTAGTACGTTCGAAGAACTTAATCTCAGTGGTGTGTCAGGTGTGACTGCAATAGGCAGCAGCTTTCTCTACGAATCCACCTCACTGCACACTGTTGATTTATCTGGGTGGAGCAATGTTACACATGTTGGGAATTGCTTTCTCGGCAACTGCATGTCATTGACGACACTTGACTTATCTGGGTGGAGCAACGTGACGCACATTGAAAACTGCTTCGTGAGTGGCTGCACCGCTTTGACCACACTTGACTTATCTGGGTGGGACAACGTTACGCAGATCGGATCCTCGTTTCTCAGCCGCCATAGAGCATTAACTACAGTTGACTTGCGTGGGTGGAGCAATGTGACGCACATAGCCAGCTTCTTCCTGAAGGACTGCGCATTGACCAGACTTGACTTGACTGGGTGGAGCAATGTGACGCACATCGGGAACCACTTCCTGAAGGGCTGTAGCACATTGACAGGACTTGACTTATCTGGGTGGACCAGTGTCACGCAGATAGGATGCTCGTTCCTGAATGACTGCGGTGCATTGAGAAGGCTTGACTTATCCGGGTGGAGGAATGTCACACACATCGGGAACAGCTTCTTGTCCGAGTGCTCCGCGCTAACCACAGTTGACTTATCTGGGTGGACCAACGTTACGCAGCTCGGATCCTCGTTTATCTGCCACCACAACGCATTGACCACAGTTGACGTGTCAGGGTGGGACAACGTTACGCACATCGGGAACCACTTCCTGAAGGACTGCAGCGCATTGACAAGACTTGAGTGCGTCACACACAGTAGGTTGCGATGCGAGGACTGCACCCTCAACCGCAACAACATCAACAACTGTTGTGCGATACACCACTGCGATGCGAACATTTTGGAGACATGCGATGAGGCACTAGACTCGTGTGAACAGCACAGTATGTCTGCGTGCGGGCAGTGTGCGGGGGCAGCGACACCGATGACGGCGAAGCAGTGCTGTGGCAAGCACCACAACTGCAGAGGACATGACAGAGGAGCTTGCGATATTTGTGTGGCCAGTGAGAGGAAGAAGAAGAACCGTGACGGACGCCCGATGATTGCTTCGCCGGCGAACTGCTGCAAGAAGGGTCACCACGACGTGAATCAGACGCGTCTGGTGTTTCGATAACGATGGTGTACACGTGGTGCCATCCTCATAATTAGGCTGCTGGTCGGCTAATTGTGGGGGTGGGTAACCAGCGGCAGTTTTGACTCAGGGAGGAGTTTCTCACCGCAGACTGGCGACACACCCCCACTTTTTCGGGGTGGCTGCATTCCTCTTCGGAACGGGGTGTTCCATCCTATTTTTAAAAACGTTTATCGACAGAGAGGTTCGAAGGCCTGGAAGATCCCAATCTGATTCGTTTGTTTCTGCAGGCGGAAGTTGTTACCGAGATCCCCTATGGATTCTTGCAACGTCTCGCGTTCGAAGAACTTAATCTCAGTGGTGTGTCAGGTGTGACTGCAATAGGCAGCAGCTTTCTCTACGAATCCACCTCACTGCACACTGTTGATTTATCTGGGTGGAGCAATGTTACACATGTTGGGAGCCGCTTTCTCTGCAACTGCAGTGCATTGCGAACCCTTGACATTTCTGGGTGGAGCAGTGTGACGCACATCGCCAACTTCTTCCTCGAGGGCTGCGCATTCACCACACTTGACTTCTCTGGGTGGAGCAATGTGACGGTGATCGGGCCAGGCTTCCTCGAAGGATGCAACATACGTACAAGAAGCATCAACATCACCGGATCGAGCAGTGTTGTGTCAGACTGTGTGCATGGACGTAACATCATGGACAATACCAAGTGTCACTGTGTGTGCACGTGAGGATGTGCATCTTTCGAGAGTCTCGCTGCTCATTACCTTGTTCAAACAACCACTTTTGATTTTGCAGTACTTCCCAAAAAGAAGTGCACGATTTTGTACATGTTTTTATTTTGGATCAATGATTAGATTGTTTTCTGGTGTGACACATCATTGGCAGCAGAAGCGGCCATTTTGTTTTGTTCGTACTGTTAACTTCTCTTTTTGTTATGTTTTGTACTGCGCTGTGTGGACGAGGGGCACGATTATCTTGCAAGGTTATTTTTCTTTACCCCGTGTGCGTTATCAGATTATTGTGAGAGAAATGTAAAAGGTTGTACCCCTGTTGTCATGATAAAGCCATGACGCCATTGAGCGACTCATAGGCGCATGAGTGATAGACGTTGTCGCTGTGGTATCCCGCCTCGGCAGAGGAAGGTGTTTTTGACACAGCAACTTCGCGAGTCAGTATCGGTCTGCGAATCAAATTGAAAACGGCGTTGTTTGCGCTTCATATCGCAGAGGATAGAGAAACTGAAACGTCATGAAAAATTACAAAACTGATGAGCACTCATCAGAGCAGTCATTCTGCTTCGGTTCAAATCGGGCAATTAAATTTGAGGGTGTGGAGGGTGTTCAAATTTCCCGTTTTTCCCTTTTCTCCCGTTTTTCCCTTTGTCTTTGCCATTTTTTTTTTCAAAAAAAAAAAATTTTTTTTTGACAAGGCAATTTTCAGCAGGGTCCTAGCTCAGTAGAACGGAAAAGGTGGCCCACCTTTTCCGTTCTTTTTTTTTTTTTTTTATAGGTCAAACGCAGTTGACAGGGGAAATGCTACGGTCGCTCTAACTGTTTTCACCCTCACTTGTGCTCCTCCCTTCTCACACACCACTTTCTGTACTTCAGGACTTTCATTTTCTTACCTTTTCTATTTGGCTCTGTTTTTGTAAACATTCAGTTTTCAAAAAGAGGTGGAAGCGTACAACTAACAAACTTTCCCCCTGTTTCGTTTCCCGTTTTCCTGTGTGGGCGAAGATAGTTATTGACACCGTAGTATTTTTGGGTTTTTTTTACACGGTGCAAAAAACCGGTTGGCCAAGGAGGTCCTCAGTGTCGTCAGCCAGTCCCCTTTGCTGTTAAAAACAGCGACTTGGCGTGGTCAATTTTTCCGCGCGAACAGGGATTACGCTCCACGTGTGGAACGTATGGAAATCCATACGTGAATTGTTTTTGAAAAGGTGGAATCCATACGTGTCCATACGTAGGTAATTTGGGTTTTGTGGAAGCGTACAACTAACAAACTTTCCCCCTATTTCGTTTCCCGTTTTTCCTGTGTGGGCGAAGATAGTTATTGACACCGTAGTATTTTTTTACCGGAAAAGGAGCATGCAGCATGGCGAAAGAAAAAAGTAGCATACCGTGCGCCTGCGGCGCTAGATTGCAATACACCCTTCCCATGACATAATAGGCAATTTTAAGCGCAATTTTTAGAAATGTTGCGTACCGTGGCTTCGCCAGGAACATTTGGATGCCATGACTGATGATTTCTCCAGTTCTTCGAACTTTCACAACCCTTCTCAACCAACTTTGCCAGGGAGAGCGCGCGCGAAGCGCGCGCGGTTTTTAATTGTTTTTGCTTAGAATTGTACGTGTTGAAAATCCATACGTACTTTTTTTATTTTTGGGGGAGCTGCGTAATCCCTGCGCGCGAAGCGCAGAAAAAATTTTTTTGAGCCACCTTTTCCGTTTCTTTTTTTTTTCTTCTGACAGGGCTTCCCGCAGGATCTGGGGTTTTGGCCTCCCAGGGGGACCAGCCAAAAAAAGGTGGAATTTTTTTTTTTTTTTTCAATGATTTTAATTTGTGTGGTGTGTAGCATTAACGCTGACGCTACGTTACGTTACGCGCCTTTACGCACTTTAAGTGGTCAAAAAAAATTTTCGACTTCGGCGAAAATGTCCCGGCAAACCGTTAAAACTGCTGCATTAACTCGCATATTGCATATCATCTCACGTTCCCCACCTTTGCGGAATAAGAAAAAATATGTCAGGTCGGTAGCGTGCAGACGTTTCCTCGTATAGACATCTACAAAAAGAAACGACAGTCATGGCAAAGGTTCCTGGCGAAGCCACGGTACGCAACATTTCAAAATACTGTGATTAAAATTGCACATTTTACAGCCACACTATGTCATGGGTGGCTTGCAATCTTGCGCCGCAGGCGCACGGTACGCTACTTTTTTCTTTTGCCATGCTGCATGCTTCCTTTTCCTTCGGCGTTTGACCAATTGAGTCGCGTTCTGGCTGTGACGGGGTCACTTTGCCCATGAGGCATACTCGTGGTTCTTTGCAACCGTTATTTTCTGCCTCTTCGGAGCCTGAGCCGATAACTGGGACTCCGCCGGTCGCTTTGCAAATTCCATTATGGAAATCTGTCTTGGTCCGGAGGACTTTTTTGGTGCCATCTTTTCCCCCTGTTACACGACGGTGATGTAACGGGTGTTACAAGTGGAGTTACAAGTGAGTTACATGTAACTTTTGTTACATGTAACTCACTTGTAACTCACTTGTAACCCACCAGTTACAACCTGATTTTGCCTGTAATTCATGTATCCCACTTGTAACTCACTTGTAACGGTTTTTCACTTGTAACGTTACATGTAACTTCACTTGTAATGTACTGTACATCACCGTCGTGTAGTTGCCTGTATTTGGATGCGCGGGGACGGGAGGGTGGGAAAAATTAAAAAAAATGTGGAAAATTCCTAATAGGCAGCCTCGGAACACTCAAGGGCAGGCTGGTCCCCCCTGGTCCCCCCTTATTATTTTTATTTTCCCCCAGGGGGACCAGTGGTCCCCCCTGGTCCCCCCTGTGGGAAGCCCTGTCTGAGCTAGAACCCTGTTTTCAGGTGAAAAAAATTTTTTTTTTCGAAAAATTTTTGGCCCCCTGGGGTGGGTCTTGGGGCACCGAAAAATGCCAAAAAACGCAAAAATCGGCTGTTTTGACCATCTGTGGTTACACCATATACACGTCTCTGAACAAGCCTATACTATACCCAAAAGTGGCTAGGCAAGGCCGTGTTTGACCCAAAAAAAAAATTTTTTTTTTCACGAAAACGGAGTTTTCGTCACCTGTGGGTGGTCGTAGGATCGAAATTTGCGAAAATTTTTCACTTTTTTTTTTTGACCCAAAAAATTTTTTTTCGACAAGGCAACGGGAAAAATGACTAAGGGGAAAGGGGAAAAAAGGGAAAAACGGGAATTTTGAGGATCCTCTATTTTGAGGATCGTTTTCACAGTCACATTTTACCTTAGCAAAATCTGAAAAAAAAAATTTTTTTTTCGAAAATTTTTTGGCCCCCTGGGGTGGGTCTTGGGGCACCGAAAAATGCAAAAAAACGTAAAAATCGGGTGTTTTGAGCATCTGTGGTTACACCATATACACGTCTGTAACCCCACATAGGCCCATTACCATGGTTTCGTTAGCCCTTGTGGCATGCCCTCCTGCAGTTTCCTGCCCATCGGCGGCCTCTAGTCCGTGTGGACTTGGGCCACTACCAGCTTCCGGAGGAGCGACGCTCACATGCGAGCGTCGGACCGGTCACTGCTCTGGGTGCCATGTGCTCTAGCCAATTCTTGACGAGGATGGGGGTGCAGACCGCCAAGTCCGGACGGTCGGAGGGGGCCTTCCCCACCGCACGTCAGTTCTCCTTAGCTCTTTGTGACTTGACTCGTGCCGGTGCTGGTGTCTACAAGCTTCAACCTCTTCTTGTGACCCACCGAGCACGCAGCCAACAGTGCGTCAAACCCTCAAGATCCTGTAGCACCGAGGGTGTGTGAGCCCCAAGCGTCTGCGCCAGGACATACGCCGTCTGCCATCAAGCGGAGGGTGCTCCAATACTCCTCAGGTGTCTCACCCACGGTCGTACGCCCTTCCGGCAAGGATTCCCGAAAGACTTCTTCACTGGCATCGTGAACAGTCGCGCGGCTCACATAGACACATAGATACATAGATTTTTCGACGCCCTCCGCTCAATGTGATCGCTGCCTTCTCCCTCTACGCCCCACCCTTCAACAACACGGAGACTCGCAAGCTGCAAGTAATTTGAGGTGTTCTGCGAGCCGAAACAGTTCATCTTCGAAGATATGGACAGTGTACGCACTACTTTCCGCAGGAAGAACGGCCTATTTTGGGCTCCGACCTCTGAGGAAGACAGCTACGGTGGGATATTTCGGTTTCCTCAATTTTTTATAAAAAAGCGAAAATCTGCCTATGTGCTTGAAAAATGCTGTGCATTTTTGGTAGAATTTTTTAAAAATTGCTCTACTCCCCTATGACTGGACCCAACTCCCCTCACTCTTTTTTTGGTCAAAAACACCCCAAATTTTTCTACCTTTTTTTCCATTTTTTCCATTTTTGACCTTTTTAGACACCCTCCTGTGACTTATTATAAAATATCTGCGGGTTTGTGTGGGTGGGTAGGGAGACGCACATCTCTTTAGCGAAGACTGTGTAAGGTTTTTTAGACAAAAAAAATTATTTTATGACTCCATGTAATGCTAAAAGGAAATTGAGCACCGTACCCCTACTCCCCTCCTTTTTCTATTTCTTAAACCGGGGCGGGTTGGAGTAGAGCCACATTTCACCGACAGGTCGAGGTGTGTGCGTTCCACCATACCTCTCCTTTTTGTATTCATTGTTATTGCTTTATTGTTTGCGGGAGTGGGGGGGGGGGAAACATCAAGAGGAAAAGTAAGAACGGTTGCTCCGGCGCGGTCTTCTTGTTCTGCTCCGTCGCCGGCGACTTCTTCCTCGTTGTTGCCTATTTATCTGCCTGTTCTTCTTCGTGTTCTGCACTGTCACTCGCCTCCTCCGTCTCTGGTGTCCCACAGCGTGCCGTAGTCGTTACCTTTGTTAGCCCCCGACAACGTTGTTCACACTACATTTACACCTCCCACAGATAATTCTTTACCCCCACCCTCCTGCTCTCCACCCCTACACCCCTGCTATGCTGTCCCTTCGCGTTGTGTGTGTAGTGTGCCTTTCGCTTTGTGTTGCCGTCACTGCAGTGGAACTATGTGCGGAAGTGGCGAACACCGCACACCGTGAGATGTGCGTTGCAAGGTACGCCCCGGTTGTGGTGGGTGTGCGTGGGCGGCTGGAGACGTACTTCCGTGATGTGCATGACGTGCAGGGTGCGACCTTTGTGCGGCTGGCGTGGCACAGCGCTGGGACGTTCAACGCTGCTGTCAAACCCCCCGGTGGAACCAACGGAGGATGTATACGAATGGCACCCGAGCGCTTCGACGGAGCGAACGCCGGGCTCTCGAAGGCGATTTCTTACATCGCAACCCTGGTCGCCACCTTCCCCTTTGTCAGCTTTGCGGATATGACACAAATTGTTGCCGCCATTGTGCACGAATCTCGCGGTTCGAATGAACTCCCTTTCACGCCAGGTAGACGCGATTTTCATGAATCGACCCAAAAATGCGCGCCAAACCGGCTTCCCCCGAAGAATGTTGCTAACGATAGTGACGCCTTTCCGCTTATGCTTGACGTCGTTTTTCATAAATTTGCGAATTATTTTGCGTCGGAGGACACAACGATATCAGATGGTCGCTACTCCGACGGATTCATTTCGAAGGTGGTGGCGGCTATGGGCGGGCATGCTTTGGGTGGAATGTACTTTGCCAACTCAGGTGCAGAAGGGATGTTCACAGCAGACCCAGACGTCTTCGACAACACATATTATCAGAACCTTCTCAACATGGTCTGGACCAAGTACAAAAACACCTCAGGGGATATTGTCTTCACTTCGCATGGGTTAACGGTTCTCTCGAGCGATCTTGCTTTGCTTCATAACGAACAAACCCGCAGTGTTGTCGAAACCTTTGCACGCAATAACAGCGCCTTTCTAGAAGCATATACCCTAGCCTGGGCGGAGTTGGTCCAGAATGGGTTACCTCAGTACTCTGCCGAGGATGCGGACTGCCCCTTTTCTCCCCAGCAGTCACAGCGGTGCGCACCCTCCACGCTTCAAAACGACAATGTATCGTACTCCTGTCGGGTCGAGACAGCGCTGCAAGGGGTATCACTCCATTGGAGCTACCAGCCCTCTCTGGTTGCAGCGGACCTAGCGCTTGTTGATGAGATGGGGCAGGGCTGGCTTGGGGTCGGGTTTCCGGATAGTCCAAATACGATGTCCCCTGGGCGTGCTGTGATATCGTCTTCGGTTGGTACAGTATCATATCGGATCACAGAGCGAAGTCTTTCCGGAGTGCGTCCTGCTGTGCTTTCTGAGTTTGACAATTTCCTTTATGAGGTGAATAATGGGCGTAGGGTGGTGCATTTTAGATTGAATTTAACGGGATTAAATGAAAATGAAATTGCAATAATTATCGCGCGGGATATGGAGTCGTTGGAGCTAGCACAGCATGCGCCTTCGCAGAATGTTGCGTTGACGGTCAACCTCATCAGTGGGGATTCTGAGGCAGGGAAAAGAAGTGATGTGCATCTGCATCGTCGACGTCATGCCTTCTTCATGATTGCCTCGCTTGCGAGTATGATTCTCGCAGTGTTGGCAAAGCGCTACTCAAAACCTGTCTTCCGTATATCCAACTCATCAATATATCCGTTTGGTCCAGGCTTTATCATTCACATCGTCTGTGCTGTACTGGGGGGAACCTTTATGGCAGTAGGTATCGTGCTTGCATTTAAGGAACCGTCTTCTGGAATTACCACAAAAACCGGGCACAAAGTGATGGGGTATACCACCATCGGCTTTTTTTCTACTACGGTGTTGCTGGGTGTGTTCCGGAGGGTCGGGAAATGCTTCGTGAGGATCCGCGGGTTGATCCATCGGGGCTGTGGGGCGGCGACACTTCTGTGCGTCGTGGCGCAATGCGCTACCGGAATAAAAACCTTACGGAAACTATGTGAAAAGGACGACTGCTCTGATGTCTCCACTTTCTTTTACACCATCTCCATCTCTGGCGTACTTCTTACCATCATCCTTGAAGCAACAAAACAACGAAGCAAAACACTCCAAGAACGTTCCAATCACGACGTCAAACCGTGCTCATCCACACCACTCTACACCCTAGCGGAGGTTTCCGCGCACACTACTTTAGCAGATCCGTGGCTTATCCTTGAGGGCAAAGTGTACGATCTTGGCATCTTCCCTTCACGCCATCCTGGTGGAGAAGCGGCCATTGCGTCACGTCTTGGTGGGGATGCAACAGAAGCGTTTTTTACTGTAGCGCATTCTACAGCAGCAATGCAGCAGATGAAGCAGTTTTATATTGGGCATATAGAAGGGGAGGATGTGCGAGAGTACATTGAGCTTGCGGAGGATATTGCCGCATCGTTGGTCGCGCTGGATACTGAAGAGGCTGAGAGGCTGCTCAGTTCTGCAGAGGGGCGGCAGGATTCGGGGCTTCCACAGTCGCTGATTCTGGCGTTTCGCGATTTATTGAAGAATTTGGCGCAGTTCACGCCGTATCTCCCTTCCGCAGTGCTGCAAACCCTAGGGGAACGCAAAGGAGCGGGGTACAACGGTGAGAAGGACAACCTCCCCGACTTTGCTGCAGAAGACCCGACGGTCCAGGAGGTTCAGCTCCGAATCCAACAGCGGAAGAACAGCAATGTGTCGTCCTCCGTGGCATCGCTTCGCTCCCCTCGCCGAAGGAAGAACAGTAATTTGTCGTCAGCTGCGGCATCTCGGTCTCCTCAACACAGCCCGAGGCAGAGACAGGGATACCTCAATACCCAAAGCGATACAGCCTCCACTGCGGGATCCTCCATCGCACAGCCGCTCGATTTAAGCAATGAAATGAACGGCTACCGCAAAGTCGTTGCCCTTACTGTACGTGCCTCCCTTGGTCCTGCCTCGGTCGTAACGACAGACGGGGGTGCCGGGGTTTTCTCCGAACTTCTTGCGCATTGTTATCGCGAAGTAGAGGCACTCCGCGGCTGCGTCCACCGGGTCACCGAAAGCAGTTTCATTGCAACCTGGGGTGCCGTTGGGAGTATCCCATTTTCAGCCGCCATTTTCAGTGCACTTCGCGCAGCCTCCACCTTAGGTAATGTCGGGTATCACTGTGGAGTCGCGTCTGCCACTTCTAATGTGTGTTTATTGGGCCCCACGGCGGGGAGGACGTTTCATATCTTAGGTGGTGTCGTGCAGGATGCGGAAGTGCTTGCGAGGGTTGCGCAGTCCTCAGGAGCTCCGGTGCTGGTATCTACGACGACGCTTCAAAGTTTTAAGTCGTTGTCATCGTATTTCATTCATGCGCCCTTTGCGGATGTGGTGGGGTGTGGTGGGAGGGGGGAGCCGATGTGCACCGAGGTCGTGCTGGAGGTAAAGAAGGCTTCTCAGGCAGCTGCAGAGTGGATGTACGAATTGGAGCAGATCACAGTGGACAGTGTGGACGGTATCGAGACCGTTCTGTGCTCGCTCTTTGCGGGTCATGTGAAGGCTGGGGGGTGTGATGTGGACACCATAGCCAGGGCGCTTGGACAAAGTTTATCGGTTGCTTCGCGTGGTGCGGCGCTTGGTGCATGGATGGCCACCCGGATTACCACGCTCGTGACGCGGCCTACATTGGAAGTTTCTCTGGCAGGTACGCTGTTCGCTGTTTCGGATGACCCGGTCTCAGTGTTGGAGGAGGGCTGTCTGCTGGGGGGTAGAGTACCGGATAGTGTGATGCATGTGAATAGGTGTGAGGGTGGGAAGCATGTTTGACCAATATAGGGGGAGGATGGATGGATTCGCAGTTGGTGGTGGTGTAGGTTTTTTTCTTCAATGTTAAATACAGTGTGTCACAAATACTACGGGTGTGTCTAGTTATGAGGTTGGACCTAATGTCCACCCAAGTCGCGCGCAATAAAGACAACACCCGTGATATAGCGATGAACTGTAAGTTTTTGTGAGACGGTTTTTTTTTTTTTACGTTTTTGAATTTCTCCCCACTCTTGCTCGGCATCACTCCCACGTTTTTTTTTACAAGGAAACTAGCTGAACAGCAACAGAGTGCGAAGAAGCTCCACAAGATCAGTACACTTGTGGAAAAGATGTAATTATATTCATCCTTTTTTCACAACCATAATTTTTACGAAACGCACACACCGACAGGTCGAGGTGTGTGTGTTTCACCACAACCTCTCTCTTTTGTCTTTATTGTCTTTATTGTTTTATTGTTTTTGGGGGTGGGGAAACACAAAAAGGAAAAGTAGGAGTGCGGTTTCAATCTTCGTCCGCCCCCACAATGGATGCCATTTGATCCGATACGGTGGACACTACCTGCTCCTGCAATGCTTAGCGGACCAGGCTGAGGCTTAGGCGGACCAGGCGTTAGTGTGCACCGTAATACATACAATACAACAGAAGCAGAGTCGGCCTCTGGCTCGGGCGTGGCTGAGGCGTACTCGGGAATACTTATTTTTCCTTTTTCTTTTAAACGCTGCATAAAAAAGAGTATCGAAAAAAAGTCAATTACCTTTTGTGTATTAAAGATAGACAAACACAGAGAGGGGGTATGTGTGTATCTTACAAAAATGTTTTATTCTTTGCACGTTTGTTCGTTGCTGTTGCAAATTACAAAATCGCTGTGGTTTTCGGCAACTTGTTTACTTTTATTTTGTCTTATATCCGCGAGGAAAAATACGCTAAATAAAACAGAAAAGTTAGTGGAGTTCATCCTCGGGTGTCTACACTAATACAACCAAGTTTTCAAAAAAGAAAGAAACCAGAAAAAAGGTGCAATTTCAGTTCCCTTTTTCTATAAAAGAGAAGCTTCGGCTCTTCTTGCAAGTGTTTTCTTTTTATCGTGTTTTTATTTGTTGTTTTTACAAGCAACAAACAAGATAAAACATGCGGTGGTTTTTCAGCTTAAGGTGGAACAGTCGGTGCGCACGTATGCTTATTGTACATCAGAGGTCAGGGCAGGGAGGTAAATCCTGACGAACTCTGGCTGTTTTCAGTTCTTTCAAAAAAAAAAAAAAGCCCTTTTTCCAGTTATCCTGAGAACTTACCCCCAGACTATCGCTCTCGCACATCACACCTGCACAACCCTCAGCAATAATTGACAACATGAGAGCCCAGCACTAAGGTACTGCAAAAAGGTCACAGACAGGATGCGTGCCAGTGTCGTGCTGGCAACGGCGTGTCTTTGCATGTTGCAGGTGCACGCACAAGAGTGCTTCACAACGGCTGGGAACGAAATGGTGCTGAAGGGCCTCGGGAACAACCCCACAGACTGCACGGCCTACTGCAGTAATCCATCGACACCTGGCGCACCGTACACAGTGATTGGGATGACAGGTGCGAGCACACTCGCAGTGGAGTGCTGGTGTGGGTTCACGTTCGGGAGCACGAGCGCTGTGGACCCGGATACGTCTCTGTGCACGACGGCGTGTGCAGCCCCAGATGTCGGGAAGTTCTGTGGTGCTGGTGACCGGTATTCTGTGTACTCGATCACTGCGGACCCTGTGGACCCCGGGATGATTGCGCAGTGGAACGGACCACCCATCGACAGAAACAAAAGCTTGTGTTTTGCAATTGATGAACCTGAGCGCTGCAACTGCATTGCGCACGAAGCAGTGGTTGGGATGTACCGCAACCCTGCCTCGACGGGGCTGTCTTCAATAGGCCGTTTGAACTGTGCGGCACCGATCTTCGACCAGGTGAACGTGCAGGCGGGCTGCTATTTCCTGAACAAAGGGGCGGAGGGGTTTCAGGGGAAGCGCATGGAGTGGATCCAGTGTACGACACCCGAGCACGTGATCAAGGGATGGAGGAACCTGGGGAACGGTGTGGACGACACACTGGACGCACTCATCCAGATACAGTGCTGTCCTGTTAACTTTGGTGCCACGCGGCTGGTGCGCGGTGGCACGCACATCCTGGACGTGCGTCAGTGCATGCAGGCTGGCGGCATGTGCAGTGTTCCTGACAACTCGTTTCTTGCGGGTATGTTCCGTGGTGACTGCGACGGGAGCGACTGCATCCAGTTCTTCAAGTACGTGTTCTTTGAGGACATGCCCATCACCGCTGCCCCGACACCTGCACCACCTACACTGGTGCCCACACTAGCGCCACCTACGACAGTTCCAGACACCTTGGCACCTGCCACCCCCGAGCCTACACTGCCACCTGCAACACTCCCGCCACTGACGGATCCGCCTGCAACCGTAGCGCCCACAGCAGAGCCGACACCTTCCCCAACCACGCAGGGCCCAACACCTGTACCGCCAACAGATGCGCCAGCAACAGCAGCTCCACTTACCCCTGCACCGCTAACAGAGGTACCAGCGACAGCAGCCCCGCGCACGCCTGCACCGCCAACAGATGTGCCGGCAACAGCAGCCCCACGTACACCTGCGCCTTCCACGAAGGTGCCCACGACACTGTCACCACCGTCACCTGTGCCACGCACCCTTCCGCCAGTGACCCTCCCGCCAGTCACAAGTGTGCCAGCGACGCAGGTGCCAGAGACTGTGGCGCCAGTGGCGGTGCCAGGTGACACAGAGGTGCCAGTGTTCACGTCAGATGTGCCGGACACAACAGCGCCATCAGCAGGGGCAACATCAGTGCCAGGCACGGTGCCTGTGCAGGGCACGTTTGCGCCGTCTGTGCTGTCGTCGCTTGTACCTGTAGATGACGTCACAACAGAGCCTGCTACTGCTACTGCAGCTGCAGATGCAACTGCAGCTGCGACAGCGACGGCGACAGCAACAGAGACAGAAGCACCACTGCTGGCAGCAAGAGGGACAGCAACACCCCAAACAGCAGCACCGGCACGTGTCGTGGTCGACACACCCGACACGCCTGTGGTCAGCGGTGGTGGGCAGGGTGCTGCGATTGCTGCGACGGTGACGATGGGTGCGAGCGCGGGTGCGGCAACACGCCTGGTGCTGGTCTCGCAGCGCTGCACGCTGTCGGGGCAGAAGGAGCTGCCTCTGCCACTGCACCCCCTGCGCTTCCACTTGGGTGGGTCTGTTGCGGCAGGCGCCGTCGTGGGGAACCTGTCCATCTGCTTCGTGCTGGCGCTGGTGGGGTGGCTTATTCTGTTCTTCTCGAAACGCGCGCAGAGGGCGGGCCACTGCATCAAGATGGCATCGGACGTTGCTGCTGTCATCCGCTTCCCTTCCATACCGCTCTTTGCCTTCCAGGTTCTGTACCAGGGCACAAGCTTTGCGGGTCTGATGCTTCTCTTCGAAGTGGACTACTTGATGCTTGGTGTCTTGGCCGTCACTGTCGCGCTGGTTGCACCTGCACTAATTTTCAGTGCGTTGAGTGATGGTGGGCGGAATGTGGCCATGTACTACGTCGACCCACACCGGGGAATGTTCTGGCGACACTTTGCCGGGCGTGGCGAGTGGCTGAGCCTGAAGCGTGAATACCACTGGGTGTACCGCTACGCGTCGGTGATGCGCAGCTTCCGTCCCGGGGCGGTGTGGTTCAGTGTGATTGAGTTTGCCGCAAGCTTTGCGCTTGCGTCTACACAGGCCTTTGCGACACCGGACATGGTTGCGTGCGGACATGCGCGTCTTGCGGGGGGGTGCATATTCCTCATCATGTTCACACTCGAGCTGTACCTCAAACCACACGTCCGCTTCAGGGACAACATCATCGACCCTGCTGTTCTGCTGCTGCAGGCGGTGGCGCTGTTTCTTACCTCAGCTGGGTACTATATGGAGGACCCTGATGGGTGGTTCTTTGACTTTGCGAACGGGATGTTTGGGATTGCGATTGCAGTGCTGATGGGGAAGGCTGTGCTGGACGCCTTTACCGAATGCGTTGTCTTTGTCACACGCAGCAGGGCACGCCTGCAGGACGCACAGTGGGCTGCCTCCGACGAGGCCTGGCAAATTGAATGCAACAACAGCCCACGCCACAGCACACGAAACAGCCCACGCTCCAGCGACGGCAAGCCAGGCCTCAGCCCCGCACTGCCCGCCTCCACCCACCTCTTCCCCTCCGTCTCTGAGCTGAGCGTCTTCCTCCCTCCCGATGACCAAGTATACGAAGAGGACGCAGCGGACCTCTCTCTGCATGGCTCTGACATTAGCGGCAAATCGACCAGCGTATTAACGCCTCTGTACGCAGACCTGTCACCGCACGTTGGTAGGGGGCGAGCCGCAGCAGACCGTGTTCAGCTGTTCAAGGATCGGAGGCTGTCTCGTGTCCGGCGTGGCAGTGCTGCGTCGTCGTTTCTGCATGCGGAAAATGGTGCTGGTGGGGGGGTGAGCCCACCGCCATCGCCGAGGAGGAGTGATGCGGGGAGTGCTAGTGGGAGTGGAGGTGGTGGTGGAGGTGGTGTGGTGGCAAGAAGGGAAACAACGCCCGTAGGCAGAGGAGCGCCGCTCCGTAGGGTATCGTTCATGGAGGGTGTGGATTAGTGGTGGAAAAAGGAGGCGTGGGTTGTGGGTGGTGATCGGAACCCAAATTCTTTCGTACTTCTGCTACCAGGGGAACCGGGAATTCCTGTTTGTATTCGATACCCGAATTACTCAGTGTTTATGCCGTGATTTTCCCATTTGATGGTTGTGAAACACAACCAGGCTACATTGGGTTCTATTGTCGCTGTAAAATAGCCAAAAGGAAAGCCAAATTAGTTTTGCTCGTTTTATTTTTTATTTTTTTTGACGCACAAAAGAGGTTTGGCTTCCCATACAGCTATTCTCTTCATCTTTCATTATTTATCAAGTTTTTTTTCGACCGAAAAATAAATAAAAACGCATTCCGATATGTCTGTAGCTTCTGTTTTAGTAAAAGGCACAAGAAAAGGAGAGATCGTTTTTTATTATTTTTTTTAGATTTTTTGCTCACAAGAGGCTCTCTTTCGTCTTTCAAGCTTTTGTCCCCCACCCCCGCCGGCACCTACTATCACACAAGCCTATTACCCTGTCCAAACATTCCCGTTTCATCTGATTGATGAGAGGAAGTGGGTTTTGAGTGCTCATCAAATGGGGAGTCACTCTAAATGGATTACAGTATCCCAAATATGTTTGGCAAAAGGGCAAATTGCGATAGCACGTATACTTTTTGTTACGTTTTGAAAAAAGTATACTTGTTATCGCAATTTACCCTTGGCAAAAAATAAAAATAGTTGTCGCATTGCTCCCAATCCCCCAAAATCCGCCAAAAAATTATTTGGATGCCAATTTTATTTGGAACACTGTCACAGGCTTTGTATTTCAAGTCATATCTTTTTGAAGTTTATTTTGTTGTGTTTTTTTTAGTCGAACGAACGGAAATCCCAAAGGGAAGTATGCAAGCCTGAAAAGGACGAGATATTGCAAAAAGGCAATTACTGGGGAAGGAGAGAGTCCCGGTTGGCGACGGGTGGATAGCACAGCGTTTCTCAGAAAAGAGGCGTTCTGCAGGTTTATTCTTCTTCTTTTTTCTTTTTTCTGTCTAGTTTTCATGGATGGGCACCCGTTATTGGGTACCGGAAAATTATCGGATTTTTTAAAAAAAATTCATTACCGGGTCAACCGAGTTTTTCGGTTGTGATTATCGGGCATTTTCTGTGGTATATTATTGGAAAAATCCTGTCGTACCCGATACTCGATAACAGGTGCTATTCATGAGTTTTTATTATTATTTGTCTCTCCAAAATATTCTAAAATATTGCGATCGAGACGATTATTTCATATCTTTTTAAAATAACCCCACAGGCGGGTTTTATGGAGGGCGGTATGGGAGGGATTTGAAAAATTTGCTACGTGGAGTTCACACGAAAAAAAAGCGAGGTGTCTACACGTCGTCAGTTTATCAAAAAAGGCAGTTTCTCAACAAACGTGTGTTTTTAAGTTTCATGTATAATGTGTATGAGTGCTTTCTGGGTGGATTGAAAGATCTGTCCTATGTCCTGTATAACCACGGATGCTGCCAGATCTGGCCAGATTTGGGGGCCAATTCCCCAGATCTGGCTCGTTTTCCAGATGTGGAGATCTTGTTTCCAGATCTGGCCAGATCTGGCCAGATCTGGGAATCTGGGAAATTTTTTTTTTCAAAAAAAAAAAAAAAACCCCCCAGATCTGGCCAGATCTGGAAATCTGGCCAGTTTTTTTTTTTTCTCAGATTTCTGGCTATTGTCTCCCAGGGAAAGGGACTCTCGAATTTTTTTTTTCGCCCCTAAAAAGGACTAATTTCGACGATTTGAGGCCATTTAAAGCAAAATTTGGCACTTTTGAGCATCTGTGGGGGTCTAAAACGTGGTTTTGCGAACCCGAAATTTCATGGTTTTTACCAAAGACAAGTCGATTTTTGAAAAATCTCGAAAAAAAAAAATTTTTTTTTCCGGGAAAATTTTGACCCCTGAGCAGGGTTTTTGTGTACCAAAAAGTAAGAGTCGGGTGTTTTGACGATCTGGTACCGCCATATGCAGTACAGGGGCCCACAATTTCGACTTTTTCTTAGCAATTTCCTTCATAATTTTTTTTTGCGATTTTTGGCAAAGGCAAATCTCAGGCAAAAAAAATTCACCCCTGATAGTGGGTCCTTGGGTGTCCAGATGCCAAAAACACAAAAATTTTGATGTTTTGACCATCTGTGGGCGCCTAAAACGCACTTCTCTGCCCAAAAAATGAATATCGATTTTTCCTTAGCGTTTTTATAGCCGTGATTTTTGGGTATTTTTTCGCAAAGGGAAAAAAAAAATATCAACCAAAATAGTGGGTCCTTGGGTGACCAAAAATGCAAAAAAACGCATTTTTTTTTTGGTGTTTTGACCCTTCAGAACCACCCAAAACGCACTTTTGTGTACCAAAACACGCATATTTCACATTTCCTTAGCAATTCCTTCACAAGTGCAAGGTGATTTTTGACCAAACTAATTTTGTGCACTTTTTTTGTGGTCACGTAACGCTAAAATCCTCTCCGTGATGCGAGAATTACATGTGAGAATGCGATAATGATTCTCGCATGCGAACGCCCAAAACCACGAAGGAGGACGCAAGCTAGGCTTCAGTGCACTTAGGTACAGGATGCGTCGTTTTCAGTTACAAAAAAGGGTACTGTGAAGCGGTTGAGGCACACACACAGACCCGTTGCAAAATGCATCTGGGACCCACGCTAGACCCCCCAAAAGCTGTAAAACCATATATTTCCATCTCGCGACCCCAGCGAATGTGGACTGAGGTGTTTTTTTTTGGGTGTTTAGAAAGGTTTTTGTCCGATTGGAGAATTTTTTCGGTAAGTGTTGCATTTTGTCCCCACTGAGTGTGCACTCAGAAAACACTCATCAATAAAACGACCTTTCTGTTCGGTAAAAAATAGTTATTTTCTATCGTAGTAGTGGGTTTGTCGTGCAGTGATGTTCTTTGTACCTGGAGAGTGGGCCGAGTGCAAGGTATGTTTTTAACCCCCCGGTTTTCTCCCTTTTCGACATGTCCGCTATTTTTTAGCTATTTTTTTTTTTTTTGTCAACAAAAATGTCACTTTTACGTTTAAGGGGTACGGGGCGGCTTCTTGTTTGTTTGTTTGTTTTTTTGTTGTAGTCTCTACTTTTACATTCAATTTCTCTTAACAGGTACCCGAACCGACGATCCTTCATCGTGACAGTGAAGCAGTGCCGACGGAAGAGCTGGTGCAATTATTTCAAAACCAGGTGGCGATCGTAAAAGTCGGGTTTATATACCAACTTTTCCATTAACCCACCTCATAGACCACCCTAATTATTATGAAACTCTTAGTCAGTCACTGCTATAGCCATTTAACCCAGGGAGCATAGCTAGTGCAAGAAATTCGACTTCGGGATCCGGAAAGTCTGTCCTCTGCTCTTGCGGAGGACTAGGCACAAGAAAATATCGCGTTCCCCCAGAAAACCAATTTTTGTCAGAGTAATTTTTGCCCAGGGCATGCTCTTGAAGCATGGCGGCTTGGTGTGAGAAGGGGCAGTGTAATGTTTTGTTCTAGATTTCAACGGTTGTTAGAACGAGTCAAGTGGATGCTTATCTAAACACTGACTTTAGTACAGACCCGAGAGATCACACATGACTTTGAGGAAAGAACAAAGCAATGCATCTGTACCCGCACGCCAGGTTGTAGTTACTTCAGAATTTTCTTAAGTTTGCATGAACGAGGAGGGGCGAATCATTCTTCGGGAACCATTAGCTGTATACCATGGAATGATTTTCTCAAAAACACCACGTGGGGGCTGAATTCAATCCCTTAAGAATTGCGAATTCAGCCTTTGTAGAAGGTACGTCTTACTTGTACTTGTACTTGTATGCCGTGTCCACCCTTCTCGACCTTACCGGTTCACATGTACGAATATTATTAGGCAGTGGTAACACCCTTCTCAATTGTGCAAACTTAAGAATTTTCTGCTGTAACTTACCAAAATCGATTTTCTTTCACCCCAAACACCCGCAACACCCCACCTGCTACTTCGGTAGCCTGTGTTGTTGGGAGTTGGTTCTCATGTTGATCCCGCAGTGTTTTGCACTGCTTCTTCTGAGCCCAACGCTGTTTGGCCTGTCGACGTAATAAATACGAAGACAGGGCGGCGGTGCCAACAATTTTCCAATGATGTAACGTTTATCTGATTGATTTATCGTTTGATATACCTTGTGTGTCCTATATTCGTAACTTGCACACACGAGCAACGTATATTGAATGGTACTTCAAGCGATACTTCGTTATGTCATTGGGGGTACCTGGAAAAAAAAATTTTCCCAGACGTCCCAGATCTCCCAGATGTGGCCAGATCTGGGACGTCTGGGAAAAATTTTTTTTTCAAAAAAAAAAAAAAATTTCCCAGATCTGGCCCAGGCTTTTTTCTAAATCAGGTATTGATATTGGGGTTTTGAAAAAATAAAATGTGCGCACTTTATTTCCCGGCTTTAAGGTCCCACCCAGCGCACTTTTTTTACTCGGTAGAAGGAGGTGGGTTTCTTAGGGATAAAGTGACCGAGAAAAAAAAATGGTGGTCGTCATGTCCTCAAACTGTCCAAAAACAACATTTTTGAAGAAAAAATAACACAGTTCTATTTTTCCTCCGCCTGCAAGCTGGGACCCCTGGCAGACCCTGATTCCAGGGTGTCGCGAGTACCCCTTTTTGCCTTAGCAAAACACGTGTATCTTAAGGGTTCTACAGGGTTCTACAGGCAAAACAGGCGTTTTGGCCAAAAACTCGGTTCTTCAGGCAGGTAACCGGGTTTCCGGCTTGGGAAACGTGCCAGCGAGCTGTGAGAACCATGCATGGGCCACACACGGTACGAGTTGCGTTTGGTAACCACACGTTACGGTTAACGCGTGTATCGCATATACACAGCGTTGTGTGTATCGTATACGAAGACCGTTGTGTGCAACGCATGTGTAGACCGTTCCGTTATCACCAAACGAGCCTGCAAGAGTGTTTCCGCGGCGCTAGGACGCCGTAGTCGCTGCCCACCGAAGGTGGGCAGCGCTTGGTAACCACACGTTGCCGTTAACGCGTGTATCGCATATACAGAGCGTTGTGTGTATCGTATACGAAGACCGTTGTGTGCAACGCATGTGTAGACCGTTTCGTTATCATAACCACACGAACCAGCGAAGTGTCACAGCGGCGCAGGTGTTGCGTACACGCGATGGCGTTAAACCCGTAGCATGCTTCACGTGCACACGAACCGGCGAAGTGTTTTCGAGACCGTCACCCTAAATTCAACTACTCAAAAAAATGTCCATTTTTCCAAAATGACCCCACCACATGCCGGGATCGGCTCGGAAATGCGACAAAACGCACTTTCAGGGGGGGGGGGGGGGTAGGGGGGTCCGTCCGGCCGTTTTTGCTGTCCCAAACCACTTTTTTTTGTAAAAACCCGCGAAAAACCCGAAAAACCACCTCAAAACACCCCCAAACCCCCAAAAAATCACCCAAAACCACGAAAAACACACTTTTGAGCACTATTTCGCACTTTTTTCTGATTTTTTTGGTGTTTTTTTCCGCTTTTTCCGCTTTTTTCCATGGAATTATACCCCCTAATATGCCTATAGAATCCCTGTACTGCTCACTGAGACAGCATATCGACCAGAGGCTCCTTATTCATCGTACCGGTGTCTTCGTCGTGAAGGGGTGCACAATCTGCCGCAAATTCCTGCAACTCTGTCTTTGTCAAGAGATGAAGCACTCTAGTGTTGTACTTTTCAAGTTGCTACTTCTGGGTGATTTGCATGGACCTGCCTTTGTGGTGCGCTTGGTGTATCCTGCGGCAAGTTCTTCCCTTGAGAGATACGGAACCCAACCTAGACTGTAGAGGATGTCTAGGTTTCAGCGACAGTGGGTCGGTGTTGTCGGGGTGCTGGCTCCTTCCGTGGTGGCTTGCAACTTGGTCAAGGACACCGACAATGGATTCGCACGAATCATTGGTCATAGGAGGAGGCAAGGAAGGCTTTACTGCACTTAGGCACAGGGTACGTTCTCATTTTCAGGGACCAAAAAGCCCCAGTAAGTGTTGCAAGTGCGATTTTCCACAGCTCGGGAGGTCTGTCAGGCAGTTCGGAGGGATTTAGACACTTCTGCGACTGCCTGAATACGCCTTTTAGGGTTTTTATTTTGGGTGCGAAATACGTCAAAAGGATGGGGGGAAATACCGTTATTTTAAGCGTTGCAGACACAAAAACACCCTCAAAAACCCCCCAGGGACCCCAAAAAGCTGCAAAATCCACACATGTCCACCTCGGGACCTCATTGGGGGTGGACCGAGGTGGTTTTTTGGTGTTTTGAATGAATTGGTATTATTTTTTTTTGGTAAATAAGTGGTCTTCTGCTAGGCGTTGCATAGCCGTTGCTTAAGTGTTGCATAAGTGTTGCATGGCCTATAAAACCCTCCCAAGTGCCCAAAATGCTATTTTTCACCCTACATGGGGTCTGGGGGACATTTTCCTGGGTGTTTGGACACCATTCCGACTACCTTGGCACTTTTTTGGGGGTTTTCAGGTACAAAAAAAGTCAAAAAAGTGACTAAAAAAAGGGTACTTTTAAGCGTTTGGGGCACACACACCCACTGCAAAATGCATCTGGGGCCCACACAGGACCCCTAAAAGCTGTAAAAACTATATATTTCCACCCTGGGACCCCACCGGATGTGGACTGGGGTGTTTTTCGGGTGTTTAGAAGGATTTTTGTCTGATTGGAGAATTTTTTTGGTAAGTGTTGCATTTTGGCCCATGTTGATGACGATTTGATGACGCTATTTTTGGAGATTTTTCACAAAAAACCGATTTTTTTTAACCAGGAAAGTCTCTGTAGAGGTTGTCAGGTGGTTTAATGGGATATTTTCGTGATCCCCAGGGCGATTTGCGGCCAGGTACGACCTTTTTAGTGGGTTTCTTCACCTAAATTTCAAAAAAATGGGTTTGGGACAGCAAATCCTTAAGGAATTCCTTCTACGTGGACCCCCCTAGGCATAGTGTGCAGACGAACATTTTTGGTTCGTCGACGAATAAAATGTTCGTCGGTTTTGTTCGTCGATGTTCGTCGACGAACATCGACGAACATCGACGAACAGGTCCCTGCCACAAGGGCAACCCACGACGAACAACGACGAACATCGACGAACAAAAATTTTTTTTCCCCCCACGACGAACATCGACGAACATTTTGTTCGTCTGCACACTATGCCTAGGGGGGGGGGGTAACGCACTTTTTTTGGGGGAAAATGCACAGGTATGTTGCGCACTTTTTTTACTATTGATTTTCGGTTTTTGGGAAATTTTGGACCCGATTTAGAAAAAAGCCTGATCTGGCCAGATCTGGCCAGATCTGGCAGCATCCGTGTATAACGTTTATCAAAACCTAAAAATGGATGTAGCACTGCATGGTCGGGGTCCCCCCGATGCACCAGTTATGTACTCTCACGAGCGGGCTTTTGTATTTCAAGTAGATATTTTCCAGTCTTTAGATGTGTGTGCACGAAATGCACATTCATTTTTAAGTCAACTTTCTTTTTTTTAGTACCAACGTCATTTTTTTTATTTCTTTTTTAAGGTTACGAAGCACTGAGGTTTTGGTCGGTCTTATACGCTTTTAAGGTCGTTTCCTAGACTTTCACTTTCACTTCATGACGTGAAAACGCTTCACTTTCTCCTCAAATAACATCGAGACCCCTCATCCCGTGATGACTCTCTCCCCTCATTGCCCAAAGATATGTTGTAACGAGATACCAAGCACCAGAAGCAGGGCCATACGAGTGGTAACTTTGACCACTTCTGAAATGACCTTTGGCTATTACGTCTCGAGGCTTAGTCCAACTTTATCAACATTTTTTTTTTTGAGTGTCTTCGAGTACGTTGTGGCACATGCTACATTCTTTTTAAATATCTTCTTCTTCTTCTGAGAATTTCTCCTTTTCTTTAGTGTGTATGACGTGGATAGCGAACCAACTAAACGAAAGATGGAATGGGAGGGGGGGACTTTTTTTGAATATACGAGAATCGTGATATAAAAATAAAACTCTGTTTTTTAGATAGTGCTTTGCCGAATTACCCATTCACTCAAGGGATCAACGAAAAAGCTTTCTCTCTCTCTTTTTCTTGTTTTCGTTTCTTTTTTGACTGAATATCTATCTAATAAAAGGAAGAGTTTTATTTTAAATGTGTCGCGCGAATTTTTGCTGTGCGATATCTGTGCTCGTATGAAGTCTGGGGGACAAAAAAAAACACCCCCGTGGACAGGGTTGAAAATCCCGGGCTTCCCCAGCTAGCAAAATTAATTCGAAGCCCGGGTTTGTACCCGGGCTTGGTTTTTTTTGTGAAAATAATTAAAATACTGGTGTAAAAAAATTTTCTGCAAACCCAGGGTTCAAAAGAGAATTCCGCCCACGAGGGGCTGGCTCGGTCAGCCCAAAAAAATAATTTTCCCCTCCGCAGGGGATATTATAGGTTTTGGGGGTTTTCGCTGAAACTCGGTCGAGCCGGGTCCCCAACCCAGCTCAAGTTGCCTCCGGCGGAATATGAAAATTCCTCGGTTATCTAATTCAGCACTTCATTGATAACAATTCGTGCACCAGGCGCGAATTGTCAGTAGCCACAGTACATTTATAACAAAGAAAGGGCGGTCATGGCACCCAAAGCGAAGCCACGGTACGCACCATTTCAAAAAATTGAGCTTATATTTGCACATTTTTACAGCCAAATTATGTGATGGGAAGGGTGGGTTGCAATCTTGCGCCGCAGGCGCACGGTACGCTACTTTTATTATTTCGCCATGCTGCATGCTTCCTTTTCCTTCGGCGTTTGACCAATTAAGTCGCGCTCTGGGTGTGGGTAACCCTTGAGTATAGACGTGTGTGTTTTCTTTACTGATTTTGTTGTCAACAGAGCTTCGTTTCGGCGACTGACTACCCCGGGCTGCACCCTGAGGCTACACTCCCCGGAGCGGGGTGGGGCAGCCCACCCCAGAAAAGTTAAAACCCGGGGAAAACCCAGGCTTAAGCCCGGGTAAACCCGGCCTTCGAACCCGGGCTTGCTCTGCGCAAAATTAATTAAGCCCGGGTTTTCCCGGGCTTACTGCCCAAGATTTTCACCGCTGCCCGTGGACGTTTTTGTGTGCATTGGTTTTTTTTTTCTTGCACCGCGGCGCAGTGTGGCATGTTATAACTTTGGGGGATAGTCAGATTTACCCTACCCTATTTTGAAAAAGTTCAGATTTTCCCTAAAATCTTTTTTAGGGCAAGTCTGAACTTTTTCAAAATAGGGTAAATCTGACTATTCCCCTAAAACTATTCAAAACTTCAAGACTTTTTAAAACCCCCTTTTCAAAAAAAATCAGTGTGCCTTTTGGAGTTGAAGGGACACAATTTTTTCGATTCTTTTTTTTGGACCCATTTTACCCCTGAAACCCTGCCTCTCTCTATTTTCAACAAATGTTTTTTTCTTTCAAAAGATGCAGTACTTCTGAGACTGCATCTTTTCATTTATTTTTTCTGTCTTTTTTTTGTTTTTTAGTTTTGTTTTTAACCGATAATTTTTGCCAAATCTTCTGGCTTCCTCTTCTGGGGTCGACGATTTTTTTTTTTTGGCATTTTTCTCGCTCATGTTCCTTCATTCTCGTTGTCGCTATGGAATAAAGTGTATTTTCCTCTACAGGTTCGAAGGCTAGACCTGTTTACCCACTTTTTTTTCCTTCTCGCTTTTTAAAACCGTTGAAAAAAACTCACCAAAAGGGATTTTCCTGAAGAAAAATTGAATACATTTTCTTCTGGGAAAATGCTGATTCGGGGCACTTCTCTCTGGCAAAAAGTTTAGTAGCCCCAAAAGAACGCATTTTTGTTTTGTTTTGTTTTTTCTTCTTCTCCAAATTTTTTTTGGGGGTTTTTCTTTTCTTCAACCCCTGCCTAGATTTCCTTCCCCACCCCAGAAATTTGGCTTTTATTTTATTTTTAAAATATCTCACTCCCTCCAGTGTCCGGGGTAGGGGCCAAAACTATTCTCTTTATACTTTTTTAGCACCTTCTATACCTTCATTTCATCAGAGAGGAATGTATAATATTATGAAATAACTTTTTATCTAAAAACAAAAAAAGAGAGCGTGCATGTGTTGACCCTCTCAAATACTTTCCATTCTGCGAACTGAAAGTAAATGAATCTAACTTTTCTTTTGGGGTAAGGACATTCTGGTACCCCCAAGTTTGACTTTTGGACAATTCAAACCCACAAGGTTTCGATAAAGACACTTCAGACCCACAAGGTTTGCATTTTGGACAGTTCAGACCTGGTGGGTCGTCCAAAATGCAAACCTTGAACCTTGTGGTCTGAAGAAAATAGAGTCATCTAGTTATCATCAAGTCAATCGCGGGTGGTGGTTTGTGTAGCGTGAGGCACTCTTTTTAATAAACTTCCTGCAGTTGCTATGCACTGTTATTTCTTCGGATTTATCATCATACAGCGTACATAGTGGATTCGCCTGGTCGACACAACCTTTGATAGATATGGGATAACCAACCCCCTTCGACCCCTTGTGGGTTCACTGAACAAGCCCTAGTGGTAGTTAAACGCGATTGACATTTACATTCCTAGAGATGAAAGAACAAGACAACACTTCTGTACCCGCGCATCAAAATTGTGGAAAACTTTGCACCCCAAACACCCTCAACAACGCCCGCCAAAAGGCGCCCCTTGTTTCTGGGAGTTGGTTCTCATGTTTGATACACTGCACAGCAGGCATTCCTCTGAGTCCAACGCATGTTTGGCCTGTCTGCGGCGTTGTACTTCAGGTGCACGAAGACAGGGTCTGGTGGTAAATTTTGCGTAGTGCTGCGTGGGTCTGGGAATATGGGTACCTGGGTACAGGATATTTGTTGTCAAAGACATCTTCCACCATGCATTGAGGAGGGTAAGACAGTGGTCGCAGTTTGTACTTGATAGCATTACAACATTTAACTTCTCCACGGGGGTCTTGGGCCGTTCACCTCCTGGTGAATGGTTATACCTTGACCAGCGGAAGAGGCCTTTTTGGTCTCTAGAATATCCGGTCTTCCCGAACGGAGGCACACTTTGTGTGTTACTACGACCTGGCAACTTCCAGCAGTAGGTTAAGTAATGCTTTCTTGTAAATTGTTGGATCATTATCTCCTCAGTGCATGAATGCCCCACGTGACTGGACACTTTGTGTTTGTCATGCGGAGCTGTGGTTGCTCTTTCACGACTTTTTTCCTTGTACACCAGGGTACCTGGGTGGACCCACGGCCCGCAACCCACGCCCAGGCGGACCCACGGTCCGCCTGGCCGGACTCAGGGGTCCGTCCTTTAGTCCGGCCAAAAGGGTCAGGCCATTTTGGTCAGACTCCACCGTGTGGGGGCGGAAAAAATAAATTCGAGGGTCTAGGTATGGAGAGCAAGCACCTTAGAAGAAGAAAACACGCACAAGGTTTGCATTTTGGACACTTCAGACCCACAAGGTCTGAACTGTCCAAAGCGCAAACATTGTGGGTTTGAAGTGTCCAAAATGCAAACCTTGTGGGTCTGAAGTGTCTTTATCGTAAACCTTGTGGGTTTGAACTGTCTTTATCGTAAACCTTGTGGGTCTGAAGTGTCTTTATCGAAACCTTGTGGGTCTGAATTGTCCAAAAGTCAAACTTGGGGGTACCAGAATGTCCTTACCCCTTTTCTTTTTGTACAACAAGGAATTTTTAAAAAAAGATGGGTTGTTGTTGTTTTTTATACACTTCCCTAATACTTTCAAATTTTATTTGAAAGTATATGAATTTGTTTTTGTACAACGTATAATTTTGATGTCAACGTACAACAGCTGCAAAAAAGAACAGCGTTTTGTATAGTGGAGTTCATCCTCGGGTGTCTACACTAATACAACCAAGTTTTCAAGAACCTAAGAAAGTGTTGTCAGTGTCATTCAAAATGTTACATCCCACCTAGTTTTCAGATTTTTTTTTCTCATCGTGCTTTCACGCTTTCTTAAGTGTCTCTCCCCAAAACCTCTCCTTGCGTGAAAGCAAGAAACACAAAAAAAAAGAAAAAAGATTGGACTTCTTTTCAGTGTCCTCCAGTCTGTGGAATCTGGAAACTACATTAAGGTTCGCACATAGCTTTGGTTATGGATCAAAAAAAGCAAAAAAAAACATAAACACATTAAAAGCAAAAACAAAGAGTGCAAACCATAAACAAAAACATTTTTCAAATTCAAACTCCCGTTTTGTCCGAACACTACGTACAGACCCTAGTCACGTACTATGGTAGTACGCTTAGGAAATATGTCGGCACAAAAAATATAACTGAAATGAATAAAGCAAAAGATGTGGGCTAGCCGTGGCTCTCCCGGCCACGTCTCTGGTAGGATCCTTTCGATAATGTTTTTTGACCCATATTTTTTTAATCATCCACACCCCTCGAGACCTCTCGACTATAGTATTCTTGCAAATCATTTATTTTTTAAAAAAGGGTTGACTAAAAAGCAGTGTCTTCATCTCTAAACCTGTTCTTTTGTATTTTACTTTTTACACCTTTCTGTTGTTTGCCGCAGGGTACTTTATGCTTTCATCCAGATGGCTGGCATCGTGGGTCAGTCGTAGGTTCCTGCATCAATAAACAATAAACACCTTTTCTTTTGTACGAGTATGCAATACGTCTGGAAAATGAAAGACGCGCTCTTCGGGTGCCATGAGTCTTACCGTTTTCCCCTACCCCCCTTGTGCTCCACCTCTCCCCCGTACTTTCCCGGATGGATGCGATCAACAAAGAAACAACGAAAAAGCCCTTACACAGAAAGTCCAAAAAAAAATTGTATCAATAACTATAGCTTTGGGGGAAGGTGTAGTTTCTTTACCCCCCTTTTTTTCCAATGGTGGAATGTCTCGTTCTAGAAGAAACCTTCAAAAAAAGGGAAACCATCCAACATGGACGTAACAGATCGGGAAAAACGGCACCAACTGGGGCCGGTCCCAGGACTACCCTTGAACAGAATAAGACTCGCGGCCGCTCTGCCTCAGCAGGGTTGATTGGACCAAAGGATAATCAGAAAGTTTCAAAAATAAATAGCAAAATGTACCAATTATTGTAACCATTCACCCCTGAATACCCCTCACCAAAATTAAACAGAGTACAATTACTTTCAAAACAAACAAAAAAAAAAACTACAGTGGTGATTGCACAACTGTGGCAACACAACCGAGGCAACTACACTACTCCAACAATTTATCAAAAAAGGACATTTTCAAAAACCCCCTCACCAATCACCCCCCAATGCGAGTTGTGCCTCTTTCATGGGTTCGCAGGAGTGTTTCGTGGTACCTTCGACCACAACCGTCAGCAGAAGATTTTTGATTTTATTTCCCTAAAAAGCTTCAGGGCGACACAGTGAGGCTGGGTTCGTCTTACAATAAAATACTATTTTCCGGCCCTACTTTTTTATTTGCAAAAAAAAAACAAAAGATTTTTTATTCAACAAAAGAGGAGACAACGCTGATGGACAAAAAACTCCATCTTTCGATTGAAAATAATATCTTCATCATATTTTTCCAGCGTGCGATTTTTTTTTTTGCATTTTCTTCACTTATTAATCAAATAATTTTCCTCCCATCGCCGCACAATAACAATTGGGTGATCTATGAACGGGGAGAGATTTTCAACTTACCTTCCTTCACCCCCCTGTAAGGGTAACCGTAGGTGAAGTAAGGTATAGTATTGAAATCGATGTGGGGGGGGGAAAGGGTCAATTTTACAAAACCAGATTTTGAGGAAAATTTTAGCTGAAAATGGGCCCCACGTATAAGCAACCGGGCTCATATTTCTCAAAATTTAAGTAGTCAAAAAATTATCCAATTTTCGAGATTGACCCCACCACTGCACGGGCGGAGCCCAAAAATGCAAACAAGGACCCTTTTTAATTTGTTCTCTTGAAATGTATAATTTCATGTTTTCGCGAAAAAAATTACAACTGATCCCTACAAGGGTTGAAGGAAGGTGGTTGAAAATAACAGTAACAACAAGGACAAGTAATTGCTAAGGAAAAACGGGTGTGCTGTGGAAAACTCCGCGCGATTTTCGAAACCACCGTAGCATCCTGGCGATTTGCTGGAGGTGCTGATGTGCCTGGTGTGATCGATGTGTTGTAGTCTGTGCATTCTGTGTTCCTTCCGCACTGCTCCAACGACGACGACAATGTGGGGAGCCTGTGGACAAAAACGAGCTGGAACACGCCGAGCCTGCCGAGCGGGCGTCCAACAACGCTATCGAGCAGATGGTGCTGGACGAAGAGGACAGCCCCCCTTCTTGAACGTTTCTGCTGGCGTCCCAGTGGGTCTGGCAGCGTACGAAGAGCGTTAGCATACCTGCAGAAGAGCAGAATGCTGGGCGTGTTGTAGATTATTTCTACAGGATGGAGTTCCACATCACACCCCGTTTTTTTTCCGATAGCAATTACTTGTTTTTTTTCACTCTCAGTAGCGTCTCACAAAAAGCTCACACAACAGCTCACACGGAGACGGCCATAGATCGCCCAACAATGTAGGCAAAATTTCTCAACCAAAAATATTACTGTAAATAAAAAGGATTTTTTTTTGTGCGAACCTTCAGAGCCATTGTCTACATGTGGTACATTGGGGAGGGTTGACGGTCCATATCACTGCCTACTTAGGTAGGTTACACCAGAGCACATGCCACATGCCACATGCCACATGACTACCCGGTACCCGAAGTTTTTGAGAAATGTGTTAAGGGCACGGTAATTTTTATTTTTGGTAAGCGTCTGCGTGCGTACTTTTTTTTTGAGATTCCAGGGGAAAAAATTATGCAGAAAAAAAAATTATAAAGGGGGGCCCTCAATAACTCAACAATGTATTTTAGGTAAAAAATGTACATTTTTCAGCGCAAATTGACCCCATCACAGCACACACAGACTCCTGAGAGCCGAAATCAAAAAAAATTTCCCCCGATTTTTTGTGGGCAAAAATTGGTGGGAAAATATTTTTGGTACCTGTATTTCCCCCACTGTAATTTTTTTCACCACTCATAATTTTTTTTACTGCATAATTTTTTTTTGCGTGCGTGCGTACTTTTTTTTGAGAAGTGCTCTGACGCTTACCAAGAAAAAAAATTACCGTGCCCTAAAAGGATTTTTTTGGGAAGAAGGGCGCAGAACAGTATGTAAAGACTTGCGCTCCGATTTCCAAATGGTAGCGCACACGATATTATCTGTTATCTTTGTAACGGATGGGTGTCTGCATTCCCTGTTTTATGTGTTCTATTTTGAGAACCCTTTCACTGCGAGCCTAATGAGGTGCTGGACCCTCAACGAGCTGGTTTGCATCTGCGTTGGGAGCGACAGCAATTTTATTTTACAATGTATGAACAGCGAGTTGGGAACATTTTTGTTCCCTCCGTTCTATGTTGCAATGCTTTTTTATATTATGTATGAACAACAATCCAAAGCTATGCGTTTTTTTTAAAGGTTGTGCGTCTTTCTTGAGTCTTAAATCATTGTAATCACACCCCCTTTCCCAATAAGGTTGGTCAAGAAACAAAACAACAAAAAAAGAAAAAATGAAGTAAATAATACTAAAACAAAAAAACGAAAAAACGAAACAAAAAATAAACTTTTAAACCCTTCCCAATTAAAGATAGGCAAATGGCTGTGGTTGCCTGCCTTACAGTTTCGCTGGTAGAAACTCACACTCCGGGGTTCGATAAAACCCGTAAGAGTAGTGCCTGCGTCCCCAGCGAGGCGTTTTGCACTATCAACTTCACTTTTTTTAAAAAGGGGAAACGACAAAAATGTGGACTCTAAAAAAATGTAGATTACGACAAAAAATCCGGATTAAATAATTCACATTGACAATTTGTCGCAATAATCCAGATTGTTGTAATCCACATTTTGTCGCAAAAAAAAAAATAATACACATTTGAGTGATTTGGATTATTGATTTTGATTCCTAAGGTGACTTTTTTGAGCACTGTTTCATCGTACCCACTTTTTCAAAATCCAGCTTCAGTGACAGGCGGCTATTAAAACGCCACTATAGTGGCTGCTAGTGGTTAAAGGGGGGTCGTAAAATCACACATAAGGCTGGACACTCAACAATAACGCATTTTTTTCCCTGTATAATAATTTTTATATCTTTTGAACGCTCACAACAAAACGAAAAAAAATCGAAAAGTTTTTTTTTGAAATAGAGCAAAACAGAGAGAACCAATACCCCCCCCCTTTTTTTTTTGTGCTTTCATTCGTATCTGGCATTGTGTGGGTCAGTTAGGAGGTGTCTGCATACAATAACTTCACTTTTTTTTTGAAAGATGGGAACATTTTTGTTGATCCCTCACCATATACTATCAATTTATTGATTGCATATGATGGTGTGGCCCGTTTTGCGGTTTTGGATGTCCCAAGAATGGCCCAAGTGGTTTAAATCGAGGGGCGGGTCACACCGTATGATGAAAATACTTTTTTTCATACCCCACTACGAATTTCGCGATTTCTTATAATATATCCCAATCCCTTTCCCCGCGATGCACTTCACTTTTGTTTTAAAATGAAAGAAATTTATTTCTTTTGATACTCTCAAAATCTTCCCTTCCGTCCAACTGTTAATATGGGCGTCTGCGTGAGAAGGCATCCCTCTTACAAGATATTTATTTCAATTTTGTTTCAGTCGAGTATTTGTAATTTTTTTTTTTTTTGGAAGATGGGAACATTTTTTGATCCCTCCTCCTTTTGCTATCAATTTATTGAATGCATTATGTGGTGCTTTCGGAAGTCGGTCAACGACCTGTCAGGCGGTGATGGACTTATGTAACATCACCTCCACGATGTATTGTATCACCTATCTCGGATAGGGGGTGCATGCATCGAAAACGGACCCCTACCTGTCGGCGACCTGTCAATATCGACCCCCTCCCGAGTACCAATTTTTGTTGTTCAAATATCTTTTTTTTTTGTGTTATCTTGCGAGGCTCTGCATTCTTGTATTTTTTTTAAAAAATTTAAAAAAATTTAAAAAAAAAAGATCGCTCATTTAATTGAGGGATGTCATGCATCGAAGGCTAGAATAGTAGCATACACGTTTGTCCGGTTACCTTCAATGAACGAAACCGCGCAACGCAGCACAGAGCGAGAAGAATTCCCCCCCCCCCCACCCGATTCTCTTGTCGCTCCCCCAAATAAAAGCTTTCAAAAAAAAAGCAACAAAATAAAAAAAAATCTCTTTTTTTTTTCTCAACCCCCACCTATACCCCCTCAAGTCCCTGTCCCTCAGACCAAAATTCATTTGCACGCAGAGGACCTATTTGGGGTGTCGGTGGTTCACGCGATCTTTTAAAAAAAACCCCCCCCTGTGAAGAAATAAAAGTTACTCTTTAAGGGTTCAGGATGATCTGCGTCTATACCTTCTGTAGTACATAGGGCTTCGGCCGACATTGAGTACAGATTGTTTTTCCAGTAGGTACAACGTGATTGTCGATACAACAAAAAAACCCCCCCTGTACATCTGAGAAAGAGGATAAGTCGTAATCTCATACAAAGTAACGCGCCCCTTCCTCTCCAACCCCGCGTCTACAAAACTATCAAGCAAAATTAAACAGAGCACAAAGCACTTTCAAAACATACAAATAAACATTTTCAAACCCCCCCCTGTACATCATTAATGGATGCCTAGAGTTACAAATTCTTGGCACGAAAAAAAAATTCCTTTTTTCCCCTCATTTAGTTTTCATTAATGATCGTATATCCTGAAGTTAGCTTCAATTTTTTTTTATACATATTTTCAAATTTGTGTCAAATTTGTAAAAAAAAATATAGTCTAAAGCCGTTATTGTGAAGTAGGATTTGAGAAAAAAAGGAACGAATGATGGATCTGCTCTATATGTGTAATAAAGTGTTGTCGAACAGGTGCGCGTATACGTGGGTTGCCGACGACGTGGCGAAGGTGAGGTTGCAAAGTGTTGTCCACAACCAAGAATACGTGTAATAAAGTGTTGAAGCCCAATGTCACCAATCTGACTTCAGTTTACACATACACAAAACCAAAAAAATATTCCTTGCTCTCGGCTTTGCACAAACCCCCCCAAAATACCACAGTGGAGCTTGCACAGGTGGCAACTGCACTATTCCAACAATTTAAATATAAAAAAATAGTGGAGTTCATCCTCGGGTGGCTACACTAATACAACCAAGTTTTCAAAACAAACAAACAAACATAAAAGAAGGCAACGACGCTTTGCTGGAAACAACTCTCATCTTTCCTTCAAAAAAAAAAAAGCAATATTTTTTCATCTGTGTGCATGACAAAGCACGTTCATCTTTCACGTTTTTTTTTTCTCTGTACATAACCTGCAGGCTTTTTCTAGGATTTCGGGTTTTCGATCTGAAGGGAATTCGCGCCCTAGAATGGCCCTCCTGCATAACCTGTTTTCTTTTAAATCATCGATCTTGGCGACATACGCGACTGTGAAGTAAATGGCTTGATTTGTGGTTTTAGTTGTGGTTTCCGTTGTAATGCCACAGTGGAAAACCACAAGTCACGTCATTTACTTCGCAGTCGTGTATATGCCTTGCCAGAGAGGCACGTCAAAATGTTGTTTTCATAGTGCCACTCAGGAGACTGTGCTATAGTGCTACCAAGTAACAAAGCCTATACATCATAAGGCTGGTATTCAGTAGCCATTGTTCACTGAAGCGGGTGACAAGAGCCACGGAGTGGCAGAACGACAAAAAAAAAAAAAAGATAACATACCCTTTTTCAACCTTCTATTTACCCCAACCGGACCCTACATCACACAGGATTCATGTCCCTGTGTTCAATGATCCCCGTTCATCTGGATGATGAGTGGAAGCGGGAGTAGAGCATATCAGATGTAAACCACGGAATGGATGTAGGACTGCACGGGCACAGGGAACTGAGCTGTCCGCTTATTGTTGAGGACTTCATATTCTTGCCATTTTTCCTTGTCCACCCCAACCACCCAACCCCTTCCAGACACCCCTGCACCCTCCCACTTCGAAACACACAACATGGTGTCTGACACGCAGCCCACCGCACCACAGATGCCCAGCTGTGAGAACTGTGACAAGCCTGCACAGCTGCAGTGCGGGATCTGCACGGAGATGTTCTTCTGCGATTCAACTGCGTGCTATGACGCTTGCCACACAAGGAAACGTGACCGTGAGACACATCGCGCTTCTGTGACTGCGTACGGGACATCGTCGAAGTGTGCACATCACCCAGGCCAAGAGCTGTCCCTTGTCTGTGAAGACCCTGCGTGTGGTGACGCGTTGATCTGCTTGCGTTGTGCGTACGTCGGACATACGGGACACAAAACAGTTGACATCACGGACCACATGAAACGCCAGCGCAACATCCTCCACTCGCACGTGGCAGACCTGACAGCACAGCGGACTGATGCAGAGGAGAAGTGCCGTGTGCTTGAAGCACTCCCACACACAGAGGACACGTACAAAGACCTTCTCCTGCAGACACACGTCGGATATCTCGTGATGCGTGAGGATGTGTCGCGCAGCGAAGTCGTGTGTGAGGAGGAGTTGGCACGGAGCTTCCTCACACAGGCACTCAGTCGTGAAGGGGAGGTGTGTGCACTGAAGACGTTCGTTGCGAAGGCAGGACACGTGATTGCTGAGTGCGAGGCGGTGTGCCAGCTTGGGGACGACCAGGTGCTGCGTGCGGTCACAGAGTCGCAAGCCGTTGTGCGGAGCATCAACAGCATGGCAGCGAGTGGAGACCGCCGCCCGGTGGGTGCTGCAGACCCACACGCAACGTTTTCCCTGAAGCTGCCTGTTTCGAACGTTCACGATGCCCTCACCCTGAGGTGTGCGCTTGTTGTGTACGATGCCATTGCAGCACTTCGTGCGTTGGGTGAGACAACACTTACATCAGAAAGGTTGCAGCAGGTGACTGATCAAGGAAGTGATCCGAAGCTGGCTTGCTTGCTCCTGCAGGCAGGAGCTGCGACTGCGATTCCAGACAACTTCTTCTCGAATACGGATGTGATGTGCATTGATATCAGTAACGCATCTGCTGTGACTGCGATTGGGAACTGCTTTCTTAATCAATGCACGGCTTTGACCACACTCAACCTGAGTGGATTGCAAGGTGTCACCACGATTGAGAAGGCGTTCCTCAGCGGGTGCACATTGTTGACGACACTTGATCTGAGTGGATTGCAAGGTGTCACCTCGATTGGGAATGGGTTCCTCAGCAGGTGCACATCATTGTCGTCAGTTGATCTGAATGGATTACAAAGTGTCACCTCGCTTGGGCAGGGGTTCCTCTTCGACTGCGCATCGTTGACTACAGTTGATCTGAGTGCATTACAAGGTGTGACATCGTTTGAGAGCTCTTGGGGTCCTGGGTCCACGTTCTGCGACAAGTGCCCAGCTTTGAAGACCTTGCATGGAAAGGACAGGTGCAGCGATGTTGTACTCAACGAGCTACCACAATACTTACGTCGACCTATTTTGTTACCTGCATCTTTCGATTGAAAATTATATCTTAATCTTCTTTACCCGCATTTGCAGAACCAACAGAGTGCGTATTTTTACCGAGGTATCGGTGTTCTCAGTAGTGCTTGGTCTCATGCCATTCGTTAAATATTTGTTACTAGGGTAGGTTGTGACCGGGCTCCTAGCTTGGTTTTGAAAGAAGTGCCAAATCTGGGTCAAAAAGCATGCTTGTCTCTTTATTTTGATCGTTCTTGTTTTTGCATTGATGCCACACTTTAAACAACATGATCCTATTCGTATATTCCGAATTTCCCAGATCCCAGACGAAACTTGTCTGTAAGGGTATATGAAGCTGGTGTAGAGCACAGACGTGGGATGGAGGGGGGCTGTCACAGAGAGAGGTGAAAAGGGGGGGTACAAAAGGAAACAATATCATTTGTCAAATTCAATCGCGACAGAAACGTTCTTTGCACATTGCATGTCGCTAATATTTTTTTTTGGGTGAGCAGGGGTTTTGGGCTTTGGGGGGCTTGTCTTGACTTTTTTGGGATTTCCGAGCTCTACCCTCACTGTAGTGGGGTCATTTCGGAAAAATGGACTGTGAAAAAAGAAAACCGACGCACGAGTCTTTTATTGTAAACTGTTTTCTTCTCCGCCAACACACAAAAACACTTGACAGAAAAAACTTTTTCACACAAACGTCTTTTTCTGTCTACTCTCTGTTTTTTGTTCATCTTTTTTCAAAAAACATCCACAGTTTCTGTACTTCATTGAGCAACACAAAAAGGAAGACAAAATGGACGTAACCATCAAGGGGTACGACGACAACTTGTTCATGATCGAGGTGGGTGTGGATGACACAACGGAGACGATGCGGCAGAAGGTGGCGTCTGCAGTGGGGTTGGCTGAGGACAGCTTCCACATGGGCTTCGGAGGGAAGGACGAAGGAGACGACATCACGCAGCTGAGTGCTGGGGACACAATCATCCTCACGAAAGCTACGAAGTACGCAGCCCGAGCAGAGCTTCACGCGTTGGGTGAGACCGACATCACTGCAGAGCGGTTGGTGGAGGTGGAGGATCCTGAGGTGGCGTGTTTGCTTCTGCAGGCGGAGGTTGTGACTGTCATTCCTGATGACTTCTTGTCCGGTTCATCGTTAACGAGACTTGATCTGAGTGCTGTGTCGTGTGTGACGGAGGTTGGTGATAGCTTTCTGTACAGTTGTACAACGTTGACAAGCATCGACCTGTCAGGGTTGAGCAATGTGACGCGCATCGGTAGCTGCTTTCTCTCCGACTGCGACGGCTTAACCACTCTGGATCTTTCAGCACTCAGCAACGTGACAGATGTCGGCGATAGCTTTCTCGACGGCTGCGAAGGTTTAACCACTTTTGATCTTTCGCCACTCAGCAACTTGACGCGCATCGGTAGCTGCTTTCTCTCCGACTGCGAAGGTTTAACCACTCTGGATCTTTCGCCACTCAGCAGCGTGGCAGAAGTCGGCGATAGCTTTCTCCACGGCTGCAAATGTTTAACCACTCTGGATCTTTCGCCACTCAGCAACTTGACGCGCATCGGTAGCTGCTTTCTCTACGACTGCGAAGGTTTAACCACTCTGGATCTTTCGCCACTCAGCAACGTGACGCGCATCGGTACTTACTTTCTCTACGACTGCGAAGGCTTAACCACTCTGGATCTTTCGCCACTCAGCAACGTGACAGAATTCGGTAACCACTTTCTCAAGAACTGCAAAGGCTTAACCACTCTGGATCTTTCGCCACTCAGCAACTTGACGCGCATCGGTAGTTGCTTTCTCTCCGACTGCGAAGGTTTAACCACTCTGGATCTTTCGCCACTCAGCAGCGTGGCAGAAGTCGGCGATAGCTTTCTCCACGGCTGCAAATGTTTAACCACTCTGGATCTTTCGCCACTCAGCAACGTGACGCGCATCGGTACTTACTTTCTCTACTACTGCGAAGGTTTAACCACTCTGGATCTTTCGCCACTCAGCAACTTGACGCGCATCGGTAGTTGCTTTCTCTCCGACTGCGAAGGTTTAACCACTCTGGATCTTTCGCCACTCAGCAGGGTTAAGGTTGTTGGTTCGGACTTTCTTAGGAACTGCACTTCGTTGAAGAGTATTCACCTTACCGGCTGCAGCAGTGCTGTGTCCGACGCAGGAGTGAAGTGCAAGCTTAGCAAGCTTGTGGTTGAAGCACGTCCGAAACGAAGCAGAGACGAATCCCCCCAGCAAGCACACAAACGGCAGAGACACGCACAATGACGATGAGGTGTTCTGCATAACGGGCTTCCTCAAGTCGCTCTTCCAACGAAAGCAGACATGGTGGCAGTTTAGTGAGGACACATCAGTTGGAAAATGTTTGTTTAATGTTGATTCAGGGCTCTCAAGATCCTCCACGAAAAAAGCAGAATTTTCGAAATGAGGAGGATTCGTTTTTGCAAAAAAAACCCCCCAAAAAAAAATTTTTCCCCCGCAACAAGCGGTCGTCGCGCGCTTCGCGCGCGCCTCCCTGACAGCCACAGAGCGGAGAGGCGGGTCAATTTTGCGAGATAACAAAAAACGGAAATCTAATCCTTTCTCTTGCACCGTGCGCTCCACGAACCGTACAAAACCAATACGTCTTCCAGAAGCAGGGGCTGATGCAACGGCGGGTAATTTTTTTTAAATGGAAAAAATTTTGCAGCTTTGGTCACGTTGCATTTTTTGGCTGCAAAATACAAGGGTATCCAAAGACATTGCCAACTATTTTTTTGCGGAGCAAAAAAATAATATAAATGGCGCCGCAGGCGAAAAAAAATTGGGGTACGGTGTAAAAATGCTTCCTTTTACACTACAGAATCACTCAACGAACCCTTTTTTTGAGTAGCAAAAAATGAAAATGGCGCCGCAAGCAAATTTTTTTTAAGGTGCAGCCCTGGACGGTGCATACAGGCTCGGGAAAATATTGGCTCCCTCGGGGGAGACAAAGTGACCCCCCACTATAAAACCCCTAGGAGGATAATCCTCCACCCGAGCCCGCCAAAAAAAAAAAACAAGTAATTGCTATCGGAAAAAAAACGGGGTGTGCTGTGGTTATGGGAGGACCCACACTCCTGAACACCGCCCTGTAGAAATAATCTACACTCTGCTCTTCTGCAGGTATGCGAAAACGCTGCCACAACCACTGGGACGCCTGCACTTGAAACGTTCAAGAACGGGGGCTGTCATCCTCAGACTCCCTCTTCGTCCAGTACCATTTGCTCGATGGATGGTCGGCATGTTCCAGCTCGTTGTCGTCCACAGCCTCCCACTCATCGTCGCCGGAGGAGGAGTGTGCAAGGAACACAGACGACTAACTGTCGTCGATCACACCATGCGCATCAGCACCACCCAGCAAAGCGCCAGGCTGCTATGTTGGTTGCGAAAATCGCGCGGGTTTTCCCACAGCACACCTCGTTTTTTTTCTTAGCAATTCCTTGTTTTGTTGTTGTTGTTTTCCACACACCTTCCTTCAACCCTTGTAGGATCAGTTGCTATTTTTTTCTAGAAAACTTGAAATTACACATTTCAAGAGAACAAATTAAAAAGGGTCCTTATTTGCATTTTTGGGATCCGCCCGTGCAGTGGTGGGGTCAATCTCGAAAATTGGACAATTTTTTGACCACTTAAATTTTGAGAAATATGAGCCCGGTTGCTTATACGTGGGGCCCATTTTCGGCCAAAATTTTCCTCAAAATCTGGTTTTGTAAAATTGACCCTTTACTCCCCCCCCCACATCGATTTCAATACTATACCTTACTTCACCTACGGTTGCCCTTACAGGGGGGTGAAGGAAGGTAAGTTGAAAAGGGTCCTTATTTGCATTTTTGGGATCCGCCCGTGCAGTGGTGGGGTCAATCTCGAAAATTGGACAATTTTTTGACCACTTAAATTTTCAGAAATATGAGCCCGGTTGCTTATACGTGGGGCCCATTTTCGGCCAAAATTTTCCTCAAAATCTGGTTTTGTAAAATTGACCCTTTACTCCCCCCCCACATCGATTTCAATACTATACCTTACTTCACCTACGGTTGCCCTTACAGGGGGGTGAAGGAAGGTAAGTTGAAAAGTGGAGGAAATCCTCCACCAAAAAAGCCTGAAAAAAAAAAAAAAAAAGCCCCTGGAGGAAATATCCTCCCCTACGTGGAGGATCTTGAGAGCACTGATGTTGATGAGGGTAGCATCGGTTTGTAATGTGGTCCACGTTTTTGTGGGAATTGTCAAGATCTTGCACAAGGATGAAGATTTGGACTGTGTGAAATGTTTGTCTTTTTTGCCTTGTCGGGTGTGTGCACTGTATGATTTAAACAACTGTGGATCTGCAGGTACGTGCTCTGATGTTTATTCAGTGTGGTGTGTTGTGGTTTTGTTATGTTTTTACGCTTTTTTACGTTAGTAGAAGAAGGGACCTTGCGAACATTCTTTCGCAGGTGGGTACAAGCTGTCACCGTGGCACTCAGCTACGGTGCAGAAGAGGCAGTAGGGCAGACCAACTACCAAAGGTGGGGTCTGTGCTAGAGGGAAGGGGTTACGTTTTCAGGGTGTGTGCACTGTACGTGAGAGCCCGGATTATGCCAAGGACCTGGCCTCTAATCACCCCCTTCGCACATGGCCCACGGCGGTACAGGATGAGTGCCACGTCGCTGAACTGCTGGAAGCCGTCAGCGACGCTCTGGTGGGCGTGGATCTTGGGGAGGACAGTGAGCGGCAGGACGGCGACTGCGACCTTTTCTGGAGATGGTGGCCGAGGATGTGGATAGTGCGATACTGCTGGCCGAAGAGGAGCGGATTGGGGTGTGCGCAGCGTATACGTATGAGTCTGTCGCTCCACGACCGATTGCGCGGACATGCACAGCACCATTGGATCCTCCCGTCAACCAGGGTCAACTACGACGTGATCAAACCAGCGCTCAACCCGTGGGAGAACTGGGTGTTCACTCAGTACACCTCTCAACCTTTACTGCAATGTGGTTCCTCGCACAGGAGCCGGATCTCCTACTGCCTGTCGCAGGAGGATGTGGGTGGTCTGCTGGCGAAGGGGATCATCCGGCAGGTGTCCGCCATCCCGAAAATCTCCCTGGGTCTTTTCAAGATCCAGAAGAAAAACGGGTGTGCGCGCCTGCTGGTGGATGGAAGGGGCTTCGACTTGCGCTCCGCACCGGTGCTCCCCCCGATCACGCCAATGCTGGGTGATCTGGAAGATTTTGTCCGCCGCCACCGCTGGTTCACCACCCTTGACTTCCTTGGCTACTTCTACCAACTAGAGGTCAGCGAAGCCCTGGGGAGTAAACTGGGCATCCGCACGCAGCACGGAAATTTTGTGTTCCGGGTGGCGATGACTACGTGTGCCCTCCCTCGCTTGGCCAACGTCGCGTCGCGTAGCCTAGCCATCTACGACGATGTGGCCATTGGTGGGGATACTTTGCGAGAGGTCAGGGACTTGCGTGCGCGTTTCCTCGGGGTCCTGGATGCGGCGAACGTGGTGTGCCGAGATGACAAGGGGTTGATGCCGACCACTGGAGGGGTCTTTGATGGGGTGCTTCTCAACCTCTCCGAGAAGACGCTGGGTCTCGATCCTGAGTGGGTCAGCAAACTTGCAGCCAACCCCGCCCAAAAGACGTTGACGTGTCGTGCTGCGGCCCATCATCTGGGGTGCATCCGATGGGCGTGCCACGTGATGCGTGCGCCGATGGCTGTTTTCCCTCTTCTCGCCCGCCTGTCCAGACACATCGGCGTTCACTGTGGCAAGCTGGCCGACTGGGACATGTCACTACGCTTGACGGACCCAATAATCGTCGAGTTTCGTGCTGCAGAAACATGGCTGGCGACGTGCGCGCCCCGTAGAGTGCAACAGGATGGCATGTGTGGTCCGACGCGAGCGACCAGGGTGGAGCGATGGCGCTGTTGGACCCTCTCGCCCGAACAGTGGTGTTCCGTTTCTCTTGGAGGTGGGCCGAGGTTTTGTGCATGTGTGCGCCGCCGGTTCCGATCCGCAGACGAGAATTAATTGCTGCGCTGCTGGCGACGGCTGTGGCGGACCGACTGGCCCCTCCAGGACAATGCTTGTCGGTTTTTCACGACAACAGCACTGCGGAGGCGCGTCAGCGCAAGATGTGTTCCCCCCATCCTGCGGAGGACAGAGTGATTGCTTTGCTGTTGAATGCCCTCACCCGTCGGCGTCACGTGGAAACGCACCTCGTGGGGACGAGGTACCTGGTACTATGGTACTATGGTACTATGGTACTATGGTACTATGGTACTATGGTACTATGGTACTATGGTACTATGGTACTATGGTACTATGGTACTATGGTACTATGGTACTATGGTACTATGGTACTATGGTACTATGGTACTATGGTACTATGGTACTATGGTACTATGGTACTATGGTACTATGGTACTATGGTACTATGGTACTATGGTACTATGGTACTATGGTACTATGGTACTATGGTACTATGGTACTATGGTACTATGGTACTATGGTACTATGGTACTATGGTACTATGGTACTATGGTACTATGGTACTATGGTACTATGGTACTATGGTACTATGGTACTATGGTACTATGGTACTATGGTACTATGGTACTATGGTACTATGGTACTATGGTACTATGGTACTATGGTACTATGGTACTATGGTACTATGGTACTATGGTACTATGGTACTATGGTACTATGGTACTATGGTACTATGGTACTATGGTACTATGGTACTATGGTACTATGGTACTATGGTACTATGGTACTATGGTACTATGGTACTATGGTACTATGGTACTATGGTACTATGGTACTATGGTACTATGGTACTATGGTACTATGGTACTATGGTACTATGGTACTATGGTACTATGGTACTATGGTACTATGGTACTATGGTACTATGGTACTATGGTACTATGGTACTATGGTACTATGGTACTATGGTACTATGGTACTATGGTACTATGGTACTATGGTACTATGGTACTATGGTACTATGGTACTATGGTACTATGGTACTATGGTACTATGGTACTATGGTACTATGGTACTATGGTACTATGGTACTATGGTACTATGGTACTATGGTACTATGGTACTATGGTACTATGGTACTATGGTACTATGGTACTATGGTACTATGGTACTATGGTACTATGGTACTATGGTACTATGGTACTATGGTACTATGGTACTATGGTACTATGGTACTATGGTACTATGGTACTATGGTACTATGGTACTATGGTACTATGGTACTATGGTACTATGGTACTATGGTACTATGGTACTATGGTACTATGGTACTATGGTACTATGGTACTATGGTACTATGGTACTATGGTACTATGGTACTATGGTACTATGGTACTATGGTACTATGGTACTATGGTACTATGGTACTATGGTACTATGGTACTATGGTACTATGGTACTATGGTACTATGGTACTATGGTACTATGGTACTATGGTACTATGGTACTATGGTACTATGGTACTATGGTACTATGGTACTATGGTACTATGGTACTATGGTACTATGGTACTATGGTACTATGGTACTATGGTACTATGGTACTATGGTACTATGGTACTATGGTACTATGGTACTATGGTACTATGGTACTATGGTACTATGGTACTATGGTACTATGGTACTATGGTACTATGGTACTATGGTACTATGGTACTATGGTACTATGGTACTATGGTACTATGGTACTATGGTACTATGGTACTATGGTACTATGGTACTATGGTACTATGGTACTATGGTACTATGGTACTATGGTACTATGGTACTATGGTACTATGGTACTATGGTACTATGGTACTATGGTACTATGGTACTATGGTACTATGGTACTATGGTACTATGGTACTATGGTACTATGGTACTATGGTACTATGGTACTATGGTACTATGGTACTATGGTACTATGGTACTATGGTACTATGGTACTATGGTACTATGGTACTATGGTACTATGGTACTATGGTACTATGGTACTATGGTACTATGGTACTATGGTACTATGGTACTATGGTACTATGGTACTATGGTACTATGGTACTATGGTACTATGGTACTATGGTACTATGGTACTATGGTACTATGGTACTATGGTACTATGGTACTATGGTACTATGGTACTATGGTACTATGGTACTATGGTACTATGGTACTATGGTACTATGGTACTATGGTACTATGGTACTATGGTACTATGGTACTATGGTACTATGGTACTATGGTACTATGGTACTATGGTACTATGGTACTATGGTACTATGGTACTATGGTACTATGGTACTATGGTACTATGGTACTATGGTACTATGGTACTATGGTACTATGGTACTATGGTACTATGGTACTATGGTACTATGGTACTATGGTACTATGGTACTATGGTACTATGGTACTATGGTACTATGGTACTATGGTACTATGGTACTATGGTACTACACGGCGGGGTCCGCACACCCCGAGGGTCCGTAAAACGGCATGTTAGGAGGGTCCCTCTTTACGGAGTGTCATTACGTACCCTAGGGTACGTAATTACGGACCCTAGGGTCCGTAATTACGTACCCTAGGGTACGTAATTACGTACCCTAGGGTCCGTAATTACGGAGCCTCCCAGGGAAAGGGACTCTCGAAAAATTTTTTTTGCCCCCGTTTAGGGCTAATTTCGACGATTTGAGGCCATTAAAAGCAAAATTTGGCACTTTTGAGCATCTGTGGGGGTCTAAAACGCAGTTTAGAGTACCACAATTTTTAGTGGGTTTTACCGAAAACAAGTCAATTTTTGGTCCGAAAAAAAAATTTTTTTGACATCACAAAATTGCCCTTGGTGGGACTATGTGTCCTCAATGCTGGGCGAAAAATGCAAATATAGCTATTTTTAACTTTCACACACAATTTTAACGGGTTTTACCTGTGTACCTGTGTACAGCTTATTTGTTGTGAAAGACATCTTCCACCATGCATTGAGGAGGGTAAGACAGTGGTCGCAGTTTGTACTTGATAGCATTACAACATTTAACTTCTCCACGGGGGTCTTGGGCCGTTCACTCGGTTATACCTTGACCAGCGGAAGAGGCCTTTTTGGTCTCTAGAATATCCGGTCTTCCCGAACGGAGGCGCACTTTGTGTGTTACTACGACCTGGCAATTTCCAGCAGTAGGTTAAGTAATCTTTCTTGTAAATTGTTGGATCATTATCTCCTCAGTGCATGAATGCCCCACGTGACTGGACACTTTTGTGTTTGTCATGTGGAGCTGTGGTTGCTTTTTCACGACTTTTTTCCTTGTACACCAGTGTATCGTGTACCGGGGTACTGGGCCGAAAATACACCAGTACCCAGGTGCCTGGGTGCCCAGACACACCACTGTACCCAGAATCCAGTCTCCCACCCAGAAAACCTACTCATACACCAGAAAAGTGAAAATAGCTACTCGACCAGAAAAGTAGCTGGGAAAAGTTCAGAAAAAGCCAGAAAATTTCAACAAAATGCATTTTTAGGTTCTCGAAGACACTGGGTACTGGGTACTGGGTACTGGGTACTGGGTACTGGGTACTGGGTACTGGGTACTGGGTACTGGGTACTGGGTACTGGGTACTGGGTACTGGGTACTGGGTACTGGGTACTGGGTACTGGGTACTGGGTACTGGGTACTGGGTACTGGGTACTGGGTACTGGGTACTGGGTACTGGGTACTGGGTACTGGGTACTGGGTACTGGGCACCCAGAGAAAGCACCTTAAAAGCAGCGAAGGCGCAGGTTACGGGGAAGACAAGGTATGTAATTATGTTTAACTTTCAGTTACTAGTGAAGATTGAACAAAAAAATGCCGCATGTTTCAACTTGTTCGTGTTTTCAACTCGAAATAAACGCGTAATGTTCACACTATTAAATAGCTATTTTTTTACGCACCAATCATTTTGTGTCACCTCATGACATGAAGGAGGAAATAGAAACAAAGCATTTTGAACACACTTGCGGTTCTGGGGACGAACCGCGCTGCAGAGCCACTCCTCAGGTCGAGGTGTGTGCGTTTCACCACAACCTCTCCCATGGGTTTTATCGTGTGATGAGTGTTACGTTTCTATTTGGTTCCACAGGCGCTCGTTACCTGCTTCACATAATTCACCTCGCTTCACTCGAACCATTTGTGCAGCAGGTCACTCTCTCGACCTGTAGCGTGGAAAAAATCTATCTTATTTCACGGCAATAAATAGCCTTTTTTATTAACCTCACCTTTCCCGACTACTACGTTTGTATACCATAACTTAATCACACCCCACATTTACACTTATCACAGGATCGTGAAGTCTGAACTGCACCCGCGATTGCGATGAGAAGCTTCACCGCGGTCCGACATTCAACAACTCAAAATCTACCCGCATCAATCTATTCTGAGTTTGCGGACGAAGATCTGGGTGGAGGGGGGTGGGTACACTTAGTCAGTCACTGCTATAGCCATTAACCAAGGGAGCATAGCTAGTGCAAGAAATTCGACTTTGGAAACCTTCCGGAAAGTCTGTCCTCTGCTTGCGGAGGACTAGACACAAGAAAATATTGCGTTCCCCCAGAAAACCAGTGCACAATTTACACTCCTTGTGGGTGGTCTTGTTGCCTTTTTGGTCAACAGTAATTTTGGCCCAGGCATGCTCTTGAAGCATGACAATTTAGTGTGTATGGGGCAGGGTGTTGTTTTGTTCTGAATTCTCTTTGTTATAACATCTAAGTCAATCGCGGGTGGTGGTTTGTGTAGCGTGAGGCACTCTTTTTAGCAAACTTCCTGCGGCTGCTAAAGTGTTATTTCTTCGGATTTAACAACGTACAGCGTAACATAGTGGATTAGCCTGGTCGACACAACCTTTGATAGCTATGGGATAACCAACCCCCTTCGACCCCTCGTGGGTTCACTGAACAAGCCCTAGTGGTAGTTAAACGCGATTGACATTTACATTCCTAAAGATGAAAGAACAAGACAACACTTCTGTACCCGCGCATCAAAATTGTGGAAAACTTTGCACCCCAAACACCCTCAACAACGCCCGCCAAAAGGCGCCCCTTGTTGCTGGGACTTGGTTCTCATTGATACACTGCACAGCAGGCATTCCTCTGAGTCCAACGCAGTTTGGCCTGTCTGCAGCGTTGCACCGAAGGTGCACGAAGACAGGGTCTGGTGGTAAATTTTGCGTCTCGCATTCCCTCAGGGAAGTTTAAAAACTCTTGAGCTCGGTTTGTTGTCAAAGACATATTCCACCATGTATTGAGGAGGGTAAGACAGTGTTCGCAGTTTGTACTTGATAGCATTACAACATTTAACTTCTCCACGGGGGTCTTGGGCCGTTCACTCGGTTATACCTTGACTACCGGAAGATATTCTTGAGGCCTTTTTGGTCTCTAGAATATCCGGTCTTCCCGAACGGAGGCACACTTTGTGTGTTACTACGACCTGGCAACTCCAGCAGTAGGTTAAGTAATCTTTCTTGTAAATTGTTGGATCATTATCTCCTCAGTGCATGGTGGAAGACGTCTTTGACAACTAACCGAGCTCACGACTTTTTTCGGTATGTAACTTGGGATAGGCCCACATGATCATGGTCTATCATGTGGTACCTGTGTACCACTCGGTTTGCTCCCAGGGCTTTTCGACCAGCAGTCACACATCCAAACAGTGATTTCCCACCTTAGACCACGTAATTACGTACCCTAGGGTCCGTAATTACGGACCCTAGGGTACGTAATTACGGACCCTAGGGTCCGTAATTACGGACCCGGGTCCGCACTTGAGGGTCCGTAATGAGGGTCCGTAAAATTTACGGACCCTCGGGTGTGTGGACCCCGCCGTGTATGGTACTATGGTACTATGGGGGGGGGGGGGGGTGTATGTGTGTTTTTTGGGTGTCCTGGTCGCGATAGTTTTCGCGAACTTTCCTGCAGTCAACGCAGGGAAAGAACAATCAACGATGTGATACAGGATATGGGTGGTTCAGTGATTCCACAGAACCAACACCATTGATGTGTCTCAACCAAAACAAAATCAAACAAAAAAGAGAGAGTTTTTGAAGTAAGGAAAGAAAACTGCTAACACACAACAACACTTGACAGAGAAAAACATTTTTTCCGAGTATGCAATACGTCTGGAAATGAAAGACGCGCTCGTCGGTTGTCATGAGTTTTACCGTTTCCCCTTCCCCCTCTTGTGCTCCACCTCACCGTACTTCAGGATGCCGGGTTTTCGGGGTTTTCGGTACTTTAAAAGTGAAGAGGAGTCATCTGCGGAGTGCAGGCGGTTTTCACAAAGGGCATTTCAATATGTGCTAAAGGGCGTTTGAAGTACGGACGAGGATGGATGCGGTCAACAAACAACAAACAACGAATAAATAAAGAAGGGGGGGTATTTCATTTCCACGTTTTTTTGCTGTTCTGCTCCTTTTTTAATACAAATTTTGGTCACTACCACAAGTGAGTTGCTCAACAAAATAAAAAATGGAACTGTCCACTTTAACCGCCCCATCTAAGTTCAAAAAGGACCCAACTGGGTTCAATAACCCGCATGGAACCAGTACTTGCGTCGCCGATGAACTTACCTGTCAATTGCTGGGCTCTCCTGCACACTGTTGCGGATGTGAGGTGCTGCGCGTCTTGTCTGCGTGTGTTCCCATCTTTCTCCTCCACACGCTGCCACCACCACAACCACACAAACAGAGCGACACAAAAATATGGATCTGAATGTCTCGTCCTTTTCCGACGAGACGTACGTGATTGAGATGGGTGCAGATGACACAGCGGAGGACATGCGGCGGAAGGTGGCGTCTGCAGTGGGGCTGCCTGAAGACAGCTTTGGGATGAGTTTCGGAGATGAAGCGATGGAAGAAGGAGCGGACATGACGCAGCTGAGTGCTGGCGACACAATTATCCTCACGAAATCCAAGAAGTTCGAAGCCATAGCCGAGCTTCACGCGTTGGGCGAGACAGACCTGTCTGCACAGAGGCTGGAGACTGTGCGGGAGCCTGCGGTAGCGTGTTTGCTTCTGCAGGCGGAGGTGGCGACTGCCATTCCTGATAAGTTCTTGCGGGGTTCGTCGTTAACGCGACTTGACCTGAGTGCTGTGTCGACTGTCACGCAGGTTGGGAATGACTTCCTCGAAGGGTGCAGCAGCTTAACTTCTATTGATATATCTTCTTTAAGCCGCACCGTGGTCCTCGGCGACAACTTCCTTCGTGGATGCAGCAGCCTGACCGCCATCGATTTGTCTTCATTCAACAATTTGATAAGCATCGGTGACTGCTTCCTTCATGATTGCTCCTCTTTGGCCACTATTAGCTTGCCGTCGCTAAGCAATATCACGACCATTCGGGGATGCTTTCTGAGTCGCTGCGGGAGCCTGACAGCTGTCGACCTGTCTTCACTCCACAACGTCACGCACATAGGAAACTACTTCCTGGGCAGATGCACCAGCGTCAGGAGCATCGATCTCTCGTCTCTACGAATGTTGAGGAAGGTTGGGAACTACTTCCTGTTCCAATGCCGCAGCCTGACCGAGGTCGATGTGTCGTCGCTGTGCAATGTGAAGGCACTGTCGGGCTGCTTCATGCAGGACTGCAGCAGCCTCACAGCCATCGACCTCTCGCCCCTCCACAGTGTCACGAACATCTGCGAAAGCTTCCTAGCAAGGTGCAGCAGCTTGACCGAGATAGACCTCTCAGCCCTCCACCGTGTTGCACGCGTTGCACAGACAAGATTTCTTTTGGGTTGCGAAGGTTTGAAAAGAATACATCTGACTGGGTGCAGTGGTGCTGTGGCGCGCGCTGTCAAGGATGCAGAGCTGAGTGAGTTTGTACAGGACCGCCCAAAACGGAGCAGAGACGGCGAAGACCCTCTCCACACACACAAACGGCAGAGACTGTTGCAGTGACGAAGTGTTGCCCCCTCAACCTCAACTTTGACACCGTAGGCAGGACAGTGTAGACTGAACACATGGCATTGTGGCTGGTCAGTCAGGTAGGTGCTCGTCCGATTCGTGCAGATGTAACTCTATCAGAACCATGAAGTATGCGAACCTAGACATCGGCAGGTGTGCGGGTCCCACCCTGAACGCAACCAAAAACGCGACCAAATAGCAACGTGAACGACAAAAACTGCAGACCGCCGTGTGCGACGCGAAGCCTGTTGGCCTCCAGGTGCTTGCGTGAAGCGTCAACTACTGGGACCTTGACGCAGTGCCTCTTTGCTCCTTTCTTAGTTAACAAGACTCTATCTCCCCGACAAAAAGAGAACCCCCTCCTTTCCAAACCCCATTTCTTAACCCTTTCTTTATTTCCTTGAGCATGTGTGTGTGCATGAGAGGCACCCGAAATTCATCTGACAAGTTTTCTTTTTCTTTTTCTGCTCCAAACAGCAGTAGCAGTAATACGTTCTCAAAACTCAACAGAAAGTGTTTTTTCTTCTACACCCACACACAGCCTCCACAGATCATCAAACACAGAGTAAATAAATAAAGAGAGAAGCAGAAGAGAGCGCAAAGACCAAAGGATGTCGGCACTTCGTGCAGGCGTGGTTGCGATGCTGGCTGCCAGTGTTGTGGAGGCGCACATCTCTGCCGTGTGCTCATCTGTTTCGTCGACACAGCCGGGCTACGTCACCCTGTGGCTGGCCACTTACCACAGCACACAGGAGAATGAACGTGGTGTTGTCCACGTGCGAACTCCGTCAGGGGTGAACAGCAGCAGTACAGCCGTGTATTGCAAACCACCCAATCGCCTAGTGTACACACCTGTGGACAACGTCGTTTCGGCCCTAGAGCACTGCGGGTACACAAAGGATTTTGATGGTGAAAGTGTGCACTCCTTCCCAAGTGGCAGCTCTGTGACGTGCCACGGGAGCTATGGATCCAGAGCGCAGGGAAGTGACACTGTGCCCACATGTTCCACAAACCTAGACACATGGTATTCGATGATCATCCCGTCCGATGAAGTCGGCGACCACGAGGTCTGGATAGAGGGTGCAGGTTGGCCACTGAAGCCCAGCGGCAATTCTGGACACCCGTGCAGGATGAGCTCCAGCGTGCACGTGGACATTGCGTTTCACGTTGGCACCTGCGGGACCATTCCCGATTATGACAACCTGAACACGGAGGAGTGCAGGGGGAACAGAACCTTCTTCATTGGGGAGTCTTGCGACGCAGAATGTGATGTGGGGTACCGCAGGGACGGGGTGCTGCAGTGTGAGGAGGGGGCAGACACCAACGACACGGGTGTGTGGTCCCAAAACTTTTCCTGTGTGCCGTTCACGACAGCTGAACCTACCGCTGTACCCACAGCAGTTCCAACAAGGGAACCCACCGCCTCACCTCCCACAGACACGCCACCCACACGTGTGCCAGGAACTTACACCACCTGCAACAACCTGACAGTCTTTGACAACGACACTACAACAGGCCAGGTGAGCTTCTTGAACTACGGAAACCGCGAATCCGAATGCTGGAAGATTGAATGTGACACTGCTGTGGTCATCACGTGGACTTCGTTCAGCACTGAGCGCAACTACGACTACATGACCATCAGCACCGAAGTACAGGAGGACGTCTACCAGCAAGTGTACCGTTACGCTGGTTCGTTGTCTTCGGGGACAGAGCACACATGGGCTGGGCCACTGTTCATGCAGTTCACCACTGACGGGTCTGTGACGTACCCAGGCTTTGAGTTCGACTTCTTCTGCACCGAGCCCACCGAAGCACCACCGACAGCAGTGCCGACACCAGCCCCACCAACAGCAGAACCCACAGCCTCACCTCCCACAGACGTGCCACTCACACGTGTGCCAGGAATTTACCTCGCCTGCAACAACCTGACAGTCTTTGACAACGACACTACAACAGGCCAGGTGAGCTTCTTGAACTACGGAAACCGCGAATCCGAATGCTGGAAGATTGAATGTGACACTGCTGTGATCATCACGTGGACTTCGTTCAGCACCGAGCGCAACTACGACTACATGACCATCAGCACCGAATTATTTAAGGGCTACTACAAGCAAGTGTACCGTTACGCTGGTTCGTTGTCTTCGGGGACAGTGCACACATGGGATGGGCCACTGTTCATGCAGTTCACCACTGACGGGTCTGTGACGTACCCAGGCTTTGAGTTTGACTTCGTCTGTGCAGATCCCACCGAAGCACCGCCAACAGCAGTGCCGACACCAGCCCCACCAACAGATGTGCCTGCAACACGTGTGCCATACGTTCAGCCTGAGTGTGTGGCGGTTGACACTGTGACAAAACCCTGCGGTTCATTGGTGTCACGTGCATGTGCCTACGAGGTGAAGCATCCTGCACGCCTGCTGTCTGTGGCATTCTCTGGTGACGGAAGCCGTGTGGCAACAGGAGCTGCAGACCGTGTTGTGCGTGTGTTCTCTGCACGGACGGGTGTGCAGATGGCGCAGCTGGGCTGTGCGGACGGCTTCAAGGTGTACGACATTGCGTTCTCGCCCAACAACAGCCTGGTGGCGCTTGCTGGGGAGGGCGGGCGTGTGGTTGTGTGCGACGCTGCGACAGGTGTGCTGGAGGCAACCCTGGTGGACCTCAGCCATTCGCGGGGCAGACCTGTGACGAGCGTGCAGTTCTCGGACAACGGGCGCTACGTGGTGAGCGGGGGCGGGAGCGACCCGCACACACGTGTGTTTGACCTGCTTGCGTCGGACGTGGCGGACCCCTCCACTGTGATCCAGCGCCACGCACGCGGCGCTGCCTTCGACACTGTTGGGAACTTCCTCGCCACTGTGTGGGGCACGGAAGTCGGCGAGGTGACAAGTGTGTGGAGTCTGAGCGGCAGCGGCACCGTGTCTGTGTCGGAGGTGCCGTCTGTGCGTGTGCGTGTGAAGGCGCTGGCGTTCTCCCGCGATCAGGAGCTCATGCGTGGCATGGAGGACGGGTGGGTCCGTGTGACGAGGTGGTCTGGGGGCAGCATTGCCGTGGGCCACGCAGTGGAGCACTTTGCTGTCGAGATGCCGTCGGGTGTGGTGCACGACAGCAGGTACAGCCGTGACGGGTCGCTGCTGGCTGCTGTGGGCGAGGGTGACGTGATGGTGTGGAGCAAGAGCGGGACCCTGGTTGCGGACCTGCTCGGACACTCTGCGGCAGTGGTGGCGCGTGTGGCCTTTGCTCCCGACAGCGCACGTCTGGCAACTGCGAGCTCCGACGGCACTCTGATAGTGTGGACACTGTGAGCAGAGACCCGATATTGTGAGAGTTCTGTGTGTGCCCGTACCGTGCGTTTTGCTGTTGTCAAATTGCGGCCTCCGTTGCAACGGTTGCTACTAGTAGATTTTGTTTGTTTTATTTTATTTTGTTTTGTTTTGTTTCTCCCATGGAGGTTGCCCCATACCAGGACACATGCCACATGCCACATGCCACATGCCACATGCCACATGCCACATGCCACATGCCACATGCCACATGCCACATGCCACATGCCACATGCCACATGCCACATGCCACATGCCACATGCCACATGCCACATGCCACATGCCACATGCCACATGCCACATGCCACATGCCACATGCCACATGCCACATGCCACATGCCACATGCCACATGCCACATGCCACATGCCACATGCCACATGCCACATGCCACATGCCACATGCCACATGCCACATGCCACATGCCACATGCCACATGCCACATGCTAAGAAAAAGCCAAAAGGCGAGCTGGACGTGTGCAATTTTTATTTTGAGTTAAGACTGGTGTATATAAGTCAAACTTATTGTTTTGTCAGAGAAATTGGCACTGAAAAAATGCAACTTGCAATCAGTGTTCCTGCATTTCTAAGAACGCAGGAAAAACGGTTCACTTTGGCACTCTCCACAAAAAAATTAAAAGAAAGGATGGACAAAAAAAATGAGTACTGGGTGCGCACATCTTTTTGGCGATTTTTTCATCGCTGTTTTTGATTATTCTTAAAAACTATGTGCCCCCGGTGTCGTGCAGATTCAGGCATTTCCCCCCCTCAATTTTTGTTCTTTTATTTTTCATCATTCATTCCCCCCATTGTTTCAGATTTCCCCCCTGCGGAAATTGAGGGTGTCTGGTATTCCCTGTTCGTCCTTTCGTTTCTCCCCTTTTTTTCCCCCCTCCCAGGTGCCCCCCTCCCTACTCCAGCACTTTCGCGTGGTACCTGAACAGTAGCGGGGATCACCTGACCTCTCCAGCAAATTGACACCGCGTGAGGTTCCCCCCCCTTAAGAATTCTCTTTAGTTTTTTTGCTTCTTTTGTTGGTGAGGGTTCAGAAAACCCAAGAAAAAGGTCAAGGTTTTGCTGGGATGCCTTGGTGTTGTTGCCACTGCAAATTTATAGTGATTCCCCTCTAACACCCCTCGCCATGCAGACGCCGCGAGGGTCTTAGAGTAAGTGCTACGAAGTCTGGTTCAGCTGTCCCTTTTGTGCTGCTCACCCATACCTTTTTTGAGGGATTTATCGTTGTTTCGTTTAAAAAAACAATGGAGATTGCACAAACTGTGGCAACACAACCTGAGGCAACTACACTACTCAAACAATTTAGGGTAGTGTAACTTTTTCGGTCTGTTACCGTTATTTTGGTGTTCGAAAAATCCGGCGGGCGGCGGAGAAAAAAAGTTATGAAGAAAAAAAAGTTTTACCAGGGGGAAAAAAGTTATGAAGAGATTTTCTTACATTTTTCCAGAGTTTCCTTCACAGTAAAATCCTTATTTTCGTGACGTGTAGCTTGTTTTCTGTTACGTGTAGCATTTTGTGTCTTCTCATTATCATGTTGCCTGGGTACCTAGGTTCCTGGACACCGGGTGTCTAGGTACCAGAAAGTTATAGGTACTACAGTGTACAGTGTACAGTGTACAGTGTACAGTGTACAGTGTACAGTGTACAGTGTACAGTGTACAGTGTACAGTGTACAGTGTACAGTGTACAGTGTACAGTGTACAGTGTACAGTGTACAGTGTACAGTGTACAGTGTACAGTGTACAGTGTACAGTGTACAGTGTACAGTGTACAGTGTACAGTGTACAGTGTACAGTGTACAGTGTACAGTGTACAGTGTACAGTGTACAGTGTACAGTGTACAGTGTACAGTGTACAGTGTACAGTGTACAGTGTACAGTGTACAGTGTACAGTGTACAGTGTACAGTGTACAGTGTACAGTGTACAGTGTACAGTGTACAGTGTACAGTGTACAGTGTACAGTGTACAGTGTACAGTGTACAGTGTACAGTGTACAGTGTACAGTGTACAGTGTACAGTGTACAGTGTACAGTGTACAGTGTACAGTGTACAGTGTACAGTGTACAGTGTACGGTGTACGGTGTACGGTGTACGGTGTACAAGAAAACACTCGTGAAGGAAAACGACTTTTCTCTCGAGAAAAAATTGCTTACTCACCAAGTGATCGTGAGGTGCCATAGGTCTGGGCCCTGTACAGCCCCACCCACATCTTTCCTATAGAACCTCTTCATAACTTTTTTCCCTAGGTACTTTCTACATAACTTTTTTTTTTTGGTTTTCAAAAAATCCGGCGGGCGGTAACGGTAACAGGCTGAAAAAGTTACACTACCCTTATCAAAAAAAAATAACAATAGAATCCTTCCTTTCCCACTACTTGGTAAGCCTTGGAGATCAGATGTATCTTTGAAGCAACAGGGATTCAGCAGAATTCAGCAGGACAGCTCCGTGCACTTCTATATTTTTTTATACCCCCCCCCTTTTGTTACGTCAACAGAATATGTGGAATTATTATTTAGACCTCTCCCCTCTTTTTGTGCCTGATTGATAACAGATTTAAATTTCTATTTGCCTTTCAAAATAACCCTTTTTTGTGCACCGACCTCGTTTCTGCTGCAGATTGACCCCTCTGCTGTGTTTCTGGCACCACCCGATACTGTGCACGTTGCCGGCACAGCACACCCGACAACACCACCCAACGCCTTCCTTCGATCTCTTCTGTGATCGACCCCCCTCCCCGGGCCCCTCCCCCTCCTCCCCACCTGCGCACACCCCTTTGCCTGCCCCCTCCCCACAACATGACGTTACAGGTGGACTCCTTCACCCCCTATACAAAGGCTCTTTCAGGAGCTCTTTCGTTTGTTTTTTTGGCATACACTGGTTTTTTTTGTAGCCGAACTTAAGTAAGCGAACGCCACCAAAGGGCATGAGGTTGCTGTAGGCTTGCAACGCTGTTTGTGTTTTGCGTCTGTGGCTGCCGTGCTTGCTTCGTGCCGCATTTATTTTTGAGAGTAGGTTCTTATTGAACGCAGCAAGTGGAACACAGCTAAGGTACTGCAAAAAGGTCACAGACAGGATGCGTGCCAGTGTCGTGCTGGCAACGGCGTGTCTTTGCATGTTGCAGGTGCACGCACAAGAGTGCTTCACAACGGCTGGGAACGAAATGGTGCTGAAGGGCCTCGGGAACAACCCCACAGACTGCACAGCCTACTGCATTAATCCATCGACACCTGGCGCACCGTACACAGTGATTGGGATGACAGGTGCGAGCACACTCGCAGTGGAGTGCTGGTGTGGGTTCACGTTCGGGAGCACGAGCGCTGTGGACCCGGATACGTCTCTGTGCACGACGGCGTGTGCAGCCCCAGATGTCGGGAAGTTCTGTGGTGCTGGTGACCGGTATTCTGTGTACTCGATTGCTGCGGACCCCGTGGACCCCGGGATGATTGCGCAGTGGAACGGACCACCCGTCGACAGAGACAAAAGCTTGTGTTTTGCAATTGATGAACCTGAGCGCTGCAACTGCATTGCGCACGAAGCAGTGGTTGGGATGTACCGCAACCCTGCCTCGACGGGGCTGTCTTCAATAGGCCGTTTGAACTGTGCGGCACCGATCTTCGACCAGGTGAACGTGCAGACGGGTTGCTATTTCCTGGAGAAGGCGACGACGGGGTTTCAGGGGAAGCGCATGGAGTGGATCCAGTGCACGACACCCGACCACGTGATCAAGGGGTGGAGGAACCTGGGGGACGGTGTGCTCGATACGCTGAACGAAATCGTCCAGATACAGTGCTGTCCTGTCAACTTTGGTGCCACACAGCTGGTGCGCGGTGGCACGCACATCCTGGACGTGCGTCAGTGCATGCAGGCTGGCGGCATGTGCAATGTTCCTGACAACTCGTTTCTTGCGGGTATGTTCCGTGGTGACTGCGACGGGAGCGACTGCATCCAGTTCTTCAAGTATGTGTTCTTTGAGGACATGCCCATCACCGCTGCCCCGACACCTGCACCACCTACACTCGCACCTCCTACGTTGCCGCCACCCACAACTGCGCCTGCAACAGCGTCGCCACCGACACCGTCACCACCTACACTGGCACCCCCGACACCATCACCACCAACACCATCGCCACCTACACCGGCTCCTCCGACACCATCACCACCGACACCAGCACCCCCGACATTGTCACCCCCTACACCTTCACCACCGACACCTGCACCGGCAACACCTGCACCACCAACACCATCGCCTCCAACACCGTCACCACCGACATTGTCACCCCCGACACCGTCACCTCCGACACCATCGCCACCTACACTGGCTCCTCCGACACTATCACCACCGACACCTGCACCCCCGACACTTTCCCCACCAACACAGTCGCCACCCACACCTGCACCACCAACACCGTCGCCTCCGACACCATCGCCACCGACACCTGCACCACTAACTCCGTCACCCCCTACACCGTCACCACCTACACCTGCACCGGCAACCCTACCACCTCTGACACTGTCGCCTCCTACAGAAGCTCCGGTCACACCTGCACCTCCAACACCGTCACCACCGACACCAGCGCCGCTAACAACAGCACCGCAAACCCCAGCACCGCCAACACCTTCACCGCCAACAGCAGCACCGTCGACACCCGCACCGCCTACGCTGCTGCCTAGCTTGGCACCACTAACGGCAGCACCGCTGACACCATCGCCGCCGACCCTGCCTCCACAGACCGCTGTACCTGCCACGCCGACACCACAGACTCCTTCACCACTGACACCGGCACCACCCACACCAACACCATCGACACTCGCGCCGCTGCTTGCCACATCACCCACCGACGCACCTGCACTGAAGACAGAGCCCACGCTTGCTGCATCCGAATACGCGGCAGTCTCGCTTGCTGTGCTGACCGGGAGTGCTGGGGGTGCTGCCACACAGGTCGCCCTGCTGGGTGCACCATGTGTCCTGGCGGGGTCGCGCACACTACCGGTACCTTTGCACCCAACGCAGATCACACTGTATGGGAGCAGCGCTGCGGGGGCTGTGCTTGGGAACCTCGGCATCTGTGCAGCGCTGGCCTTCGTCGGCCTTCTTGCCGTGCACGCCATCTCCGCCTGCACCTGCAGCGGTGTGAAGGACCCGCAGGCGACACTCCGCTTCCCCTCCCTCCCGCTCTTCGCCTTCCACGTTCTCTACCAGGGCACATCCTTTGCAGGGATGATCCTTCTCGTCGAGGCCGAGTCTGCAGGACACTTTCTTGTCGGCTGTGGAACTGTCGTGGTGTGCGGGGCGGTCCCACTCATGCTCTTCGCGCTTCTCAACGGGGCCTCCAAGCGTGCCGTGTACACTATCGATCCTGGTCGTGGACGGCTCTTAAAATTTGCGGCAGGACCTGGTGAATGGTTGTCGCTGCGAAGGGATTGTCATTGGGTGCATCGGTTTGCTTCGATGATGCGTGCATACCGCCCGGGGGCTGTGTGGTACATTGTACTGGAGCTGGGCAGCTCCTTTGCGTTGTCTGCCACACAGAGCATGCGCACCGACAACCTCGCCGCATGTGGACACGTTCGCATTGCTGGATGTGCCATTCTATTGGGCATGCTCCTCCTCGAAACCGCGCTCCGCCCCCACGCACGAACCAGAGACAACACCATCGACACCGCGGTCCTCTCTTTGCAGGCCTCTGCGTTGCTCCTCTCAGCCACAGGGTATTATTCGGGCGAGGCGGAAGGCGCCTTAGCAAGCACTGCCAGCATTGTGATGACCGTCGCGGTCGCGCTTCTCGTCTTCAAAGGCATCATTGACGCAGTGACGATGCTCTACCTCCTCATCTCTGGCCTCCCCGATCGCATGCAGGACCAGAAATGGGAACGCGAAGAGGAGCAAATCAGCTTTGTCGCAGTAGAAGAAGCGACGCCAAGCCTTCACGACACCAACCCACCAAGCCGCACCAACAGTCCGACCCCGGATATGACTTATTGTGAGAATTATTCGCTCAGCCATATGTCCCCGAAGGCAGTGGGGGTAGTCAATACGTCAAGCCTAGGAAGGGCAGGGCGTCTGTCTGGTGGTGCGTCGGAGCGAGGTGATCATGTGACAACCCCGTTGTTGTCTGCACCACGTCGTCTCTCGAGGAGGCTCTCACAACATGATCAGGACAGTGCGTTCGACCTTGATGTGCTCATCCTGACACCTACCTCCTCAGAATGCCCGAGTGGTCCAGCAGGGCCTGGTAGTGCCTCGGTGTTAACCCCTCGCTCCTGTATTCCCCGTTCTCGTGTCTCCTCGGCAAGTCTTGTCCCATATGAAGAGCCGCAAAGAGATTTTAGGACCTGGGCAACAGGTGGAGGTCTAGTAGGTGCAGAGGGAAGAGAAACAGTAGGTGAAGTAGTGGTCCCGGCTGCAGTGAAGGTAAAGGGAGGTGAGTTGAAGAGGATATGAAAAGAGGGGGTTTGCGAGGAGGGCGAAGGTTTTGAAGCGATTTTTTTTTTTGAAAAAAAAATCACGAAAAAAAAAAACAGATTTGTAAGAAAAGAAAAGAAAGCAGGAAATAACATTGTGCAAAAAAAAAAACAAAATACTAAATGGTGCTATGGGAAATCGGTCAATGAGCTGTCAATATGGGGGGGGTGTGCCCTTTTTAAATTTACCATAGCATTTTTTGTGTGTGATTATGTGTGTTTTTCCCCCCCACCCAAAATTGTAAGGGAAATTTAAAAATGGCAAAACCCCCCCCCTAGTAAATGGGTACCCTACGACAACGACCTGTCAGCGACCTGTCAATATCGACCCCCCTTCCGGAACACCAATTGAAAAAATAAAAATACCATACACCTCTACACCACACAGCTCACATCCCCCCCGACAATCTGTCTTCTCGTCTTGTATTTGCTTTTTGCTTTTTTTTTTGTATGACAACTCTTTTGTTTTGTTTCTTTTTTTTGAGATCTTTTTCCATCTGTTGTTGTGTTTTGTTTTTATGATCTCTATTTTTAAACATGCGACTATTTTTTTAAAGGTGTGAATGACACCTCCCCTTTTTCCAGTTGTGTTTGTGCACATTTAGAATACACTATAGGAAGGGCAACTTCCTCTTTAACCGCACCCCCCGAATCCTGGATCTTCCAGGACCGTGCATTGCTCTATTCCCAAAGGAATGGTAAAAAATGTTTTCGAGGTGAGGGGTATTTCATTTTTATTTTTTTTTTTACCGAAAAGATTTCAAAAACACAAAAAAAAAAATTGGTGGAGCTCATCCTCGGGTGTCTACTAACACGTTTTCAGAAAATAAACTAAAAAAAGCAGCTCGAAATAAAACAGAAAAAAGAAGAAAAAAAAAATACTTTTTTTTTTTGCCCGCCAGGCCAGCTCCCTCGAGAGCTCTTTCTCTCTCTTTGCGACTTTATCACCTAGCACAAATCGTCAGGTGATCCCTTCCCCCTTTTTCTTCTCCAGGTGACTAAGCACAGTGAGGCTTAGGCTCATCTTAACAAACCTTTCTTTTTTTATTACGCACACTACTTTGTGAGCGGAAAGTGTCTCCGTCGTTCACCCAACCGTGCCCCACAACACCACCACCCCAACAGATGAGACAGTGTGTGGAAGCATCAACGTATCAAACAGCAAAGAGGTGAGGGAACGACAAAGTGACACTTTTTTCATCAGATCATTGAGCCCCGCAAAAGGCTCGGTTCATTTTTTAAGGTGACTAAGCACGAGAGGCTTAGGGTCATCTTATAAACTTTTCTTTTCTTTTTCTTTTACGCCCCCTGGTTTTCCTCCTGCCTCAACCCCTCATAACGATTGAGAGCAAGATGGCTAAGTTTAGCACCCTTAAGTTCATCTTATAAACTTTTCTTATGAGGGATGAGGTTATTTTCAAAACAATCGAATTATGTGAAGAAGAGTGTCATAATATTATTCACATTTTTTTCGTTATCTTTTTCTTAGGATGTTTTCCCAGTTTATATTGCTGTTAAAATGGCAAAACTGAGAAACTGAAATTGTACTTTTAATAGCCGTGAAATTATTTCCTCAAGCCAAAATCCTTCTAGGAGCGGAGTTTTAAGAATGCCATAATTGACGTCTGGAAATAATTGCAGTGGAGGTATTTTAGCCGGGTTTCCCACACAAAAAATAATTACCGTGTAATTATAGGAAATAATTACACGGTAATTATTTTTTGTGTGGGAAACCCGGCTAAAAAAAAAATCGCATTTTTTTTTTTTTTTTTTTTTGAAAATTTTTTTTTGTGAACACCCACCCACCCAAAAACCCAAAAAACCCAAATTCCCAGAAATTTTCCACAAAAAAAAAAAAAAATGCCACGCGTGACCAAGCCAAATAAGTGCACCTTGAAGGGGAAGAAGCTCGAGGAGGATGCTGAGAAGGCGCTGACTGCACGACTGCCGGAGACATACACGAAGGAATGGGAGAACATGTGCGCGTTCCACAACCTCAAGACCACAAGACAGACGATTCCCACAGAAGCACAGTTTGCCTCCTACATGCAGTCTCTCAGGGACAAAGGGTTGAAGGGCTCCTCCATCACCACCAAGCTCTCCATGCTTTGTGGGTTTTCCAAAAATCGTTTTGGAAAATCCATCAACACCCTGTACCCCAGGGTGACAAAGATGGTAGATGCCTTCGGGAAGAAGGAGGAGCCCAAGCAAGCCCTGCAGTTCTCGTCCGACGAAATCGACAAGTTCTTCCGGCTGGACGCGTGCAAGGACGACGCGTACTACGTCGTCCGGGCCTGCTACGCCGCCATCTCCTACAGCGGAGGCCTCCGCTCCGCGGAGGCCTATGGCCTCCTGTGGGGTGATGTGGAGCTCTCCTCCGGGGTGTACACAGTCACCGTGAAGCGCGCCAAGCAGCGGAAGGCATCACCCCTTTGCAAATTCCAGGTGATCGCGGGTCTGCATACAGAAGCTGTCAAAACCTACATGGACATGGTGCAGGAGGCGTTGGAGATGGAGGCGGACACACCGTTTTTTCAAAGGGGGGTGCAGGGATCAACCGTGTTTATCAACAGCAGAATCGGAATCCAGACAATGCGTGCGGTTGGCGTGGTGGTGGCAACCAAGCTTGGACTCCCAAATGCCATGGGGTATACAGGACACACCTGGCGCAGGTCCTGCGCCCAAGCCTTGTACGACGCGGGCGCCGGCGGAGCAGGTAACATCGCATATGGGTTGGGAGACCCAGAAGATGTTCCTGACTTACGCGGGAGGCTCCGCCACCCAAAGAAGCAACATCCGCGACCTCCTCACACCTCAAGGACCTCCGCCACCGACACAGGGAGTGGCTTCAGTTCCACAGGCAGGGACTGGAGCCGCACACAACATCAACGTGACGATCAGGGTGCTGACACAGTAGGATGCTCCCTCCCCCCAACCCAGACCCCCCAAAAAATAAATCCAATCATCATCGCATAAAAAAAAAGAAGCTTCCTTGTATTTTGAGTTACCGGTATTTTACACCCCCCACCCCCACAATCCATCCACCATCACCACAGCACAGGCCGGCGAAAACGGATTTTGGCTTTCGGAAATAATTTCACGGCAATTAAATATCAAATTCCATGCAATTATTTCACAGAAAATTGCATGGAATGTTTGATGCAGCGAGTGCAATTAACAAAACGAGTGAAAAAAACACCTCCGAGTGCAATTTTCTGTGAAATAATTGCATGGAATTTGATATTTAATTGCCGTGAAATTATTTCCGAAAGCCAAAATCCGTTTTCGCCGGCCTGTGCTGTGGTGATGGTGGATGGATTGTGGGGGTGGGGGGTGTAAAATACCGGTAACTCAAAATACAAGGAAGCTTCTTTTTTTTTATGCGATGATGATTGGATTTATTTTTTGGGGGGTCTGGGTTGGGGGGAGGGAGCATCCTACTGTGTCAGCACCCTGATCGTCACGTTGATGTTGTGTGCGGCTCCAGTCCCTGCCTGTGGAACTGAAGCCACTCCCTGTGTCGGTGGCGGAGGTCCTTGAGGTGTGAGGAGGTCGCGGATGTTGCTTCTTTGGGTGGCGGAGCCTCCCGCGTAAGTCAGGAACATCTTCTGGGTCTCCCAACCCATATGCGATGTTACCTGCTCCGCCGGCGCCCGCGTCGTACAAGGCTTGGGCGCAGGACCTGCGCCAGGTGTGTCCTGTATACCCCATGGCATTTGGGAGTCCAAGCTTGGTTGCCACCACCACGCCAACCGCACGCATTGTCTGGATTCCGATTCTGCTGTTGATAAACACGGTTGATCCCTGCACCCCCCTTTGAAAAAACGGTGTGTCCGCCTCCATCTCCAACGCCTCCTGCACCATGTCCATGTAGGTTTTGACAGCTTCTGTATGCAGACCCGCGATCACCTGGAATTTGCAAAGGGGTGATGCCTTCCGCTGCTTGGCGCGCTTCACGGTGACTGTGTACACCCCGGAGGAGAGCTCCACATCACCCCACAGGAGGCCATAGGCCTCCGCGGAGCGGAGGCCTCCGCTGTAGGAGATGGCGGCGTAGCAGGCCCGGACGACGTAGTACGCGTCGTCCTTGCACGCGTCCAGCCGGAAGAACTTGTCGATTTCGTCGGACGAGAACTGCAGGGCTTGCTTGGGCTCCTCCTTCTTCCCGAAGGCATCTACCATCTTTGTCACCCTGGGGTACAGGGTGTTGATGGATTTTCCAAAACGATTTTTGGAAAAAAAGTATTTTGAGTTACCGGTATTTTACACCCCCCACCCCCACAATCCATCCACCATCACCACAGCACAGGCCGGCGAAAACGGATTTTGGCTTTCGGAAATAATTTCACGGCAATTAAATATCAAATTCCATGCAATTATTTCACAGAAAATTGCACTCGGAGGTGTTTTTTTCACTCGTTTTGTTAATTGCACTCGCTGCGCTCGTGCAATTAACTACTCGTGAAAAAAACACCTCCTCGTAGCAATTATGGTGAAATAATTGCATAGTAATTAAATACTATTTTTGTTTTGTGCGATAATGGTGTTCCTGAAACCCCTGTCGAAGGAAATGTCAATATATTCCCCCTCCGGAACACCAGATAAACGAAAAAAAAAAAGGTTTCTTTGCTTTTCTGAACTTTCTGAGAAAGTGTCTAACTTGACTCGAAGTTTGTATTACCGGCCACTTCCTGTCTATTCCAACATACAATGCAAGATGCCCGTGCTCAGCGAAGCTTGGGTTCATCTTGCATAAAACTTTTTTTTTTCCTCTATTTTTTTTGGTGGTGCCAACACGAATCGGTATCACTCCTCCTCCTCCTCCTCCCTTGAGAATTTTTTGGACTTTATTTTTTAAAAAAAATCGTGACTACAGTCAAGACTTTAATTACTGTGGGTGTGGTTACATACCACACCCCATCAGGGCACTTTTAAATGGAACTACAATAGCTGTATCCAAGAAGTATCCTTGTGTCCCCTAGTAGCAGTACAAGAAAATGTTTTCTAAAAAAAAACTTACAATGACGCTGGTATTGACAGATTCAATACTAATCCTTTTTTTTGACGCCTGAAAAATTAGAAGAAAAGACGGCTCGTTTTTTTCCCATTTATAGTTACAAATATGGTGGTATTAATGAGGTCTTTTGACTGTAAGCCGCGATTGGTTTCGCCACTTTTTATAGTGCATCTTGCCTACCTTTTCCTTTTCCCTCGCTCTCTCTCTCTCTCTCTTTTTGTGTTTGCTCATGGATAAACTCCATCATACATTTTCAAATAATTTGTCTTTCGTGCCATCGGGGTGGCTTCAAAGATGAAAATACAATGAAAAAAATTCTTCCCTTTAGTTCCTGCGAATTGCTAAATTTTTTTCTTCTTCGAAATCCTCTCCCAATTACAACTTTCTCCTACGATGAAAAAAAGTAGTGTGCAAAATACCCCCTCAAAAAAATGCATTTCTGTTCTCCTGAATTTATAGTAGTGTGAACCTAGTCTGCTTTGTTGTGTTTTTTTTTTATAGTCGTGCGCAGGGATTCTTCGCTCCTTCTTCGGGTATGAATTTTGAAGAAGATTTTTTTTCCCCTTCAGAAAAGTACATTCCGAGCTTTCTCCCCACACAAGCGGTCGTCGCGCGCGCTTCGCGCGCGCTCCTCCCTGACAAAGTTGGAAGAGGTGTGAAAATTCACGGGAAAATGGGGAAACCAGGGGGGACTGTGCGAGGCAGGTATTTTTACACATCTCAGATGGTTTTTACCTGAAGAGGGTGTACAAAGGCACACTCTTGGTTGTAAATGGAGCGTGCTTCGGAGACTGGCCATATGACCAGGCCTCTGAGGCACGTCAAATTTTTTTCCCCAATTTTTTTTTTATTTTTATTTTTCCCAAAAGAAGAAATCTTCTTTTTTTTTTTTTTTTTTTTTTTTCAGATTTTTTGAAAAAAAGAAGAAAAAAAAAAAAAATCTTCCTGGAAGAAACTGTGGTCGTGCGTGAACTTTGCCGGGGAGATTTTTTTTTTTGCGGAAAATTATGCAGCAAGCATACTGCCAAAAGCTCACACGTTTTGCAACAATTATATAAAGATCGGGTATTCCGTTGATTTGTACGCTAATCGGGGTTAAGAATCTATCTATTTTGTGCGTAAACTTGAAGTCAGATCTGGTGTCGTGGTTTCAACACTTTATCACAAATATTAGAGCAGATTTCGTTCCTCCCCTTTTTTGCACAATGGTCCACGACTATTTCGTTCATATTTTATCAAGCAAAATGTGTTAAAAGCAAAAGCAGCCACCTGATTTTTCCCGGTTTTTCCGTTTTACGGTGTATACCAAAAACCCCACCAAATTTCAGGAAAAGTCAGGTGGAGCAGGGAAAAAACGTAGTCAGATATGAACAGGTTAAGTGAGGGAACCTTTTGTGACTGCGTATTTCCACCCCCCCTCCGATGACAATATATTATACTTATGCGAACTGCTAACCATACTATGCATATGAGCCGAGTCGGGCCGACTCAGCCTGAGTTTTGGCTGAGTTATATTTACCGGACTGAGTCCAGGCTGAGTGAGTCAGTCCAGACTCAGCCTTGGATGGTGTTACCGAACAACTGTCGGGGACATGTCAAGGACCTGTCAATATAGGGGGGGTGTGACATTTTATATTTGCAGGCTATTTTTGTGTATTTACGTATGTATCAACAACTTGTCCATTTTGGCAAAGTGACCCCACTACTGGACGGATGGATGCCGAAAATGCAAATGCCGGGATTTTTGGACGATTCATTTTTCCCGGCCAAAAAACCCACACAAATTATAAAGTAACACCCCCTTGTGTCAACGACATGTCAATATAGGCCCCCTCCGTAACACCATTGGAGCATTTATTTATTCGGGGGTATTTTTTTCTGCCCGACTCAGGCCGTATGCATAGTCATGGTTTACCATATCATATTATGATAAAAATTTACTTCTTAGTGTCTGCGCCCCCCGACGATGCGGCGTTTATATAGCAATCAATTTCTCTTTACATACAACATGTATTTTATTAAAGTGATAACCAACGCAAAAGACTCAAGGTTCAATACAACAATTTCTTTTTATACTTTTTTTTGTGAGTATTTTCTCTTTCTTTCTCTCTATTTTTTCTTTTCTTTTCAGGCGTGATGTTGTTCACTCATGATTTGAGTAGTTCCACCTGATTTTTACCCCGCGTAAAGGCGCGTATAGCGCGTAAAGGCTGGGAAAAATGGGTGGGGTTTGGCCTATACGGGCCCTTACGCGCCTATACGCGGAGTAAAAATCAGGTGGTAGTTGCGCTTTTCAAAAATTTCTTTTTTTCAAAAAAAAAAAATTCTTTTTTCCTATTCAACAATCAACATCTAACATGCAATTTGCCTACCCTCTTTTTTCGCGCCATGCTTAATCCTGATAGCAAAAAGGAAGAAAAGGCGACAGCAGAAGGTCCTTTCTTTTTTTCTTTATATGAAACAATTCTTTTGTGTTATCTGAGGAAGAATTGGTGTTTGCGTACAACTGCATAACAAATTGTTCTTTTCTCTCTCTTTTTCGCATTTTGTTATCTTGAGGGGTGTGTTTTAACATTTCAAACCCCCCCAGTTGTTCCCGTTTATTTCACAATAGGTCATTTTTTTAAAAATCTTTTTTTTTTTTTTTTGAAATTTTCTGTTTTTTGAAAACTTGGTTGTATTAGTGTAGCCACCCTAGAGTGTGCTCCACTATTAGTTTTTTGTTTTTGTCCTCCACCATCTGATTTTTCCTGAAATTTGATGGAGTTTTTGACAATGTTAAAAAGTCACACCAGGCAAAAAAAAATCAGAGATTTCTTCTATCTGTGGTAAGTGATCCTACCAATCACTTCTTGTTTTTGAACCCACAAAAAAAACCGCTTTTTTCTTCTTCTTCTTTCTCCTCAAAAAACCCCTACAGTTACCCCATATATTTTCTTTTTCCGTAACCTGTCAAAAGGTTAAATTTTTTTTAAAAATGCTTCTTTATATTACTTCTTTCTTTCTCTTTAAGATTTGTGTACACTGCTTCTGTTGAGGAGAAGTGCATAAATCTTTCACGCTTTCTTTTCCTTTATTTTTTTGGACAGGATCATCTTACATTTTTTTTTTTCACTGTAACCTACCGTGGTAGACGTGACGCTGACTACACGGTAGTTATTGGTAGCCGCGCCACTGGTACTGCCTCTTGCTTACAATTCTCTCTTTTTCCGCTTGCGTATCGTAAATGGTGAGAGCCCTTTTTTCCCCCTCTCTTTCACAATACGCGTCCATTTCCATTTAGTGCACCCTATTATACCATCTATTCAGTAGAATAGTTAGTATATGACACAAAATACGCGTCCACATGAAGTGTAGCTGCATTCAGGTAGGGCAAAATACCTCCCATCATCTCCCTTCAATTTTTTTTAAAAACTCCATTACGTGATTTGACTTTAGGGACAGTGGAGCTTTGCACAGGGTGGCAAACTACAACTATTCCAACAATTTTTTCAAAAATAAAAAGGCGACCATTCTCTTCAGGGAGGTGGGCCGTCTGTTCAAAGTACTGTACCGGTAAACAATCTACTGACCGTAAAAAAAAAAGGTCAAACTCCCCAATAAAAATCCGGAAAATGTAAAACATTTTTTACGGATTATGTTACCCGGTACGGTAGTTCCTAGCCTGTTCGGGGTGTACAATACAAAACCCCACCTCTTTTTTTTGGTGATTTTTTGTCGATTCTTGCATGAGAAATGCGTTGATAAAACTATATGAAAGGCTGTTGAAAAAGTACCTTACGACCAGCAGTTCATACAAATCGAGCAGAGACTTTAACGAAAAAAATGTACATAACGTATGGATGTACTGCATCAGCTGCATTCCCTCATTATCCCATTTGGACGAGGATGCACCAGATTTTTCCTGAAATTTGTTGAGGGAGTTTTGGGGGAGTTTAGTGGAGCTCTTTGTGTCCCCTCCAAACTCCACCAAAACAAAATTTCAGGCAAAACCAAGTGCTCCATTTGGACGAGGGTTTGTTTCAGTTTATTGTTAAAAAAATTATGACAAAAAGAATGTGTGAACGGAAACGGAAGAACTCCTTTCCGAGTCAAAAAAATATAAAACCTTGCGCGAAAACAGAAGAAAAACTAGACATAAACTTTAAAACACACAAAAAATATTTATACATCCTGTGAATTCTCTCTTATGTGTTGTGTGGTGTGCATCTTTTATCTTTCTGTGGGATTTTTCTCAAGGTGAACCTACATGGGAAACCTTAGGTTCGTCTATTAAGCTTGTCTTTTTTCCTCCCATTTTCACTTTTTTTTTCCTTTTTTTTTTTAGAAAGAATCAGCGCAGCGCAGTTCACCACTTTGTGTGATCTGCTGCCCACACAACTTCTTGCTCTCTTTTTATTTTGTTTTATTTTCGCGCAAAAACACGTTCTTTCCCCGCTTTTCCCTTCCGCTCGTCTCAAACCAACTACACTGTTCATCCCCCCTCCCCCTTACCCTCCATCCTTCGAGGTACGCACAAGCGAAACGAAATCCAGCGCTCAAACATTCTGAGTCCCAGTCATAGTCCGCAAAAAGAGGAAATCGTTTTAACATCTGCGAAGTTTCTCCCTTTATTTTCATTTTTTTTTTCGCGATTTCCCCCCTTTTTTGCAACTTGGCACGATGGAGAGGTCCAGAGACCAACCATGGAGTGTGAAGGGAAATAACATTAGATATGCTCACAGAGAAAATCAGATACCCCCTCACCCAAAAGTGTTGTGCATTCTTTTTGTGCTCCGCCACTTACAGTGGAATGTCGAGATCTCATACAAAACAGATATAGTGTCAACCCACCGCAACACCTTTTTTTTTTGAAAAAGGTAAGTACATCCTTAAACGCCACATCAGGTACCCATCCGTGAGAAAACTTTATTTCGATTGAACCTCGCGTATTCCAATATCTGTTGAAATGTGTGATGTTTTTTTTTTGTCAAAACTCTGCATCCCGAGTCTATTTTACCATTTTTACCATTTTTTTTTTGTCTCCACAGCACAGGGATTCTTCGCTCCTTCTTCGGGTGTGAATTTTGAAGAAGATTTTTTTCCCCCTTCAGAAAAGTACATTCCGAGCTTTCTCCCCACACAAGCGGTCGTCGCGCGCGCTTCGCGCGCGCTCCTCCCTGACAAAGTTGGAAGAGGTGTGAAAATTCACGGCAAAATGGGGAAACCAGGGCCTGACGCTAAATTTTGGGTTTTTGTGAAATCGTGGGGAGGCTCAAAAAAATTTTTCCACGCCCGTTATTTTATTTCACGTAACAGTTCACATTGGGGGTGTCTTTCCGCGAGCGCAGCGAGCGGAAAATTTTGTGTTGGGACTGTGCGAGGCAGGTGTTTTTACACATCTCAGATGGTTTTTACCTGAAGAGGGTGTACAAAGGCACACTCTTGGTTGTAAATGGAGCGTGCTTCGGAGACTGGCCCATATGACCAGGCCTCTGAGGCCCGTCAAAATTTTTTCCCCAAATTTTTTTTTATTTTTATTTTTCCCAAAAGAAGAAATCTTCTTTTTTATTTTTTTTTTTTTTTCAGATTTTTTGAAAAAAAGAAGAAAAAAAAAAAAAATCTTCCTGGAAGAAACTGTGCCACAGCACCAAATGTAAATGAAGCCGAGAGAAAAGGGAACAAAAGTGTGTCGTGGCGAGAAGAGGTGAAAGGGCCAATGATGCCAATGCAAAAAGGAAAAAAAACAGTAACTCTGACAAGTAAGTAAAAGGGAAAAAAAGGTTTTTCGTTGATTGTTCAATTACCCTGTTTGTTGAGGGGAGTGATTTACGACCGTATCGGAAGAACTGTCTTTCCTTTTAAGCTACGCTTGCAGTACACTGTATAATAAAAACACCTTTTTTTTCCGCACCTCTAGCGTTGTCTCGCCTGCCCAGGATGGTAGGGAATTTTCCCGAAAAACTTTTTTTCTCCAAAACCCAGGGATACTGCATACTCCCTCTATTTCGCAGCTTCACTGCAATTATTGCATAAAAGTGGGGAATTTTTTTTTTGTTTTTTTTGTCTTTTCTTAGATGTGCGTAGGGAGGGATCACACTCAGAGACTCGGGTTCATCTCAAAAAAAAAAAAAAATGTTTATTTTTGTCACATCACACAGCTCCCCCTCTGCACCTCGTTGGACAGGCAATGTTCCGGTTCCTGAAGGAAGCAAAACTCACCCTGTCTTTTCTTTTTTTTCCTCCCCACGACACTGAATAATATTATGGTATTCACTTTTGGGTTTTCGAAACGAGCCTAAGGGTTGCCCACCCCTGCCCTGCCCTGTTTTGTGTCTTGGGGGGTTTTTTTTTTTTGTAAGAAAACCAAAACGGAAATGAAGCTTGCAAAATGATGGAGGTTTTTTTCGTAATGTTTTATTCTCCCCCCTCACACACTTCGCAGAAAAAACTTTTTTTCGCGAGTTTGTTTTTGCGTCTTCCGCAGTTTAAACTTTTTTTTTTAACTCTGTTGGGTTCACGGGGTGTCTGCATTCCCCATGTGTTGGATTCAAGGAGCTTTCCACACACAGCGTCAAGCGAGAGGTGACATCCTGGACAGTGCAGTCCAAGCACAGTGCGAGGAGGATTGGTCTCTCTGCGAGAAATATCTGACATCCCTTAATACAGCTGGATTGGTATCTCTGTGTGAAGAAATAAGAAATAAGACATAACCTCTTTGATCTGGTACGATTTGGTTTCACTGCACACGGTACAGCCTCTCCCTTTATGTCGTCTTGGTTGGTGCGATCGGAACCTCAAATTTACTTCTCCTGTCTGGTTTTGCCCACATCATTGATCATTATAATTTATTGCTATTTTTTTTTCTGCATGAGGTACAGTCGTGCTTAATGTTGCAGTAAAACCACTTTAAGTCTTATAATCTGTTTGGTGTGAATGCTGGAATATTGTAGAGATCCTATAACGACCTAGAGTCAGAGGTCTTTTCTTAGGAGTGCTTCTTAGATCTAAGCTAAGACTGTGGCATTCGTGCGATACCAAATCTAACAGTGAGGAGAGTAAAAAAGCAAAAATGGTGTGGCGTCAAAAAACCCCCGAAGTACACCACAAAAAAAAAATAGTCACAAAAAAGAAGTACAAAAAAGGTGTACTATATTCTTGGGATGAGCCACACCAAAAAATAGTGGAGTTCATCCTCGGGTGTCTACACTAATACAACCAAGTTTTCAAAAAATAAAAAATGCTCTGTTTTTATTGACAGAGAGAGACACAGAGGGGGCGGTTGTGTCCCATCATATGAATTGCGTACACATATTCAGAAGAGATTTGTCCCTTTTCAAACTTTGGGGGGTTTTTTTGCGTTTTTTTTTGTGTGCGTTTTGTGGTGTGGTTATACATTGCATTTTGTTGGCTTTTGTTTTTTCTCTTGTTATGAGGAATCCCACTTCAATTGTCCAAAGCTTTTTTTTCCACTTCATTTCCCCCGTATTTCTGTTTATTATTTGTTCTTTTTCACGATATTGGCGCGAGAGAAAATGATTTTTTTTGCGACAATTATGTGCACAGAAAAAGGCACATTCAAAAAGCTTTACTCTTTAGCGGAAGGAGAAGAGGAAAGCTAAGGGTAGATAAATAAATTTATTTGTTTCTTGTCCGAGACGTTTTGAAATTCTGTACGTACGTACGGAAAAAAATATTAGTTGGGGAAAAAATGTTGGAAAAAAATCGCTACCATGGGAGCGGGGCAAGCAGAAGGGAGACAACTACATTGATTTCACATGCCTCGTTGATGGTAGGTGTCATTAGGGGGGATACGGCGATGTTAGTTCTCAGTTTTTTATAATGTTCTTGTACGTTTAGAGGGTTCGCCACTGCTCCCAGAACGCTTCCACATTTTGCGCGGATAGCGCCTTGCATGCTTCCGTGGCAGATCTTCTGCACGCTCAGCTCAGCATTTCCGAGGATGTTTCTCGCCTCGCTAAGTCCCGAAGGTCATCCCTTCACTGACAAGAAGGAAGCTCACACTTAGCCCTGAATGTTACGGAGCAGGCTTCGTGCCCACTTTTGGAAAGTCTGAAAAATCGTGTTTCGGGACCAAAAAAAAAACACACCTCAAACAGTTGTGCATCAAGGGGTGGAAATAACAGTGTTTTGTGGCATTTCCGAGCCAATCCCGGGCTGTGGTGGGGGATATACGGAAAAATGGGCAAAATTTTAGTGACTTAAATTTTCACAAAGTATGAACCCATACTCGTAAGCAAGGGTCATTTTCAGGTCTGCAAACCCAACTTCAGATGGAATTGTGTTGTTGACTGGGAACAGGTAGCGCCGCAGGCGCACGGTACCCAACTTTTTTCCTTTTTATTTTTTCCCTTTTCTCTGCTTTCTTTTGATTGCGCGAGCCGATTGCTTTCCTCGGTGGGGTCACAAGTGTGTCTAAAAACACTCTAAAGTACCGCTCAGGTCACAATAAACATTTTTAAAAACAAACATTTTTTTCTGGGAATCTCGAGATTCTGTACGTACGGTGGACAAGAAACAAATAAATTTGTTTATCTACCCTAATAATTTTTTTAAAAAAATGGGTTTCACAGAAACTTCTCAAAAAAAAGTGTGTGTTTCTTTGCTATATTCTTTTGTGAAGGTGGCTTAGCACAGAGAGAGCGTGTTTCATCTTTTACCCATTTTTTTTTTATTTTCAAAGATGTATTGTGGACGAGAGGTACATTCGTCTTTCAAAAAAAAATTTACTCGCCCCCTTCCCTGCAAAAATAGCAACTCTCATTGAAAACTGGCAACGCCTTTTGTTGTTGTTACAGTGCCTGCGTCCCAGAGGCGGTGGTTTGCACTATCAACTTCACTTTGTTGTGTTTTACCATTTAAAAAAAATTTATTTTCAAAGATGTATTGTGGACGAGAGGTACATTCATCTGTCAAGTTTTTTCTTCCCCCTCCCAAAGATGCTCTGTCCCCCTCTCATGAGGAGCATTTAACGTTTCCCTCCCATCCCTTCTTGTTTATTTTATATTTGTGCGTGTCCACAGAACAAAACCAAAACAAGATAATAAAAAGACGAAGAAGCAAACGTTGGACAAGATCCATCTTGTGGTTAAATATTATCTTTTTTTTTGTGCGTGCGTGCAGTCCTACTTGTGGCTGTGGATTCGTCGTTTTGTTTTTTTCTTTCCTTATAGCCTCGACTTCTCTAACAACAATAAAGTAAAGAAAAAAGGAGATTACACAAAAACTGTGAGCAACACAACGCAACTACACTACTCCAACAATTTATCAAGGGAGAAAATAAAAGTGGTAGTTGGTTTGATCAAAATTGAGTTCAAAATCGAGCAAGAATATCACATTTTATGTAACATTGAATGTCAGATTTATGACGTGGTTTCAATGACACATTTCAAGCACCTTCATGATTATTATTCTGCTCAGTTGCATACCCACCGTTCTTTTGAAGCAAGAGCACAAAACAAAAAAAAAAAATAACACAAAATTTATAAATCATAAAACCCTTTCAACCATCTATCGTTTTGACACAAAATGTGATTAAAAAAAGGTAGAGTTCATTCTCGGGTGTTGCTGTCACTAAACAACCAAAAATGTTTCAAATTGTAAATGAAGAGACGATACACATGGACAAGCAATCTTCCAAATAATTTTTATTAATCACTTCCACTTCTTTTCATCCTTACCTTCCGTTCTTCCACTTTCCCCCCCCCCCCCCGCCATCCACGTGTCCTTTTCTTGTGAAACGTTAGCAAATGATTGAACAGTGAGGTGTAGATCAGCTACCAACGTTTCGTTCATTATTGTCAGCAGTGGTCTTAACCAAGGGGCGAGCAACAAAAAAAAACCCCCACATCATTGACTGTACACCCCCACTAATCTCCCTGGCACAGCTGGGTTTTCCGGTTATTTGACATCATTTTTTTTTTTTTTTCAAAAATTTTCAAAACAAAAAAGCGTGAAAAATGGAGCGCATCCTCGGCACAACCAAGTTTTCAAAAAAAAAAAATAAACAGTACAGTCGCCGTACAAACATCGGTGGGTCAATAACTTAGGTGCGTTTTTCATAATAAGAATAACTGGGTTATTTCCCCACCTTAGTTAGCACCGCGACTGTAGTAAAAAATTGCATTGCTTGAGAAAAACCAAGTGTTGTCCAGATTATTTTTGTTGCTTTTTTTTTTAAACCCCCCCTTTTTTTATGTGACAGAAAGAACGATCTTAGCCTTAGGTGCATTTCTACAAGAGATTTTTCTCTTTTTTTTACCCCATATCGTGGCATATGTGTTTTGTCTGTTGGCGCATTTTATAGGATCCTGTAAAACACCGTGGCTATTTAATGATAGTAGTTTATACTCAAACAAAATGTTTGTTGGCACATTTGTCGGTACACTCCAAAGGTGTTTACATTTTCTGAAGGATTTTTACCATAACACAAACGTCACGACACAAAAAAAACACTGCTGAAAAATGCCTCTCGGGATACCCACCTACCAGCCCATCTCAACCTATCAGCGGAGAACGCTCCTGCTGTGCGCCCTCTCATAATGAAAAGCAATGAGGGGGGTACAATGTGCAGTGTTGGAATCTCCAGTATTTTTTCTCTCTTTTTCCCTCTTTTGTTTTTGTTTTGTTCTGTTCCTTTTGTACCATTTTTCTGTCCCATTTTTGTTTCAATTCTTATTCTTTTTTGAGTCGCGTGGAGTGGCATATGATGCGAAAGAAGCGTTTTTTTAATAGGTTTGTGCTATGCTATCAATTGATTGCATATGTTGAAATACCTGAAAGAGATTTTTACACAAATAACATGAAACGTGTATCTCCTCCTTAGGGTGTCTACTCAATAATAATTGTTATTCCGTACACGGTATCCTTCCAAATTATAATCACCTTTTGAAGGGTAAAAAATTCGGGTTTTCTAAGCACATCCAGTCCTAAAGTAAAAAAAATATTTGCGGAAATTAAAAGACAATTTTTTTGACTTGGAAACTGGGAAACCCTACTGCTAATGGTAGTCCGGCCAAAAGTGATTTTTCAATTTACCTGGATTTTTTTCCTGTATTTTTCCCTTGGTAAAATACATCGGAATAATATTTTGTCTTTGTATTTTTTTTTGGTGACGAAGCACCCGCCAGGCTTAGGTTCATATCATACAACTTCTTTTCTTTTGTTCCGCAGTTACGGAAGTCACTCCGCCCCCTTTGACTCTATACCCGTCGTTCCTTTCTTTTTGTCTTGCTTGCAAAATAAAATCTGCTCTATTTTATTGCGATTGTCCGGCGAAGAATTCTTTTCAAAGATGTGTGTGGATGAGAGACACGTCCATCTTGTGAGTTATCTTTTTTTTTTGTTATGAATCACTCAACCCTTTAGTAGGAGATAGTATTCACCAGCGCAGTCACGTTTTTTTTTTTTTGGATTTTTTCCCAAGAAACTGATACTGTGCAGTCCCCACATTTGATCATCATTTTAAAAGGTGGCTAAGTGCAGGCTAAGTTCATCTTGTCAAATTTTTATCATCACGAAATGGATGTAGGACTGCACCCACCCACGGTGCACCGGTCATACACTGTGCACGAGAGGGCTTTGCGTTTCAAGTCACATTTGTTTTTTATGTCATTCTTCCTAACATCTGTGTGCACAAAATCGCACATTTCAGTTCACAGTCTCCTCTTCTTTTTTTCCCCACCTGGACGCCAGGCACGACTGGCTCACTGGGGGGGTTGAATGACATACCCTTGTAGGTACAGACACAGCGAGAAGAGGTGTCTTGTCTTGAACTCCCTCCAGCAAGCTAGACCAGATGAAGAGAACAGATGAACAAGGACTCCCTTTTCTTTCACGGAAAACTGCGTCGTTGGAACACAAACGTGTGCGGAAGATTTGGGAATGGAAACAGTGTTCGACACTTTGGAGCTGCAAATAAGGGGTCACGTTACGTCATCCTGCTTTAACGAGAAGTGTTTTGTTATTTTATCCTTGTTTTTATTTTATTTTATCTTGAAAACGAAGTTTTCAAAATTAAAGAGACAAAAGGACCACCTCTCTCCTCTCCGCTTTTCTTACTTTGTTTCAAAGGACGAACGAGCAGTTGTATTCAGGTGCGGGAGTGCGTGTCACAGACAACGAGAGACACACATGTCTTATCCTCGCAGCTGCAGGACATAGCTGGACTGTGCGCTATCTTGCTGACTTGCCGGAGGTGGAAGTGGATACGTGGGTGGGGAGGGGCAGAGGAGGAGCAAGAACGCTGTCACTTCTGGGGTGGTGAGTGGTGCAGAATCTTAACAACGATCACCACACACCAGCCTCTCGTGTTCTCCAGTGTTTTCCCCACACTCTGTTTCCATCCCATGCCACCCACCCAACCCCTTCCAGACACCCCTGCACCCTCCCACCTCTTCGAAACACACAACATGGAACCGTACACGCAGCCCACCGCACCACAGATGCCGAGCTGTGAGATATGTGACAAGCCTGCACAGCTGCAGTGTGGTATCTGCACGGAGATGTTCTTCTGCGACTCAACTGTGTGCTACGATGCTTGCCACACAAGGAAACGCGACCGTGAGACACATCGCGCTTCTGTGACTGCGTACGGGACGTCGTCGAAGTGTGCACATCACCCAGGCCAAGAGCTGTCCCTCGTCTGTGAAGACCCTGCGTGTGGAGACGCGTTGATCTGCGAGCTCTGTTACCGTTGCGACACACATGCGGGACACAAAACAGTTGACATCAAGGACTACATGAAACGCCAGCGGGACGTCCTCCACTCGCACGTGGCAGACCTGACAGCACAGCGGACTGATGCAGAGGAGGAGGTGTGTGCGCTGAATACGTTTGTTGCGAAGGCAGGACACATGATTGCTGAGTGCGAGGCGGTGTGCCAGCTTGGGGACGACCAGGTGCTGCGTGTGGTCACAGAGTCGCAGGCCGTTGTGCGGAGCATCAACAGCATGGCAGCGAGTGCAGACCGCCACCGCCTTGTGGGTGCTGCAGGCCCAAACACAACGGTTTCCCTGAAGCTGCCTGTTTCGAACGTGCACGATGCCCTTACAGCACAGAAGTCAGCGCTTGTTGTGCACGATGCCATTGCAGCACTTCGTGAGTTGGGTGAGACGACACTTACAGCAGAGCGGTTCAAACAGGTGACTGATGAAGGCAGTGATCCGAAGCTGGCTTGCTTGCTCCTCCAGGCAGGAGCTGCGACTGCGATTCCACATAATTTCTTCAAGGAAACTGATGTGACGTGCATTGACATCAGTTACGCATCTGCTTTGGTTGTGATTGGAGACGACTTCCTCTACGAGTGCACATCATTAATGACAGTTGATCTCAGTGGATTACAAGCTGTCATCTTGATTGGGGACAACTTCCTCGGAGGGTGCACATCATTGACGACAGTTGATCTGGGTGGATTACAAGGTGTCCGCTCGATTAGGATCGGGTTCCTCGGAGGGTGCACATCATTGACGACAGTTGATCTGAATGGGTTACAAGGTGTCACCTCGATTGAGGATGGGTTCCTCAGCAGGTGCACATCATTGACGACAGTTGATCTGAATGGGTTACAAGGTGTCACCTCGATTGAGGATGGGTTCCTCAGCAGGTGCACGTCATTGTCGACAGTTGATTTGAGTGGATTACAAGGTGTGCGCTCGATTAGGATCGCGTTCCTCGAAGGGTGCACATCATTGACGACAGTTGATCTGAATGGGTTACAAGGTGTCACCTCGATTGAGGATGGGTTCCTTCAAGAGTGCACATCATTGACGACAGTTGATCTGAATGGGTTACAAGGTGTCACCTCGATTGGGGACAGGTTCCTCGAAGGGTGCACGTCATTGACGACAGTTGATCTGAGTGCATTACAAGGTGTCAACTGGATTGAGAACGGCTTCCTCCACGAGTGCACATCATTGACCACGGTTGATCTGAGTGCATTACAATGTGTCTTCTCGATTGGGAAGTGGTTCCTCGATGACTGCACAGAGTTGAAGACCTTACATGGAAAGGACAAGTGCAGCAATGATGTACTCAGTAGTCTGCCTGATCACTTACGCAATTGAGAAGCTGGAAGGCGTTCACTTTGCAGCAGTTGTTGTTGTGCATCTTCTCGTCTGCTGCACTGCTACTCTGCACTACACGGCATGAAGGCCCAAGAAGTGATGCAGCAGGTCTGCAAGGAGAACGTGGTGCAACCCTGTCAAGCGAAACAGGTGCGACTTATGTGCACCGCCAACTGACAACACCATTGCTGTTGCTGCTGCTGAGAACGACGACACTAGCAAAAAGGGTGGGAAGGGAAGAAAAGAAGGAGTGAAGCACAAAAGGGGGTTTGTCTTTTTGGGAGGGAGTGACAGAGTGAGGTGGTGGGGTTTGTTGGGATGAGTTGGATAAGATACAATTGGGAGGATTTGAGAGGGTTGGCTGGTGTGTGGAAATACTGATATTTGAGATCTATTTTTGGCAACATAATCAATCCACTTACCACCAGTAATGAGTCAACCGACCCTGTTGGAATTCACTATTGCGTGGCACATTCCGTCGATGATTCTTGGTGGTTTGGGTGATAAAAGGTAAGGGCAAGGGTGGGTTCCTAATTAGGATGAGGGGGTGTACCTTCTTCAGGATGCGCGGGGGTTTTCGGGTCTTTTGGGGGTCTGAATAAATATGAAAGGAAAACACAATGAAACGTTTTATTTGCCATTTAGCATGAGGCGTGGAGTGACTCACTTTCAGGAAGAGCTTTTTATTCACCTCCACAAACATGAGTTTACGTTAACCTGAAGTACGGACGAAGATGGATGCAATAAATAGAGAACTGAGGGGGCGGGGGGGCATTGAAGGAGTTATTTCGAAGCGGAATGGGTTGGGTGGTGACTGCACAACAGGGTGATCAAAAAATAGACAAGAGTACAGCAGTCTTGCGACATGTGTCTGAGTAGTGAGGTGACCAAGCACGGCTGAGGTTCATCTCGACAAACGTTTCTTTGTTTCGTAAAAAAAATGCGCTGAATAAAAAAGCGAACAAAAAATGTGTATCAATCACTGTATTTCATACGTGGTTCGACCCTTTTCACATTGTTTTCTGCACTTTGTAATGCAACAACACAAAAAAGCCACCCCCCCTTTTTGTAACGTATTTGAGGATGTTTCCGTGTTCACAACTCCTTTTTTTGTAATAATATTGTAGTTACCATTCCCGCTCTCCTTGTTCCTGTTTACTCCCCGAGACCTTATACACAACCCACATGGCACACCATAGCACCCATCAGTCCATCAACAGCGAAACACTTCTGCAACACAAAGCTAGAGGGACGTCGTTTCGTCAACCACGGCTGCAGGCTACCGGAAGGTCCTCCACCAACCAGTTGAAGCAATTAACCACTCCTCAGCAAGGGTGACTTTTGGGGTGGAGCGGTTAAGGTTTGTTCATTGTGTCCATGACATCAAACCCTGGAGCCTTTGTCTGGGCGGTTGGGAGGAGCGAAAGCCGCACCTTCTTTGTGATGCCTTCTAGCGCGTCCAAAGCAGCTTTTACTTCGAAAACACCTAGTCGCTTTCACCACGTTCCATGCAGAGCATCCCGTCGCCTGAACGCTCCACTCCCCGTTCATTCCCATTTCTTTCGCTGTGTGCGGAAGGTCATCCCTTCACTGACAAGGAGAAGTCCACGCGTAGCCCCGAATGTTACGGAAGTCACTCCACCCCCTTTGACTCTATACCCGTCGTTCCTTTGTTTTTGTCTTGCTTGCAAAATAGAATCTGCTCTATTTTATTGCGATTGTCACTTCTGGGGTGGTGAGTGGTGCAGAAGCTTAACAACGATCGCCACACCCACCAGCCTCTCATTTTGTGTTCTCACACTCTGTTTCCATCCCATGCCACCCACCCAACCCCTTCCAGACACCCCTGCACCCTCCCACCTCTTCGAAACACACAACATGGTGTCTGACACGCAGCCCACCGCACCACAGATGCCGAGCTGTGAGAACGAGAAATGTGGCAAGCCTGCACAGCTGCAGTGCGGGAACTGCACGGAGCTATTTTTGTGCGCCAAGCCTGCGTGCTTCGAAGTGTTCCACTCATCCTTAAGGGCACGTGACCGTGAGAAACATCTTGCTTCTATGACTTGTGCACAGCACCCAGGAGAGAAGCTGAGCCTCGTCTGTGAAGACCCTGCGTGTGGAGACGCGTTGATCTGCGAGCTCTGTTACCGTTGCGACACACATGCGGGACACAAGACAGTTGGCATCACGGACTACATGAAACGCCAGAGTGACATCCTCCACTCGCACGTGGCAGACCTGACAACACAGCAGACTGATGCAAAGGAGAAGTGCCGTGTGCTTGAGGAGGAGGTGTGTGCACTGAATACGTTTGTTGCGAAGGCAGGACACATGATTGCTGAGTGCGAGGCGGTGTGCCAGCTTGGGGACGACCAGGTGCTGCGTGCGGTCACAGAGTCGCAGGCCGTTGTGCGGAGCATCGACAGCATGGCAGCGAGTGGAGACCGCCACCGCCTTGTGGTTTCTGCTGCTGCGCAGGATGCCATTGCAGCACTTCGTGCGTTGGGTGAGACGACACTTACAGCAGAGCGGTTCAAACAGGTGACTGATGAAGGCAGTGATCCGAAGCTGGCTTGCTTGCTCCTCCAGGCAGGAGCTGCGACTGCGATTCCACATAATTTCTTCAAGAAAACTGATGTGACGTGCATTGATGTCAGTTACGCATCTGCTTTGGTTGTTATTGGAGACGACTTCCTCTACGAGTGCACATCATTAATGACAGTTGATCTCAGTGGATTACAAGCTGTCATCTTGATGGGAGACAACTTCCTCGAAGGATGCACATCATTGATGACGGTTGATCTGAGTGGATTACAAGGTGTCCGCTCTATTAGGATCGGGTTCCTCGAAGGGTGCACATCATTGACGACAGTTGATCTGAATGGGTTACAAGGTGTCACATCGATTGGGGGCTGGTTCCTGCACGGGTGCACATCATTGACGACGCTTGATCTGAGTCCATTACAAGCTGTAACCTCGATTGGGTCCGAGTTCCTCCATGGGTGCACATCATTGAGGACAGTTGATCTGAGTGGATTACAAGGTGTCACCTCGATTCGGAACGGATTCCTCCAAGAGTGCACATCATTGTCGACAGTTGATCTGAATGGATTGCAAGGTGTCACCTGGATTGAGAATGAGTTCCTCGAAGGGTGCACATCATTGACCACAGTTGATCTCAGTGCATTACAAGGTGTCACCTGGATTGGGTACAGCTTCCTCGAAGGGTGCACATCATTGGCGGCAGTTGATTTGAGTATATTACAAGGTGTCACCTCAATTTGGGACAGGTTCCTCATGGAGTGCACATCATTGAAGACAGTTGATCTGAGTGGATTACAAGATGTATTCTCGATGGGGAAGTGGTTTCTCGAAGGGTGCACAGCGTTGAAGACCTTACATGGAAAGGACAAGTGCAGCAATGATGTACTCAGTAGTCTTCCTGATCACTTACGCAATTGAGAAGCTGGAAGGCGTTCACTTTGCAGCAGTTGTTGTTGTGCATCTTCTCGTCTGCTGCACGGCTGCTCTGCACTACACAGCAAGAAGGCCTCTGCAAGGAGAACGTGGTCCAACCCTGATCTATTTTTGGCAACATAATCAATCCACTTACCACCAGTAATGAGTCAACCGACCCCGTTGGAATTCACTATTGCGTGGCGACATTCCGTTGATGATTCTTTGGGGTTTGGGTGATAAAAGGTAAGGGCAAGGGTGGGTTCCTAATTAGGATGAGAGGGTGTCCCTTACTTCAGGATGCGCGGGGGTTTTCGGGTCTTTTGGGGGTTTGAAGAAATATGAAAGGAAACACAATGAAACGTTTTATTTGCCATTTAGCATGAGGTGCGGAGTGAACGAAAAATAGACAAGAGTACAGCAGTTTTGCGACATGTGTATGAGTAGTGAGGTGACGAAGCACGGCTGAGGTTCATCTCGACAAACGTTTCTTTGTTTCATAAAAAGTGTGCTGAATAAAAAAAGCGAACAAAAAATGTGTATCAATCCCTGTATTTCATACGTGGTTCGACCCTTTTCACATTGTTTTCTGCACTTTGTAATGCAACAACACAAAAAAGCCATCCCCCCCCTAAGATTCCCCCCCTTTTTGTAACGTATTGAATAATATAATACTAGGTTTGCGTCTATGTGTGAAAGCACACACAACACCCCTTCAGTCGCGTTGAGCACCCCGATACTAAATAAGGTAGTGTTGAAATACAAACCCCTCGCGTGACAGTGTACCTTGGTATGACCGGTTGTATGATCCTCGGTGGGCGGGGATTGCCGACGCACCGTGGACTGCAGCCCCCGAGCTTGGTTTTGTGACACTGCACTGTTGAGGTGGGGTGTGTGTGAAGGCTGCTGTTGTGGAATTCCTAAGTACCGAATGGGTCGGGTGTGTTGAAGTCACCCTGAGGGTTACTGTATGCGGGGGCGGGGAGGGGAGGGTTTGTTGAATCGTGGCTGACCTTTTGACACCTCACCACCACAGGACCTATTCTCGCCCAGTACACTACAAGAGCATCACAGATACACCCCTTTGTGTGCCTTGTTCCCCACCACACCCCCACCCCCACCCCCACCCCACGCCCCGTTGTTTGGGGATGGGGTTTCGTTTTATCCTGTGTTATGTTCACCATGTCAATGTCGTGCTGCTGCTCATGTTGCTTCTTCCGTATGCTGCAGGGTTTGAGTTCGAAGCGTGCACCGTGGACTCAGCGCTGTCACGCGATATGGCCGTTATGAGTACTTCTGTCGGGACGACAAGAACACCGACTGCGTGCCAGACGCACTGCTTGGGTGCTGTGGGCGGGCCGTACCCCTTGATGGGTCTGTCCAGTGCATCAGGCGCCTCGGGACACACGCTGTGCTGGTGTGGGTTCACCTTTGGGAGAAACGGCGTCGTGCCCGACGCAGAGTGCAGCACAGTGTGCGCAGCTCCCGACACGTCGCGTACGTGTGGTGCGCTCGACCGACTCTCGGTGTACCGTATAGTTGCTGCTGCGGCAGTGCCTGAGGAGATCCTGCGCTATGGGGGCGACAAGAGGGATGTGAACCTAGCCCTCAAGACAGCGCCGTGGAGCAACGACCGTGCGCAGTGTCCAGCGGACACGGCGCTTGTAGGGTTGTACAGGAATGAGTCGTCTGGGTTCTCGTCGATGTCGCGTCTGCACTGCAGTGCGACAAAGCTGAATGTGGACCTGCTCATCTCAGACTGCACGTACTACTACCCAAGCTTTGTGGACCGTGGCTGGGCGGAGTGTCCCGGTGTGGACGAAGTCATGCGTGGGTGGAACACACTGGGCAACGCGGCGTGCGACGGCATCAGCTGCCTGCATCAGATCCGCTGCTGCAAGCTGCGTACGCAGGCAGAGGTGCTTGTGCGTGCGGATGTTGGCTACGCAGACGTGCGCACGTGCATGGCGACAGGGAACACAGGTTTTTGTGACGGCCCTGAGGACACCTTCGTCGTGGGCTGGTACCGTGAGGACAGCGCCTGCGATACCATCGACTGTATCTCCTTCCTCAAGGTCGCGTACTTCGAGAACGTCCCAACACCAGCACCGCCTACGCCAGCACCACCCACACCAGCACCGTTGACACTGGCGCCACCAACACCCGCGCCACCTACACCAGCACCACCCACACCGGCACCAGCAACACCTTTTCCACCTACAGTGGCTCCGCCTACACCGTTTCCTGCCACAGTGTCCCCACCGACACCATCACCTCCAACACCATCGCCCCCGACACCGTCTCCACCAACAGTTGCGCCACCCACACCAGCACCACTTACACCATCACCACCAACACCGTCTCCCCCTACACCTGCACCATTGACAGTGTCCCCACCTACACCATCACCGCCAACACCATCGCCACCGACAGTTGCGCCACCCACACCAGCACCACTTACACCGTCGCCCCCGACACCTGCACCACCGACTCCGTCTCCACCAACAGTTGCGCCACCCACACCATCACCACCAACACCATCGCCCCCGACACCTGCACCATTGACAGTGGCTCCACCTACACCGTTTCCCGCGACTGTGTCCCCACCGACACCAGCACCACTGACACCGTCACCGCAAACGCCGGCACCACCAACCGTTGCGCCACCCACATCGCTGCCACCTACTCCTGCACCACTGACACCTGCACCACCAACGCTGCCACCGCTCACACCACACCCACCAACACCTGCACCACTGACAGCATCTCCACCGACAGCAGTGCCACCTACACTGATGCCGGACACACCTACACCGCCCATACCGACCGAGGCACCCCTGAACGGCACACACGACGTGACACCTGCTCCTCTGCAGAAGGTTGCTACGAACGGTGCAATGCAGACATCTGGCGGTGTCACTGCCGCTGTCGTTGTCGTGACGGGTGCGGCGAATGCTGGAGCTGCGACGCAGATTGTGCTGCTTGCGCAGGATTGCATTTTGACTGGCGAGAAGGAGATCCCGGTGCCTCTGCACCCGACACGCTTCCGGGTAAAGGGGAGCAGTGCTGGCGGGGCGGTAGTGGGGAACATGAGCATCATCGTCTTCGTCACCCTTGCAAGCGTCCTGCTTATTGCCATCGCGGGGGCAACCGGTCTGTTTGCACACAAAATCGCCGACATCCGAGCAGCGGCTCGCTTCCCTTCGATACCCCTCTTCATCTTTGTTGTGCTCTACCAGGGGTCTGCCTTCGCTGGCACCATACTTCTTGTTCAGGCGGAAGATGCTGCACTCTTTCTGATGGGAACGATCACTGTGTTGGTGTGTCTGTGTGTACCCCTCTATTTGTTTCGAGTATTGCACTGCGAGGTGCACCGTGCACGGTATGTCCGCGACCCTTCGCGGGGCTGGTTTATGAAGCACTTTGCGGGTCCGGGTGAGTGGGTATCGTTGTGCCGCGACTGCCATTGGGTGTTCCGATACGCGTCAGTCATGCGTCGGTACCGCCCGAGGAGTGTATGGTGGTCGTGCGTCGAATTTGCCTCTAGCTTTGCGCTTGCCGCGACGCAATCTATGGATACGCCGAACATGGCTGCGTGCGGGCATGAACGCCTTGCCGGCGCAGTGGTCCTCTTCCTCCACCTCCTCCTGATGTTCACTATACGCCCCCACGTACGCCCCCGCGACAACTTCCTTGGCATTGTGATCCTGACCCTCCAATGTGTCGCCATGCTCCTGACAGCAGCAGGGTACTACACAAACAACCCTGACGCCTGGGTCTTCGACATAGGGAACACGCTTCTCCTAGTTGCGATGTTTGCTTTGGTGCTGAAGGGCCTGATGGACGGAGCCACCGAAATCGTAGTGTTGTGCAGCCGTGTGCGTGTACGTCTGCAGGAGGAAGAATGGGCTGGGCAAGAACGACTAGAAATGTCTCACACTCATACTACCGAATCGTTGCCCAATTTTTCACTACGTCTGCAAGGGTTGGAGGGAAGTCTTGAGCTTTGTGCGTTGAAGAATAGTGTTAAAAGTGAGTGTTCTTTGGAGGATTTTTCGCCAACGTTTAGTTCCGACAATCTTGAGAACAATGTACGTCGGCAGGCAAGCACACAGCAGCACCCTGGCTGCCCTGTCGAGCCGCCGCGTGATATAGCCGCACGGCGCAAGACGCATCCGCTCGATGTACCTACACTCCGCACGGTGCAGTCGGAGGGTGAGCTTTCTTCTTCGTGTGAATCAGCTTTGGGGAGCCCTGATATGTTCACAGGGCGTCGTGCACGCAGAAACACTTTGGAACAGAGAAGAACTGCGAGGAACGGTCACATCACGCCGCCGTCACGTCTGCGGAACAGTAGCCTCGTGGTGGGTGCGAGCCACAGCGGGAACCGCTCCCCAACCTCCCCGCTCTGCCCCGGTCTCTCCTGTGTGCCTGCGGCAGCACGCAGACGCACACCACGCTCCCTCTGCGGCTCCCCTGGGCTCCCCAGATCTCCCCGCTCCCCAGTTCCCGTTGGCCTCCCCCTTCTCGGGGTCTCGCCCCCACCGAGGCACGCAAGACGGCGTAGCTGGGGTGGTTCGCCCACGTCGCCGCTGGGTTCGCCTTCAGGAAGCAGTCCTGGTGACCATCGTGTCTGGCACACACCCTCCCACGTCACGCCTGTGACGTCGCCACTGCATAGTGTTCCTACCATGCCTATGATCATGCTGCAGAAGTGAAAGGCGTGGGGTTGGGAAAGAGGCAAAGTGGGAGGGGGGTGGAGGGAGGCAAACACATTGTAGTATATTTTGTTTTGTCTGAAAACTCGGGGGGGGGTTAGAGGGTCGCATTGGCTAACGTTTTTATGTAATTTTTATTATTTTTTCGCCGGTGGGCCATTTCAGTGGTGACCCACACCCTGTGCCACCCCAAAAATGGGTTTCCGGGGGTTTTTGGGGGGTTTTGCGACAAAAAACGTGAAAAAACGAAAAAAAAATGCGTTGTTATTGGTGTTTTCATGTTTTTGTACTGTATACAGCCTATGATTGGAGGAATTTGACATATTTGACTAAATAATTCAAACCAAGATCGGTTCGAAGGGTCCAAAAGGGTGCAGCTCGTCGAAATCAGGCCCACAGGACCCCCAGGAGTACGATTTACACCGGAGAGTGACCCCAAGAGGCCTCTGGCGTCCCTAATTTGGCATTTTCTGCCTCCCCCCACAGCCGTACATGTTGCTGCGCAACTGAATCACTTCATCAGAACACGCCATGCATACGCCCTTGATCCGCTCCCCATCCACGAACCTCCTCACGAACTCGGCAGCATTCCCAGACGCTTTTTGTAAGGGGGAGGTCGTTTTATATTTGTTACGCTTGACAGAGGAGGAGAAGTTGGGCAGTGAGGGGAGGGGGGAGGGGGGAGGGGGGAGGGGGGTGTTTTACACGCATACAGACGGGCTCAGCGGGTCATATTCGACTCAATATTTCAAACCAAGATCGGTTCGAGGGGCCCAAAAGGGTGCAGCTCGTCGAAACCAGGCCCACAGGACCCCCAGGAGTACGATTTCCACAGGAGAGTGGCCCCAAGAGGCCTCTGGCAGCCCTAATTTGGCATTTTTTAGCCCACAACCGCCCCTACCCCCCTCTCTGGGGGGGGAGGGCAAATTTTCACTCCTTTTCCCCATTTCTGGTGCTTCTAAGTCCTCCAAAGGGTAAAAAACCGGTTCCGTTGGGTCCGCGGACCATTTTTTGGGGGGGGTATGTACCCAAATTTGTACCATACCCTACTTTATGTGATGGTCATGGGCAAAGTCACGGAGAGGACAGGCACCGGACAAGCACTGGACAGGCACTTTTTTTGACTCCAAAATTCAAAAAAAATCATTTGTAAGTGGTCTAGAAGTCTGTTAGTCGTTGAAATCAGGTCCACAGGACCCCTGGGACCCGATTTGCACCAGAGAGTCACCAAAATAGACCTCTGGTGATCCAAAAAAATCAATTTTTTTGCTAAAAAACCACTTTTGCCCATTTTGGGGGAAAAGTCCATTTTTCACTAATTTTCCCCATTTTTGGTATTTCTGAGCCCACCAAAGTGTAAAAAAATGGTTTCATTGGATCCTCCGAACATTTTTGGGGTGGGTATGTGTCTAGTTTTCCACGGGAAACGAGTTTCTATGTTGCAAAAAATTTTTATTTCACTTTTTGTGAGGACAATGCGACCCCCTACGGGGGGGGGGTGCTAAATTTTTTCGTTTGTTTTGTTTGTTTGTTTTTGTCGTTTGTTCAGAAGTCTGTTTTGTTGTTTTTTTTTGTCTCAAATGTCAGGCCTCACCCAAACTATTTGAGATCTGAGCTTGGTGTTACAATAAAAGATTTGTCAAAATGAAGAACTATGACAAAGTAGCTGTTATCTTTCAAGACAACAGCACAGCGAGGCTCAGGCTCATCTATGCAAAGCAAAACGTTTATTTCCGTTTATTTCTTCTTTTTGTTTTAAAGAGTGCCTGACGTCCGCCGATGAACGGTGAGGCGTTTTTGCACTTTTTCAACCTCCCTTTTTTTCCTTTTATCTTTGTCGTCGGTGGCATTTTCTCTGTCACCCACGAACCAAGACGCTTTTCCGCAAATTGCATGCAAGGTCTATTTTAATTTAGACCTACAAGCTTAAAGGAAAAATAGTTCCTCAGATACGGTCGGCAATCACCACCCCCTCCAACAGGGTTGAGCAACGATTACCTATCAGAGTTATTTTTTTTTTTTTTGCCGCATTTGTTTTTAAACAATATTATGTGTGTCCCTTGCAGCGGGGCCTATACACTGTCATTTGCGTTGACGAACCTTTCCCACCCCTGTACTTTTTTTCTTACCCCCCTTCCGTGTACCCCTCGGCCAGCTGGTTGTCATTTTATTGTTTTTAGGTAACCATCTCTCGCCCTGTTCTAGGAGCGGAGGGAAGCCTTTTCGAAAAACGACCCACAGAAATAGCGCTTGTTTCACACTCAGTTAACGCTGTTAGATTTTCTAATCAACCCACCTCTCAGGGCATATGGGAAATAGAACTACGTGGAACAGAAGATAACCTTGTCCCGAGGTGGCTGGTGTCACTGTAGGGTTGTAAGTGAACATCAGGCAGACACATATCCCTGCATGAACCGCATGATGACAACGAGAGAGAAAGAAACGACGTCGGGGGGTGTGTGCTTGTCGAACAGCAACAAAAGAAACAGCATTTTTGTTTATAAATCATATGAAAGGCTCTCTGAGGGGGTTCGATAACGAAGTGGTTGCCCCCACCCCCCGCAAACGCTGATGCATGTATAGTGAGTGCAGTTTCGACTTCTCTTTTTATTTTATGTACATCAAAATCCACCGCGATCTTTGCGTGATTGCTCTCTGCACATCATTCACGTCGCGTATTACGTCTTATTATAATCTCTACATATTTTACATCTTTCATCAGTACCACCGTGACCGGGTAAAATAAACCCGGGTAATATATGGGATTTGCAAAGCCCGGTACGTACTCGATGCCCAGAGAGGTTATATTGAGGCTCAGCCGCATGGGATGAACTTTTCTTTACTTCCTTTAAACTAAGTCTTTTTCGTCATCAACATTCGCTCTGGTACGGCTTTTTCCTGTTTTTCTGCACCTCTTTTCAAGTTTAGTTATTTTTTCTTATTCATGGTTGCCGTGCAACCTCTTTTCGTACACCCTTTTCAGGGAACTCTAATAAATGACAAAAGACAGATGCCTGTTTTATTGATCCTGTTACTTATCACTGTGACCTACGAAGTACGTGACGCTGACTACTGGTACTTTTTTGGCAGCCGTGCCACTGGTCCTGCTTCTTGCTTCATTCGTTCGTGTACTACACAGCAGGTGTTTCACTCTGCTGTGGGCAAGTGCTTTTTTTTGTCACTATTTTAACTTCACACCTGCGTCTAGGCAATTATCATATTTCCAATATTTGCCTTGGTCTTGCTCGGTGACTGTGCCAGAAGAAACATCAACACCTGCAGGACAGATATTTTACACAGTCACAGGTCTTGGTGCCGGGTGTCATCTGTGTAACAGACGGCTGTACCCACAAGAACACACGAACACAATGCGCTGTCTGGATGCTGTGCTGTCGCTGGATGGGACACTGGGCAAGAAGGACACACAGAAGCGGACGATGTTCTTCGTCTTTAACGCGACTGGGATGCTGCTGATGCTTGGCAATTGGAGATCGTGGGTTCACGTAAACGGGCTGTACATAAATTTTGTCACAAGTGTCATTGCACTCTGTGCGGCCATCTACGCCACTATACTGGTGCTCTGCAAAGTCAAGCTGACCACACCCGCAATAGTGTTCATCTCTTACGTATACGCTCTTGGAACCTTCGGTGGTGACATCACCACCCGTGCTGTAGGGAATACTGCATGGCCGTTACTAGTGCTTGTGGTGGACTTCCTCCTTGTGATGGAGGTGCCCACACGCCACAGCATGTGCATCGTCTGTGTCGCAGTGGTGTACTTCGTTGTCATGGGTTTGGAAGAATTGTTCAGGTTTGGCATCCTCGACATCCCTGGTATCATGCCACAGGAGGAGAGGGCAGCCTACAGGGACGAAGCACAGCAGTGTACAGACCTCCCCTGCCCCACCAGAGGCCTGAACCTCAATCTCCTGGCTGTGAGTGTGTTTGTCATCGACTTCATCGCAACACGAGGCTTTGCACGTGGTCTCCTGAAGGAGCAGACATCAATGGAGCGGACGATCAACGCTGTGCAGGAAATTGCAGCACTCCTGGCTGGCTACGACGTGGAGCAGGTGGCGGAGCTGCTGAAGGCGCATGAGGGTGACCTGCCTGAGGGGATGACAGCAGCACTGCGGAACTTGGAGGAGAACCTGCGGAAGTACCGTCCGTACCTCCCTGCTGCGCTGTTTGAGGTGGATGAGGACGGTGTGCAGCAGCCGACTGTGGCACCGCCTGGGCTTGACAGCAAGACAGCAACGATTGTGTTCACAGACATCCGTGCGTCAACGTCGATCTGGGAGAACACACCTGAGGGGATGCGTGCTGGACTGCAGATCCACAACACAGTGATGCGTGAGGTGATGCGGATGTGTGGTGGGTACGAGGTGAAGACCATTGGCGACGCATTCATGATTGCCTTTGCATCCACTTTCGACGGTGTGGCGTTTGGGTTGCGTGTGCAGGAACGTCTTTTCGAAGCAGACTGGCCTGCATCTCTGATTGAGGATGCACCCATCTGTTCTCGTCAGGGGTCGCTGTGGGGTGGTCTGACTGTGCGCATTGGTGTGAACACTGGCCCTGTGACTGTGGAGCAGAACACACTGACGGGACGGGCAGACTACTTCGGACACACAGTGAACGTTGCATCACGCCTTGAGAGCACATGCACACCTGGTGCTGTGGCTGTTCCCTCTGACCTGTGGACGTCTGTCTCTGAGTCGTGCAGTGCTGTTGCTGGTGTGCCAGAGGCAGTTCACTTGAAGGGTGTGTCTGGGAACACGTTGATGTGCTGTGTGTGGCCTGTCTCACTTGGGGGACGAAGGGAAACACCACTTTGCGAGTACACGTCTTCGTCACCAACTGCCAATCATACAATGAGTTTTTCCACATGTGCATCGTCTGTTTCATCCACAAACAACCTGTCAGTCTCCACACGTCAGACCTCGGGCACACTGGGAGTTGCACAGCTTGCAGTTGGTGACGTGGGAGAAAACATAGCCTTTCACCAGATGAACTCACGACTCACGACACTGACGACGGCACTGGAGCAGAGTGGAGGGAGTCTGGTGACGCTGCTTGGGAACTGTGTGTGTGTTGGGTGGAACGTGTCGCGTTCTGCACCTGCACACATGGAGAACGCGATACGGTTTGTGCAGCGCATGTCTGTGAAGTCTGCACTGAACGGTGCTGGGCTTGCAAGCGGCCTTGTGCAGCACGGGGATGTTGGTGCACGGAGCCAGCGCTTTGTGACTGTGATGGGGGATGTTGTGCGTCGGAGTTGGGCGCTGTGCGAGGAGGCTGTGCGTGACGGGGTTGTGTGTCTGTACGAGCCTCCTGAAGGGACAACACTGCCGTCTGCACTTGAAGACGTTCTTGTGCAACACAAGGGTTGTTACCGGGTGCTTGAGGCACAGGACAACAGCAGACACAATGTGTTTTAGTTGTGCTCTTACAACTGTTGCTTCTGTACGGTTGCAAGCTCTCATATTGTGTAAAGTGAGTGATTTATTGGGAACGTTTTCTTCACACACTGTGTTAGTTACTTCTGTCTGCGAAGTCCAGACGTTCTTTACAGGACGGACGGTTATTATTAGGTGTGAGGGGAAGGACAGGGTGGGTTTACTTTTGTAGCGTTTTCCAGAAAGGAGTAATCACCCCATGCGTACACTCAGGTTGCGCATGCAAGGGATGTTAACACTGCCTAGTAGCCAGTGCGCAGTGATTTCGAGGATTCTTTGCTTACCCCAGCACACCGCACAGAATGTAGTGCAGGAGGTGTATCTGCCGACGAAGTTCCCTCTGTTTCCACTTGACGTCGATGCGGGTGCAGTGCCTGTACAGGAGGTGTCTGGACACTGCACCACAGTGGCCGCGATTGTCAAGGAATTACGACATCGTTCGGCCCAAGATTACTAATTCCAGTCGGGGAAATGACATCATCGCGAAGAACAAACTTATTCAAACCTACGCTCCTGATGCGCAATAATGAATGTGATCAAGGTTACTAATTGCGATAGGCGCGGGGTCTTCGGATAAACCTTTTTTTTTTCTCGGTGACATGACACTTGTGAAATATAGTTCAATCTTACATATCTTATATAGTTCAATGTAGGTGATCTGGGGTGAGGAAGCGTTCCAACTTTTCAACCTCTTCCCCAATGGGCAAAAGGCGTTTCACGCCTTTTTTACCCTCCCCCGTTTTAGAATCAACAGAGAGTGTACGTTAAGATTTTTTGCGCTTTCTTTCTGTACGTCAAAGTCCGCCGCGAACCTTGCGTGATTGCTCTCCGCTGCACATTATGCATTACACCTTACGTCTTTAGCCTCTAAGTACCGTACTGCCAACATGATGCGGGTACGTGACGAGATAAGCACTTCAAAGCTCTCAGGGTGTCTCCCTATTTTTGTGTATCGTTCTTTTTGCCACGTGTTTAGAATAAACAACACAGTGTGAGTTTGGAGGTATCGTCACGTTTATTTTAAACTTAGTCTTTTCGTCATCAACATTCGCTCTGGTACGGATTTTTCCTGTTTTCTGCACCCTTTTTCAAGTTTAGTTATTTTTCCTTATTCATGGTTGCCGTGCAACCTCTTTTCGTACACCCTTTTCAGGGAACTCTAATAAAAGACAAAACACAGATGTCCGTTTTATTGATCCTGTTACTTATCACTGTGACCTACGAAGTACATGACGTTGACTCCACCACGCACAACCCCCTGGTTGGCCACCTCACGCACACTGTGCACTCTGTTGTCACCGCCGTACCCGCCCTGCATCTGGGAGTGCGCTTCGTGGATACTGTACTTTTTGGCAGCCGTGCCACTAGTCCTGCTTCTTCCTATATTTGTTGGTGCCACACAGCAGGTGTTTCACTCTGCTGCTGGGCAAGGGGCCGTTTCCGTTTGTGTGCTTCTTTTGTCACAATTTTAACTCCACACTTGCGTCCAGGCAATTATCATATTTTTACACCTCGTCCCGAGTTTTTGTCCGAGAATGCGATTACTAATTAGTTACTCCACTAAATAAATCGAGCAAAAATATGGTGAACTCAGCGGAGCCCGGTTTTAAAAGTGCCAAAAACGACCTTTTCGTTTTGACGCGCTGTGAGTTCCTCAAATGCAATTTTGAAGGGTAAAAAATTCGGGTTTTCTAAGCACATGCAGTGCTAAGTTAAAAAAAATCGCGAAAAAAAAATACAAAAATTTTGTGTTGGAAGCTCGGAACGCAGAAACGTCCATTGGCGAAGTTTTTTTCTGGTTTCGTTGCACCCTGTATTTTTACTTAAAAATCAAGACAAAGTGATTTTTACCTGGATTTTTGCCTGTATTTTACTAGGGATTTTCCCTTAGTAAAATACAGAGGAATTATCTTTAGTCCCTACTAAAGTATTTACCTCGGTCTTGCTCACCAACTGTGTCAATAGTGGACATCAACACCCGCTGCAAGTGTTCCCCACAAGAGGGCACCGGGTAACACCCGTACCGGTACTGGCGCGGTTCAGGACAGTCACAGGTCTTAGTGCCGGGTGTCTTCTGCCTAAGATACGGCTGTAACAAAAACACACGAACACAATGCGCTGTCTGGATGCTGTGCTGTCGCTGGATGGGACACTGGGCAAGAAGGACACGCGGAAGCGGAAGTTGTTCTTCGTCTTGAACATTGCAGTCTTGTTGATGTCTCTTGGCACACTGGAAGCGTGGGTCAACCCACGAGGGAGGTACTTATATTGCACCACAACTGTGTTCATAATCTGCACTGCGATCTACGCCACTATACTGGTGCTCTGCAAAGTCAAGCTGACCACACCCGCAATAGTGTTCATCGCCTACAGCTACGTTATTGGAACTTTTGGTGCTGACGTCACTGCCCGTGCTATAGGTAGCACTGCATGGCCGTTGCTCGTGCTTGTGGTGGACTTCCTCCTTGTGATGGAGGTGCCTGCACGCTACAGCATGTGTGTCGTCTGTGTCTCAGTGGTGTACTTCGTTGTCATGGGTGCAGAAGAATTGTTCAGGTTTGGCATCCTCGACATCCCTGGTATCCTTCCACAGGAGGAGAGGGCAGCCTACAGGGACGAAGCACAGCAGTGTACAAGCCCCCCTTGTTCCGGCAGAGGCATAAACTTCCACCTCGTTGCTGTGAGTGTGTTTGTCATCGACTTCATCGCAACACGAGGCTTTGCACGTGGTCTCCTGAAGGAGCAGACATCAATGGAGCGGACGATCAACGCTGTGCAGGAAATTGCAGCACTCCTGGCTGGCTACGACGTGGAGCAGGTGGCGGAGCTGCTGAAGGCGCATGAGGGTGACCTGCCTGAGGGGATGACAGCAGCACTGCGGAACTTGGAGGAGAACCTGCGGAAGTACCGTCCGTACCTCCCTGCTGCGCTGTTTGAGGTGGATGAGGACGGTGTGCAGCAGCCGACTGTGGCACCGCCTGGGCTTGACAGCGAGACAGCAACGATTGTGTTTACAGACATCCGTGCGTCAACGTCGATCTGGGAGAACACACCTGAGGGGATGCGTGCTGGACTGCAGATCCACAACACTGTGATGCGTGATGTGATGCGGATGTGTGGTGGGTACGAGGTGAAGACCATTGGCGACGCATTCATGATTGCCTTTGCATCCACTTTTGACGGTGTGGCGTTTGGGTTGCGTGTGCAGGAACGTCTTTTCGAAGCAGACTGGCCTGCATCTCTGCTTGAGGATGCACCCATCTGTTCTCGTCAGGGGTCGCTGTGGGGTGGTCTGACTGTGCGCATTGGTGTGAACACTGGCCCTGTGACTGTGGAGCAGAACACACTGACGGGACGGACAGACTACTTCGGACACACAGTGAACGTTGCATCACGCCTTGAGAGCACATGCACACCTGGTGCTGTGTCTGTTCCCTCTGACCTGTGGACGTCTGTCTCTGGGTCGTGCAGTGCTGTTGCTGGTGTGCCAGAGGCAGTTCACTTGAAGGGTGTGTCTGGGAACACGTTGGTGTGCTGTGTGTGGCCTGTCTCACTTGGGGGACGAAGGGAAACACCACTTTGCGAGTACACGTCTTCTTCACCAACTGCCAATCATACAGTGAGTTTTTCCACATGTGCGTCGTCTGTTTCATCCACAACCAACATTGCAGTCTCCACACGTCAGACCTCGGGCACACTGGGAGTTGCACAGCTTGCAGTGGGTGACGTGGGAGAAAACATAGCCTTTCACCAGATGAGCTCACGACTCACGACACTGACGACGGCACTGGAGCAGAGTGGAGGGAGTCTGGTGACGCTGCTTGGGAACTGTGTGTGTGTTGGGTGGAACGTGTCGCGTTCTGCACCTGCACACATGGAGAACGCAATACGGTTTGTGCAGCGCATGTCTGTGAAGTCTGCACTGAACGGGTCTGGGCTTGCAAGCGGCCTTGTGCAGCACGGGGATGTTGGTGCACGGAGCCAGCGCTTTGTGACTGTGATGGGGGATGTTGTGCGTCGGAGTTGGGCGCTGTGCGAGGAGGCTGTGCGTGACGGGGTTGTGTGTCTGTACGAGCCTCCTGAAGGGACAACACTGCCATCTGCACTTGAAGATGTTCTTGTGCAACACAAGGGTTGTTACCGGGTGCTTGAGGCACGGGACAACATGGAACGCGACAATGTGTTTTAGTTGTGCTCTTACAACTGTGTTGCAAGCTCTCATATGGGGCAAAGTGAGTGAGTTTTTGGTGATATAGTTTTCTTCACACGCTGTGTAGTTACATCTGTCTGCGAAGTCCAGACGTTCTTTACAGGATGGACGGTCATTCTCAGTGTACGAGAAAACAGAGGGGGGTGTATTACTGTGTATTTATGCTCGGATGTGTCGTGTTGTCTCTCTCTGTGCTGTTTGCACACTATTTGCTATCTTTTCTGCTGCCTGAAGACGCATGAATTTGTAACCTGTAGTGCTTAATTTAAGATGTTGTGTTATTTTGGCCCGTCCTGAGAAGTGATCTTGTGGTCGGTGCTGGATGCTGTTATGCGTTTTCATGTGTCTTTCTTACGATATTTCTGCCACCTCTGCGTGGCGTTCTTATGAGGTTTCTCTGCTCCCTCCCTCGGGAGCATGAATATGCTTCGTTTTTCTCTCTCAGTACACAGACAACCGGCGTGCTGCTCTTCTTACGTTTCTCTTGTCTTGGGTCAAATATGAGAAGTAGATGCAAACGCCTCTAGTTTAAAACCCCTGCTACCTGTGTTGTCATCTTTCCCCTAGTTTCGACAGTGAAACGTTTCTCCATGTATTGCACGGTAAACAACATGACAAGCAGGTGCAGGGTGGTTCCGTGCACAACATGATGCGGGTACGTGACTAGAGAAGTATTTCAAAGCTCTCAGGGTGTCTCCCCATATTGTGTATCGTTCTTTTTGCCACGTGTTTAGAATCAACAACACAGTGTGCGTTTGGAGGTATCGTCACGTTTCTTTTAAACTTAGTCTTTTCGTCATCAACATTCGCTCTGGTGCGGCTTTTTCCTGTTTTTCTGCACCCCTTTTCAAGTTTAGTTATTTTTCCTTCATGGTTGCCGTGCAACCTCTTTTCGTACACCCTTTTCAGGGAACTCTAATAAAAGAGAAAAACACAGATGTCCGTTTTTATTGATCCTGTTACTTATCACTGTGACCTACGAAGTACGTGACGCTGACTACTGGTACTTTTTGGCAGCCGTGCCACTGTCCTGCTTCTTTCTTCATTCGTTCGTACACTACACAGCAGGTGTTTCACTCTGCTGCTGGGCAAGGGGCCGTTTCCGTTTTTGTGCTTTTTTTCTCACTATTTTACCTTCACACCTGCGTCCAGGCAATTATCATTTTCCAATATTTACCTCGGTCTTGCTCAGCAACTGTGCCAATAGTGGACATCAACACCCGCTGCAAGTGTTCCCCACAAGAGGGCACCGGGTACCACCCGTACCGGTACTGGCGCGGTTCAGGACAGTCACAGGTCTTAGTGCCGGGTGTCTTCTGCCTAAGATACGGCTGTGACAAGAACACACGAACACAATGCGCTGTCTGGATGCTGTGCTGTCGCTGGATGGGACACTGGACAAGAAGGACACGCGGAAGCGGACGATGTTCTTCGTCTTGAATGTTGCAGTCTTGTTCATGATGACTTTCACGTTGGAGGCGTGGGTAGACCCACGAGGGCGGTACTTATATTGCACCACAACTGTGTTCATAAGCTGCACTGCGATCTACGCCACTACACTGGTGCTCTGCAAAGTCAAGCTGACCACACCCGCAATAGTGTTCATCGCCTCCGTCTACGTTCTTGGAATTTTTTGTTCTGACGTCACTGCCCGTACTATAGGTAACACTGCATGGCCGTTGCTCGTGCTTGTGGTGGACTTCCTCCTTGTGATGGAGGTGCCCACACGCCACAGCATGTGCATCGTCTGTGTCGCAGTGGTGTACTTCGTTGTCATGGGTGTGGAAGAATTGTTCAGGTTTGGCATCCTCGACATCCCTGGTATCATGCCACAGGAGGAGAGGGAAGCCCACAGGGATGACTTATATCAGTGTACAGACCTCCCCTGCCCCATCAGGACCAATGCTTTGAACCGTCAGATCACTGCTTTGAGTGTGTTTGTCATCGACTTCATCGCAACACGAGGCTTTGCACGTGGTCTCCTGAAGGAGCAGACATCAATGGAGCGGACGATCAACGCTGTGCAGGAAATTGCAGCACTCCTGGCTGGCTACGACGTGGAGCAGGTGGCGGAGCTGCTGAAGGCGCATGAGGGTGACCTGCCTGAGGGGATGACAGCAGCACTGCGGAACTTGGAGGAGAACCTGCGGAAGTACCGTCCGTACCTCCCTGCTGCGCTGTTTGAGGTGGATGAGGACGGTGTGCAGCAGCCGACTGTGGCACCGCCTGGGCTTGACAGCGAGACAGCAACGATTGTGTTTACAGACATCCGTGCGTCAACGTCGATCTGGGAGAACACACCTGAGGGGATGCGTGCTGGACTGCAGATCCACAACACTGTGATGCGTGATGTGATGCGGATGTGTGGTGGGTACGAGGTGAAGACCATTGGCGACGCATTCATGATTGCCTTTGCATCCACTTTTGACGGTGTGGCGTTTGGGTTGCGTGTGCAGGAACGTCTTTTCGAAGCAGACTGGCCTGCATCTCTGCTTGAGGATGCACCCATCTGTTCTCGTCAGGGGTCGCTGTGGGGTGGTCTGACTGTGCGCATTGGTGTGAACACTGGCCCTGTGACTGTGGAGCAGAACACACTGACGGGACGGGCAGACTACTTCGGACACACAGTGAACGTTGCATCACGCCTTGAGAGCACATGCACACCTGGTGCTGTGTCTGTTCCCTCTGACCTGTGGACGTCTGTCTCTGGGTCGTGCAGTGCTGTTGCTGGTGTGCCAGAGGCAGTTCACTTGAAGGGTGTGTCTGGGAACACGTTGGTGTGCTGTGTGTGGCCTGTCTCACTTGGGGGACGAAGGGAAACACCACTTTGCGAGTACACGTCTTCTTCACCAACTGCCAATCATACAGTGAGTTTTTCCACATGTGCGTCGTCTGTTTCATCCACAACCAACATTGCAGTCTCCACACGTCAGACCTCGGGCACACTGGGAGTTGCACAGCTTGCAGTTGGTGACGTGGGAGAAAACATAGCCTTTCACCAGATGAGCTCACGACTCACGACACTGACGACGGCACTGGAGCAGAGTGGAGGGAGTCTGGTGACGCTGCTTGGGAACTGTGTGTGTGTTGGGTGGAACGTGTCGCGTTCTGCACCTGCACACATGGAGAACGCAATACGGTTTGTGCAGCGCATGTCTGTGAAGTCTGCACTGAACGGGTCTGGGCTTGCAAGCGGCCTTGTGCAGCACGGGGATGTTGGTGCACGGAGCCAGCGCTTTGTGACTGTGATGGGAGATGTTGTGCGTCGGAGTTGGGCGCTGTGCGAGGAGGCTGTGCGTGACGGGGTTGTGTGTCTGTACGAGCCTCCTGAAGGGACAACACTGCCGTCTGCACTTGAAGACGTTCTTGTGCAACACAAGGGTTGTTACCGACTGCTTGAGGCACAGGACAACATGGAACACAGCAATGTGTTTTAGTTGTGCTCTTTCAACTGTGGCGTGTGTGAGGATGGTGCAAAGTGAGTGAGTTTTTGGCCACATTTTCTTCACACGCTGTGTTGTTTGTCTGAGAAGTCCAGAAGTTCTTTACAGGACGGACGGTCATTCTCAGGTACAGGGTGGGGTTTTTTGCAGTCTTTTTTCTGTCAAAGGAAGGAGTCGTCAATTTTGTTTACTTACGATGTGAACATGCTTGAGATGTCAACACTACCTAGTAGTGGTCAATGCGCAGTAATTCCCAAGCTTCTTAGAAGGTACATTGGCTTGTTCATGTTATGGGGTGTCCACTCTAGGGTGTCTACACTAATACAACGAAGTTTTCAAATATCTTTCCTCTTCTTTTTTCTTCCAAGCGCGCTGGTTTTTGTGATTCACTCATTTTGATAAAAGCTTACCTAGTTTCAAGTAGGAATCTTTTCTCCATGTATTGCACGGGAAACAACATGACGAACAGGTGCAGGGTGGTTCCGTGTATATCATAGAGCCTGGCACCTTGTGTGTCTCCCATAATCCAAAAGCGTTGTGTGTGAAGTTTTGAAAGAAGGAAAAATAAAAAGCGAATATGAAACCCATCCTCCAGCACAACTCGATGACACCTCCTCTCCGAGTACCTTGACTGCAACATGGCGGACCTTAGGACAACTTGACCCAAACGTTTCCCCATTTTCAGGACCAACCTGGAAGGAAGAAAAATATAACCCCGACCCAAAACCCCCGTTTACCGTGTTTCCTGTACCATGCCCTGCGCTGTACAAAGTGTAGTACTCAGCTTTTGGGTGCTGTACTAAACGCAGACTGCCTTCACTCCATTTTGGTTTTAGCAAGTTCAGGGTAAAGGCTCTCAAAGTCTCCGCCTTCTTGGGGTTTGTGAGGTTTTTGAGAATTATGTTGAATAGCACGTTTTCTGTTCCTGTTTTGTTTCTTGTGTTTTGTCTCAGAATATGTTGTTCGTTCATTTATTGACCAAGAGACCTCTCCATCCCCACATATCATTTACACCCTTCACATGGTCCTGGCCCTCACTTCCCGTCCAAACCACCTGACATGTGAACAGGATGCACGTGCAATACAAGAACATCTTCTTCGGATTCCTCGTGCGGATGCTGTGTTGCAAAGAACACTAATTTTACACATTCACAGTCTCAGGTGGGTGGGGTTTCTTCTTAGATACGTCTGTTTCCACAAGAACACAATGCGCTGTCTGGATGCTGTGCTGTCGCTGGATGGGACACTGGACAAGAAGGACACGCGGAAGCGGACGATGTTCTTCGTCTTGAACGTGGCAGTCTTGTTGATGACTCTTGGCACTTTGGAGGTGTGGTTCAACCTACAGGGACGGTACTTATATTGCACCACAGTTCTGTTTGTTATCTGCGCTGCGATCTACGCCACTATACTGGTGCTCTGCAAAGTCAAGCTGACCACACCCGCAATAGTGTTCATCGCCTACATCTACGTTCTTGGAACTTTTAGTGCTGACATCACTGCCCGTGCTACAGGGAACAATTCATGGCCATTGCTCGTGCTTGTGGTGGACTTCCTCCTTGTGATGGAGGTGCCCACACGCTACAGCATGTGTGTCGTCTGTGTCTCAGTGGTGTACTTCGTTGTCATGGGTGCAGAAGAATTGTTCAGGTTTGGCATCCTCGACATCCCTGGTATCCTGCCACAGGAGGAGAGGGCAGCCTACAGGGATGAAGCCCTGCAATGTACAGACCTCCCCTGCCCCGGCAATGACCTGAACTTCCACCTCGTTGCTGTGAGTGTATTTGTCATCGACTTCATCGCAACACGAGGCTTTGCACGTGGTCTCCTGAAGGAGCAGGCATCAATGGAGCGGACGATCAACGCTGTGCAGGAAATTGCAGCACTCCTGGCTGGCTACGACGTGGAGCAGGTGGCGGAGCTGCTGAAGGCGCATGAGGGTGACCTGCCTGAGGGGATGACAGCGGCACTGCGGAACTTGGAGGAGAACCTGCGGAAGTACCGTCCGTACCTCCCTGCTGCGCTGTTTGAGGTGGATGAGGACGGTGTGCAGCAGCCGACTGTGGCACCGCCTGGGCTTGACAGCGAGACAGCAACGATTGTGTTCACAGACATCCGTGCGTCAACGTCGATCTGGGAGAACACACCTGAGGGGATGCGTGCTGGACTGCAGATCCACAACACTGTGATGCGTGAGGTGATGCGGATGTGTGGTGGGTACGAGGTGAAGACCATTGGCGACGCATTCATGATTGCCTTTGCATCCACTTGCGACGGTGTGGCGTTTGGGTTGCGTGTGCAGGAACGTCTTTTCGAAGCAGACTGGCCTGCATCTCTGCTTGAGGATGCACCCATCTGTTCTCGTCAGGGGTCGCTGTGGGGTGGTCTGACTGTGCGCATTGGTGTGAACACTGGCCCTGTGACTGTGGAGCAGAACACACTGACGGGACGGACAGACTACTTCGGACACACAGTGAACGTTGCATCACGCCTTGAGAGCACATGCACACCTGGTGCTGTGGCTGTTCCCTCTGACCTGTGGACGTCTGTCTCTGGGTCGTGCAGTGCTGTTGCTGGTGTGCCAGAGGCAGTTCACTTGAAGGGTGTGTCTGGGAACACGTTGGTGTGCTGTGTGTGGCCTGTCTCACTTGGGGGACGAAGGGAAACACCACTTTGCGAGTACACGTCTTCTTCACCAACTGCCAATCATTCAATGACTATTTCCGCATGTGCGTCGTCTGTTTCATCCACAAAGAATATTGCAGTCTCCACACGTCAGACCTCGGGCACACTGGGAGTTGCACAGCTTGCAGTGGGTGACGTGGGAGAAAACATAGCCTTTCACCAGATGAGCTCACGACTCGTGACACTGACGACGGCACTGGAGCAGAGTGGAGGGAGTCTGGTGACGCTGCTTGGGAACTGTGTGTGTGTTGGGTGGAACGTGTCGCGTTCTGCACCTGCACACATGGAGAACGCGATACGGTTTGTGCAGCGCATGTCTGTGAAGTCTGCACTGAACGGTGCTGGTCTTGCAAGCGGCCTTGTGCAGCACGGGGATGTTGGTGCACGGAGCCAGCGCTTTGTGACTGTGATGGGGGATGTTGTGCGTCGGAGTTGGGCGCTGTGCGAGGAGGCTGTGCGTGACGGGGTTGTGTGTCTGTACGAGCCTCCTGAAGGGACAACACTGCCGTCTGCACTTGAAGACGTTCTTGTGCAACACAAGGGTTGTTACCGGGTGCTTGAGGCACAGGACAACAGGGAACACAGCAATGTGTTTTAGTTGTGCTTTTGACACTGTTGCGTCTGTACGGTTGCAAGCTCTCATGTAGTGCAAAGTGAGTGAGTGTTTGCAACATTTTAGAGCATTTGCTGCGTTACATCTGTCTGCGAAGTCCAGAGTTCTTTACAGGACGGACGGTCATTCTCAGGTGTGACGGGATGGACAGGGTGGGGGTTTTTCAGATTTTCATTATTTACAAGACATGTGTGCATTTGGTTAGTGTGCCTGAGTGTGGGGATGCGTTCAAGAATTTAACTCTTCCCCTCCAACCCCCTTTCATCTCTAGTTTTCTTTATACAAACGTCGAGTGGACGCGTAGTACTTTCTGCCAAAAGAAGTGGTCAGTAATACCTTACGCGGTACGTGCAAAATAAAGGAATGCACGCAAATGCCAAAACCCATATCTGGTCTGAGTATCTTTCTGAGTCTTCTCATGGTGAAACGTACGCACCTCGACACGTTGGTGAAGTGGGCTCTGCCCGAACCCACCCCAAAATTGAAACACAGGGGAAGCGTAGCGTTCACCTTTTGCATGTCATGTCGTAAAGTAGTTTAATGCCGTTTGTCTTTTGTTCACTGTGTCTCCCTTCATGGTACGAGGGACGTTGAGTGCAGACCTGTTATCACCATGCTGGAAGCTCGGCCAATATCGGACGAAATGGTCATCACACATGGTCACACCTACACACCACAGGGATGTTGCCCATCAGGCACTGCTTAGTTATTACATTTTCTTTGAATTTGAGGTTTAATTGGTGAGGACGTCTTGGTCTTGCACTGAGACTGCACCTGCCCAGAACGCATTTGGTTCGAACATAGTGTCAGTTGCTCCCTCGTATGACGGGACTGGGTGCTGCGCCACTTTACACACTGGTGTGTTGTGCGCTGACGCTGCTTCTGCTGTTCTGGAGCATTGATGGGCGCGCGGCACTGACGGAGGCACCGAAGAATACATCACCACCACCATCACCACCATCGCCCTTACCCCAGCACACCGCACAGAATGTAGTGCAGGAGGTGTACCTGCCGACGACGTTCCCTCTGTTTCCACTTGACGTCGATGCTGGTGCAGTGCCTGTACAGGAGGTGCCTGGACACTGCACCACAGTGGCCGCGCTTTTGAAGGAGTACACGGTGCAGTCGTGCTACGACCCGGTGCAGTGTGCGGGTGAGGTGCGCGTTGTGTCCCGCGGCTGTGCGCTGCAGGAGGGGATCTCAGCGCACCCTGCGTGGGAGAAGTACCTGCGTGCGGTGGTGGGGCCTGACCTGTTTCGCTTGCTTCTCACGGGGCCGGAGCTGTTGGTTGCGCTGCAGGAGTTCAACGCAACATCGTGCGGATATCGGCTTCGCTTTGGGTTCACGAGGAGGGGTGAGTACACAGCGAAGTTTCGCCTGCAGCTCGACAACTTCTGGGGCGTCAACGAACGAATCCATAACACAAGACACTGGCGCAACAAAGACGTTGCCTGGCTGCCCACATATTCCTGCACCACATCTCCACAGGGCACAAAGGCACGACATCTTGGCCGCTGGGTGCGCCACAACCGCCACCTCGACACTAAGCTACGTGGTGCGGAGTGGGAGTGGCAGTGGTACAATGGTGTCACGCCACGTGGTGGGGACCTAGGGTCGTGCTTGAAGAGGGGTATCAATGGGAGCGGAAAGGGTGTGACCGTGCGTGTGGTCGGAGACTCGCAGGCACGGAGTGTGTACCACGCTGTTAAGCACCGCCTTGAAGGCGGCAAGGAGGCTGGGTACGCGGCACTGCGCGCCAAGGTTGTGAGTGCAGCGACGGCGGCTGGAGGCGTGGCGCTCAGTTACACCCTGGACTCATATCTGCAGAACGTCACGGCCTACGAGGAGGACGTGTTGGTATGGTGTTTGCCAAATGGCCAAACATAGGTTGAAAAAGAAGGGTATTTTTGGTTAAGGTCCGAGTGTCTGTCGGAACCTATGTTTCTTTTGAAAGATTTGTGAACATATCTTGAAAAATAGTGGAAGCACATCCTCGGGTGTCTAACACGAATAGAACCACGTTTTCAATCAAAAATACGGAGGTTTAAGTTAAATTACTAGTAACTCAGGTTAGGGCGCAATAGAGTATAAATGTGTTACGCGTCCGGCAGCTATTTGGGTCCACCCCACCCCTTCGTCTGGTAGGCATATTTTCAAATATTTTTACCTCCCCCCTTCCTCCCCTCGGCCCTCCTCTGTAAAACAACAACACCAACAGGTCATCGGGTTTGGCGCACACCCTGCTTCATGGGGGCAGTGGAGCTACGACAGGATGCACCGTCACATGTTAGGCGTTGCTGAGGTGCTGTGCAGACGAAAGGGTGAGACAGTGTGGTTCGGCTCACCTGCATGGCCGAAGGGCAAGCCTGCGAGCGTCGACAACTTCAGGGTGACCAATGCGCGTCTGGGCATCTTCAACAGGATTGCGCGCGATGCACTCTCAATGTGCACGCGGATACGCCATCTGGACTTCTTCCAAATATCTCTCGGACAGTTGAAACTCTCTAAGGACGGTGCGCATTATGATAAATCTGTTGTCATGCCCACCTTCGTTGACCTGCTGCACGAAGCTCTCTGTAGCTGAAAAAACAACAACCACACAACAAGGTGGTTAGGCTGAGGCTCTGTTTGTCGATGCAACAACTAGTCTCCTCGAGGCTCCGTTCGCGTGTACTAGTAGAGTTTTGTCCGTGCTGCAAAAAAAAGCTGGTCACTGCAAAGTAGAGCTCTGTGGGGCTGCGTTGAGAAGAAATGTGAGTCTAGGGGTACGGATGGTGTCGGTAATGTTCAGTAGCATTGCTGTGCACGGTGCAGCAACACCACAGCAACGTGTCGACGTGTCACCAACTCATGCCTAATAAACCTTTAATGCCAACTGCTGCCGTGAAGGGGAAGGTGCCATGTGGCGACTTGGTTGTGTTGATCTCATGTGGCGGAGAAGGAGGAGCATGCACTGCATGTGTTCTGCAAGAGGAGTCCGATGAGGTGTGCAGATGGTGTGTGTGTGTGGGAGGCACGACAGGAGGTAGGTAGGCAGATAGGGAGGGGAGGGAGGGAAGGGGGATCAAAGTATTTCTGTTACACACGTTTGTTGGCAGAGGTGCTTGAATTAATAAATGCCCCTTTTTGTTTGTCCTCCATCGTTGCCACCTCTCAGCTTCTGCTCCACGTGTTCTTGACCTATAATAACCTAACATACCCGCACACTTTATATGACTTCCTATTCCCTCACCACACGCACCCCAGCATCACATCATAGTTCGTTTGTGTATGCAGATTTGTATGAATGTAATATTCATCATTCACCATGTCTTTGTGTCTCGATTGGGTACATAGTTGTGGGCACACTAGCGTACCTTATGTCTAGTGCAAAGCTCTGTGGAAATGAGCTGCATCCTTGTGCGCATTCACTGTGCAATAGTGCAAAGGTTGTCAGTCACGAGAGGGGTTGGGACTTCAAAACATAGAACACACTACACAGTCACAGCTTTTGGGTGGTGGGGGGGTGTCTTTTCTGTTTAGAACACATCTGTTTCCACAAGAACACACGAACAAAATGCGCTGTCTGGATGCTGTGCTGTCGCTGGATGGGACACTGGACAAGAAGGACACACAGAAGCGGAAGTTGTTCTTCGTCTTGAACATTGCAGTCTTCTTCATGATGACTGGCTTTTCGGAAGCCTTGTCTGAGCCACGAGGACGGTACTTATATTTTGTAACAACTGTGCTAACAATCGCGGCAGCGATCTACGCCATTATGCTAGTACTTTGCAAAGTCAAGCTGACCACACCCGCAATAGTGTTCATCGCCTCCGTCTACGCTCTTGGAACTTTTAGTGCTGATATCACTGCCCGTACTTTTGGGGACAATTCATGGCCGGTACTTGTGATTGTGGTGGACTTCCTCCTTGTGATGGAGGTGCCCGCACACTACAGCATGTGCATCGTCTGTGTCGCAGTGGTGTACTTCGTTGTCATGGGTTTGGAAGAATTGTTCAGGTTTGGCATCCTCGACATCCCTGGTATCATGCCACAGGAGGTGAGGGCAGACTATATGGAGAAAGCAAATCAGTGCACAGACCTCCCCTGCCCCGGCAGAAGCATGAACTTCCACCTCCTTGCTGTGGGTGTGTTTATCATCGACTTCATCGCAACACGAGGCTTTGCACGTGGTCTCCTGAAGGAGCAGGCATCAATGGAGCGGACGATCAACGCTGTGCAGGAAATTGCAGCACTCCTGGCTGGCTACGACGTGGAGCAGGTGGCGGAGCTGCTGAAGGCGCATGAGGGTGACCTGCCTGAGGGGATGACAGCGGCACTGCGGAACTTGGAGGAGAACCTGCGGAAGTACCGTCCGTACCTCCCTGCTGCGCTGTTTGAGGTGGATGAGGACGGTGTGCAGCAGCCGACTGTGGCACCGCCTGGGCTTGACAGCGAGACAGCAACGATTGTGTTCACAGACATCCGTGCGTCGACGTTGATCTGGGAGAACACACCTGAGGGGATGCGTGCTGGACTGCAGATCCACAACGCTGTGATGCGTGAGGTGATGCGGATGTGTGGTGGGTACGAGGTGAAGACCATTGGCGACGCATTCATGATTGCCTTTGCATCCACTTGCGACGGTGTGGCGTTTGGGTTGCGTGTGCAGGAACGTCTTTTCGAAGCAGACTGGCCTGCATCTCTGCTTGAGGATGCACCCATCTGTTCTCGTCAGGGGTCGCTGTGGGGTGGTCTGACTGTGCGCATTGGTGTGAACACTGGCCCTGTGACTGTGGAGCAGAACACACTGACGGGACGGACAGACTACTTCGGACACACAGTGAACGTTGCATCACGCCTTGAGAGCACATGCACGCCTGGTGCTGTGGCTGTTCCCTCTGACCTGTGGACGTCTGTCTCTGGGTCGTGCAGTGCTGTTGCTGGTGTGCCAGAGGCAGTTCACTTGAGGGGTGTGTCTGGGAACACGTTGATGTGCTGTGTGTGGCCTGTCTCACTTGGGGGACGAAGGGAAACACCACTTTGCGAGTCTTCTTCACCAACTGCCAAGCGTACAATGACTATTTCCACATGTGCGTCGTCTGTTTCATCCACAAACAACCTGTCAGTCTCCACACGTCAGACCTCGGGCACACTGGGAGTTGCACAGCTTGCAGTTGGTGACGTGGGACAAAACATAGCCTTTCACCAGATGAGCTCACGACTCGTGACACTGACGACGGCACTGGAGCAGAGTGGAGGGAGTCTGGTGACGCTGCTTGGGAACTGTGTGTGTGTTGGGTGGAACGTGTCGCGTTCTGCACCTGCACACATGGAGAACGCGATACGGTTTGTGCAACGCATGTCTGTGAAGTCTGCACTGAACGGGTCTGGGCTTGCAAGCGGCCTTGTGCAGCACGGGGATGTTGGTGCACGGAGCCAGCGCTTTGTGACTGTGATGGGGGATGTTGTGCGTCGGAGTTGGGCGCTGTGCGAGGAGGCTGTGCGTGACGGGGTTGTGTGTCTGTACGAGCCTCCTGAAGGGACAACACTGCCGTCTGCACTTGAAGACGTTCTTGTACAACACAAGGGTTGTTACCGGGTGCTTGAGGCACAGGACAACATGGAACACAGCAATGTGCTTTAGACTAATAGTTGTGCTCTTCCGACTACCTGGACTTCGCTGTTGGCAGTTACATCCTCTGTGTGTATGGGGCACAAGAGGTGCTTCCTGATGTATTTGTGCACCGCCTGCGACGCCTGTGAGCTGTATGTAAGCGGCTACCTAAACAGTCGGAGAAATGGTGTGAAGTTCGTTGCAACAGTACGTCCCTCGACGGTACTGCGCGTAATAGTCAGACCCTAGGTGCTCTGTGCTTACATACTAGCATCGAACAGTGCAGGCGCATTAGGCCCAACGTGTCTAAATAGAACAACGAACGAAAAAGACAATGTGAGACTGTAAATCCCAATAACAACAATAACGCCAATTATCTCTTTTCCTTCTTTCTTTTTTTTTTTTTTTTTTTTTAAATGAAAAACGCTAATAACTTTTTGACCCCCCTCTGTAAGTGTTGGTTGAATTGGAGTCGGGGAGCACAAGCAAAGGGCAATGAAAGGAAAACAATGAATAAAAGAACAAGATAGAAGAGCCAGTATTTATGTCTGAACTACACACACAATTCCAATCATTCGAACCGAAGACGCCCAAACATTTCGGTCTGTATTATTTCTTTACAACCGTACGCGTACCGCTTCGTCTGTTGTATACAAAAATAATAAAACCTACATTCTTGAACTCTTCTACACGACGTGATTTTCATTGGACGCATCCTCCAGGACCCTAAGGACCCTGAGGGACGCCACGCGAACAGATAAACAGAAAAACAATTCTTACAGACAAGTTCCCACAACAAATTTAACGGGAATAGACGAAACGAATTAGAAGAATTAAGGTGGAGATACAAAACGGTGCGAACTGTTATACAAATAAAGACCAACCAGTCCGTAAAAAGAATTACAACTCATCCAATAAAATAGGATCCTTGGCTTTCGAATCCCGTGAAAAGGGATCCGCCTTCTGAACCAAAGTAGATACCCAAGTGCACACGATATACAAATTCGCTTCTTCAGCGATTCGAAATAATTTGGCCAAGAGTGTATTTGAGATGAAGTTGGACGAATGGCCCCGTTGAATGCTGTACACAGCAGCCATGTTGTCAACCATCAACAAAACTTTTTTATTATTAAACATGGAAGCGGTAAGTTGGATGGCTTTAGCCGCCGCAAAAATTTCTTTAATATAAATATGCCACTCGGGGTTCTCTGTAAACAGACCCTGAGCGACCGTTTCCTTCTCACCTTCGAAAACCGCCGCCCACCCTTCCTGAGACGCATCAGACCACACAGTTACCTCCTGTGTCGGACGCTTCCCTTGCCAATTGTTCACCTCTACTTCGCTCATACGGAGTGAGAGCTCGGCGAGGGTAGAGCTCCTGACATCGAGGGGTAAGTCCCACGCCTCGGGTGACTGGGTAGTGGTCCGCGCCACATCACGGATAAAAGAAAGGGAAGATGGAAGGTAGCAAAGGGGTGAACGAACAGAATAAGAGTTCCACACCAAAGAACCAAAAACTTTGAAAAATTGGCGAATAGTGCAAGAATTTGACTTGACCTTTTCCCATTCCTCACAGTTTAACAACTTGGTGACCCACTTGTGCTCAGCGCGAAAACGGTGATTCACCAAATCAAACTCAATTCCTAAGGCACAAAAAACTTGCAACGGTTCACCGTAAAACTCATCTTCTAAGTTTAGCACAGCATTCACGTGTTTACAACGTGCTAAAAACTGAGAAAACGAAAAAGTAACAGCCTCGCGAGACTTATCTAAAACAATGAAGTTGTCCACCCAGGTAACACCCGAGTCATCAGGGAGGAGCACCCTCGCAGTGCGGTGAGCAATACAAGGTGCGAAAGACCACCCCATGCACATAGCAATGAGTCTGGTTTGGATGAAATCTCCTCTCTGATGACCCAGATTGATACCGAAAAAAGCCTGGATTTCCTCGTGTAGGCCAAATTGGTAAAACCAACTTTTGCCGTCCGCAAGTACTGCCCAGGAAGACTCCAGAACTCTGTCGATCACCTGAGGTATCTTCGGAAGAAGCATCTCAGGAGGCCGGTACATTAACTTATTCAATTTACGCCCATCTGCGACAAAACGAACACCCGCAGATTTCTTAGGTACGGTGAATGCGTGCAATACCACTGTTTGACGAGCTGACACACGTTTAACAACCCCGTATTCCAATAACCTGTCCAGATGGTGTGCCATGTTTCTGGAGATAGACGACGAAAAAACACTGGGGTTGGAAAAAATGAGGTCCAGAGACCCCGGTCTGAAGGCTGAGTAAAAACATTTGGGATCAGTAATAAGATCTAAAATCCCTTTGAGCTCACCTTCTCTGTCCAGTTCTTTCACTCTATCCAAATGCAGAAAGGAGGAACAAATGGGTGCAAGCTTCTCAGAAAGGCTAACCACAGCCGGGGCCCTGACACTCGACTTATGAATCTTAACCACACAAACAGAATCATATAGCGAGTCGAGGCCCGGCCCGTAGTCTTCTTCCTCACACGTAGACACAGAAAAGGGAGGGGGGGAAGGAGAAAATGGAGCAGAATAAAAAGAAGGATTAGTAAACAAGCTTTGAGAACACGGTGTAAATAAAGGGGAGGGGAAAGCGGGATTTAGGATAGGAGGAGTCGCGATGTTTCCGCCGAACTCGCCGCGACCGAACCCCCCGCCTCGTGCGCATAACGCACGACGGAGTTCACGTCCGCGTGACGGGTGAGCTGGCGAATCATCTCGAGGTCCACATTCCGGCCCACCAGGTGCTGCACCGCCCCCCTTCTGAGAGAGTGGGACGTGAGCGCCGGGCAGGTCTTCTTCAACTCGTCCGAGATGACCTTTGTCGTTAGAGAAAAAGGGAAAAGTTGTTGTTGGGGGGTGAGGGAGGAGAGGTGAACAAAAAGAAGACGGGTCTCTTGAGGACGGAGCACCACTCCCGAGAAGCGACCTAGTTGATAAGGATCGGACTTCGTCTTTGTCCAGTGCACCTGGATCGACGAGTCCGACCGAATCACTAGCTCCGACCTTCTCAAGCGCAGCACGTCCGACGCACGAGCCGCCCCCGCCCAACACAAAGCAATGGCGAGACGGAGCACCCCCATCGGAAGCCGATCCAGAACTGTCTGCACCTGTGAAAACAGGGCAGGTTTCGCCTGGCGCTCCGAGAGCAATGCGCCGCCTCTTTTGAGGGCCTGGCGATAATCTTGTACGAGCTGGGAGTGGGAAATCAGGTCTCCATCCAGCCTCTTCAGTGCACCCGCTAGGGACATGGTATACTGAAGGACTGTGGACTTTTTTGCCCCCTCTCCCCGCTTCTTTTCTGCAAACAAGAGTACCGCCACCGCGTGTTCCAGGGACTGGCCCGTCGCCCACTCCCAGTTTTCCTTGAATTGCAGGTATGTGCGTAAAACACTCTGCATCGAGGACTGGGTGGACGGGGCGAGGGACTGAACGAGGGTTTCCCTGAGAGAGGCCTCGATCTGTTCCCTCTGAAAAGTTCCCAAAGACGCTACTACCTGACGGGAACGTCCCCACTTGGAGGGGGGGGGAAAAAGAAGGTGAGAGTAAAAAGAATCTTGATGAGAGTTGCTCGGAAGAGCGGACCCTAGTCATTGCGTCGCAGGTTTTGTCCCCTGTTTCCCCCCCTGTTTCCCCCCCTGTTTCCCCCCCTGCTTCCCCCCCTGCTTCCCCCCCTGCTTCCCCCCCTGCTTCCCCCCCTGCTTCCCCCCCTGCTTCCCCCCCTGCTTCCCCCCCTGCTTCCCCCCCTGCTTCCCCCCCTGTTTCCCCCCCTGCTTCCCCCCCTGCTTCCCCCCCTGCTTCCCCCCCTGCTTCCCCCCCTGCTTCCCCCCCTGCTTCCCCCCCTGCTTCCCCCCCTGCTTCCCCCCCTGCTTCCCCCCCTGCTTCCCCCCCTGTTTCCCCCCCTGTTTCCCCCCCTGCTTCCCCCCCTGTTTCCCCCCCTGTTTCCCCCCCTGCTTCCCCCCCTGCTTCCCCCCCTGTTTCCCCCCCTGCTTCCCCCCCTGCTTCCCCCCCTGCTTCCCCCCCTGCTTCCCCCCCTGCTTCCCCCCCTGCTTCCCCCCCTGCTTCCCCCCCTGCTTCCCCCCCTGCTTCCCCCCCTGCTTCCCCCCCTGCTTCCCCCCCTGCTTCCCCCCCTGCTTCCCCCCCTGCTTCCCCCCCTGTTTCCCCCCCTGTTTCCCCCCCTGCTTCCCCCCCTGTTTCCCCCCCTGTTTCCCCCCCTGCTTCCCCCCCTGCTTCCCCCCCTGTTTCCCCCCCTGCTTCCCCCCCTGCTTCCCCCCCTGCTTCCCCCCCTGTTTCCCCCCCTGCTTCCCCCCCTGCTTCCCCCCCTGCTTCCCCCCCTGCTTCCCCCCCTGCTTCCCCCCCTGCTTCCCCCCCTGTTTCCCCCCCTGTTTCCCCCCCTGCTTCCCCCCCTGTTTCCCCCCCTGCTTCCCCCCCTGCTTCCCCCCCTGTTTCCCCCCCTGCTTCCCCCCCTGCTTCCCCCCCTGCTTCCCCCCCTGCTTCCCCCCCTGCTTCCCCCCCTGCTTCCCCCCCTGCTTCCCCCCCTGCTTCCCCCCCTGCTTCCCCCCCTGCTTCCCCCCCTGCTTCCCCCCCTGTTTCCCCCCCTGTTTCCCCCCCTGCTTCCCCCCCTGTTTCCCCCCCTGTTTCCCCCCCTGCTTCCCCCCCTGCTTCCCCCCCTGTTTCCCCCCCTGTTTCCCCCCCTGCTTCCCCCCCTGTTTCCCCCCCTGCTTCCCCCCCTGCTTCCCCCCCTGCTTCCCCCCCTGTTTCCCCCCCTGCTTCCCCCTCCCCAGTTAACTTGTTAAAGCAGCTTTGCTGCGACATGGGGAGATCTGGTGTTACTGTAGATGATAGTATAAGATGCTTTGGTCCATTTTTGCTTTTATTACCTCTTTGCTCTGCAAAGGTTGGAACGGGAAAGTCAAAACACACCACCTTCATCAGGAATTTTTTCCACAAATTTGTTTCCCCGGTGTGTTTTCCTTCCCTCGTACGAATATGGACTTGACAGCTGAGTTTGAGGGGCGCAAGGCCTGTCACTTCAAGGTGAGTGAAGTGATGCGCGTATGTTGTGCGGGAGCGCCAGATGTGGTGAAGACGGCGCTGAAGGATTCCTTCTTGGTGTGAAGTTCGTTGCAACAGTACGTCCCTCGACGGTACTGCGCGTAATAGTCAGACCCTAGGTGCTCTGTGCTTACATACTAGCATCGAACAGTGCAGGCGCATTAGGCCCAACGTGTCTAAATAGAACAACGAACGAAAAAGACAATGTGAGACTGTAAATCCCAATAACAACAATAACGCCAATTATCTCCTTTCCTTCTTTCTTTTTTTTTTTTTTTTTTAAATGAAAAACGCTAATAACTTTTTGACCCCCCTCTGTAAGTGTTGGTTGAATTGGAGTCGGGGAGCACAAGCAAAGGGCAATGAAAGGAAAACAATGAATAAAAGAACAAGATAGAAGAGCCAGTATTTATGTCTGAACTACACACACAATTCCAATCATTCGAACCGAAGACGCCCAAACATTTCGGTCTGTATTATTTCTTTACAACCGTACGCGTACCGCTTCGTCTGTTGTATACAAAAATAATAAAACCTACATTCTTGAACTCTTCTACACGACGTGATTTTCATTGGACGCATCCTCCAGGACCCTAAGGACCCTGAGGGACGCCACGCGAACAGATAAACAGAAAAACAATTCTTACAGACAAGTTCCCACAACAAATTTAACGGGAATAGACGAAACGAATTAGAAGAATTAAGGTGGAGATACAAAACGGTGCGAAACTGTTATACAAATAAAGACCAACCAGTCCGTAAAAAGAATTACAACTCATCCAATAAAATAGGATCCTTGGCTTTCGAATCCCGTGAAAAGGGATCCGCCTTCTGAACCAAAGTAGATACCCAAGTGCACACGATATACAAATTCGCTTCTTCAGCGATTCGAAATAATTTGGCCAAGAGTGTATTTGAGATGAAGTTGGACGAATGGCCCCGTTGAATGCTGTACACAGCAGCCATGTTGTCAACCATCAACAAAACTTTTTTATTATTAAACATGGAAGCGGTAAGTTGGATGGCTTTAGCCGCCGCAAAAATTTCTTTAATATAAATATGCCACTCGGGGTTCTCTGTAAACAGACCCTGAGCGACCGTTTCCTTCTCACCTTCGAAAACCGCCGCCCACCCTTCCTGAGACGCATCAGACCACACAGTTACCTCCTGTGTCGGACGCTTCCCTTGCCAATTGTTCACCTCTACTTCGCTCATACGGAGTGAGAGCTCGGCGAGGGTAGAGCTCCTGACATCGAGGGGTAAGTCCCACGCCTCGGGTGACTGGGTAGTGGTCCGCGCCACATCACGGATAAAAGAAAGGGAAGATGGAAGGTAGCAAAGGGGTGAACGAACAGAATAAGAGTTCCACACCAAAGAACCAAAAACTTTGAAAAATTGGCGAATAGTGCAAGAATTTGACTTGACCTTTTCCCATTCCTCACAGTTTAACAACTTGGTGACCCACTTGTGCTCAGCGCGAAAACGGTGATTCACCAAATCAAACTCAATTCCTAAGGCACAAAAAACTTGCAACGGTTCACCGTAAAACTCATCTTCTAAGTTTAGCACAGCATTCACGTGTTTACAACGTGCTAAAAACTGAGAAAACGAAAAAGTAACAGCCTCGCGAGACTTATCTAAAACAATGAAGTTGTCCACCCAGGTAACACCCGAGTCATCAGGGAGGAGCACCCTCGCAGTGCGGTGAGCAATACAAGGTGCGAAAGACCACCCCATGCACATAGCAATGAGTCTGGTTTGGATGAAATCTCCTCTCTGATGACCCAGATTGATACCGAAAAAAGCCTGGATTTCCTCGTGTAGGCCAAATTGGTAAAACCAACTTTTGCCGTCCGCAAGTACTGCCCAGGAAGACTCCAGAACTCTGTCGATCACCTGAGGTATCTTCGGAAGAAGCATCTCAGGAGGCCGGTACATTAACTTATTCAATTTACGCCCATCTGCGACAAAACGAACACCCGCAGATTTCTTAGGTACGGTGAATGCGTGCAATACCACTGTTTGACGAGCTGACACACGTTTAACAACCCCGTATTCCAATAACCTGTCCAGATGGTGTGCCATGTTTCTGGAGATAGACGACGAAAAAACACTGGGGTTGGAAAAAATGAGGTCCAGAGACCCCGGTCTGAAGGCTGAGTAAAAACATTTGGGATCAGTAATAAGATCTAAAATCCCTTTGAGCTCACCTTCTCTGTCCAGTTCTTTCACTCTATCCAAATGCAGAAAGGAGGAACAAATGGGTGCAAGCTTCTCAGAAAGGCTAACCACAGCCGGGGCCCTGACACTCGACTTATGAATCTTAACCACACAAACAGAATCATATAGCGAGTCGAGGCCCGGCCCGTAGTCTTCTTCCTCACACGTAGACACAGAAAAGGGAGGGGGGGAAGGAGAAAATGGAGCAGAATAAAAAGAAGGATTAGTAAACAAGCTTTGAGAACACGGTGTAAATAAAGGGGAGGGGAAAGCGGGATTTAGGATAGGAGGAGTCGCGATGTTTCCGCCGAACTCGCCGCGACCGAACCCCCCGCCTCGTGCGCATAACGCACGACGGAGTTCACGTCCGCGTGACGGGTGAGCTGGCGAATCATCTCGAGGTCCACATTCCGGCCCACCAGGTGCTGCACCGCCCCCCTTCTGAGAGAGTGGGACGTGAGCGCCGGGCAGGTCTTCTTCAACTCGTCCGAGATGACCTTTGTCGTTAGAGAAAAAGGGAAAAGTTGTTGTTGGGGGGTGAGGGAGGAGAGGTGAACAAAAAGAAGACGGGTCTCTTGAGGACGGAGCACCACTCCCGAGAAGCGACCTAGTTGATAAGGATCGGACTTCGTCTTTGTCCAGTGCACCTGGATCGACGAGTCCGACCGAATCACTAGCTCCGACCTTCTCAAGCGCAGCACGTCCGACGCACGAGCCGCCCCCGCCCAACACAAAGCAATGGCGAGACGGAGCACCCCCATCGGAAGCCGATCCAGAACTGTCTGCACCTGTGAAAACAGGGCAGGTTTCGCCTGGCGCTCCGAGAGCAATGCGCCGCCTCTTTTGAGGGCCTGGCGATAATCTTGTACGAGCTGGGAGTGGGAAATCAGGTCTCCATCCAGCCTCTTCAGTGCACCCGCTAGGGACATGGTATACTGAAGGACTGTGGACTTTTTTGCCCCCTCTCCCCGCTTCTTTTCTGCAAACAAGAGTACCGCCACCGCGTGTTCCAGGGACTGGCCCGTCGCCCACTCCCAGTTTTCCTTGAATTGCAGGTATGTGCGTAAAACACTCTGCATCGAGGACTGGGTGGACGGGGCGAGGGACTGAACGAGGGTTTCCCTGAGAGAGGCCTCGATCTGTTCCCTCTGAAAAGTTCCCAAAGACGCTACTACCTGACGGGAACGTCCCCACTTGGAGGGGGGGGGAAAAAGAAGGTGAGAGTAAAAAGAATCTTGATGAGAGTTGCTCGGAAGAGCGGACCCTAGTCATTGCGTCGCAGGTTTTGTCCCCTGTTTCCCCCCCTGTTTCCCCCCCTGTTTCCCCCCCTGCTTCCCCCCCTGCTTCCCCCCCTGCTTCCCCCCCTGCTTCCCCCCCTGCTTCCCCCCCTGCTTCCCCCCCTGCTTCCCCCCCTGCTTCCCCCCCTGCTTCCCCCCCTGTTTCCCCCCCTGCTTCCCCCCCTGCTTCCCCCCCTGCTTCCCCCCCTGCTTCCCCCCCTGCTTCCCCCCCTGCTTCCCCCCCTGCTTCCCCCCCTGCTTCCCCCCCTGCTTCCCCCCCTGTTTCCCCCCCTGTTTCCCCCCCTGCTTCCCCCCCTGTTTCCCCCCCTGTTTCCCCCCCTGCTTCCCCCCCTGCTTCCCCCCCTGTTTCCCCCCCTGCTTCCCCCCCTGCTTCCCCCCCTGCTTCCCCCCCTGCTTCCCCCCCTGCTTCCCCCCCTGCTTCCCCCCCTGCTTCCCCCCCTGCTTCCCCCCCTGCTTCCCCCCCTGCTTCCCCCCCTGCTTCCCCCCCTGCTTCCCCCCCTGCTTCCCCCCCTGCTTCCCCCCCTGTTTCCCCCCCTGTTTCCCCCCCTGCTTCCCCCCCTGTTTCCCCCCCTGTTTCCCCCCCTGCTTCCCCCCCTGCTTCCCCCCCTGTTTCCCCCCCTGCTTCCCCCCCTGCTTCCCCCCCTGCTTCCCCCCCTGTTTCCCCCCCTGCTTCCCCCCCTGCTTCCCCCCCTGCTTCCCCCCCTGCTTCCCCCCCTGCTTCCCCCCCTGCTTCCCCCCCTGTTTCCCCCCCTGTTTCCCCCCCTGCTTCCCCCCCTGTTTCCCCCCCTGCTTCCCCCCCTGCTTCCCCCCCTGTTTCCCCCCCTGCTTCCCCCCCTGCTTCCCCCCCTGCTTCCCCCCCTGCTTCCCCCCCTGCTTCCCCCCCTGCTTCCCCCCCTGCTTCCCCCCCTGCTTCCCCCCCTGCTTCCCCCCCTGCTTCCCCCCCTGCTTCCCCCCCTGTTTCCCCCCCTGTTTCCCCCCCTGCTTCCCCCCCTGTTTCCCCCCCTGTTTCCCCCCCTGCTTCCCCCCCTGCTTCCCCCCCTGTTTCCCCCCCTGTTTCCCCCCCTGCTTCCCCCCCTGTTTCCCCCCCTGCTTCCCCCCCTGCTTCCCCCCCTGCTTCCCCCCCTGTTTCCCCCCCTGCTTCCCCCTCCCCAGTTAACTTGTTAAAGCAGCTTTGCTGCGACATGGGGAGATCTGGTGTTACTGTAGATGATAGTATAAGATGCTTTGGTCCATTTTTGCTTTTATTACCTCTTTGCTCTGCAAAGGTTGGAACGGGAAAGTCAAAACACACCACCTTCATCAGGAATTTTTTCCACAAATTTGTTTCCCCGGTGTGTTTTCCTTCCCTCGTACGAATATGGACTTGACAGCTGAGTTTGAGGGGCGCAAGGCCTGTCACTTCAAGGTGAGTGAAGTGATGCGCGTATGTTGTGCGGGAGCGCCAGATGTGGTGAAGACGGCGCTGAAGGATTCCTTCTTGCCGGGGGACTACATCCTGGCAACCCTGGCAGGATTGGGGGGTGTGGTGATGATTGAGGTCACCAGGTCGAATGAGGCGGCGTGGGAGAAGACGAAGCCCCGCCGTCTCGCCCTCTTTCTGGCCACGGTGAGGAACGGCCTTGGGGACGTGACCTTTGCGCAGTTGCTGAGTGGCGAGGACGCGGCATCTTTCCCTTGCTCTGAGGACGTATCTTCTCCGAAGGCCTCTGTGGAGACAGAGGAGCAGGCAGTGGCGGCCGAGGCAGTGAAGAAACGTTTTGTGTTTGCGCCGGTGGTACGCGAGACTGATGGGCAGGACCGCATCGCCGCTTTCGAGGCCGCACAGGACTTCCCAGACGACCAACCGGACGACCGCAGCGACATCCGCAGTGACGACATGGGGCCCGACGCTGAAACCGTGGCACTCAATCCGACGCGTTGGCAAGAACTCGACAGGTTTGGCCAAACCGAACTGTTGGAGCAACTCGCAAAATACGTGCCTGATAAGGAAGGGGACACACGGGACGCGGCACGCGGAACTCTGAACCTGATCCAGAAGATTCTGAAGGGGAAGAACATGGGGGACCTCCTCGTGATCCTCCTGGACGACCTGCTATGTGTGCACTACCGTTTCACGATGGGGCTGGAGGCGGCCAGGGCGTTCCGTTCCCGTACATCGATGGGCACTTCGACCACCCCCCAACGCCGTGCAGCGATGCTGGCAGCGACGGCAGCGAATGCGCGCTTTGCAGGCACGAAGAGACGCCACAGCACCACCTCCTCCAACAACTACAACGACAGGGGATCGAAGCGCACGAGGTTCGACCCATCGGCGACCTTCGGACGGAAAGGAGGCAAAGGGGGGAAGCCTTTTCGCCAGTAGCCACCACCGCGTCAACATCAACAACAACACCATCTACAACTCCGGGGGAAACAAGGGTCAAAATACTGGGTCGAACAGAACGAACTATGGGGTGAATCGACGTCAAAAATCACATCAACTACAACAAACAAAGAGGGACGAGGGACGACAGAAGGGAGAAAAGGGACGAACAGGGACGAGGAACTCCCCAAGGAACTGGGTCACAGTGCGACAGAGCGACACGGGGCGAACAGGGCCGAAACTGGTGACGGACCCGGTGACCCCGCCCAAGGAGGTCCTGCCCCCACCACACCTACCGGAGCACATGTCGCTTGGGACGAGGAAGATGTCGCTGCAGAGGGCGAAAGCTGTGGAGGACTTGGTGTTTGCGGAACGAGACGGGAAGGTACTGGGGAAGCTGCTGCACCGGACGCTGGAATGGGACCAGCTCGGTCAGTTTGCGAACGCCCCGAAGTACCGGGCGGAGCAAGACCGGGTCTTCGACCGGTTTATGGAGTGGCGTGCGACGCAGCGCGACGGCCTCCCCCCCGACGACCTCATCATCGGCTACGCGCACAGGATGCTGGCATCGGCTTCTCCGAAGACTGTACAGACCTACGTGGAGGTGATCGTGCGAAAGTCGCTGAGCATGGGCATGCGAGGAGTTCGAACGCGGAAGCTGCTGGAGGCAAAGAAAGGACTTATACGTTTGAGCACGATGATCCGCCCGCGACAGGCACCACCAATGACCACCACAGAAGCTTCAACTGCAATAGAGACGCTGTGGTCGCAAGGGAACAAGCCGGCTGCAGCACTGGCCGCGATTGCATGGGTATCGAGAGCTCGCGTTCCCGACCTGCGCTTCATCACGAAGGTAGATTGGAGGGAATTCCGCTCGGACACACCGCAGAAGCTGGACACCGTGGGGGGGGAATTCTTTGCGCGGGAGAAAGGATGCAAGGGATGGCGGCCCCCCATCAACATGCCTCCAGGGAGACTGACTGCGGTAGCGGTGAGATTCATGCGAAGCATCAAGGACGAAAAACAGCTAGTCTTCGGCGGGAATTCAAATGTGTACGAAAGCCTGAAACGTGCTATGAAGAAGGTGTTTCCCAACGCAGCATGGCTACATTCGTTACGACGGGGGGCGATCCAGGAGGTGGAGAAGACGGGAGTGGAAAGAAGCGAGCTGCGGGAGCTCCTCAGACACGCGAACGAAGCAGAGACGGTGCGTTACCTGAGGACGAACACACGGGGTCGACGAACGCTGGAGGCGAATCTGCTGTCTTCTCTTCAGTGATTCGGGGTCTGCAGGAGGGCTATCGGGGGATATTGGAGGAACATGAGAATGAGGTATCGGGTGAGCAGTCCGGAGAGTCTTCCCTGACGTGGCCCGATTTGGGTAAGCCACCCCCCAGACAGGCAAAGCTTGACTCCTTCCCGACCTCCACCATCAACGTGCAACGTCTGTCGCAACTGGCGACGGAAGCGGGTATGGACCCACATTTCGCAAGCTGGATGACGAACCCTAACGCTATTTCGGAGGTGAAGTCAGGCAAGATCCCCATCCCAGGACCGAAATCCAACCTCCCTCCCTCTTTTGTGTCGGCATGTTTGAAGGCTGGTGTCTGCATGAAGGTGACGAAACGTGAGTGTGTCCGCGGAGTGGTCAAGGTGTTTACGGTTCCGAAGTCTGATCCGCTGATTCACCGCACGGTGATTGACGGCCGTCCCATCAACTGCGTGATGCCAAAGCCCCCAAAGTTCCACCTCTTCGCCCCGCCGCACCTGTTCCACATCCTGAAGCACAGGAAGGCTACGTGGTTGGCAAAAATAGACCTGAAAGGATTCTTCCACCAACTTCCTATCCACAACAACGTCTCCTCTTTCTTCTGTTTTCGCGTCGGGCAAAGCTGGTACAGATGGACTCGGGTGCCGATGGGCTGGTCTGTGGCCCCCTACATAGCACAGAACACAGCGGAAGCGCTTGTGGGTAGAGCAGTGGGCGTGCGTGCGATGGTGTACTTGGACGACATCCTTGTCTTCGGAGAGTCTTGTGAAGGAGTTCAGGCATCGGTAGCAGGGATCCTGGAACGGTTCAGTTTTGCAGGAGCAGAAATAAACGAGAAGAAATCGTGCCTCAGCCCAGTGCGGACTTTGGAGTACATTGGTGTGGAGTGGTCACCTGAGCAGGGTGTATTGCGGTTTCCGAGCACGTGGAGGGAGAAGGTGATGCTGATTTTTGTTTCATTTGCGTCTGCGTGGAAGTTGTCGATTCGGCGCATATGGCAGATGGTGGGTATTGCTATGCGAGTGCTACATGTCCTGGGCGTTCCGCTGTGTCACTTCGACGCCATACTCCGGTGCCTCAGTGGGTGGTCCACGAAGATCGTGAGAGGCGAACTGGACTGGGACGTAGAGGTGGTGATCCCGGATGACTTGCGGAGGGAGATGGCTGAGATTGTCGATGCTTTCGTGCGCCCCATTCGGGATTTTTCATTGCCGGAGCCGGCTTCTGCATGGGACACGGTGGTGTGGACGGACGCGAGTACGACTGGTTGGGGCATTGTGTGGCAGCACCTGGACGATGCCGAGGCCGGGGCGGACTGGGGACAGTGGGTGCAGGCTGCGACGCACCGCGACATCTTCCTGCTGGAGGCAGAAGCTGCGATGAAGGGCATCAGAGCTGCATTGGAGAGCGGTTCCTCAAAGAGTGGGACCCTCCTGCTGGTGGACAACGAGGGCTTGGCGCATGCGATCAGACGGGGACATACAAAGTCTCGTCTAGGGAACCTATTTTTACGTTATATTTTTTCTTTTGTGCAACCACACCACCTTCGTGTTGAGTGGATCGCCTCAGAGGAGAACAGCACTGCGGATCAGTTATCCCGGCGCACACATCTCTCTGAGGGAACGATAGCGGTACCGCTGTGTTGGGACCGTGTTCACAAGAAGGTTGATTCTTTTGGTTTTTCAGAGTGATATGCATTTGTGATTTCTTTTATTCTTTCTCTTTTTCTCTTGTCCTTTCTTCAAAAGAGTGTGGTGGTCGTACACATGTCAATCGGACTGGAAACGATGTACCAAAGCGGTATATGGTGTGTTTTCCTTCCCTCGTACGTCACAATAAACGAAACCCCTCCTCACATTGTTTTTGTTGCGCTTTCAGGACCTCATCGACGGATCACTATTTGTACACCAGATCTCCCCTGCTTCCCCCCCTGCTTCCCCCCCTGCTTCCCCCCCTGCTTCCCCCCCTGTTTCCCCCCCTGCTTCCCCCCCTGCTTCCCCCCCTGCTTCCCCCCCTGCTTCCCCCCCTGCTTCCCCCCCTGCTTCCCCCCCTGCTTCCCCCCCTGCTTCCCCCCCTGCTTCCCCCCCTGCTTCCCCCCCTGCTTCCCCCCCTGCTTCCCCCCCTGCTTCCCCCCCTGCTTCCCCCCCTGCTTCCCCCCCTGCTTCCCCCCCTGCTTCCCCCCCTGCTTCCCCCCCTGCTTCCCCCCCTGCTTCCCCCCCTGCTTCCCCCCCTGCTTCCCCCCCTGCTTCCCCCCCTGCTTCCCCCCCTGCTTCCCCCCCTGCTTCCCCCCCTGCTTCCCCCCCTGCTTCCCCCCCTGCTTCCCCCCCTGCTTCCCCCCCTGCTTCCCCCCCTGCTTCCCCCCCTGCTTCCCCCCCTGCTTCCCCCCCTGCTTCCCCCCCTGCTTCCCCCCCTGCTTCCCCCCCTGCTTCCCCCCCTGCTTCCCCCCCTGCTTCCCCCCCTGCTTCCCCCCCTGCTTCCCCCCCTGCTTCCCCCCCTGCTTCCCCCCCTGCTTCCCCCCCTGCTTCCCCCCCTGCTTCCCCCCCTGCTTCCCCCCCTGCTTCCCCCCCTGCTTCCCCCCCTGCTTCCCCCCCTGCTTCCCCCCCTGCTTCCCCCCCTGCTTCCCCCCCTGCTTCCCCCCCTGCTTCCCCCCCTGCTTCCCCCCCTGCTTCCCCCCCTGCTTCCCCCCCTGCTTCCCCCCCTGCTTCCCCCCCTGCTTCCCCCCCTGCTTCCCCCCCTGCTTCCCCCCCTGCTTCCCCCCCTGCTTCCCCCCCTGCTTCCCCCCCTGCTTCCCCCCCTGCTTCCCCCCCTGCTTCCCCCCCTGCTTCCCCCCCTGCTTCCCCCCCTGCTTCCCCCCCTGCTTCCCCCCCTGCTTCCCCCCCTGCTTCCCCCCCTGCTTCCCCCCCTGCTTCCCCCCCTGCTTCCCCCCCTGCTTCCCCCCCTGCTTCCCCCCCTGCTTCCCCCCCTGCTTCCCCCCCTGCTTCCCCCCCTGCTTCCCCCCCTGCTTCCCCCCCTTTCCCTGCTCCCTATCGGTATCCCTCTCTCGCTTGTTCCCCGACCCCCGCGACCCTCGAAACCGGTCCTTGCGATCCAGGGCCGCGTCCTTCCCAGTCCGTATGGCCTGGTCGGAGTAGCGTGCCTGGTGGCCCGTCGAAAAGGATTGCCAATCCTTCTCGAGTGCCAGCACAAGGTAAGCATGTCCCGTTGCGAGATCATACTTCTTGACCAACAAACACCGATATGCCCAAGTGAGCAGTTGGTGGAGGTCGGACAAGCGGTCGTCGTTGGCGGGGGGGTCCTCGCGGCGCATTCCCGAGAGAGTGGCGTGCACTCTGTCGTGCGCTTGTGCGAGGGCACAATCTTCTGCGCTAGCGGCGGCAGGGAGGGAGCGCAAGGCAACCGCGGGTGCGCCGCCTTCCTCCTTCAGCTTCCAGCGAAGTACGCCGATCTTCTGTGGGTTGTGGAGGAAGGGACGCCAATCAATGGCACAAAAGGGGTTAAAATTGTGGGGGAGGGCCATACCGGCTTGGCTCCGCAGCTGGGCCACGTCCCGGATGACGTTTTGTAGGGCCAGCTGCGGAGCCAAGAGTTGCTGCAGGATCGGCGCTAGCGCATCAAGCTGGGGCACGGCTTGCGCCTGCTGAGGGACCCCCTGCTGCTGAGCCGCGCCCGGGGCCGGCGGCTGGGCTTGCTGGGCAGGAGGGGGCTGTTGGGCCGGTAGGGCCAGGAGCTGCGCGATCAGCTGTGCCGGCTGCTGCTGCTGCTGCTGCTGCTGCTGCGGACCCGGCGGGGGGGCCGCGTGAGGCCCGAGTAGCTGCGCGATGGCCTGCGCGAGACCTTGGGCAGGAAGCTGCGCCATCTGCGGAGGCGGCTGCTGATTCGGCTGTCCTGGGAGCTGCGCCGGGAGCACAGGCGGCTGCGGATGCTGCGCCACGTGCCCTGGCTGCTGCTGGTTTTGATGTACGGGATGCTGCGCCGGGAGCACAGGCGGCTGCGGATGCTGCGCCACGTGCCCTGGCTGCTGCTGGTTCTGATGTACGGGATGCTGCGCCGGGAGCACAGGCGGCTGCGGATGCTGCGCCACGTGCCCTGGCTGCTGCTGTTCCTGCGGTACGGGTAGCTGCGGTGGCGGCTGGTCCTGCTGCTGTGCGATGAGCTGTGCAATGAGCTGTGCCAACTGAGGCTGCGGCTGGTCCTGAATCGGGTCCCCCTGCGGAATAGGCTCAGGATCCTGGTGTAGTGGCGGCTGAGGCAGGTTCGCAACAGGGTCTACATCGGCCGGCTCCTCGTCCACCCAGGCGCATACAGGGCAGGTAAACTCACCGGTGTGGTAATTGACGAGAAAAGCGGCGGCGATGGCTTGCGTGGGGAGCTTATCCTTGACACACTGCTGATGGGCGCCGTATCCGCAGATCCAGCAATACTGCGAGGTATGAGCGACGGGGCATGAGGGGAAGACGCAACCATGTTGAAGGAGAGCGGGCTGCGCCGGAATAGGCAAAGGTCTAGCGCTCACCCAGTCCACCTCATCCAAAACAAAAGTGTCTCTGGATCTGCCCTCAAACGGCATTTTTTTTTTTTTTTTTTTTTTTTTTTTTTAAATGAAAAACGCTAATAACTTTTTGACCCCCCTCTGTAAGTGTTGGTTGAATTGGAGTCGGGGAGCACAAGCAAAGGGCAATGAAAGGAAAACAATGAATAAAAGAACAAGATAGAAGAGCCAGTATTTATGTCTGAACTACACACACAATTCCAATCATTCGAACCGAAGACGCCCAAACATTTCGGTCTGTATTATTTCTTTACAACCGTACGCGTACCGCTTCGTCTGTTGTATACAAAAAAAAAATGTTTTGCCAGTCGTTATAAAAAAATGACAATATTTTTGAAGGTTGGCATTCAGCCAAAAAGCAGCTTTTTCGGTCATTTTTGCCTTAAAAACACATGTAATGTGTGATGGTCAAAAGTGCAAGATTCCTTCGCCAATTCATTTTTTGAGTACCAGTTATACCTGGGGAATATGGTCAGATCACTCTTCAGACCAGCTGGCATTTGCTACAAAAACACCACTTTTTCAACAGGCCACTTTTCGCCTGAAAACCCAGTGCAGTTAGCTGGAGTGTGTGTACTGGGGAGTGAAACTGCCCAGTACACACACTCCAGTTCAGATTTAAATTCTAAAAAACGTTAGTTTTTTTGTTTTTACTATAAGGATGTGCGCCACCCACACCCACACACACTACCCACCCACACACACCCTCACCATAGGCTGGATTTGACCAAAAAAATGAAAAATTTGAAAAATTGTTTGTTCTTCTAAAAAATTACCGGACCAGAAAATCGGATAGTTAGGAGATATTGTGGGCAAAAAAAAAATGTTTTGCCAGTCGTTATAAAAAAATGACAATATTTTTGAAGGTTGGCATTCAGCCAAAAAGCAGCTTTTTCGGTCATTTTTGCCTTAAAAACACATGTAATGTGTGATGGTCAAAAGTGCAAGATTCCTTCGCCAATTCATTTTTTGAGTACCAGTTATACCTGGGGAATATGGTCAGATCACTCTTCAGACCAGCTGGCATTTGCTACAAAAACCAAAAATTTTCGACTTTTTACGCTCATGTGTGAATGAGTAAATATGTGAGGGGGGAATCATACCGAGAGTGGTCGCAATGGAAAGATATCGAACACATAGTACGGATGATCAAAAAATACCAGGGCAGAAACACTGTACGAGTGCTGTAAATACTGGCGAGAGTAGCATGGAAATTTCATAAATATTTGCGGGTAAAACATTAAAAACATTCGACTATTTACGCACAGGTGGGAATGAATAAATGTGTGCAGGATGAATCATACCGAGTTAGGGTGTATTGGAAGGATATCCTATACATAGTGCTGTGAATCAAAAAATGTCTTGGCAGTGCAGGTGTAGCAGTGCAGTAAGACGTGGTGAGCTTAGGAGTGAATTCATAAGGTTTGCAATAACAGAGCCTGTATGATATTGGAGGATTGAATGTGAAGGCGCCTGAGGGTACAAAACTCTGGGTTGGGTTACCGTGGGAACTATTGTCCACACACTGTAGGTACACACCGGATATAGTGAGTCAACACTAAACAAAGGATTCCCTGAGGCTTTTCAATGATTAGAGTGTCAACGAAGTATCGATCACACGGCGCTTGCGCACCTGGACATGCGCCTGTCAGGGCTGCCCCTATTGACCTTCCCGGTTTACTTATTTTTTTAACTCAAAAGGTTTGCACAGAAAGGTGCATTTAACAACCGCACCAGTGGTTCACCCACTTGCTACAGTGAGCGGGCGCGCGAAGCGCGCACGCGAACCAGGCGTGAGCTGTGTGAAAAGGCCTCTGTTCTTCCTCATTGCCACACCAATCTGCTAAAAAAGTGAGTTCGCTAACCTGCAAGTAGGGTGTTTAAGCCCGTCACCCAAATGTCTGCTGTGCGAATCATACCGAGAGTGGTCGCAATGGAAAGGAATTGAACAGATGGTACATACAATCATAAAATAGCTGCACTAATATGTCTTCAGGACTGCTGTAAAACCTGGCGAGCGTGGTATGTAAATTTCATGTTTTCTTCAAGGTCTACCCGCCAGGTTTACGGGTTTGCCAAGGTCTACGGAAAAGAATGGCAGAATACTGTCGCAAACACGAGCTTTGGGCAGGAGGTTTCCATATGGCGCGACACAGCAGCGTGCAGATCGTCACAATTAGAACGGAGACACGCTCGAGTGTATGTCTCTCTATGCTGAGACAAAACATAACGAACTGCATGCTCGTCGTGACGTGGCAAGGAACAGACAGGTTGCATTTGCCTCACTTTCCACATGATTGGATACTGCTCCTTCTAATTCAAAATGCGTGTACCACTGGCTCTGGATTAACATAATCCATTATCAAGAAGAAAAAAAAAACTGTGCTCCTTATCACTTTGCCATCGAAGTGTCATACAAGAACGACACGTTTTTTAGCCCGTCACCTAAATATCACGAGGTGTCAACGCGTCATCAATTTATCAATGAATCAAAGAGACAAATACAATGAAAAAGAAAGCGGGCATCTGTGTCCTTCTTTGTATGGCGCTCGTGCGAAGCCTAGTAGCGCACCGTTGCTTCCTTTTATCTCGTATGACGTACCAACTAAACAAAAGATGAAAGGGGTTTTTATTATTTCGCAGTTATGCGTATTCTTTGTGGATACACTGTTACTACCTAGTTTAGCGCTCAGTGCGGACGGTTGTGCGGCGCACTGTTTGAACCCTATTACACACCGCTGCGCCTATTCTTTACTGGCACAGCATGCAGTTACAGCACACAGTAGCAGCAAAATGGCGCACATTTGCGTGTAGCGGAATGTCTCCTGTCTTTGTTCTGGGGATGTGTCCAATGAAAATCACTTTGGGAGAAAAGTTCGAGAATGTTACTTTGTAGGTTTTATTATTTTCATGATAAATCACAGTGCACCAAAGGCGTGCATGCAATGCGATTAACACAAAATAATAGCGAAGTCACCGTTTGATGTCGTACAAGCATTTTTCCATCTGTACACCACCTTCATCAGGAATAGTTTTCACAAATTATTTCCCCCCCCCGGTGTGTTTTCCTTTCCTCTGCACGTCACAGTAGACGAAACTCCCTCCTCACATTGTTTTATTTTTGCTTTTGGGACCTCATCGATGGATCACGATCTGTACACCAGATCTCCCCTCACACCTCACACCTCACACACCATTGCAGGAATTCCCGTATGCATACCAACATGGTGCTGCCGTTTCTTGCTATTTTTATGGCATCAGTTCTGCCAGTGTCAGGATTTGTGCAGTCGTTCACTCCCACAAGCGAAATGACGTTTGAGTGGTCGCTCAGCAGTGACGGCAACACGATGTCGATGTCGCTGATCTGCGACTTTGATAAGTGGTGTTCCGTTGCCTTTGGCTCAAGCATGAGCGATGCAGACACCATCACTTGCTCCACCACAGCAGGAGGCACGTGTGAGGATGCTCACTGTACGGGGCTGTTCCAGCCACCACGCGACGCAGTGCAGAACCTGGACAGCATCACTGCCACCACGAGCAACGGGAAGACGACCTACACAATGACACGTCTGATGAACACTGGTGACTCTGTGGACAGAGTGCTTGTTCTTGGCACCACACCTATCATTTGGGGCATTGGGCCGAACCTCGACATCAGGACCACACACACGAAGAAGTCAGGTGCAACAATTCTTCTGACGATCAACGAGCCTCCTGCAACACCGCCGCCCTCGAACTCTGTGTGGGTGCGTGGGTGTGGTGGGACACGCATCCTCTCAGCGAACGAGATGACGATCGACTACGAAATGGGTTCTCTGGGTGCTGACGAGGCGGTGCAGTTCACAGTTAGAATCACGGGCACGTACGAGTACGGGTCCATCGGGTTCCGGACGACTGGTGACGAGATGCAGAACTACGACATTCTTGCTTGGGACCTGTCGCAGGACAAGATCGTGGACTACAACATCATGACTGTGCCTGAGGCCGCACCCTCTGGTGTGGACGAGCAGCAGGATGGTGTCTTTGTGTCGAGGACAGCGCGTACAGTGGTCTTCCGGAGAAGGCTGTCGACAGGTGATTCACACGACTACGTCCTGCAGTCAGGCAGACAGTTCGAGCTTGGCTGGGCTGTGGGGTACGGCAGCCCCAACGACGGGACGTGGCTGGAGCACCCTGAGGCAGACGATGCAGACATCACGCTCAACGCTTGCCCGCCCACACCGTCCCCACCCGTCACCAGCCAGCCTGGTCCTTCACCGCCAACCCCCATGCCACCCACACCACCGGCACCTGGTCAATCGGGGACTGGTTCCACCCCTGGAAGTCAGTTCTTTAAGCCAAACCAAGACATGTCGTTTGAGTGGTCAATGAGCACAGACGGGACAACACTGTTGATGACACTCGACTGCATTTCCACAAAGTGGTGTTCCATCGGGTTTGGCGCAAGCATGAGTGACGCAGACACAATCACGTGCTCCACAACCACGCCTGGATCGTGTGAGGATGCTCACTGTGCGGGGCTGTTCCAACCACCACGTGATGCGGTGCAGAACCTGGACAACGTGAACGCAGTGACCGCAAACGGGAGGACCGTCTTCACGATGACACGTTTGATGAACACTGGTGACTCTATTGACAAAGTGCTTGTGCAGGGTACGGAGCCGCTTATCTGGGGTGTGGGTGTGGGTGAGGACATCCGTTTGACACATGCGACAAAGGGTGCCACGACTATCTTGCTCTCCACGAATGTCGCACCCGCAACACCAGCACCTCCGACACCCGCACCCGTTGTTGGGCAGGCTGGACCGACATACTCAGTTTCGTTTGCACAACAGTACAGCATGACGTGGAGCATGACAGGCGACGTCATCACGTACGTCTTTACATGCAGCCCGGGTCTGTGGTGTGCCTTTGGGTTTGGGACGAGCATGGCGGATGCGGACACTTACACATGCTCGCAGTCTTCGTGCTTTGATGGTCACTGCTCTGGGTACGTTGTTCAGGTGCAGGACGTGCTGAACGACGTGCTTTCGTACAGCATCGTGGGTGCGACAGACTACACGTTCTCGCGCAAGGTGAACACAATGGACCCTGCCGACACTGTCATCGTTGACAAAATGCAGGACGTGATCTGGGCGTACGGGCCGTACACAGTTGGAAACCTGGACACACACGAGGCTGGCGGAAGCTTCGGGAGCAAGCGGATCAACTTTTTCACTGGTGCCTCAGCTTCGGTGGGGAAGAACAAGCTGGTGTACCTGATCCTCACGTTTGTGCTGCTGCTGCTGCCTGCGATCTTCGTGCCACTGACAAAGCTGTCCTGCTGCAAGGCGTTTGAGGCACCACGGTTCCTGGGTAGGATGATGGTGAAGGGAGTGGGTGTCTACGTGGTGGGAGTGATGTGGGCAGGCGCGGCAGTGTGCTTCTACTACGCGAACGAGGACAGGCTGGTGTGGTACAAGTCCCTCGGCCACGTTGCGCAGCTGCTCCTGGGCATGAGCTTCTCGATGCCGTCTGGGAGGCAGAGCTGGATCTGGATCTGCTTTGGGATGCCTCACGAGAAGGTTGTGTTCTTCCACGGCATCATCGGGTTTCTGTTCATGGCAGTCGGGACACTGCACGGTGTGATGTACATTGTGGACGGCGAGAACGCATTTAAATGGGGTGGTGGGGATGTGAACAACCTTGCAGGGACGCTTGCTATTATCTTCATGTTTGCGCTGTGTGTGACGTCCCTGCCGCCTGTGCGCAGGGGTGCGTACCACTTCTTCCTGATGGCGCATTGGTGCTTCATTCCGTTGATCCTCGTCTTCGCCATCATCCACACCACATCCACAGTGCTGTTCCTGATCCCGGGAATACTCTCCCTGATTGCACAGAGGGTTGTGCGCAACTTCATCGTGCCCTACTACACAGTGGTGTCCAAGGACGACACCCCTTCGCAGGCATACTCGAAGCTGCGTGTCGCTCCTGCAGTTCCGCCCACAAGAGAGCCGATCTTCAACTTCCGTGACATCTTCCCAGGGATGTACATCAGGGTGCGTGTGAAGTCGCTGTCGAACATGCTGCAGTCGCACCCCTTCTCTGTGATGCGTGTGCACCCGGAGACGTATGGCTTTTCCATTGTTGTGAAGAACATGGGCAAAGGAACGTCGACGGACAACATGATCCGAGACCTGCAGGCAGGTTCGCTGCTGCGTGTGTCTGAGCCCTGCGGTGTTGCCTCGATGGACCTGCTCAACTACGACAGAGTGCTGCTTGTTGGCGGTGGTGTGGGTGTGACACCGTTGGTTGCTGCACTGCACTACCTGAAGACACGCAGCGTGTACCAGGAGATGCCAGCCAAGGGAGAGACAGTACAGCACAGAGTGAGCCTTGTGTGGGCTGTACGTGACGTCGAGCTTCTTGAGCTCCTTGCAGACGAGCTGATCTCGTGCATCAATGCTGCGCCAGACCTGGACCTGCAGATCAACTTCACGGGGGCTGTGGAAGGAAACAACAACGTGTTTGGAATGCTCGGAAGCAAAATCAAGCACGGGAGGCCGGAAGTTGCTAAGGTCCTTGAAGGTTTTGGTGACCCAAAGGATTTCGAGAGTTTGGCAGTTTTCACCTGTGGGCCACATGCACTGACTGGTGCGGCGAAGAAGGCTGTGTCAGCGTATGCAGGTCAGTACCCCTGGATGAAAGCGGACGTTCACAACGAAACCTTTGAGATGTAGCTGTGCACAGCTGTGCACACTTACTGAGCATTACTTAAATTAGACGCCCCGCCCCTCGCCCCGCCCCTCGCCCCTCCCCCCGCCCCCGCCCAACGCCCTTCTTGGACTTCTTGGACTTCTTGTAATTCTGCATGCTTCCCACCCCCACTCTTTAGCGTTTCCTTTTACATTCTTGTATTAGTAGTGTCGTACCCACGTCTACGGGCGAGTTGCACGCGACTCGACTCCACTGCACCACAAACGAAGAGAGAGCAAACAGAGTTTTTCCTGCTTCAGTTTCGTGAGTGCACGAGTCTTTGCAACGAGGGGTACAGTTGTATTATTATTCGATTTGTGAACCAGAAAAAAAACGGGAAAAAAGAAACGAGAAAAATGAAAATAAACAAAAAAACTGATCAGGAGAGGTGACGGGGCCACGTGCAACCCCTCTGTCTGACAACTGCCTGTTTTCAGTGTCTGAAAAGAACACATAATCCACCTGTCTTTTGTCACGGTGATTGTGAACAACTCCAAAGGGGTTCAAAAAATAAAAATACAACGATTTACCCTGGACCTTCCTGGTGTGGTCAGCAACCCAGTTCCCAAGGGGTACTCCCGTGGTTCAACCACGGTTCTGCCAAGGAGCTCTTTTTGATCCCAAAAAAAATAAAAGCTGCATTTGTACATTCGCCTGCATGGGTTAACCACTGGTTGCCTACGATTGTGGTACGATATTTTACGATCGTAAACGCTCGTTTTTGGGTACGCTCGTAAAACATCGTGCTTCGATCGCAGGCCACCTATGGTTACACACTTTCCCCGCCCCTGGTTCCCCTCCCTCATTTATCCATTTTTTTGACTACCCTTTGCTGTCAAATTACACTACTTTCTGTATCCGGTTCCCTGTAGTGAAAACGTCAATTCTACTCAAATTTGATGTGGCACAATGTGTCAATCTGCAGGAGAATGTTCTTCAACCGTATTGGGAAAGGTTGTTGATTGTATATTTCAAGCTTACTCTACTTCCCCCTTTTTCTTTTGAGATCCCTTTTTTTGCTTGCACATGAACACTATCCTGCGAATAGCTTACAGGGTACTCTGTGTTTCTAGTTCAAAGCCGCTCTCTCCTCACCACTTTCCACCCCCTTTCAAAAATTACGTTTGCTTATCTTTTTTTCCCCCCAAATTTGCGCGAAATGTGTACAGTCAAGAAGCAAATCTGTCTGGATTTGGTAACTCTTTGTATTAACAAAAAGAAAACCGACGCAGGAGCTTTTCTTGGAACTGTTTTATTCTCCTCACCCCAACAACAACATCACATTCAGAAAAACACTGTTTTTATCGCTTTATCGTTGTTGTTGGGGTGGGAAATAAAACCCTCTCACTATCCCCAATTAGAAGAACATGTATTTTTATTTTTTTTTTTTCTTCACGAGAAACAACCGTTCATTTCCGGCGTAGAAATCTGCATAGGTTGCTATATGTCTCGCAGGAGTGAATTTGTATTTATGATAAAAGTATACAGTCTTTAAAATAATGGGCAGATGTATGATTCAGCGCAACTCTCTTCTTCTTATTCTTATTTTAAATTAGTTGCGTTCGATAGGAAAGAGAAACACAGTTCTGGTGCTTTCGGAAGTCGGTCAGCGACCTGTCAAATATCGACCCCCCTCCCGGAGCACCAAGTTTACTTTCCCAAACTCAAATGAAGTTATCAATTTTTTTTTTTGTACAACATTGCTTCACATTCACTGATTTCTATGTTTTGCTACCATTCTTTCCCCCTCTGTTTTCCCTCTCTTCCCTTTGCTGCAAAAAAATGTCATTTTTTTTTGAATAATATTTCACAACAATGAAGATTTGCACTGCGGGGGTGGTGTGATGGTTTCATTTTCGTGTGTCCTGGCTGTGCGACTTACTTTTACTGTACTATTATTTGCAAAGCTGTCAGTAGAAGCTTCACATCAGAGATACTGCCAAACAGACCGTCTCCTTTTTTTCCCCCCAACAACAACATCACATTTCAGAAAAACATTGTTTTTCGTTTTTGTTCACTTTCTTTTCTTCTCCCTCACACCTGTTTGCTGTGAATTAAATTTTTTCGTTCGCCTGGTCGCATACTGCGAGTTTTCCTGGAAGCGCAGGAAAAATGACTGGGGAGTGTTGGTGGCTCCGTGACGCCACAGAGCCGGCACACTCGTTGAGTGCCTCACAAAACCTAAAAATTTATTCCGCTTTGATTTTATTTATTGTCTTCACGCTATATTGTTGTTGTTGGGTTGGGAAATAAAACTGTCAAAAAATCCGGTAATTTCCTCCATTTTTTTTTGGCGCTACGAGTCATGTACAGTGTGACACAGAATTAATGGCCGATGAAGACATTTTATAAAAAAACGGCAAATTTTGACAAGGACATATTCAAAACACCCCCAAAACATAAAATATTTACGCCCAGGAACACAATAAAAGCAAAAATATAATGGTTAAGGGTAAAGTGAACACTGAGGCCACGAGGGAAGGGTTGCGCCTACAGGCAGCGTCGCTAGTCGTTGTTGGCGGTAAGAGCCATGATGAGGTGGCGGAGTTGCTGAACGTTGCGAAGAGGAGTTTGGGTAGGTGGGTGAAGGAGTACCGCGCTGGAGAGCGGAATTTTTCGGACAAGCCAGGGAGGGGACGCAAGAGATCGGCCACCACCGACACCGTTAAGAATAGGGTGGTTAGACACATGCGGGGCAAGCGGTTTCAGTCTTGCAGGAAAGTAGCGTCGCGACTACAGATTTCGAGGGAGAGTGTCCGCAGGTGCCTGAAGGAGAAGGGGCTGAAGCCCGTTCAAACGAAGAGCAAACCAAAGCTCTCGGAAAAGAACATCACTGCCCGGATAGAGTTTGCTGAAACGCATCGAAACACCGACTGGTCAAAGGTGATGTTCACCGATGAAAAAGACTTTTGGCTTTTTTCTCGGGTGAGCAAGAAGAACGATGTTGTCTGGGTTGCAGATGGTGATGAGCCGCCCCCAACCGTTGATAAGGTCAGGGCTACGCAGAAGGTTCACGTCTGGGGAGGAATCACCACCAGAGGTAAGACGAAGCTCTATTTCTATGACGGTGCTCTCAATGCAGAGAAGTACCGTACGCTCGTCTTACAGAAAGCGCTCAAAGAAATAAAAGAACTCCTGCCTGACAGTAGCTACACGTTTCAGCAGGATGGGGCACCCTGCCACACTGCGAACGTTACTCAAGCATTCCTCTCCTCCCAACCTTTCTCGTTCCTCCCTAAAGCTGACTGGCCAGGCATGAAATGAGTCAAATTTTGCCTATTTTTTAGAATAATATAACAATTTTTACAAAATGTCGTCATCGGCCATTAATTCTGTGTCACACTGTATGTGACATATAAACGCCAAATTTTCCCTTTCCCTTTCCCTTTCCCCTGAAACACGCTTTAGCGGAGCAGCTTCGCTGCGTGTTGGGAGATCTTTGATAGAGACTACCGTTCTTTTGATTTGACATGGCACGCACACTGCTATTTGGCAGAATATTTATTTGATTTTCCTCAGGCTTTGTCCTGGTTGGCCGGGGTCCGTTTATGTTTCAGTCTCTACCCTCACCAAATCACCACACCATCTTCATCAGATTTTTTGTTGGAATTTGTTTTGGGTTGTTTCGGCTTCCACATTCGCCCCCCTCATCGTAGCGCCTATTTCGAGATAAAAGTATCCCCCTTCCCTCCTCTCCGTTTTCATCATTGCTGTTCGCCCTTCGCGGGTCTTTTAGGTACTCTCTATCTATCTCAGATCTCCTTTCCCTTTCCCTTTCCCTTTCCCTATTTTGCGTGACAGTCTTTCTTCATAGGGCTTTTTCGGGGCCCATCTCGAAAAGGGTCACACGGGGTATAACTCAGTAGTCCGGCCCTGGCCCTGGCCCTGGGTGGAAGGTTCTTCGTCACAGAGCCGCCTCCAGTGGAACACATGCTCTTTCTTGCTGTTTTTCTTTTGTTCTGATTATTCATTGTTCCCTTTACAGGGGGCACATTTGTGGGTGAGACAAGCATGTGGGGCTTAGGGTTCATCTTCTCAAAAAAAAAAATGCACTTTGAATGCAAATCAACAAATAAAAGCTACTTTCTCGGGTTGAGGATGGCCTCCGTCCATACCGATTAAGTACAAAGCCTTAGGGCGACATTGTGTACAGATCCTACCTCGGTAGCTGATTGTTGATGCAACAAAAAATAATTATTCAATTCGCAACTTCCCCCCTCCTTTCCGTTACAATGTGCCTCATCAACGATTCATTGTACAAAAAAACTAAAAATAAATATCCTCAACTATTTTCCTCCGAACATTTCCACCTATCAGTAGGCATTGCTCTTCTTGTATTTTTACAAACTTTTTTTTTCAGATGTACTGATGGCTGGTCGATGAAAACAATATAGTAGATTGGTAAGGAGATCAGTTGGTAATGTTTTTGTTTTTTTATTGTATACAACAGACGAAGCGGAACGCGTACGGTTGTAAGGAAATAATACAAGCCGAAATGTTTGGGTGTCTTCGGCTCGAATGATTGAAATTGTGTGTGTAGTGGATGCGTCCAATGAAAATCACTTCGTATAGAAGAGCTCAAGAATGTAGGTTTTATTATTTCTTCATCTACTGCAGCGCAACACAATACAACACAACATAATCGAAATGGGCGCTGATGGGTACCAGGCCTCTGCACCACCTGCACCAAGTGCACCATGTGGTGAGGTGCCTTGTGTGGGGGACGAAGTCATGCAGGAGCTCATCAAGCTCGGTCTGCAGCAGTGGGCAGGCGCATTGGCGGCAGAGGGTCTGACGAATATGAGTGCGTTCTGCATGGTAGAAGGGGAGGATGACCTGCCAGCATCGATGCCACGGCTCGCGAAACGGCAGCTCGTGAAGCGGGCGGGGGAGCTTAGTGCACAGCGCGCGACGTTGATCACAGTGCATTTCAAGGTCGTGACGGAGGGGCGTTCATTCGATTTAGAGCTGAGTGCGCAGGAAACCCTATCCATGGTGCGTGCTCGCTTTCCCGTAGACATCCCGCGACCTAACAAGGTGTGCTTCGAAGGGGTCAACCTTGAAGATGCTGACATCCTCTCCAGATCGAACGTCGTGCAAGGCTCTGTCCTGCACGTCATCCCCGTCAGTGGAGGCCCCATGAATATCTACGTGAAGACACCGTCGGGGTCTGTGGCCAACATCTCCGCCCCTGCTTGCACGCCCCTCGGTGTCTTCGAGCTCAGCGTCGCCAACGCACGTCGCTGCCACGTGTCGCAGGTGCAGCTCTCCTTCAACGGCATGCCCCTTCACGACAAGAACATCACCCTCGCAGGCCTCGGCGTCACAGACGGTGCCATCTTCAAATCAGCAACAGAGATGGGATCAGAGCGGTCTGACAAATAGGGATAGGGGGGTAAGGGTGATGGCTGTGCATATATCAGTCGCTCCCCCGAAAAGTGTCAATTTGAGAAACCCCCAAAAAAAAGTCAATTTTTTTTTGAAAAAAGTACGTATTTGGGGGGTATGTATCTTTGTGTATTAGTGTGTAAAATTTGACCGGCCCTTTGGGTGAAAAAAAAAAGAGTGAGGGGAGTTGGGTCCAGTCATAGGGGGTATAGCATATTTTTTGGAAAATTCTTCAAAAAAGCAAGGATTTTTGCTGGGCACAATGAAATTTTCAGAAAAATCCCGATTTTCGGCCAAATTTGGAGCAAATTATGACCCACCCACCCCGATTTTGGGTCAAAAACCGACTTCATTTTTGCACAGGAGTGCTTACGATTTCGTAAACCAGGGGTCCTCTGGATGCATGCATTGATAAACACAACACTGGAAATTGCAAGGAACGGGTCTGCATGTGCGTGTTCTCTAGCCACTACAGTCACAGGGTATTGCGGCTGAATTTTGACTTGCGAAATTTTTTCGCGAACATCTATTTCTGAGGTTTTCTTTGGATTCTTTGGGCCATTTTATGACCTACCACGCCCGATTTTGGGCGATAAAACAAAATTTTGTCAGGTCAAACTCCGTACTTGTGAAAAGAATTGCTAAGGAAATGTGTAATATGCGTGTTTTTGTACACGAAATGTGGGCCCCTGTAGTAATGCATAAGGTGCATAATGCATATGGTTTACACCCAGATCGTCAAAACACCCGATTTTTGCGTTTTTTTGCACTTTTTGGTGCCCAAAAACCCAACTCAGGGGTCGAAATTTTCCCGAAAAAAAAAATTTTTTTTTTTTGAGATTTTTTGATTTTTTGACAAGGCGCTGGCCCATACAAAATGCACTGGTGGTACAGAAAATGACTGGGGAATTAACTCTAGATGCTCAAAACAGCCCAATTCTTGCTTTTTTTGACTTTTTGGTCCCAGAAGGGGACCTAGGGTGTAGTGAGCAGGCCTCAAAAACACTTGTGAAAAAAAATTTTTGGGTTTTTTTTTTTTTGACCCCGGTATCACATATGATACTGATTTCCATGGATACACATGAAAAGGAGTTCCGTGCTATTCACAGAACTCGATAGGCGATTGAGCTTATCTAACAACAACCAAAACAAAAGAAAGTACAAAGAAGAGAATAAAAAATGCAGGAAAAATAGACAAAGAGAAAAACAAAGAGATTTTGACAAAGTGAACAATAAAAGATTTTTTCAAAAATCGACTTGTTTTTGGTAAAAATCACGAAATTTTGGGTTCGCGGAACCGCGTTTTAGACCCCCCTAGATGCTCAAAAGTGCCACATTTTGCTTTTAATGGCCTCAAATCGTCGAAATTAGCCCAATATAGGGGCAAAAAAAAAAAATTCGAGGGTCTAGGTATGGAGAGCGAGCACCTTAGAAGCGTCGTAGGCAACCCGTGTTTTTTGTGTATAAATAGTACCCGTCAAAATGCCGGTCAAAATGGGGTGCCGGTCAAATTACATACCCTAATTTGACCGGGTACTATTTGTACACAAAAATACCCGATTTTTTCGGGAATTTTTGACAACACACTGGTTGAGTTACCGGTCAGAACCGGTCAAATTACATACCCCCCTTTGGGCTTAAATTTGCCCGCTGATTCCATTGGAGCAAGAATTTTGAACTTTTGAAAAAATCAAATTTAGTCAAATCCCAAAAAACGGTTTTTGCCGAAAATCTCTCCAAAATACCAGGATATCAGCCTATTTTTCCGGAGCTGGAAAATGCGCTGTTCGTCGTTTCCGGAGTCCGCGCAATAAAATGCAAAAAAAATCGAGAAGATTAGTGGAGTAGAAATTTAGTGAAAGGTGGTCCACCAAATTGACATTTTCGGGGGAGCGACTGATATGTGCTCTGTGTGCGGTGAAGGAAATGTTTTGACTTTTTTTTTGTGGTTTCACCGTTGTGCAATGGGGTTGATCCCAAGATTTTTACTGGCTTCTGATTCACTCAAGGATGGGATAAGGCGGGGGAAAGGGGGGGTGGGGGTTTCAAAAGCGGAACAGCAGATTCATGGCTTGAACGTCGTTATAAGTTTTCTCCCATTTCTCAAAGCAAAATCTTATAGTGGAAGTTCATCCTCGGGTGTCTACGCTAATACAACCAATTTTTCAAAGACAAAATAAGTCACACACGGTCTGCGTTAATGTATTGTTAAGGGGACTAGCACAGAGAGGCTTAGGTTCATCGGCCTCTTTTTTATATTGTCACCAATTCATTCAACACCAACAGCGTTCTTCCCATGCTTCTTTAATGTGTTTCTGGTACACACGTTTGTTGGCAGAAGTGCTTGAATTAAGAAATCCCCCTTTTTGTTTGTCCTCCATTGTTGCCACCTCTCAGCTTCTGCTCCACGTGTTCTTGACCTATAATAACCGAACATACCCGCACACTTTATATGGCTTCCTACCCTCACCACACGCACCCCAGCATCACATCATTGTTTGTTTGTGTATGCAGATTTGTATGAATTCTGTTCTGAACACATCTGTGTCGCCAAGAACACAGGAACACAATGCGCTGTCTGGATGCTGTGCTGTCGCTGGATGGGACACTGGGTAAGAAGGACACACACAAGCGTAGGTTGTTCTTCATCTTTAACGCAGCAGTCTTGTTGATGATGACTGGCACTTCCGAAGCCTTGTCTGAGCCACGAGGGAGGTACTTATATTGTACTACATGTGTGCTGGCAATCACTGCGGCGATATACGCCACTGCGCTGGTGCTCTGCAAAGTCAAGCTCACCACACCCGCAATAGTGTTCATCGCCTCCGTATACGCTCTTGGAACTTTTAGTGCTGACATCACGTCCCGTGCTTTTGGGGACACTTCATGGCCGGTACTCGTGCTTGTGGTGGACTTCCTCCTTGTGATGGAGGTGCCCACACGCCACAGCATGTGCATCGTCTGTGTCGCAGTGGTGTACTTCGTTGTCATGGGTTCGGAAGAATTGTTCAGGTTTGGCATCCTCGACATCCCTGGTATCATGCCACAGGAGGAGAGGGCAGCCCACAGGGATGACTTATATCAGTGTACAGACCTCCCCTGCCCCACCAGGACCAATGCTTTGAACAGGCAGATCCTTGCTGCAAGTGTGTTTGTCATCGACTTCATCGCAACACGAGGCTTTGCACGTGGTCTCCTGAAGGAGCAGACATCAATGGAGCGGACGATCAACGCTGTGCAGGAAATTGCAGCACTCCTGGCTGGCTACGACGTGGAGCAGGTGGCGGAGCTGCTGAAGGCGCATGAGGGTGACCTGCCTGAGGGGATGACAGCGGCACTGCGGAACTTGGAGGAGAACCTGCGGAAGTACCGTCTGTACCTCCCTGCTGCGCTGTTTGAAGTGGATGAGGACGGTGTGCAGCAGCCGACTGTGGCACCGCCTGGGCTTGACAGCGAGACAGCAACAATTGTGTTCACAGACATCCGTGCGTCGACGTCGATCTGGGAGAACACACCTGAGGGGATGCGTGCTGGACTGCAGATCCACAACGCTGTGATGCGTGATGTGATGCGGATGTGTGGTGGGTACGAGGTGAAGACCATTGGCGACGCATTCATGATTGCCTTTGCATCCACTTGCGACGGTGTGGCGTTTGGGTTGCGTGTGCAGGAACGTCTTTTCGAAGCAGACTGGCCTGCGTCTCTGCTTGAGGATGCACCCATCTGTTCTCGTCAGGGGTCGCTGTGGGGTGGTCTGACTGTGCGCATTGGTGTGAACACTGGCCCTGTGACTGTGGAGCAGAACACACTGACGGGACGGACAGACTACTTCGGACACACAGTGAACGTTGCATCACGCCTTGAGAGCACATGCACGCCTGGTGCTGTGGCTGTTCCCTCTGACCTGTGGACGTCTGTCTCTGGGTCGTGCAGTGCTGTTGCTGGTGTGCCAGAGGCAGTTCACTTGAAGGGTGTGTCTGGGAACACGTTGGTGTGCTGTGTGTGGCCTGTCTCACTTGGGGGACGAAGGGAAACACCACTTTGCGAGTCTTCTTCACCAACTGCGAATCTGACAATGACAATATCCACATATGTGTCGTCTGTTTCATCCGCAAAGAATATTGCAGTCTCCACACGTCAGACCTCGGGCACACTGGGAGTTGCACAGCTTGCAGTTGGTGACGTGGTGAAGAACATAGCCTTTCACCAGATGAGCTCACGACTCGTGACACTGACGACGGCACTGGAGCAGAGTGGAGGGAGTCTGGTGACGCTGCTTGGGAACTGTGTGTGTGTTGGGTGGAACGTGTCGCGTTCTGCACCTGCACACATGGAGAACGCGATACGGTTTGCGCAGCGCATGTCTGTGAAGTCTGCACTGAACGGAGCTGGTCTTGCAAGCGGCCTTGTGCAGCACGGGGATGTTGGTGCACGGAGCCAGCGCTTTGTGACTGTGATGGGGGATGTTGTGCGTCGGAGTTGGGCGCTGTGCGAGGAGGCTGTGCGTGACGGGGTTGTGTGTCTGTACGAGCCTCCTGAAGGGACAACACTGCCGTCTGCACTTGAAGACGTTCTTGTACAACACAAGGGTTGTTACCGGGTGCTTGAGGCACAAGACAACAGGGAACACAGCAATGTGTTTTAGTTGTGCTCTTCCGACTACCTGGACTTCGCTGTTGGCAGTTACATCCTCCTGTGTGTATGGGGCACAACAGGTGCTTCCTGATGCATTTGTGCAGCTCGAGCATTGTTTTTTACAAGACGTGCAGAGACTGAGTGTGCGATCGATGTACAACATAAATTTGTTTTTTGGGGACATGACACTTGTGACATATCTTAGGAAATCTTTCAGTTTTCGCGAAGACGATTCTGCTCATTCTCCCCACTATATCAATACAAGAGGGATGGTTTGGGGTTTTCTTTTCACTCACTTCAGTCTTGAACTATTTCGAGAACTGTTTCGAGAAGGAAAAAAACAAGGGGTTTATCTGGGTGAGGAAGCTTTCCAACTTTTCATTATTACCCCTATTTTTCTATTCGTGGTTTTTCCCACGCCCCCGTTTTTAGAATCAGCAGAGTGTGTACATTTAGCATTGTGGATGCAAACATACGAAGCGGTACGTGTACGGTTTGTATGGATATAATACAGGCCGAAATGATTGGGCTCTTTCGGATTGAAGGCTTGGAACAATGTGTGTGTATTGGTTAATATATCCTGTCTCTTTTCTGTCTTGTTTTATGTTCATTGTTTCCCTTTCATTACCCTTTGCTTGTGCTCCCGGACTCAAATCAAAGCAATACTCTCAGAGGGTATTGTGGGCAATTTTGGGACAAGTGAGGCAAAAGTGAGGTACGGGGTTATTTTGGCCAAAATAACCCAAAAAGTGATCGCAAATATGATTTTCCACTTCGGAAGGGGTCTGGCGCGTAGTTATGAGGGGGTTTGGACACTTCTGTGATTGAATTTTTAAGGTGAAAAAACACGCTAAAAAAGAGGTAAATTCGGGCATTTTATGTGGTTCCGTCCCTCATCAATACGTCTGGGACCCCTAAAAGGTGCCAAAACCATACATTTCCACCCTGGGACCCCAGCGGATGTAGACTGAGGTGATTTTCGGGTGTTTAGAAGGAGTTTTGTCTGATTGGAGAAATTTCTTTCCAAGCGATAAATTTTGGCCCCCAAGCGTTACGCAATTTTTGGGCTTTTTTTCACATTAAAGCACCCAACGGTGCAAGCACAAAGTAAAATCAGAAGTAAAAAGTCATTTTGCTGTAGCTTCATACTTCTAAGAGGTGCACGCAATGTGTGGTGTTACACTGTATTCGTCTTTCAACTTCTCCTTCTTTTAGTACTCTAAGTGTACGTACGTGAGGATGGTTTATGTGTCACCAACAGATACATCGTGGGTTGCGTGAAATGAGGTTGGTCCCAAGTTTTTCACTGGCTTCTGATTCGCTCAAGGATGGAATAAGGGGAGAAAGGTCTTTCTTATATTGTCACCAATTCTCTCACACACCAACAGCGTTCTTCCCATGCTTCTTTAATGTGTTTCTGGTACACACATTTGTTGGCAGAGATGCTTGAATTAAGAAATCCCCCTTTTTGTTTGTCCTCCATCGTTGCCACCTCTCAGCTTCTGCTCCACGTGTTCTTGACCTATAATACCCGAACATACCCGCACACTTTATATGACTTCCTATTCCCTCACCACACGCACCCCAGCATCACATCATAGTTTGTTTGTGTATGCAGATTTGTATGAATGTAATATTCATCTTTCACCATGTATTTGTGTCTCGATTGGGGTACATAGTTGTGGGCACATTGTCGTACCTCATCTCTTGTGCAACCCTCTTTGAACTGCATCTTTGTGTGCATTCACTGTGCTAGTGCAAAGGTTGTCAGTCACGAGAGGGGTTGGGACTTCAAAACATAGAACACACTACACAGTCACAGCTTTTGGGTGGTGGGGGGTGTCTTTTCTGTTCTGAACACATCTGTTTCCACAAGAACACACGAACACAATGCGCTGTCTGGATGCTGTGCTGTCGCTGGATGGGACACTGGGCAAGAAGGACACACACAAGCGTAGGTTGTTCTTCATCTTTAACGTGTCAGTCTTGTTGATGATGACTGGCTTTGTAGAAGCCTTGTCCGACCCACGAGGGCGTAGCATATATATTGTAACATGTCTGCTCACAATCTCAGTAGCTATATACGCCACTACACTGGTGCTCTGCAAAGTCAAGCTGACCACACCCGCAATAGTGTTCATCGCCTCCGTATACGCTATCGGAACTTTTAGTGCTGACATCACTTCCCGTGCTTTTGGCGACGCTTCATGGCCGTTGCTCGTGCTTGTGGTGGACTTCCTCCTTGTGATGGAGGTGCCCGCACGCTACAGCATGTGTGTCGTCTGTGTCGCAGTGGTGTACTTCGTTGTCATGGGTGCAGAAGAATTGTTCAGGTTTGGCATCCTCGACATCCCTGGTATCCTTCCACAGGAGGAGAGGGCAGCACTCATGGAGAGAGCACATCAGTGTACAGACCTCCCCTGCCCCACCAGGAACACTGCTTTGAACCGGCAGATCATAGGTGTGGGTGTGTTTGTCATCGACTTCATCGCAACACGAGGCTTTGCACGTGGTCTCCTGAAGGAGCAGGCATCAATGGAGCGGACGATCAACGCTGTGCAGGAAATTGCAGCACTCCTGGCTGGCTACGACGTGGAGCAGGTGGCGGAGCTGCTGAAGGCGCATGAGGGTGACCTGCCTGAGGGGATGACAGCGGCACTGCGGAACTTGGAGGAGAACCTGCGGAAGTACCGTCCGTACCTCCCTGCTGCGCTGTTTGAAGTGGATGAGGACGGTGTGCAGCAGCCGACTGTGGCACCGCCTGGGCTTGACAGCGAGACAGCAACAATTGTGTTCACAGACATCCGTGCGTCAACGTCGATCTGGGAGAACACACCTGAGGGGATGCGTGCTGGACTGCAGATCCACAACGCTGTGATGCGTGAGGTGATGCGGATGTGTGGTGGGTACGAGGTGAAGACCATTGGCGACGCATTCATGATTGCCTTTGCATCCACTTTCGACGGTGTGGCGTTTGGGTTGCGTGTGCAGGAACGTCTTTTCGAAGCAGACTGGCCTGCATCTCTGCTTGGGGATGCACCCATCTGTTCTCGTCAGGGGTCGCTGTGGGGTGGTCTGACTGTGCGCATTGGTGTGAACACTGGCCCTGTGACTGTGGAGCAGAACACACTGACGGGACGGACAGACTATCTTGGACACACAGTGAACGTTGCATCACGCCTTGAGAGCACATGCACGCCTGGTGCTGTGGCTGTTCCCTCTGACCTGTGGACGTCTGTCTCTGAGTCGTGCAGTGCTGTTGCTGGTGTGCCAGAGGCAGTTCACTTGAAGGGTGTGTCTGGGAACACGTTGGTGTGCTGTGTGTGGCCTGTCTCACTTGGGGGACGAAAGGAAACACCACTTTGCGAGTCTTCTTCACCAACTGGGACTCTGAAACCTACTTTTTCCACATGTGCGTCGTCTGTTTCATCCACAAAGAATATTGCAGTCTCCACACGTCAGACCTCGGGCACACTGGGAGTTGCACAGCTTGCAGTTGGTGACGTGGGACAAAACACGGCCTTTCACCAGATGAGCTCACGACTCACGACACTGACGACGGCACTGGAGCAGAGTGGAGGGAGTCTGGTGACGCTGCTTGGGAACTGTGTGTGTGTTGGGTGGAATGTGTCGCGTTCTGCACCTGCACACATGGAGAACGCGATACGGTTTGTGCAGCGCATGTCTGTGAAGTCTGCACTGAACGGTGCTGGTCTTGCAAGCGGCCTTGTGCAGCACGGGGATGTTGGTGCACGGAGCCAGCGCTTTGTGACTGTGATGGGGGATGTTGTGCGTCGGAGTTGGGCGCGCTGTGCGTGACGGGGTTGTGTGTCTGTACGAGCCTCCTGAAGGGACAACACTGCCGTCTGCACTTGAAGACGTTCTTGTGCAACACAAGGGTTATTACCGGGTGCTTGAGGCACAGGACAACATGGAACACAGCAACGTGTTTTAGTTGTGCTCTTGCGACTACCTGGACTTCGCTGTTGGCAGTTACATCCTCTGTGTGTATGGGGCACAACAGGTGCTTCCTGATGTATTTGTGCAGCTCGAGCACTGTTTTTTACAAGACGTGCAGAGACTGAGTGTGCGATCGATTCCCTGCATGGGTTTTATTTGTTTTTTTGGGGACATGACCCTTGTGACATATCGTAGGAAATCTTTTAGTATGCGCGAAGACGATTCCTGTGCTCCTCATTCTCCCCACACTATGTCAATACAACAGGTTAGACCGTTTGGTCTGGGAGGGGTTGGGGTTTCTTCTTTCTCTCAGTTCAGTATAGAACTGTTTCGAACAAGGGTGTGATCTGGGTGAGAAAGCGTTCCAACTTTTCAATATCTCGCCATTTTTCTATTCGTGATTTTTCCCACCCCCGTTTTTAGAAGCAACAGAGTGTGTACATTTAGCATTGTGGATGCAACAGACCAAGCGGTACGTGTACAGTTTGCAATAAAATAAGACAAACCGAAATGATTGGTCTCGTTCGGATCCAATGATTGTAATAGTGTGTGTGTTGTCTTGTTTAATGTTCATTGTTTCCCTTTCGTTGCCCTTCGTGCTTCCCTCTTTCAATTTAATCAATACTCACAGAGGGGGGCCAAAATACAATATGCGTTTCTCGTTTAGAAATAAAATGAAAAAGAAAGCAGGCACCTGTGGCTCTTTGTATGGCGCTCTTGTGAAGCCTCTCTGCGCACTGTTGCTTCCTTTTATCACACAGATTTGCGTATTCTTTGCGGATACACTGTTACTACCTATTTTAACGCTCAGTGCGGCCGGTTGTGCGGCGCACTGTTTGCACCCTATATTACACACCGCTGCGCCTATTCTTTACTGGCACAGCATGCAGTTACTGCACACAGTAGCAGCAAAATGGCGCACATTAGCGTGTAGCGGAATGTCTCCTGTCTTTGTTCTGGGGATGCGTCCAATGAAAATCACTTTGGGAGAAAAGGTTCGAGAATGTAGGTTTTATTATTTTCAGTACAGCAAAGGCGTGCACGCAATGCGATTAAAGCTAAACATAGCAAAGGCAATATTTGATATCGTACGAGCATTTTTCCATCTGTTCTTCGTCACTCCTCATGGTGAAATTAAAGGAGGGTATAATATAATGTATAAAAGGGGTCTAGTTTTAATGTAGTGTGGAGTTCATCTTCAGGTCAACAAGAGGGGCAGGTTTCTTTTTACCTTGAGGTACACCCGGCCCCGGGGTATACAATGAAAACACATTGCACGTGAGTGGTGTCAATACTCAGTTGGGACATCATAAGAGATGTCGGGATAAATTCCAAACTGATCTGAGCACAGATACTGCACTCCGTCCCAGCTTGCTCGTGTGGTTGATGAGCAGGAACGAACGGCGTACAATATCATAGATCAGAACGCATCGTAAGCTAGATAAGAACCTTGTCCGTGGGTTTTTGGGTCGTTTTTGCCCACAAACGGCACCCTATGTTGCCTTCACATGGTTCTCACTCCCCAGAATTGCGTTTTCCATCCTATATAGCAGGGTGCGGGCTCAAAAAACCACCCAAAATGAAAATCCCAGTTTTTGATGTAAAACTCCAGTTTTGCCGATAGAACCCTTACGCAAATTAACACATGTATAATGTGTCAGTGCGAAGGTTGTCAGTCACGAGAGGGGTTGGGACTTCAATAGAACACACTACACAGTCACAGCTTTTGGGTGGTGGGGGGTGTCTTTTCCGTTCTGAACACATTTGTTTCCACAAGAACACACGAACACAATGCGCTGTCTGGATGCTGTGCTGTCGCTGGATGGGACACTGGACAAGAAGGACACACACAAGCGGAAGTTGTTCTTCGTCTTGAACATTGCAGTCTTTTTTACGACGACTGGATTTTACGAAGCCTTGTCTGACCCACGAGGGCGGTACTTATATTGTGCAACAACTGTGCTCAGAGTCGCTGCAGCTATCTACGCCACTATACTGGTGCTCTGCAAAGTCAAGCTCACCACACCCGCAATAGTGTTCATCGCCTACAGCTACGTTCTTGCAACTTTTGGTACTGACGTCACCTCCCGTGCTTTTGGCAACACTTCATGGCCGTTGCTCGTGCTTGTGGTGGACTTCCTCCTTGTGATGGAGGTACCCGCACGCCACAGCATGTATGTCGTTTGTGTCTCAGTGGTGTACTTCGTTGTCATGGGTGCGGAAGAATTCTTCAGGTTTGGCATCCTCGACATCCCTGGTATCCTTCCACAGGAGGAGAGGGCAGTCCACATGGACAAATTAAATCAGTGCACAGACCTCCCCTGCCCCACGGTCTACGGCTTTAGCCAACAGAGCACTGCTTTGAGTGTGTTTGTCATCGACTTCATCGCAACACGAGGCTTTGCACGTGGTCTCCTGAAGGAGCAGGCATCAATGGAGCGGACGATCAACGCTGTGCAGGAAATTGCAGCACTCCTGGCTGGCTACGACGTGGAGCAGGTGGCGGAGCTGCTGAAGGCGCATGAGGGTGACCTGCCTGAGGGGATGACAGCAGCACTGCGGAACTTGGAGGAGAACCTGCGGAAGTACCGTCCGTACCTCCCTGCTGCGCTGTTTGAGGTGGATGAGGACGGTGTGCAGCAGCCGACTGTGGCACCGCCTGGGCTTGACAGCGAGACAGCAACGATTGTGTTCACAGATATCCGTGCGTCAACGTCGATCTGGGAGAACACACCTGAGGGGATGCGTGCTGGACTGCAGATCCACAACACTGTGATGCGTGATGTGATGCGGATGTGTGGTGGGTACGAGGTGAAGACCATTGGCGACGCATTCATGATTGCCTTTGCATCCACTTTCGACGGTGTGGCGTTTGGGTTGCGTGTGCAGGAACGTCTTTTCGAAGCAGACTGGCCTGCATCTCTGCTTGAGGATGCACCCATCTGTTCTCGTCAGGGGTCGCTGTGGGGTGGTCTGACTGTGCGCATTGGTGTGAACACTGGCCCTGTGACTGTGGAGCAGAACACACTGACGGGACGGACAGACTACTTCGGACACACAGTGAACGTTGCATCACGCCTTGAGAGCACATGCACACCTGGTGCTGTGGCTGTTCCCTCTGACCTGTGGACGTCTGTCTCTGGGTCGTGCAGTGCTGTTGCTGGTGTGCCAGAGGCAGTTCACTTGAAGGGTGTGTCTGGGAACACGTTGGTGTGCTGTGTGTGGCCTGTCTCACTTGGGGGACGAAGGGAAACACCACTTTGCGAGTCTTCTTCACCAACTGCTGATCAACACAATACAATGACTATTTCCACATGTGCATCGTCTGTTTCATCCGCAATCAACATTGCAGTCTCCACACGTCAGACCTCCGGCACACTGGGAGTTGCACAGCTTGCAGTTGGTGACGTGGGACAAAACATAGCCTTTCACCAGATGAGCTCACGACTCGTGACACTGACGACGGCACTGGAGCAGAGTGGAGGGAGTCTGGTGACGCTGCTTGGGAACTGTGTGTGTGTTGGGTGGAACGTGTCGCGTTCTGCACCTGCACACATGGAGAACGCGATACGGTTTGTGCAACGCATGTCTGTGAAGTCTGCACTGAACGGTGCTGGTCTTGCAAGCGGCCTTGTGCAGCACGGGGATGTTGGTGCACGGAGCCAGCGCTTTGTGACTGTGATGGGGGATGTTGTGCGTCGGAGTTGGGCGCTGTGCGAGGAGGCTGTGCGTGACGGGGTTGTGTGTCTGTACGAGCCTCCTGAAGGGACAACACTGCCGTCTGCACTTGAAGACGTTCTTGTGCAACACAAGGGTTGTTACCGGGTGCTTGAGGCACAAGACAACAGGGAACACAGCAATGTGTTTTAGTTGTGCTCTTCCGACTACCTGGACTTCGCTGTTGGCAGTTACATCCTCTGTGTGTATGGGGCACAACAGGTGCTTCCTGATGTATTTGTGCACCTCGAGCACTGTTTTTTACAAGACGTGTAGAGACTGAGTGTGCGATCGATGTACAACATAAATTTTTTTTTCATAATGACAATATCTACACAAAGCATGCATACAATGCGAATAAATCCTACAATAAAGCGAGCAAACATTTGATATTCGACAACGAGCAATTTTTCTATCTGTTCTTCTCTACGAAACGTCGTCACCACAACCACTCCCACACCCCTCCACGCCCCCATTGCAGGACAAAGGAGCTCTACCACATTTTTTATTTTATAGGTCAAACGCAGTTGACAGGGGAAATGCTACGGTCGCTCTAACTGTTTTCACCCTCACTTGTGCTCCTCCCTTCTCACACATCACTTTCTGTACTTCAGGACTTTCATTTTCTTACCTTTTCTATTTGGCTCTGTTTTTGTAAACATTCAGTTTTCAAAAAAAAAAAAAGGTGGAAGCGTACAACTAACAAACTCTCCCCCTGTTTCGTTTCCCGTTTTCCTGTGTGGGCGAAGATAGTTATTGACACCGTAGTATTTCTGTTTTGTTTTGTCTTACAACATGCCCACGGTGCATCTGTTTTTGACTTCGCACAATTTCCCCGGACACAACCTCTCCAAGAACTGACTCAAAGCGCTTCCGCTTCATATTACAAATCCTAAACAGCTTTAGTTTCTCCGTATCCGGATCTACCTAGACACTGTACGTTCCTTCGTCACAACCACCCATGATTCGCGGCACTGCTTGGGAGGACGTGCTCCGAAGGCCCTCATGGGGCATGCTGCTGGCACAGTGTGGGGTGTGCTTGACTGTGTCGATCGCAGGCGCAGTGTTTTTTGAGGGAGGGTTTGGATACCAAGGGGAGACAGTTGCTGAGGTACTGCGCGTCGGGCGAGCCTCAGCGACCTGCACGAGAGTGGACCATTGTGACATGTTTTTGCGGGGTCTGCGTCTTCTGGTGATAGGGGTCGCTGTCAACATGGTTGTCGTGTTGCCGCATCTGTTCTGCCTGCTTTCAGTAATGTGCTGCCGCAGGCAGGAACGTGCGGAGTGGGGAGTGCTTCTCTTGCCTTTGACATTATGCATCCCGCTTACTGTGATGGGCTTTGCTGGAGTGCGCATGGCGCAAAGCGGGCCTGCCGCAAGCCTTCCTTTGGACGCAGCTGCCCTCATTGCATACGTCTGGGTTCTCCAGGCGTCTGCATTCCTGGCGCACGCAGCTTGGGTGACGACAGTCTTCCTCAATCTCTTCACCACCACCCCTGTACGGTACACAGACGACATCCTCATCCAGACAGCCTGTACACAGCAGGCACGCATCTGGGGGGGAGCGGAGATGGGCGGTGTGGGTGGGGTGGGTGTTGTGGGTGGTGTGGGTGGGGTGGGTGGTGTGGGTGGTGTGGCTTCAAACGTAGCCTTCGACGCAGGACCGGAGGTGGGGCTCGTCGTGGAAGAGGCGGAGACGATGATGCTGGTGTGTGCAGACTAGGGTGGGGTGTAGGGGGGAAGGTGAAGGGGTGTGTGGTGTGATGAGATAGTGGCCCTGTACCGTTACCGTTTTTCTTTTTGTCACCTCATGAAATGAAGGAGGAAGTAGAAAGCATTTTGGACACACTTTTGCGGTTCTAGGGACGAACCGCGCTGCAGAGCCACATCCTCACCAAACAGGTCGAGGGTGTGTGCGTTTCACCACAACCTCTCCCATGGGTTTTATCGTGTGGGTGAGTGTTACGTTTCTATTGCACCCTCTGCGTAGCGAGAACCTCATGCGTTTCATACAGGGTCTCTCTTTTTGCCCCCTACTGGGACTTCGCAGTAGGACTAAAATAGTTTTTCTGGCTGTACCCTGTTTGTTCAGTTGCAAAAAAAAACAAAAAAATAAAGACAAAAAATAAAGACAAAAAATAAAGACAAAAAAAGAGGAGACGACGCTGGTGGAAAACTCCATCTTTCGATTGAAAAGAATATCTTAATCATTTCTGGCCTCGATTATGAGGCAATCCCCCTAAACTGCACGATTTTCTGTAATTGGTTGGTGCAACTATTTTAGTGTCTTTTTTTGTGTTTGAACAAGATAAAACAATAAGCTCGCGTTTCTTTTATCGAACAGATTTTATTCTCCGCCCCGTACCCAAAACGTAAACATCACTTTGAATCAGCAAAAATATCTTCCTCTCCTTTTTTCTTCCACACGCGCTGGTTTTTGTATCTCGCTAATTTTTATCAAAAGCTTTGCACGGGAAACAATATGACAAACAGGTGCAGGGTGGTTCCGTCCTGCTTCCCTGGTGGGAACCGCCTGGGAGCAATAGCGTGACACTTCGAGGAGCCGTGATCTTCCTTACCCAATAACCCACCCGCAGAGATACATCAAGAGACACATAAAATGGAACTGATTATCCAGGGCTTGGGGAAGGACTTCGTGATGGAGGTGGGTGTGGATGACACAGTGGTGACGATGCGGCAGAAGGTGGCGTCTGCAGTGGGGTTGGCTGAGGACAGCTTCCACATGGGCTTCGGAGGGAAGGACGAAGGAGAGGACATCACAGAACTGAGTGCTGGTGACACAATCTTGCTCACGAATACGCTTAAGTACGAATCCATAGCAGCACTTCATGCGTTGGGTGAGACTGACATTACAGCAGAAACGTTGGAGCAGGTGCGGGATCCGAAGGTCGCTAGCTTGCTTCTTCAGGCAAAAGTTGCGAGTGAGATTCCAAAAAGCTTCTTATCATGTAGTGACGTAATGAGCATTAGTTTCAGTTGCGTACCCAATGTGGATGACAACTGTGACATCACACTGCATCTTCCTGCATTATCCTGCGTCACCACAATTGGTGACCACTTTCTCTTATGCTGCGAAACGTTGTCGGAAGTAGACCTGACCGGCCTGGTTTCTCGCCTCCTGCACAACGTTGTCGAAAGTAAACCTCACCGGCCTGCAAGCAGTCACCACGATTGGTGACAGGTTTTTCTATTACTGCCCATCGTTGTCGAAAGTCGACGTCACCGTCCTGCAAGCAGTCACCACGATTGGTGACGAGTTTCTCTCCGACTGCACATCGTTGACGAAAGTAGACGGAATGGACAAGTGTAGCAACGTTGTACGCAGCAGACTAGGTGACGTTCGTTTTTACGTGCAGAAATAATAATACAATCCCCGTTCATCTTTTGTTTAGTTGGTACGTACGCTACCCACGTCATACGCTTCTTTTTAATACCCCAAAACGTCCAGAAATGGATGTCAAAAGGGGAAAACCCTTAGCCTGAAGTACAGAAATGAGGTGCACAATAAGGGGGGAAGGGAATATACAACAAGTCTCAGACGTTTTAATGTTTTGATGTTTTAATCATTTCCCACCACAACGTATTTGTCCTAATATCCTAATATAAAGTCTCACTCCAGCCCACCCCTACCCCTTTACACCTACTATGGAGCTTTGCTTTGAATGTCCCGATACAGGAGTGAGGCACACCACTGAAGTGCCTTGCGAAGACGCCACCGTCGCCGACCTCAAGCACGCAGCTGCTGTGTGCTTCGCCCACCCCGAGCCCTGCACGGTGACACTCACGCTGCAGGACACGGCATCGCTGCTTACCCCAGACACCTTGCTGCTGGCAGACTCGCCTCTGTGCATGGGCTCACGCATACAGGTACGCTTCTCCGATGCTGTGGTGTGGGCGCATGCTGTGCACGCCGCGGGTGAGGTGGTATCGAACGTATTTGGTGTGAGCATCGCGTACGCACAGCACGACGTTGTGCTTCTCAACTTGGCTTCAGGAGAGGCCACTATCGTGTACACAGGGGATGCGGAGCACCTGGCGCTGACTGCGACACACGTTGTTGTGTGTACTTCGAGCGATCTTCTCTTTGTGTCACGCACTTCGGACGGGCCTAGCCCCGTACGCCTGCGGCACCATGGAAGCATCCGCATGCTGGCTGTGTCGTCGGAAGCTGCGTGCGTCGTGGTGGGCGAGACGTCTGGCATCTCCTTCTTTTCGTATTCAGGAGACCTGCTGAACCGTTTGGATGGTTTTGGCCACTCCTTTGCTGTGTCGCCATGTGGTTCACGTATCCTCCGCAATGTGTACCCTGAGATGGTCATCAGCAACTTCACCGGGGAGACGCTGCTCACGGTGCAGCTGCCGCACCTTCGCTCCTTCGCGATTCCCCCGCAGATCTCGAGCGACGGTGCGCTGCTGCTCTGCTGCGTGAGCGTGGAGGAGAACACACGACGCCTCTGGGTCGGGTGTGCGGTCACTGGGGAGGCAGTGTGTCTCTTCCCTTCGTACCTCCGTCCCGCCAGTGCCTGTTTCAGTGCCTGCGGGAAGCACATCTTCACCTCCTCTGACGACGGCACGATCCACCAATGGGACGCTCGCAGCGGAGACTGTCTCGGCTCCTTCCCCTACTCCAGCCCACACATCGTCGCAGCCAGCACAGACGGTGTGACGCTCTTGCTCCTCGACAGCATGCGTCTCAAAGCAGTGCCCATCCCTGATGACCCAGCACCCATGATACCTAGAAGACACGACAGTGAACTGCGGCGAGGAAGAAAGGTGAAGAGCAGCAACGCAGAGTGCGAGTGTACAGTGTCCTAATGTACTGTGAAGGGCAGAGGGTTTAGCAGGTGGTTATTTGTGGTAGAAAGGGGAGAGGGGCATATGGGGAAGGGGAGGAGGGGGTGGTGTAAACTTTGGTGTATTTGCTTTGAACTTTGTAAGCGATGTTGTTTTGTTTCATATCAGGGGGGGTCCAACAAACACAGGGTGGGGTAACCTCGCCGTGAGTCCCAAAAACCCTCCGTCTTGGTTTTGTATGACGTGGGTAGCGTACCAACTAAACAACAAGACGAACGGGGTTTTTATTATTTTCAGATGCAAACCACGAAATGGATTGTAGGACTGCATGGTTGGGTGTCCACCCCCCGGTACAGCCGGTCATGCACTAAGGTACACTGTCACGAGAGGGCTTTGTATTTCAACTCTACTTTTTTTTTACGCTGTGTTTATGAGACCTCTGTCCACCTTCTATCGGTGGTTAGCTGTTCTTTCATGGAAGTGCCAACGCACGATACAAGGGTGGAAATGTACAACGAAACTCTCCACCTGTAGTTTTCGTTTCCCGTCTTCTTTGTGTGAATGATGCATGAGCTTTTGACACACGTAGTATTTCATAATGTGTGTGTATCTGGCGTATATCATGAATTGTATGTTCTCCCATTGCACGTTACTGCGTACGGTGTTGAGGTTACGTTTGCTGTCGTAATATGATATTCTTTTTCTTAACCAAAAGAAAACCGACGCAGGAGCTTTTCTTGGAACTGTTTTATTCTCCCTACCCCCAAGTGTGGTATTTCTTGGTACTGTTTCCCTGTGCTAGTCTCACTCACATGTGTGTTCCATGCGGAGGGTCCTTAGTTGGACTAGTGGACATGAATCACTCCTTTTGTATCAGTGTGTTCTGTGTGGAGGTCTCTTAGTTGGCCTAGTGTACTTCAACCTCCCTTTTTGCTTCAGTGTGTTCCATGCGGAGGGTCCTTAGTTGGCCTAGTGGACAGTTTTCTTGTACAGTGCAAACCCGTAAACGGGTTTGCGGGTTTAGCTGGCCTTAGTGGACCGAACCAACCTTGTGTTTTCAATGCGCCAGTAGCGTGGCTTGTCTTGGTCTTGATTTATCTCTACTTTAGCAGCAAAAATCCTGCACTCCCTAGTCCCATCCTGGTCGCATACTGCGAGTTTTCCTGGAAGCGCAGGAAAAATGACTGGGGAGTGTTGGTGGCTCCGTGACGCCACAGAGCCGGCACACTCGTTGAGTGCCTCACAAAACCTAAAAATTTATTCCGCTTTGATTTTATTTATTGTCTTCACGCTATATTGTTGTTGTTGGGTTGGGAAATAAAACTCAGAAAAGGAAAGGTTGTTGTTACACAGAAACCCCTCCTGGAGGTCTTAGGTTCACTTGATGCGAGCTTTCTTCTTCTTCTTCTCACGAAGGGTGTTGCATTGGTGGTATCGTTCTTATTCAGTGGGTATGAAAGGCTAGGCTTGCTACCGGTGACTCTTGGTCGCCGCTCAGACCACTGCCCTCATTTTACCTCATCACACCCTCCCAAAAAGTTCTCATCACAAAGCAGAACAGTAAAAGACAAAATAAAGGCCATTTCTCTTATGTACGAGTTATGCAAATACGTCGTGTAAATAAGAACCCCTTCTTTCATCTTTTGTTTCGTCATATGCTTTTGTTTCCTACCCCCAAAACGTCCAGAAATGGGTGTCAAAAGGGGGGAAAACCCTTAGCCTGAACTACAGAAATGAGGTGAGTGCACAATAATAGGGGAAGGGAATAAACGACAAGTCTCAGATGTTTTAATCATTTCCCACCACAAAGTATGTGTCCTAATAAAATGAAAGACGTGTTCTGCGCTTGCCATGAGTCTTGCTGTCTCCCCTTTCTTCGTCTCCAAGTGACCATGTGGGATAGACGCGGTGGATCTTGCTCGCCCCTGTGCTGAAGTAGACAGACTCGTGTGGCTTCTGTGACACGCCGTGCCCCTTGTGCTGGATGGATGTGATCAACAAGAATAAAGAAACAACAAACAACAAACAACAAACAACAAACAACAAACAACAAACAACAAACAACAAACAACAAACAACAAACAACAAACAACAAACAACAAACAACAAACAACAAACAACAAACAACAAACAACAAACAACAAACAACAAACAACAAACAACAAACAACAAACAACAAACAACAAACAACAAACAACAAACAACAAACAACAAACACTCTTTGCATCCTCCCTGTCCCCACACTACCACACCACACCAGACACTCTCTTCCTCTCTCCCCTTTCTGTACACCTCTGAACAATGGTGTCATGTGGCATCCAGTCGCTGACTATACTGCTGTGTGTGGTGCTGATTCTTTCGACAGGTGCGATCATCGGTGGCTTCACTCTGACAACATGGGGCGACCTTCTGGAGAAGGCACGTGACACAGGTGACGAGGGCTTTGGGATGTGTCTCGACAGTGGTACTGCGGACATCGAAACGGTCTCGACACGCTACCTGCGCTCCGTCCTTGGCAACGTGGACACGGCGGTGAAGGAGCACCTGAAGGTTCCTGAACAGCTGGTCGTCTCACTCGCCACCCTAGCAAAGACACGCCACCCAAACATCACCACGAGCCCCGACTTTGCAGCTTCACATTTGCGTCCTGCAATCATGGCCGCTTACATCGCTGGGCAGATGGCTGGGATCGACTACATCAATATAGAAACGTACCCGTGGTCCGCTGTGCACCCCCATTATTGGAAGAGGGGTGACGGGTTCGCAGGATGGGGCTCGCGGACTGCGTTCAGGGATGTAAACGGTGCGAGCGGTGTCACGCCTGCGAACGGTAGCATGGTCCTCCTGGTGTACGAGCAGCGTGACCCTGCAACCATGGCAATTGGGATTTCGGACTTTGCTGTCTTCACGGAGGCCGGAGACCTGGGACAATTCAAGTACCCCAACGAGCCGTGCAACAACCTGCCTGACTACAACAAGGGCGAAGTACGTGGACTGTGCATGTACCCCACTTTCTTTATTGAACCCTTGGATGGGCGCAGTGAGCAGAACCGTGGGAGGGTGCTTGCCAACGTAGAAGACCACATGCCAGATCTGTACCCGGCGGACACGCTTGTCTACGACACGCTGCAGGTGATGTGGGACTTCATGTCCTGGGAGCTCACGTACACCTTCACCCACCCAGATATGTACACGATGTTCCCCAAGCAAGGCAAGCGTGTGGGTTCTGTCAACACCATTGTCACTTCGGACGGGATCATCAATGCAGTGCGCGCACAGCTGCTCCCGAGGGACGCGTCGCTGTACCTGGTGCAGTGGGAGCGTGCATCGGGCTCAGTGGGCACACTTGTCGCGTACAACAGAGGACGGCAGCTGAGGTTAGTGCTGCGCATCAGTGGCATAGGTGCTGAGAACCTCATGGCAGAGAGCTTCAACATAACGAACCACTCGATGGAAGATGCGACGTCGCACATCCCCTCAGTGATTGCAGAGCACGGACGGTATGCGTTCACATACCCGCGGAACTACGGAGACCTTGTGGAGAAGACAGAGGACTCCTTCCTGAAGTGGTCTGACTCGAACGGCACGGAGTTCTGGACAATCACGTCGACAATTGAACACAGAACGATTGCGTGGTACGCGAACCTTCTTGTGCCGAGGGCGTCTGTGATGGATACGATTGATGCGTCGACAAATGCAATCCGTGCGAAGGTGGCATCAGATCTGTCCTCTGCAGACGCACAGAAGGAGGATGCGGTGATTGTGATGGTGATTGTGACGGCTGTTGCAGTCATAGGACTTCTTGCCATTGCTGTTGTGTTTACACGCTACATCACGTCACCTCTGCTGAAGCTTGGGAGTGAGATGGCAAGTGTGGCTGTGATGGACCTGGAGGCTGTGGACACAGGCCGTGCAGTGTCGCAGCTGAGTGAAGTGGGGATGATGCAGCGCAGCTTTGTTACCATGGTGGCGAACCTGGTGGAGTACCGGAACTACATGCCGCAGAGTGTGCTGGTCAACGAGGACGAAGAAGCCACAGCATCATCCACGACTACACGGAAGTCCCGCACAAAGGCTTCTGGTGCCTCATCCCCCACCGGCAGCTCGATGGCGCAGAGCTCTGAGGTGGTGCAGAACCAGAAGGCACTGCTGCGTGTGGAAGGGATGAAGAAGAAGAAGGTGTCGCTGGCACACATGAACGTCGTGGCGTGGCATGCCTTCTGCAAGAAGCACAAGGACGCAGAGGTGCTCTCCGCACACGGTGGTGTGATTGAGAGGATCCTGGTGGCAGTGCAGCACAACAAAGGTGTGTGCGACACGTTTGCTGGTGACAAGATACTTGCCACCTTCAACGCCTTTGCTCCCAGCGCCACACACCGTGTTGCTTGTGTGAAGGCTGCACATGAAGCAGCAGCAGCACTTGGCGATGTTCACAAGATCTCGTATGGGTGCGTGACAGGCGAAGCACGTGTCGGGAACATGGGCTGCAACGGGATGAAGAAGGTGTCAATTCTTGGGCAGTGCATGTCGTGGGTGGTTGTGCTTGAGCGTTGGAACAAGAAGCGCAACCTGCCTGGTGTCATTGACCGTATCCTGTCGCGTGAAGTGGAAGGACAGGTGCTGGTGCGTTGCGAAGGTGCTGTGCTGTACGAGAAGCACAGTGAGAAGGCAGAGCCTGTGTATGCTGTGAAGGGTCTGTGCAGCAGCGAAAACGAGGAGTGGATGTACCAGCTGGAGTCCGCAAACAACCCTGATGCACTGTGGAACGAGGTCTTCGAGCACATCATCAAACAAGACTTTGAGAAGGCGTCTTCTCTGCTGGACAGCGTCGCTCAGGACCAACGCACACCTTACGCAGAGCTTGTGGGCTATGTGGAGCAGAAGGCTTACGACACTCTCGTTGTGGACATGCACTGAGCTACGCACACCTGGTTAACGCTGAGTGCGGCCGATTGGCGTACTGTTGGCACCTCTCAGCCAGCATACAGTTACAGCTTTTATGTTTCCACATAGTAGCAGTCAAACGGCGTTAATAAATCGCAACGGACTCCTCAATTCCCTTTGGGTACAAGGTACAAAAAACGTTTCTGTCGCTATTGAATTTGAGAATGCTGTTGTTTTACCCCCTTTTTCACCTCTCTCCCACATAGACAGCCCCTCTCCATCCCATGTCTGTGCTCTACACCAGCTTCATATACCACAGACGACATGTTTCTTCTGTGTGGATGCATCAATGCAAAGCAAAGCAAGAACGATCACAAAGAAAGAGAAACAAACATAAAGGGGGGGGAGGGATAATTGTAGTGGGGGATAACTGTAGAATGCAGGGGACTAGCTTGGCTGGGTCAGCGGGTCAGCTGACCCACTTCCTGTACTTAAAAAAAAAAAAGTGGGTCAGCCCAGGCCCTTAGGGTGGTACTTTTTGCTGGTCAGCGGACCAGCAACCCTAGGTATTGCTGGTCCGGGTCTAAAAAAAAAAAATAACAATAGATTTTTTTTGAGATTTTTTTTTGAGAATCCCACCAGAACAGTCGGGTGTGTCACAGATGCAGAGACCCTGGGGGCTCAAGGGCCCACCGTGGGAGACCAGAACGCGACTCAATTGGTCAAACGCCGAAGGAAAAGGAAGCATGCAGCATGGCGAAATAAAAAAAGTAGCGTACCGTGCGCCTGCGGCGCAATCTTGCCAACCCACCTTCCTATGACATAGTTTGGCAGTTAAAATGTGCCATTTTAAGGGAATTTTTTTGAAATGTTGCGTACCGTGGCTTCGCCTGGAACCTTTGGGTGCCATGACCGCCGCTTCTTTTATAGATGTACTGAGGTTACTGATACGAAGGCTGACACCCACTACGGCTTGTGGTTCACCCTCCCCACCCGCCTTTCACGATTTTGTGCATCAGAGGGGAGAAAGCGCGTCACCTCCCTGCAGTGGCAGGGAGTCTTTTTTTACCACTGTGTGCTTTTCACCTGTTTTTTGCATTGACCAGCAAACCGGGTTTGGACCAGCAGTTGGCGGCTACCCCCCCGACCACCCTAAGGCCCTGGGTCAGCCGGAAAAAAAAAAAAAAAATTGGATTTTGGATTTTAGAAAAAAAATTTTTGGGAGCTCGACTACAGGGAACTCCCCCCGAGCCTGTTCAGGCCTGACGCTAACCATCATCCATCATCCCACGGAAAATGGCTTTCCCCCCCGACCAAAAACCATCATCCTGCCATCATCCCACCAAAAATCTGAGAATTCTGTAGGGTTTTGCACGTGGGAAGGGTCTAGAGGAGGACCCAGGAGGCTGTACCATATTTTTATTTTTTTGCCTGCGGCGCCATTTTTCCTTTTTTGCTCCGCAAAAAAGGGTTCGTTGAGTGACTCTGTGGTGTAAAAAGCTAGATTTTTACACTGCACCCTATTTTTTTTTTCGCCTGCGGCGCGCCATATTATATTACTATTTTTTGCTCCGCAAAAAAAAACCCTGGATGAGATACCAGTGGTAGTTTTCCGAGAGACCACAAAGTGAGGCGGGCAAACAGCACATTTCGGTGGATTACTGCAACACTGACCGAATTTTGGCCATTTTCGCGAATATCCCCCACCACAAGCTGGGATTGGAGAAAATAGCTCGTAGAACGCCGCTAAACCATCTTCTGTAGTAAAAAACTCGCTGACCCACTTTTATGGAAAGCGACCCACTTCTGGAATTTTCCCCAAAACCAAGCTAGTGCCCTGGTAGAATGGCGGATAAAATAAAAAATATCGCCAGTTTTTTCTTCTCAAAAAATGGGGGATAATTGTAGTGGGGGATAAAAAAAAAATATCTCTCTTTTTTCTCACCTGAATATCCCCATCCCCAAGGAAAATCCACACCAAAAACGCGGTGTGGGAAATGGGGGATAACTGTAGTGGGGGATAAAATAAAATAAAATGGGGGAGAAAAAACGGGGGATAATTGTTTTATCCCCCACCCCCCTTTATTACAAAACAAACCAAAAAAAATAATAAAACCTACATTCTCGAACTTTTCTACTGACGTGATTTTCATTGGACGCATCCCCTTCTCCAATTCAATTCAATAAAACTGTAGCTTTCTCCTCAGAATTCGTGAAACAACCCGCGCCAAGTCTGCTGAGTTATGCAACCCGCGCCAAGGCTGCTGAGTCGGATGACAAAGAGTGAGGGCGAAGCACCACACGTATGAGCCCAAATGCTGCGCTTGTATGCTGTATGCAAGTCGTATCCTAAACAGTAAAAACAAAGGTGTGTAGGTTAGTTGCCAACAGTACGTCCCTCGACGGTACTGTGCGTAAAACCGGCCCAAGGGTACTATGACGCATACATATAAGCATAACATGCGACGAGCGCTAGGCCCAACGTGCATTACCAGTAACAAACAGAGGGACGCATCTGCGTGCTTACTTACTTTCTTTCCTTTTTTTTTTTCCCAACCTTCCTGTATACACGCGTCAGCAACCAATACAGGTAGTGTATTGAAATGATTCTGGGGGGGGGTAAGGGGTCTAATTTTAATTTCGTCGATTTTGAGAAAAATTTTGGCCAAAAATGGGCCCCACGTATAAGGAACCGGGCTCATATTTCTCAAAATTTAAGTGGTCAAAAAATTGTCCAATTTTCCGAAATGACCCCACCGCTGCACGGGCGGAGCCCAAAAATGCAAATAAGCCACTTTTTGGTTTCATTGAAATGATGCGGCTGACACTGAGGAATTATGGTTTACGGCGTCCCATTGAGGGGGCGAACCTTTTTAATTTTTTGTTCTCTTGAAATGTGTAATTTCATGTTTTCGCGAAAAAAATGCGAACTGATCCTACGAGGGTTGAAGGAAGGTGTGTGGAAAACAATAATAACAAGAACAACTAATTGCTAAGAAAAAACTGGGGTGTGCTGTGGATAACTCCGCGCGATTTTCGAAACCACCATAGCATCCTGGCGATTTTCTGGAGTTGCTGATGTGACGATGCCTGGTGCGATCGACGACGTGTTGTCGTCTGTGCATTATGTGTTCCTTCCGCACTGCTCTGATGACGACGACGATGCGTGGGAGCCTGTGGACGACTACGAGCTGGAACATGCCGAGGCCGCGCGAGCGAATGGTTATCGAGCCTGCCGAGACTACGTCCAATAACGCGATCGAGCAGATGGTGCTGGACGAAGAGGCCAGCCCCACTGTTTAAAAGTTTCAGATCCGCCTGCATCCCAGTGGGTCCAGCGTACGAAGAGCGTTTTAGTACCTGCAGAAGAGCAGAATGCTGGCGTGTTGTAGATTATATTTTTTTCAGAGTGGAGTTCCACAGCACACCCGGTTTTTTTTCCGATAGCAATTACTTGTTTTTTTTTGAAAACAGGGTTTCCGCCAGGATTTGGGGTTTCAGAAATTGGGGTGTACCATGAAAATGACCCCCAAAAAAATTTTTTTTCTCCCCGAAAAAGCGGTCGTCGCGCGCTTCGCGCGCGCCTCCCTGGCAGACACAGGTAGAGAGGCGAAGCGTGCGGGGGTGCTCCAAAAAATTTTTTTGGGAAGGGTTGAAAGGGAAGAAGGGGAGGCGCGAGATACGCTCACTACCGGTTGGGGTGTCACTTCCACTGGGCTGCAGATATGTGGCGCATCTCTGCAGCACTGTAATCACTGTGTAGCGCCATGCAATGAAAAAAGCAAATACCATCACCCTCTCACAAGACTCCTTTACCTTGTGAAGCTTCCACCCCCGACCTCCAAACGAACCAGCTGTGAAGTTTAACATGGTTGCTATCAAAGCTGGTGCTAAAACCCAAAAAGTTGCCAAAGCTGCGGCAGAGCCGACTTGTCTTGGTCAAGAAGGAGACCCCTCCCACGGTTGACGAGGCGATACGGGCATCACTTCGGCTGGAGGAGGTGGAAGCGGAATCAAGGAGACAATGGGGAAAGGTAAGGAGTCTTGTGAGAGTGATGAGAGGGATCCCGTTGGGACATGTAGTAGAAAGTGAATGCATTCGTCGCTTGCACCGAAGCCTCCTTTAAAAAGGGGGCGATACACAGAAGTGTCAATGATAATATAGCAACATCAAATAGCCAGCAACACAGCGCCGCAGGCGCACGGTACGCTACTTTTTTTTTTTTCTTTTTCCCTAGATTTTACCCCCCTTTTCTTCCACTTCTTTTGACACAGCGAGCCAAACGCTCTGCACGGTGGGGTCACATGACCACGGGGGGTCATCTACAACCTCTTAAAACCCCATTTTTCTCGGGGTGTACTTTGGTACACCCCGAATCCCTGTAAAAATCCAATTTTTTCCTGGAAAAATATTGGGGTGTACCAAAGTACACCCCGGTACACCTTGGCGGAAACTCTGGAAAAACGAGAAACGCTAATTGTATTTTTGGCCCCCCTCTGTGAGTATTGATTGAATTGGAGTCGGGGAGCACAAGCAAAGGGCAATGAAAGGAAAACAATGAACATTAAACAAGCTAGAAAAGAGACAGTATATATTTCCGAAAACACACACACACACACACTATTCAAATCATTCAATCCGAAAGAGCCCAATCATTTCGGTTTGTATTATTTCCTTACAAACCGTACGCGTACCGCTTCGTATGTTTGTATACAAAAAAATATCTCTCTTTTTTCTCACCTGAATATCCCCATCCCCAAGGAAAATCCACACCAAAAACGCGGTGTGGGAAATGGGGGATAACTGTAGTGGGGGATAAAATAAAATAAAATGGGGGAGAAAAAACGGGGGATAATTGTTTTATCCCCCACCCCCCTTTATTACAAAACAAACCAAAAAAAAAAAATAAACAAAGACGAGCAGACACGGGACAATATCTTTCTCTTGGGTTTTCCCCCCCAGATCGCAGGAGACCAATTGTGCACCAAATGGGAAACAATACACGCACCACGTGTCTGGCAATGACGCGTGTGGACCCTTCCTCATCCAACACTCAGAATGTCAAGAATAATAAATCCTGAAGTACAGAAATGAGGTGCACAATAAGGGGGGAATAAACAAAAAAGTCTCAGACGTTTGAATCATTTCCCACCACAAAGTATTTGTCCTAATAATAATACAACGAACTTTGGTTCTTTATTACACAGTTTAATACCCAAGGAGCATCTTTTTGGCAACTTGGTGACGACATTTTTTTTATGTACGAGTATGCAATACGTCTGGAAATGAAAGACGCGCTCGTCGATTGTCATGAGTTTTACCGTTTTCCCCTTCCCCCCTTGTGCTCCACCTCTCCACCGTACTTCAGGACGCGGGTTTTTCGGGGTTTTCGGGACTTTTGGGGTTTGAAAAAAAAAAAAAAAAACTATGTCATCTGTGGCTGTTCCCTGGGATAGCTGGCCGGGTGGGGATAAGGTCATTTGGGATCAGATCAAACCCCCAGTACCCAAAGCAAATGCAATGGAACCGGACACCGAAGATGAGTGCATTTTTCCTTCGTGCGGTGTCATGCACAAAAAGGGTGTCCTTGGCTGCATGGGCTGCGGCAGACAGTGCACGAAGACGTGCATGCGGAACACGGGGCTAATCCCTGAAGGGGTGATCACAGACTTCCTCAAGAAGACAGAGAGATGGGTGTGTCCGGTGTGCGCGTGGAGACGTGCGCCAAGAACGAAGGTGAAAAAGGAAAAGCCGATCGAGCAGCAGCAGCAGGACGAGGAGGACGACGACGCAGAGGACACGGTGGAAGGGCTCCTCGCAGTGATTCCGGAAACCGCTAAGAAGCTTTTCATGCACACTTTTGCACGTTTGGATTTTCTGCAGCAGGAGAACGAGAGTCTCAAGAAAACTATAGAGTTTATCAAGAAGTCCCAGCAAACGGCACTCGACGCTGATTTCTCGCCGTATGTTGTTGCAACCTGGAAAAACATCCAAAACAGCCGCATCAGAAAGGAGATCAGGGAAAAGGTAGGAAAGGCATTCAGGGAGTCGACCCTACCCACTTTTGACAATGCACTCGAGTATCAAAAGGGCGTCCTAAGATGCTTCGAGGCGCTGGACAACTCCCTGGCGCTGATCGAGGACTCAGAGGACCCACCCGCAACCAAGTTCCTGACGCCCATACACAACACCATAGTAGAACTCACCTCGACCACAATTATTGGGGCTAATGCTGCCGGAAGGATGATGTACGAGTCTAAAGCAAAGGGATACGCGGTGGATGACTTCTCAAAAGTCATCCAAGCTCGCATTATGGACACGGCCAAGAAGCAGCCGCACGCAGAGGTACCGTCGAAGACGCGGGATTCAGGGAGGGACGCCAAGGAGAAGAGAGACGACAGGGACAGGGGAGGAGACGATACGAGGGGGCGCGACCGAGACTACTGGGGCAACACGGGAAAGGAGTTAAGAAGGTACGCAGGTCCCAGACGTTGACTGACAGGGGAAGAAATACAAGAAAACAGGAGTACTATCGGGAGGACATCAGGGAAGACAATGCAGGACGCTACAAAAAAGAAGATACGGGGACAATACCAAGCAAAAGACGACAATTTAATGGCGACAATAGGGAAGAAAATTCAAAACACGACACAAAGCACGATACGGGGACAATACCAAACAAAAGACGACAATTTAATGGCGACAATAGGGAAGAAAATTCAAAACACTACACCGAGCACGATACGGGGACAATACCAAACAAAAGACGACAACTTAATGACTACAATAGGGAAGAAAATTCAAAACACTACACCAAGCAAGACAACACCGGCAACAATGGGGTCATTGGGGATCAGAGGCAGAATATTGGCGACGAAGAAGAAGATAAAAGAGAAGACAACCCTAGAACCCGACAACAGGGAAGAAAATTCACGGGGGGCGGCGCCCCCGAGGAACCTCAGCCTGAGCGCTTTGCTGGAAGAAAGACCTCCTTCGCATCTCGGACGTCCACGACAGAAGGAAATGCCACTCACCACAGAACAAGCTCGGCTGGTCATGGAGAAGGCGCAACACACTCTGTCACAGGCGTTATCGGGGTCGTACATGGGGGAGCTGCGAAGCGTGTGGCGCCGTCTGAACGAGTTCAAAACAAATTGGGAGCAACACATGAAGACAGAGCTAGGGTACGACGAGGCGATCATTCTGTGGTTAGAGAAGAAGCGAACAATGGAAAACATGCTCCCATCAGCAGCATTACAAACCTCAATCGTAGCGTCGGCAGCGCTGAAACGAATGGCGAATACGAGAACCGAAGGTTCGCAACTGTTGGCCGACTACCAACGGGCACTGAGGAGATTGGGAGCGCTGAAGCCGACGACCCAAGCACCTCCGGCGACAACAGAGGAGATACGCAAGGCTATATCTTTAGCCAAAAACCCATCGCTGAAGCTGGCGTTGACGATGATGTGGCAAGGGGCAGCACGATGCTCAGACGTGTTGGGACTCAAAGCAGAAGAAATTTCGATGAACGACCATACTGCACAGATTGGGGTCCACTGGGTCGACACGAAGTCAGACCCTTTCCGCCTCGGGAAACACACAGGAATGGGATGGATGCGATCAACAAACAACAAACAACGAATAAACAAAGAAGGGGGGGTATTTCATTTTTATGATTACATGCAGGCTGTATCCTAATCTGGATTCTGGGACACGTTTTTTCGGCCCGTTTTCAACCTTTTTTTTTTTTTTTCTGGGTTCTGGGACACGCTTTTTTTTTTTTTTCTTTTTCGTGGTACGTGGCGATTTTTTTAGCCAAAAGAAAGAAAAAAATCGGCCGGCAATAAATTTCCTTCCAGGATATGCACCTGGGAACTGGGTTGCATCCTGTACCTTAATTTTTTTTGCCTGCGGCGCCCAGGGCGTTCGCTATCGCCATCGTTTTTTCCTGATCGTGGCGAAATGCCAAAAACCCTTAAATTTTTGCTTTTTTACTAGTGCTTAAAATAGCCGGTCAAAAATTTTTTTCCGCCGGAGAGAAGCTAGTTCGTGGGGGGTGAATCCCTGGTACTGAGTGGTCAGAAAAAATTTGCGATTTGCGCGTGTTCCCTTCCCCAGCACAAGTGCTATTACAGCTGAACTTTCCTGATACTAAAACCAGCAAAACGATGGAGAATTTCATCAATCCCCCCTCACTGAGGGTCTCTTTGTGTTGTTTAATCAAACAGATGTACAAGAGAGAGGCATCTGTCATATGAGACTTCATCCTTAGTTTGCTTATTTTCAATAAACTAAAACGTCTCTCTGCCGTTGAAGGTACAGTTGACACGACTAGTGACACCTTCTATAACAGGGGGTACGGGGCACCTTCAGCAGACTGCAGGATTGAGGAGCGAGCGGGAGTGCTGGGGAAACTTCCTCTCACGGCAGGCGGGTTTGCGGAACAGTGGACACCCCTCTGCGACCCCCCCTCCGGGGGGGTCGCAGAGGGGTGTCCACTGTTCCGCAAACCGCTGGTCGACAGGGTGGTGGGGAGAAATCTCTCTCTCTTTTTTTTTTTTACCCCCCTTTTTTATTTATTTATTTATTTATTTATACAGGGTTTCGCCCCGGTGGGGCGAAGCCCTGGGGCGAAATAAAATGTCATTTTTTCAGGAAAAGATTTTTTTAACGAAAAAAAATATTTTTCGCCCCGGGGCGAACGCCCTGGCGGCGCCATTTTTCCTTTTTTTGCTCCGCAAAAAGGGTTCGTTGAGTGACTTGTATCAATAGCTATATTCGTACACCGTACTCTAATTTTTTTTCGCCTGCGGCGCCATAAAAAAAATGCAGTTCCCTATCAGGGGTCGCGCTGGATTACTACCGACTACCGTAGATTTTGGTGATTTTTCTCGGTACGTTTTTCCTTACTAAAACCAGAGAATCTCATATTTCATAGTAAGGGTGCGTTAGAGTGTTTTTACACGCATGCGACCTCACCGAGCAATCGGCTCGCGCAATCAAAAGAAGGCAGGGAAAAGGGAAAATAAAAAGGCAAAAGTTGGGTACCGTGCGCCTGCGGCGCTCCCTGTTCCCAGTCAAAACACCACAATTTCATGGTTCTCAGCCTGAAAATGACTATTGTTTACGAGTATGGGTTCATATTTTGCGGAAATTTAAATCACCAAAATTTTGTACATATGAGCGGAGATGCCCCGCCAACGTACGGGGCCGAAAGCTCGGAATGAGTTTACCGGGCCACATATGAGCGGAGATGCCCCGCCAACGTGCGGGGCCGAAAGCTCGGAATGGGTTTTTTTCAGGGTTGTTCCTTGTTCTCGGGAAAAACAGCAAAATTCTGGATTTATGTTCCCGTTTTTTTCCTTTTTTTGGGTGGGGTTTTTTGCCCTTTTTCGGGCTTTCCGAGCTCTACCCTCACTGTAGTGGGGTCATTTCGAGAAAATGGACAAGTTCTTGATTGATACAAATTTTGGTTACGACCACTAGTGAGTTGCTCACAATGCTAAATGAGTGTCAGAACTGTGATTCTGGGCCCACTTTAACCGCCCTTCGAAATTCAAAAAGGGGTCCCAAACCCGGGCGCGCTACACTCGCGCGGAACTTTTTGCAGCTTTGGTCTAGTTGCATTTTTGGCTGCAAAATGGAAGGGGACCCCCAAAGACGTTGGGAATATTATTTGGATGGGGAAGTGATTTTGTACCTGTATACACGCTCCCTCGCGGTAACCGCGTGCATGCCAATGAAGTGCTCTCTGGGGTTCGATAACCCGTGGAACCAGTGCTTCCGCCGATGAACGGTGAGGCGTTGCACTTCTCTTTTTGCGGAGCAAAAAATAATATAAATGGCGCCGCAGGCAAAAAATTTTGAGTACAGTGTAAAAATCTAGCTTCCAACGAACCCATTTTTGTAGAGCAAAAAATGAAAAATGGCGCCGCAGGCAAAAAAAAATTGGGGGTACAGCCCTGACGGTGCAGGATTTTGTTGTCAATTTTTTTTTCTTGCCCCCTGAAAACTCTTGCTTTTGAGAGTTTCGACCATTTCACCACACTGGTGGTGTGTCACCTACAGTGAAACCCACTAGAAACCACAAGAAAGCCCCCCAAGGAAAAAAAGGAAAAAAAAAAAGGAAAAAAAAACTAAAATCCAGAATTTCATGTTCTCGGTCCCACTTAGGAACTTCCCTGGTTTTTTTTTGTCTTTTTTTTTTTTTTTTTTTTGGGAAAAAAAATTCTGGGACACGACGGGTCCGAAAATGGTGGTTTTTTCCCGACTTAGGATACAGCCTGTACATGCAATGCTAAAAGTAAAATTGAACACCGAACGGAAGCGTGCAATGCAACAAACGGTCGAGATCTGATCAAGCGAACAAGCGAAACGGATATATTTTCAAATTACCGTATCGTGTAAGCGAACAAGCAACTTTGTTCTCCCTCTTTGCTCTACCCGTTCGTTTGTCTTTTGAGCGTACACACAAACAGTCACGAGTCTCCCGTTGGAGACATGCACTGAGCTACGCACACCTGGCTCTCTGAGGGCACGTTCTCTTGTGTGCAGTTGTGAACTGTGCCCAGCGTGTAGTGTTTCCACACAGCACTCTGGGCACACTTCCTTTTATTAGGGCAAATGCCTTTCTCTTGGTTTTTTTTTCAGTAACCACGTAGTATTTGACAAAATGCTCGAGACCCTCGTGAAAAGTCGCGCGTTCGGCGTATCCACCTCCCCGCTTGTTTTCGTGGAAGCGAACAACAAACAACCTAAATTTTTCCTCTTCCCGTTTTTATCCTTTTGAGCAACAAGCAAAGAGTAACGAGTCTCTCGAGCATTTTTAAAATGACATGGCACAAAAAGTGTCTGTCGCAATGATTTGATAATGATGTTGTTTGCTTTTGTCCCCTCTTTCACCTCCATACGGACAGACCCCCTCTCCATCCCATGTCTGCGCTCTACATCAGCTTCATATACCTCACAGACAATACGTTTCTTCTATATGTGGAAATTCGTAAAATGCGAATAGATAATATACACATAGATGGTAGTCGGGCCGAGTCGGGCCGACTCGGGCCGACCACTTTTCGTTATTTTTTTTTTCAAAAATTTTTTTTTCAGAGTCGGCCCGAGTCGGCCCGAGTCGAAAAAAGTCGGCCCGACTCAAAAAAAAGTCGGCCCGAGTCGGCCCGAGTCGAATTTTTTTTGGGTTTTTTTTTTTTGGTTTTTTTTTGTTTTGTTTTGTTTTTTTTTTGGTTTTTTTTTTTGGAAAAGATTTTACTGTGGGGGGGGCCGACTCGGGCCGAGTTTTTTTTCGACTCGGGCCGACTTTTTTTTTTAAAAAAAAATTTTTTTCGACTCGGCCCGAGTCGGCCCGACCAGAGATTTATATACCATAGTAGAACTGAGGCTGAACCTCATTGGAAAAAAGGTTTTTCGCATTTTTTGGGGAACTGGGTTGCTGACCGCACCATGAAATCCCGTACCATACAGGCTGTACCCAATTTTTTTTTTGCCTGCGGCGCCATTTTTCCTTTTTTGCTCCGCAAAAAAGGGTTCGTTGAGTGACTCTGTGGTGTAAAAGGCTAGATTTTTACACCGTACCCCAATTTTTTTTCGCCTGCGGCGCCATATTATATTATTTTTTTTTTTTTGCTTTGCAAAAAAAAATTGAGTCATGAGTCCTGATATGGGTGAAAAATTGCATCCGGGTGCCCTTTTGTGCACTCCTCCTGAAGGGGTGAAAGGTGCTGTGAATGCTACCTTGCGTGCTGGAGTCAGGCATAGTGCATGTGGAACCTGCTGGAGCCCTAGCCAGTGAAGCCCCCTGGGCTAGTACAATGATGATACTTCAATCTGAAGTCCATTTCTTCAAAAAAGCCCCTCCGTGCCTGTAGCCCCCTCAGGAATAGCAACCTCACTTTTTTTGCACTTTTGGTAAGGAAAAAAATCGTATATAAATCCCTGGGCCCGACTCAGGGTATTAGCTTGGTACTCAGAATTAGGTTCAAAAACCTAATTCTGAAATTTTTCGGGGAAAAAAAAAAAATATAGATTTGGATTTCGGGGGGGGGGGGAAATATGGGGGAAAGAACCGTGGTTGAAGCACGGGAGTACGCAGTACCCTTGGGAACTGGGTTGCTGACCGCACCATCCAGGCTGTACCTTAAAATTTTTTTGCCTGCGGCGCCATTTTTCCTTTTTTGCTCCGCAAAAAAGGGTTCGTTGAGCTCCATTTGACGGACGGAGCTTGAACCCAACTATGAGTGAGAAAAAAGATGTGGCGAAAAGAATAAAGTAGCGTACCGTGCGCCTGCGGCGCAAGCTTTCACACCCTTCCCATGACATTGTTTGCCTGTAAAATAGTGCAATTTTAAAGCGCGATTTTAGAAATGTTGCATACCGTGGCTTCGCCAGGAACCTTTGGGTGCCATGGCCACAGTTTCTTGTAAATGTATTGAGGTTACCGACAATAAGGCTGACACCCACTACGGATTGCGGATCACCAGTGGCTGAAAGCTACCAAGGTTGCACAGAGGAGGGGAGGCTTTTCCGCAGGGTTGGGGTGGTGTAGGTTTGCCGTGGTCACAAAATACCGAGAAAATTTTTCGCTTCGTTTCCCCCACAGAAAAAAATGACTGCCTCACACAAAACCACCTTTTTGGTGGGGGCTAGGGGGGCTATATAATACCCTGCTATAACCCCACCAAAAAAAAAAAATTCAAAAAACCTAATTCTGGAAAAAATCCAAAATCCAAGCTTATACCCTGGCCCGACTTTTGAAAAAAAAAAAAAAAAAGGGAAAACCTTTATTCGGCTCACAAAAAGTAATTTTTCCATCATTCGGCTCACAAAAAAAAATTAATCCATCATTCTATCAAAGTTACTATAATTTTTCCTTCATTCGGCTCACAAAAGTTAATTTTTCCACCATTCTATCAATATTTTGCCAATTTTTCCATCATTCTATCAAAGTTTATTTTTCACTTTTCGAAGAAATTTTTACCTTTGCGAAAAAAAATTGGGTGGGATTTTTTGCCCGTTTTTATAGGTTGTGAGAGAGGAAAATCCGTAGGTGACTGTTGCGCGAAGGTCACGCATGTCAGCAATCACACTATGTGCACCATAGTTTGATACAATTCTCACGTTATCGCAGGTCGGGAGGCGACAGCGTCGACGATTGCTGTGCTGGCAACAGGGCTGTTGACATCGTCAGAGGTGCAGGTGTGCTCAGGGTCGTGCTGGGTGATGCGACAACCATCACCGTCATTCACCGCACACACCCTCCATGCACACAAGGGTCATTCGGGTGCTTCTGCGGTTCGAGACGCGGAAGGAAAAATGTGGAGGATGAAGGAGGGCCTGCCACGTTACCGTCTCCTTCAGGTCATCCAAGCTGTTAAACTCGGCACCAGTGACCACTTGTCTTTGCATATTTAGCAAACAGTGTGTAATTTGTGACCCTGGAAATATAAATTTTTCGAAAAATGCAAAAAAAATGCCCCGTTTTTCCTCAAAAAATCCCGCTCAATTTTTTTTTTTCCAAACGTAAAAATTTCTTCGAAAAAGTGAAAAATAAACTTTGATAGAATGATGGAAAAATTGGCAAAATATTGATAGAATGGTGGAAAAATTAACTTTTGTGAGCCGAATGAAGGAAAAATTATAGTAACTTTGATAGAATGATGGATTAATTTTTTTTTGTGAGCCGAATGATGGAAAAATTACTTTTTGTGAGCCGAATAAAGGTTTTCCCAAAAAAAAAAAAAAAAAGTCGGCCCGACTCGGGCCGACTACCATCTATGTATACAGACAATAACGCAGTGTTCTAGGAAATAATACACCCCGTAAGGATCGGGCCTTTTCGGTTCGAATTATGGGAACGTTGTGTGTCATTCGGAAATTAAGTACTGTCTCTCTCTCGTTATTTTATTGCTTTTTTTATTACCCTTTGCTTCCCTACAACAATTCAACTAATACTCCCAGAACAACGGGGCCAAAAAAAAATAAAACACACGCAGTAATGTAGCGAACATAAAAAGGGAGGGAATGCGTTCAATGAAATCATTTGTATGAGTACATGCAATGCCAAAAGGAAATTGAACACGGTACCCCTACTCCCATCCTTTTTTCCATTTTTCCAATCCGGGGCGGGTTGGAGTAGAGCCACATTTCACCGACAGGTCGAGGTGTGTGCGTTTCACCACAACCTCTCCCTTTTGCCTTTATTGTTTTTATTGCTTTATTGTTTGCGGGGGTGGGAGAACAACATAAAAAGGAAAAGTAGGGTATGGTTTCAATTTTGTAGAAAAGAGGATGTAGGTTTTATTATTTTTCAAATTTTTGTGTGGAGCTCATTCCCCCGCAAGGGGACGGCATTAAGCACTTCGCAAACAAGAAAAAAACACGGTTTTGGAAGGACCCCCCCAGTAGTGGACTGGGTGATGTTTTTTTATATACCTGCAAGCGTAGCTTAAAGGACAGATAGTTCCTCAGATACAGGTCGCCAATCACCCTCCAACAGTGTAATTGAGCAATCGACGGGAAAACATTTTTCCTTTTACTTACCTATCAGATTATATATTTCCAGCGTAGCGCTGACACAATAATCCAACATCCCCACCTGAGCCCCCTCCACGACCATATCTTTTAGTACCCTCAAGACTCCTTGAACCCCCCACCAGGTACCCCTTCACCCTGCAACGTAGCCCTGCCCACATTCCTTCTACAGGTCAAATTGCAAACTTTCGAGGTCTTGGTCAAGGAACGGAAAATCTTTTCTTTTCAAAGCTCGAAATTTCCCTCAAATTTTCGTTGGTGCACTTTTCCCGAGGTAAAATACCTACCAATATATAATATTTCGCCCAATAATGGCCTCCAAAAATGGGCGAGTTTTGGGCGAGTGGGCACGTTTTTTCTACTCGCTCACACAGACACTCTCTTCCTCTCTCCCCTTTCTGTACACCTCTGAACAATGGTGTCATGTGGCATCCAGTCGCTGACAATACTGCTGTGTGTGGTGCTGATTCTTTCGACAGGTGCGATCATCGGTGGCTTCACGTTGACAACATGGGGCGACCTTCTGGAGAAGGCACGTGACACAGGTGACGAGGGCTTTGGGATGTGTCTCGACAGTGGTACGGCGGACATCGAAACGGTCTCGACACGCTACCTGCGCTCCGTCCTTGGCAACGTGGACACGGCGGTGAAGGAGTATCTGAAGGTTCCTGAGCAGCTGATCGTCTCACTCGCCAACTTGGCGAAGACACACCACCCAAACGTCTCCACGAGCCCTGCCTTTGCAGTTTCACATTTGCGTCCTTCGGTCATGTCCGCTTTCCGCGCTGGGCAGATGGCTGGGATCGATGAGATAAGCGTAGAAACGTACCCGTGGTCCGCTGTGCACCCCCATTATTGGAAGAGGGGTGACGGGTTCGCAGGATGGGGCTCGCGGACTGCGTTCAGGGGTGTCAGCGTTGCTGATACTCCTGCGAACAGCAGCACCGTGCTCCTGGTGTACGAGCAACGTGACCCTGCAACCATGGCAGTAGGTATTTCGGACTGGGCTGTCTTCACGGAGGCCGGAGACCTGGGCGAAATAAAATACCCCAACAAGCCGTGCACCGACTTTCCTGACTACCACAAAGGCGAAGTACGTGGACTGTGCATGTACCCCACTTACTTTATTGAACCCTTGGATGGGCGCAGTGAGCAGAACCGTGGGAGGGCGATTGCCAACGTAGAAGACCACATGCCAGATCTGTACCCGGCGGACACGCTTGTCTACGACACGCTGCAGGTGATGTGGAACTTCATGTCCTGGGAGCTCACGTACACCTTCACCCACCCAGATATGTACACGATGTTCCCCAAGCAAGGCAAGCGTGTGGGTTCTGTCAATGCCTACCTCACTGCGGAAGGGATCATCAATGCAGTGCGCGCACAGCTGCTCCCGAGGGACGCGTCGCTGTACATGGTGCAGTGGGAGCGTGCATCGGGCTCAGTGGGCACACTTGTCGCGTACAACAGAGGACGGCAGCTGAGGTTCGTGCTGCGCATGAGTGGCATCGGCGTCGAGGCCTACCTGGCAGAGAGCTTCAACATAACGAACCACTCGATGGAAGATGCGACGTCGCACATCCCCTCAGTGATTGCAGAGCACGGACGGTATGCGTTCACATACCCGCGGAACTACGGAGACCTTGTGGAGAAGACAGAGGACTCCTTCCTGAAGTGGTCTGACTCGAACGGCACGGAGTTCTGGACAATCACGTCGACAATTGAACACAGAACGATTGCGTGGTACGCGAACCTTCTTGTGCCGAGGGCGTCTGTGATGGATACGATTGATGCGTCGACGAATGCAATCCGTGCGAAGGTGGCATCAGATCTGTCCTCTGCAGACGCACAGAAGGAGGATGCGGTGATTGTGATGGTGATTGTGACGGCTGTTGCGGTCATAGGACTTCTTGCCATTGCTGTTGTGTTTACACGCTACATCACGTCACCTCTGCTGAAGCTTGGGAGTGAGATGGCAAGTGTGGCTGTGATGGACCTGGAGGCTGTGGACACAGGCCGTGCAGTGTCGCAGCTGAGTGAAGTGGGGATGATGCAGCGCAGCTTTGTTACCATGGTGGCGAACCTGGTGGAGTACCGGAACTACATGCCGCAGAGTGTGCTGGTCAACGAGAGTCAGGATGAGGAAGAATCATTGAAGTCACGGAACTCCCACACAACGGTGGCTTCTGGTGGCTCATCCCCTACCGGCAGCACAGCCTCGATGGTGCAGAACTCTGAGGTGGTGCAGACACAGAAGGCACTGCTGCGTGTGGAAGGGATGAAGAAGAAGAAGGTGTCGCTGGCACATATGAACGTCGTGGCGTGGCATGCCTTCTGCAAGAAGCACAAGGACGCAGAGGTGCTCTCCGCACACGGTGGTGTGATTGAGAGGATCCTGGTGGCAGTGCAGCACAACAAAGGTGTGTGCGACACGTTTGCTGGTGACAAGATACTTGCCACCTTCAACGCCTTTGCTCCCAGCGCCACACACCGTGTTGCTTGTGTGAAGGCTGCACATGAAGCAGCAGCAGCACTTGGCGATGTTCACAAGATCTCGTATGGGTGCGCGACAGGCGAAGCACGTGTCGGGAACATGGGCTGCAACGGGATGAAGAAGGTATCAATTCTTGGGCAGTGCATGTCGTGGGTGGTTGTGCTTGAGCGTTGGAACAAGAAGCGCAACCTGCCTGGTGTCATTGACCGTATCCTGTCGCGTGAAGTGGAAGGACAGGTGCTGGTGCGTTGCGAAGGTGCTGTGCTGTACGAGAAGCACAGTGAGAAGGCAGAGCCTGTGTATGCTGTGAAGGGTCTGTGCAGCAGCGAAAACGAGGAGTGGATGTACCAGCTGGAGGCAAGCAACCCTGATGCACTGTGGAACGAGGTCTTCGAGCACATCATCAAACAAGACTTTGAGAAGGCGTCTTCTCTGCTGGACAGCGTCGCTCAGGACCAACGCACACCTTACGAAGAGCTTATGGGCTATGTGGAGCAGAAGGCTTATGCACCGTACGTTGTGGTAATGCACTGAGCTACGCACACCTGGCTCTCTGAGGGCACGTTCTCTTGTGTGCAGTTGTGAACTGTGCCCAGCGTGTAATGTTTCCACACAGCACTCTGGTCACACTTCCTTTTATTAGGACAAATGCCTTTCTCTTGGTTTTTTTCTGTGAAGAGACAACCAAAACGGAAACACTTTGCTGAAGAAAACCTTTTTATTAGTTTGCGAGTTTGTTGTGCGTCTTCCGCAGTTTACAAACATTTTTTCCCCGGTATCACTTGTGATACAGTTTCCATGGATATACATGATGAAAAGGGACAGCACAGGTGGTTCCGTGCTGTTTTTTTCCACAGAACCGACACGTGGGGCGTGTCTCCCAAATAACAAAAAGGTAAACGAATAAACAATGTTGGGAGCAAAATGAAAGAAAAAACAATGTGGTTTTCAGCGGGGACTATAAAACTGTTGTCAGAGACGGAGTGGGAATGTAGTGGGAACGCACAAAAGGGGTCCAACAAGGGGCCTGTTGCCCCCTTGCGGGGAGAAGATCTTACTAAGCGCAACACACTCCTCTAATACCTTTGGGTCACGGTCCGAGGCCCTTTTCTTCGAGGAGGTGCTGTGCTCTCATTCTGCATACATGTGCACACATGTACCTCCGTTGATGCTTCTCGAGGTGACCAAGTGTCAGGCTTTCCTCGGACATCTTTCTTGTTGTGGTTTACACGGCATTAAGCACTTTCGCAAGCAAACACGGGTTTTGGTAGTACCCCAGTAGTGGACTGGGTGATCTTTTTTTATACCTGCAAGTATTTCCAGCGTAGCGCTGATGACACAATAATCCAACATCCCCACCTGAGCCCCCTCCACGACCATATCTTTAGTACCCTCAAGACTCCCCTCACCCCCGCAACGTATCTGCCCCACATTCCTTCTACAGGTCAACACAACACACCCAAGGGCGACCATGTGTCCAGCTGTGCACTGAACACAACCTCGTTACGAAGCAGTGTTGCCCCGTACTCCCCCTTCGCCCTTTGCACAAATAAAAACACCCCACACTCTTTGATTACACAGTGGGGAGCGCTTTGCTAACAGATAGGTTTGTTTACACAGGGTACTTTGTGCTTCCGGGGCTGACGTCGTACGTGGGTCAGTCGGAGGTGAATTACCTAATTTGATACCCGACAAAATGCATCGTACCGGTGCACACCCAAGGATGCACAGTGCACAGCTCTCACAGCTTCTGCCGTCGCCACCTAGAGATTCTGTGCAGCGACCTCAGATGAGCACTTCCATCACGACACGCAAGCCAGCCGCCCTCGCAACCAAGGTTGCGCGGTTTCGAGAGGCCGCCGCAGGGATGAATGTCCTTGAAGTTCTTCGAGAATGTCTACGAGCTTTGGCGGCACAGCCTAGCTACGGCCCTCTCGGGGGACTTGTTATGCGCGAATACGACCGCACGGTGCGGTCCATTGCTTCTGCTTCCTCCTCAGACCAAGAAGCCTTTTTGTGGTTAACCGAACAACAATTATGCGATGCAGACGTCGACGGTGGTGCGGCACACCGGGCACACCGTGAAGACAGTGTGTCCTGCTTGCAGGCAGAACTTCGCGATTTGAATGCAGCCCTTCAGGTAAAACAACGGAGAGTCGAAGCTTTGGAGGCGCAGGTGACTCAGATGAGGCAGTGGATGCAAAGCAAGGAGCACAGATGTGAGGAGTTGGAAACGGCGTTGGAGGTGAGTCGAGAGTACATCGACGACGCGATGGTAGCGCAGGAGCAGCGCGAGGCTGAGAAAGGGATGCAGGATGCGGAGGTCGAGCGCGGGGAGGCGGGGCAGCCCTCACAGACGGCACTGCTGCAGCAGCTTGCCGCTGCGGAAGAGGCTGCTGCGCAATGCCAGCGTACCGTGTCCGCGCAGCTGGACCAAAAGAACGTTCTCGAAGAGCGCCTAGACTTCCTCCAAGATCTGCTCCGTGCCAAAGTGCTTGAACTCCGTACACTCCGCGCAACTCAGGCAACACTGCAATCACAGCCGTGCCCAGACACAACACCAACACCAAAGCAACACAATGCAACGCAAACTGAAGACACCGATGACCCTAAGGCAAAGCCATCCTCTCGGAAGAAGAGGTTCAGTAAAACGGGGCTTTAGAATAACTTAAGAGGAAACGGCCTATTTAAAAAAAAGTGAGTGACAGTGACCCTTTTTTTGCCAGTAGTTTCGGAAAGGCAGTTTCCTCTTTACGACGACCCCATTTTTTTTTTGGAGCTTTTAGGACCGTTTTTTGCTCCATAAAAAGGTTTTTTTTGAAAAAAAAAGGTGTGGTTCAAAGAACTGAAGGTACTTTGGGTGGAGATGGGGAGAGGTGGGAGAGGGAGGTGCGAGAGGTGCATTTGGAACACTTCCGTGTTTCGTGAATTGACTGGGGTGGGATTGTGAGGCGTTTTTTGTGATATTGCGGCCAAATACTGTCTATAAAAATGTTGTGAAAGAGAAAGCCGCTACATCCTGTCAGGAGCTTTGTCGGAAATGTTTTCTTCTCCGACACAAAAATAAAAACACTCAACAGAAAAAAGCTTTTTCCGCACACAAAACAACGTTTTCTGTTCAGTGGTAACTCAGTGAGCAGCAGGGTTTTCCTTCGACGACTCGGTGGCCAGGATTTCCTTCACGTACGTCGTGTCTTGTGCTACCTTCCGTGGCTACTTCACATCAATCAAATAAATTGAAACCGCACCCTACTTTTCCTTTTTATGTTTCCCCCCCCCACCCCCGAAAACAATAAAGCAATAAAAACAATAAAGACAAAAAGGAGAGGTTGTGGTGAAACGCACACATCTCGACCTGTCGGTGAAGTGTGGCTCTGCTCCAACACACCCCAGATTAGAAATGTAGAAAAAGGAAGGGAGGAGGGGTACGGTGTCCAATTTCCTTTATAGCATTGTGTCGAAATTGGTCTATTTTTTGCGCCATTTCTGATGACGGACTACATGCGCCCCGAATCACAGTATTGTACACTTCGATCTCGAACCCGTTGAACGTTGTAAGGGCAGTGCATGTAGGAATAGATGTACATTCGCGCACCTTGTTCCTTTCAAACGAGCCTCTTTGGGATATTTCCCGGTATTCAGTGTTACAAAGAACACACATGTTAGACAGACACAGGTTTGGGTGGGGGAGGGGTGGCTTCAACTTTGGGTACCATTGTTGCTACACAGAACACATGAACACAATGCGCTGTCTGGATGCTGTGCTGTCGCTGGATGGGACACTGGACAAGAAGGACACACGGAAGCGGAAGCTGTTATTCTTCATGAACATTGCAGCGTTGTCGTCAATGATGATAGGCTTTTACGAAGTCTTGTCTGAGCTACGAGGACGGTACTTATATTCCGCCACAAGACTGTTCTCAATCTGCACTGCGATCTACGCCATCATGCTGGTTCTCTGCAAAGTCAAGCTGACCACACCCGCAATAGTGTTTATTTCCTACATCTACGTTCTTGGAATTTTTTGTGCTGACGTCACTGCCCGTGCTGTAGGTAACACTGCATGGCCGTTGCTCGTGCTTGTGGTGGACTTCCTCCTTGTGATGGAGGTGCCCACACGCTACAGCATGTGTGTCGTCTGTGTCGCAGTGGTGTACTTCGTTGTCATGGGTGTGGAAGAATTCTTCAGGTTTGGCATCCTCGACATCCCTGGTATCCTTCCACAGGAGGAGAGGGCAGCACTCATGGAGAGAGCAAATCAGTGTACAGACTTCCCCTGCCCCACCAAGATCTACGGTCTGAACCGGCAGATCACGGCTTTGAGTGTGTTTGTCATCGACTTCATCGCAACACGAGGCTTTGCACGTGGTCTCCTGAAGGAGCAGGCATCAATGGAGCGGACGATCAACGCTGTGCAGGAAATTGCAGCACTCCTGGCTGGCTACGACGTGGAGCAGGTGGCGGAGCTGCTGAAGGCGCATGAGGGTGACCTGCCTGAGGGGATGACAGCGGCACTGCGGAACTTGGAGGAGAACCTGCGGAAGTACCGTCCGTACCTCCCTGCTGCGCTGTTTGAGGTGGATGAGGACGGTGTGCAGCAGCCGACTGTGGCACCGCCTGGGCTTGACAGCGAGACAGCAACGATTGTGTTCACAGACATCCGTGCGTCGACGTCGATCTGGGAGAACACACCTGAGGGGATGCGTGCTGGACTGCAGATCCACAACGCTGTGATGCGTGAGGTGATGCGGATGTGTGGTGGGTACGAGGTGAAGACCATTGGCGACGCATTCATGATTGCCTTTGCATCCACTTTCGACGGTGTGGCGTTTGGGTTGCGTGTGCAGGAACGTCTTTTCGAAGCAGACTGGCCTGCATCTCTGCTTGAGGATGCACCCATCTGTTCTCGTCAGGGGTCGCTGTGGGGTGGTCTGACTGTGCGCATTGGTGTGAACACAGGCCCTGTGACTGTGGAGCAGAACACACTGACGGGACGGACAGACTATCTTGGACACACAGTGAACGTTGCATCACGCCTTGAGAGCACATGCACGCCTGGTGCTGTGGCTGTTCCCTCTGACCTGTGGACGTCTGTCTCTGAGTCGTGCAGTGCTGTTGCTGGTGTGCCAGAGGCAGTTCACTTGAAGGGTGTGTCTGGGAACACGTTGGTGTGCTGTGTGTGGCCTGTCTCACTTGGGGGACGAAGGGAAACACCACTTTGCGAGTCTTCTTCACCAACTGCGAATCTGACAATGACAATATCCACATGTGCGTCGTCTGTTTCATCCACAATCAACATCTCAGTCTCCACACGTCAGACCTCGGGAACACTGGGAGTTGCACAGCTTGCAGTTGGTGACGTGGGGAAAAACCTAGCCTTTCACCAGATGAGCTCACGACTCGTGACACTGACGACGGCACTGGAGCAGAGTGGAGGGAGTCTGGTGACGCTGCTTGGGAACTGTGTGTGTGTTGGGTGGAACGTGTCGCGTTCGGCACCTGCACACATGGAGAACGCGATACGGTTTGTGCAGCGCATGTCTGTGAAGTCTGCACTGAACGGTGCTGGTCTTGCAAGCGGCCTTGTGCAGCACGGGGATGTTGGTGCACGGAGCCAGCGCTTTGTGACTGTGATGGGGGATGTTGTGCGTCGGAGTTGGGCGCTGTGCGAGGAGGCTGTGCGTGACGGGGTTGTGTGTCTGTACGAGCCTCCTGAAGGGACAACACTGCCGTCTGCACTTGAAGACGTTCTTGTGCAACACAAGGGTTGTTACCGGGTGCTTGAGGCACGGGACAACATGGAACGCGATAATGTGTTTTAGTTGTGCTTCTACCTTGCGTGAGATTGGGATGTATGTGAAACAAACGGGACACGCCCCATAAATAGAGAAGTGGGCCTTTGACGGGGTTTTCATTTTTCATTGGCTCGACCCACAAGCAAGAGATGTTCGCGGAGTATAGTGCTAGACTTCACCGACAGGTCGTGTGTATGTGTTTCACGACAAGGGCTCCCTTTTTTATTTATTGTTTTACCTTTTTTTATTGTTTGTGGGTGGGGAAACACAGGAAAGGAAAAGTTGGGGTGCAGTTTCAATCTAACAGTGTCTTCTTTGCAGGACATGGAGTGGCGCATGTCTGAGAAGTGTCCTGCGTATTGGCGTAGCACGAGCACTGTTCTTTACAGGACGTGCCGTGATTATGTGAAGTACAGTGTGGATTTTTCGTAACTTCTTTTTCCACAGAGGGAAGCAACCCACTACGGCTACTTATGTGGTACGTGCAGAAGGAATGTCCATGACACACATTCTGCTAATGCCCAGTGACTGATTCTGAATGCTACTTGGTCTTCAGCACATTTGCGCTTCTCATCACTCATTCCGCTTGTTCATAATAGGAACTATAGTTGTGATTTTTTCTTATGATTACCTGCAATTCTAAAAAAAGGAAATTGAACACCGTACCGTACCGAACACGAACTTTGGTTTTTTCTATTCTGGGGCAGGTTGGCGTGGAGCCAACATTTCACCGACAAGTCAAGGTGTTTGCGTTTCGCCATAACCTCTCCTTTTGGTCTTTATTGTTTTGTTTTTTGCGGGGGTGGTGAAACAACAAGGAACAGTGGTGGTGCGGTTTCAATTCCGCATGTGTCCCCTTTTCAGGGGTTCTATTCCGAGGGTTTTATTTCGTCCGATGCGTGATCTGGGGTGAGGAAGCGTTCCAACTTTTCAATATCTGCCCCATTTTTCTATTCGCGATTTTTCCCCGCCTCTGTCTGTTTTAGAATCGACAGAGTGTACATTATGACCCTTCTCTTGTGCACTCACCTCATTTCTGAGTTTAGGAGCGCTGGTTTCTGTGCTTCGCTCATTTTTTATCAAAAAAGCTTTCCGTGGTTTCGAGCACGAAACGTTTCTCCATGTATTGCACGGGAAACAATATGACAAACAGGTGCAGGGTGGTTCCGTGCATATCATAACCTGGCACCTTGTGTGTCTCCCAAAAACCAAAAGCGTTGTGTGCGAAGTTTTAGGGAAACTATGACAACACAGTTATATTTACACCACAGCGAGTACACACAAAACAAAAAGAAGCAAACACCTGTCCCCCTGCTTACTAATAGAACACACCTCCCCACTCCTTCTTCAGGGTTTTCCAAACTAGCGGTTGCCAGGACACCCTTGCTTCGATAGTGCTGTGCACCACCACCCTCTGTCACTTCATTGCACTGTCAAGACCTCGACACAGAGGGAAGCAAGGGTCATACTTCCTTGTGTTGCGGTCCGCTTTGCCCTCTCTCCTGTTGAGGTTTGTGTCGCGGTGCTGGTTTCTCTCTATTCCCCTGCCCCTCTGCATGCCACTCACTTTCAGGAACTTTCTAATACAACATGATGTTAGCCAGATCTGTGGCTGTTCTAGCTGTGTTCCTGTCACTAGGAACACATGTGCAGGCAGCACGCAAGTATGAAGGTGTGCAGATCAGCATTGTGATGTCGGAGTGGGCAATGCGTCCATTTGGCCCATACGTGAAGCGCTTCTACGACGAAACAGGGTGCAACGTGACGCTTGTGCGTGACGACTCCGCCTCGCTCATCAACAGGATTGCAGCAGCTTCGGACCGAGGCTTCGGGGAGGACGGGTACATGATTCTGTCGCTGGACCTTCCGCAGCTGGCACGTTCGGGGCACATCCGCGACCTGACGGACAGGATTCGTGGTGACGACAAACTGGCGTGGGACGATCTGCTTCCGTTCTTCCGTGACCAGAACACTGCGTACCGCAAGCGCACCTATGGCATGCCGTCTGACGGTGGTCTCATTGGCATGTTTGGGCGGAAGGACCTGGTCCCCATCGGAAGCGAGCCAGAGACTGTCGAGGAGCTGCTAGCGATGGTGAAGCGCTTCGACGGGCAGGACTTGAACGGTGATGGGATCCCCGACCGTGGGTGGTGTGAGTGCAGGGGACCCACAGATGACATCCTGACGACACTTGTGAACGGAGAGTACGTGATGCAGTTCATTGCAACATACATGCAGACGAAGGGCTCGCAGCAGGGCATCTGGTTTGACCCTGTCACAATCCAGGCGAATATTGACCACGAGGGGTTCAGGAAGGGGTTCGAAATGGCGCTGGCGGTGTGGCAGGCAGGGACACGTGCCACAGGCAACGAGTGCAACAGACACGCAGACTCGACATCAGGCATGAACATTCCCCGCATGAGGTGGAGGAACGGCACGTGCGCGTTCTCAGTGAACTGGCAGGGAGCACTCCTGCGTGATTTCTATTTGGAGAACACATACGCAGGTGTAGGCACGAACAGGACAAGGATATTTCCCTTCCCAGGAACAACACACGTCGACATCGACAATAAGCTGACGGAGTGCACAGACACAAGCTGCCCGTATGCCGTGAAGGGACGTTCTGGGAAGCTGCTCAACTACGCGCCGTACGCAGCCCTGGGGGGAGGGTACACGCTGCTGATCGGAACACACTCACAGCACTTTGATGCCACATTTGACTTCATGTCGCATCTGATTGAGCCGAAGAATTCTGCCGTGTGGGTGACCGACAGGCAGTCTGCGGCATTTGAACCGTTCCGTGCGTCGCATCTGTACGCACCTGGCTGGGAGAAAGAGTGGGGCAAGGACATTGCGGACCAGTTCATTGAGACTGTGCGGTTCACAAACATCGGTGAGAAGAACATTGCGCCGGACTCCACTATTCCTGAGGCTCCGTTTTTCTCACTGGACGTGGGCATGGTGTTTTCAAAGGCACTTGAGGGAAACCTTACTGTGGACGAAGCGCTGAAGGAGATCAGACACCGATGGCTCATCCGTGCCGAGCGGCATGGTCTCGAGAAGGTGCGCGACCTCTACCGGGAGACGCTGGGGATGGCACCGTACGCTCCACCCACTGTGCTGACGACGGTCGAGGATGCGCTTGAAACATGGCACATCATCCTGATCGTGGTGGGCGGTGTGCTTGCTGTGTTCGTTATCCTGTTCCTGGTCTACAAATATCGTGTTAGCAACGAAGCGTACAGACTGCAGTTTTCCGACAACATTGTGGCTGCACGGTGCGCGAAGGCCATTGCTTCCATGCAGCTGGACCAGGTGGCGTACCTTACTGAGCTGAAGACGCCAAACGCTATTCAGGCGTCCTTCATTGAGATTGTGGACCACCTGACCCAGTACAAGGCGTACATGCCGCAGTCGTTGTTTGTGAGGCATTCATCCACTTATGAGCAGGATGATGTGGAGCAGCCGACTGTGGCACCGCCTGGGCTTGACAGCGAGACAGCAACGATTGTGTTCACAGACATCCGTGCGTCGACGTTGATCTGGGAGAACGCACCTGAGGGGATGCGTGCTGGACTGCAGATCCACAACGCTGTGATGCGTGATGTGATGCGGATGTGTGGTGGGTACGAGGTGAAGACCATTGGCGACGCATTCATGATTGCCTTTGCATCCACTTTCGACGGTGTGGCGTTTGGGTTGCGTGTGCAGGAATGTCTTTTCGAAGCAGACTGGCCTGCGTCTCTGCTTGAGGATGCACCCATCTGTTCTCGTCAGGGGTCGCTGTGGGGTGGTCTGACTGTGCGCATTGGTGTGAACACTGGCCCTGTGACTGTGGAGCAGAACACACTGACGGGACGGACAGACTACTTCGGACACACAGTGAACGTTGCATCACGCCTTGAGAGCACATGCACACCTGGTGCTGTGGCTGTTCCCTCTGACCTGTGGACGTCTGTCTCTGGGTCGTGCAGTGTTGTTGCTGGTGTGCCAGAGGCAGTTCACTTGAAGGGTGTGTCTGGGAACACGTTGGTGTGCTGTGTGTGGCCTGTCTCACTTGGGGGACGAAGGGAAACACCACTTTGCGAGTACACGTCTTCTTCACCAACTGTCAATCATACAATGACAATGTCCACATGTGCGTCGTCTGTTTCATCCACAAACAACCTGTCAGTCTCCACACGTCAGACCTCCGGCACACTGGGAGTTGCACAGCTTGCAGTTGGTGACGTGGGACAAAACACAGCCTTTCACCAGATGAGCTCACGACTCGTGACACTGACGACGGCACTGGATCAGAGTGGAGGGAGTCTGGTGACGCTGCTTGGGAACTGTGTGTGTGTTGGGTGGAACGTGTCGCGTTCTGCACCTGCACACATGGAGAACGCGATACGGTTTGTGCAGCGCATGTCTGTGAAGTCTGCACTGAACGGTGCTGGTCTTGCAAGCGGCCTTGTGCAGCACGGGGATGTTGGTGCACGGAGCCAGCGCTTTGTGACTGTGATGGGGGATGTTGTGCGTCGGAGTTGGGCGCTGTGCGAGGAGGCTGTGCGTGACGGGGTTGTGTGTCTGTACGAGCCTCCTGAAGGGACAACACTGCCGTCTGCACTTGAAGACGTTCTTGTGCAACATAAGGGTTGTTACCGGGTGCTTGAGGCACAGGACAACAGGCAACGCGATAATGTTTTTTAGTTGCACTCTTGCGACCACCGTGTGTTCGCTGTTGGAAGGGTGTCTACACTGATTTTTCAAAAGAAAGAGGTGAGCGCAAAAGGCTTGACTCTGCACATCAGAGGCTTAGCTTAGTCTAAAGCAACTGCCTGCACTGTCGTCAATCTATTTCGATTTTATTCTCCGCCCCGTACCCAAAACATAAACATCACTTTGAATCAGAAAAAATATCTTCCTCTCCTTTTTTTCTTTGTATACAACAGATGAAGCGGTTCGCGTACGGTTGTAAGGAAATAATACAAACCGAAATGTTTGGATGTCTTCGGCTCGAATGATTGGAATTGTGTGTGAAACTCAGACTTAAATACTGGCTCTTCTATCTTGTTCTTTTACTCATTCTTTTCCTGTCATTGCCCTTTGCTTGTGCTCCCCGACTCCAATTCAACCAACACTTACAGAGAGGGGTCAAAAAGTTATTAGCGTTTTCCATTTGAAAAAAAAAAAAAAAAAAAGGAAAGAGAAATTGGCGTTATTGTCGTTATTGCTGTTGACACTTCCATACTATTCTCTTTGTTCTTTGTTACTGGTTATGCACGTTGGGCCTAGCGCTCGTCGCATGTTATGCTTATATGTATGCGTCATAGTACCCTTGGGCCGGTTTAGCGCACAGTACCGTCGAGGGACGTACTGTTGGCAATTAACCTATACACTTTGTCTTTAATAGTTAGGATACGACTTGCATACAGCATTACAAGCGCAGCATTTGGGCTCATACGTGTGGTGCTTCGCCCTCACTCTTTGTCTTCCGACCTCAGCAGCTTCGGCGCAGGTTGAGTTTACGAAATTTGAGGGAGAAAGCTACAGTTTGTTGAATTGAATTGGAGAAGGGGATGCGTCCAATGAAAATCATTTCGTATAGAAGAGCTCAAGAATGTAGGTTTTATTATTTTCCACACGCGCTGGTTTTTGTGTTCGCTAATTATTTTCAAAAAGCTTTCCCCAGTTTTATTTTGTACGAGTATGCAATACGTCTGGAAATGAAAGACGCGTTCTTCGGTTGCCATGAGTCTTACCGTTTCCCCTTCCCCCCTTTTGTGCTCCACCTCTCCCCCGTACTTCAGGACGCGGGTTTTTCGGGGTTTTCGGGACTTTTGGGGTTTGAAAAAAAAAAAAAAAAAAAATCTGTGCTTCATTGAAAACGATGGTCAGGGGGAAGGCAGACAGTCAAGATATCTACGACGTTTGGATACGGCTCTCATGGGAAGAACGGCCACGGTAGGCCTAATACCTAATAATAAGAACACAGTCGTACATATGGCGTAAAGAAGGCGTCACATTACAAGAAAATTATCTTCAAATCCGCCAAACTTATTTTTGATAGATAGGTGATAGGAGGAAATGCAGTCGTGCCTCCGCAATTCTGCTGCCCAGATCATTGGGGAGATGCTTTCAGTGCACGGGGGACACAAGCCATGTGAGGTGTACGCCATCCGCCTCATCGACGAGATGGATGCCTTCAGAATGGAGATGACTGGACAGTATAGGCAGTGTATCGCCGGCTTCGTCAACACGTTTAGCAAGGTCAGATAGGTGACGAGGTGTCCTGGAGTCTAGGAGGGCGTCAATGAGGGGAGACGACCGAGACAGGGGAGGTGTCGAGATGAGCGGCCGCGACCGAGACTACTGGAGCAACACGGGTAAGCTGGGAAGAGGGAACACAGGGGTCGGACGTTGACTGACAGGGGACGAGAGGACAATCCAAAGACGTATCATGGCGACAAAGAAGAAAACAAAGGATATTAAGGGCGACAAACGAGGAGAAAAACAAACGAGGAGACAAATAAACAAGGAGACAAAACAAACGAGGAGACAAAACAAACGAGGAGACAAAACAAACGAGGAGACAAAACAAACGAGGAGACAAGTAAACGAGGTGACAAACAAACGAGGAGACAAATAAACAAGGAGACAAAACAAACAAGGAGACAAATAAACAAGGAGACAAAACAAACGAGGAGACAAAACAAACGAGGAGACAAAACAAACGAGGAGACAAAACAAACGAGGAGACAAAACAAACGAGGAGACAAAACAAACGAGGAGACAAACATACGAGGAGACAAAACAAACGAGGAGAAAAAATAAACAAGGAGACAAATAAACAAGGAGACAAAACAAACGAGGAGACAAACATACGAGGTGACAAACAAACGAGGAGAAAAATAAACAAGGAGACAAAACAAACGAGGAGACAAAACAAACGAGGAGACAAACATACGAGGAGACAAAACAAACGAGGAGAAAAAATAAACAAGGAGACAAATAAACAAGGAGACAAAACAAACGAGGAGACAAAACAAACGAGGAGACAAACATACGAGGTGACAAACAAACGAGGAGAAAAATAAACAAGGAGACAAAACAAACGAGGAGACAAAACAAACGAGGAGACAAAACAAACGAGGAGACAAGTAAACGAGGTGACAAACAAACGAGGAGAAAAATAAACAAGGAGACAAAACAAACAAGGAGACAAAACAAACGAGGAGACAAAACAAACGAGGAGACAAACATACGAGGAGACAAAACAAACGAGGAGAAAAATAAACAAGGAGACAAATAAACAAGGAGACAAAACAAACGAGGAGACAAACATACGAGGAGACAAAACAAACGAGGAGAAAAAATAAACAAGGAGACAAATAAACAAGGAGACAAAACAAACGAGGAGACAAACATACGAGGTGACAAACAAACGAGGAGAAAAATAAACAAGGAGACAAAACAAACGAGGAGACAAAACAAACGAGGAGACAAACATACGAGGAGACAAAACAAACGAGGAGAAAAAATAAACAAGGAGACAAATAAACAAGGAGACAAAACAAACGAGGAGACAAAACAAACGAGGAGACAAACATACGAGGTGACAAACAAACGAGGAGAAAAATAAACAAGGAGACAAAACAAACGAGGAGACAAAACAAACGAGGAGACAAAACAAACGAGGAGACAAACATACGAGGTGACAAACAAACGAGGAGAAAAATAAACAAGGAGACAAAACAAACGAGGAGACAAAACAAACGAGGAGACAAAACAAACGAGGAGACAAGTAAACGAGGTGACAAACAAACGAGGAGAAAAATAAACAAGGAGACAAAACAAACAAGGAGACAAAACAAACGAGGAGACAAAACAAACGAGGAGACAAACATACGAGGAGACAAAACAAACGAGGAGAAAAATAAACAAGGAGACAAATAAACAAGGAGACAAAACAAACGAGGAGACAAAACAAACGAGGAGACAAACATACGAGGTGACAAACAAACGAGGAGAAAAATAAACAAGGAGATAAACAAATGAGGAGACAAACATAAGAGGAGATAAACAAACGAGGAGGAAGCTTGTGGTTGAAGCACGTCCGAAACGAAGCAGAGACGAATCCCCCGAGCAAAGCCAGAAGCGACGGAGACACGCACAATGACGACATGCCACAACCGAAGAATGATGAACGTGTCTTTCCCCTGCACGTATTGTGTCGTGCTGCAAGCTGCTTGCCACATGCTGCTGTTGTCAACGTTGTTGTGCTCATCACTCTCTTCACACATCCGCCACAGAACACGAAGCTCCACAGACTCCCCCCAGACTGCGTGCAAAGAGACATCCCCTGCGCCCTTGCTGCCTGCAGTCCACCTCAACAACAGAGCAGAGTTCCGACACCTCCTCCCGAAATGACGAAATGGATGTAGGACTTCATGGTTGGGTCCAGCCCGGTGCAGCGGTCACGTAAGAGTGTACCAAGGTGCACTGTTCACGAGAGGGCTGTTGTGTATCAAGTCACACTAAAAAAGAGATCAGTTGGTTGTTGATTGTTTGGGGAGTTTTGGGTTATTTGTTGCCGTTGTGGTCTGTGGTGTCTGGTGGAGCTTGCCCTGAGTGTGTTTGCAGTCGGTGGTTGCCTGTTTCTGATGGTGGTCCAGTACACGAGGAGATAAACAAATGAGGAGACAAACAAATGAGGAGACAAACATACGTGGAGATAAACAAATGAGGAGACAAACAAACGAGGAGACAAACATACGTGGAGATAAACAAATGAGGAGACAAACATACGTGGAGATAAACAAATGAGGAGACAAACATACGTGGAGATAAACAAATGAGGAGACAAATAAACGAGGGGAAATATAAACGAGGTAACCAACAAACGAGGAGATACGCACGCATATCTTACCACGAGCCGACCCCGCAGCCTGAGCGTTTGCTGGACGAAAGACTTCCTACGTATCTCGGGAGAAGGAAACTGCCACTCACCGCAGAGCAAGCTGGCGAAGGCGCAGCACACTCTGTCACGGGCGCTATCGGGTTTCTTACATGAGGGAGCTGCGAAGTGTGCGGCCGCCTGAATGAATTCAAGACAAACTGGGAGTACCACATGAAGACAGAGCTAGGTTACGACGAGGCGATCATTCTGTGTTTAGAGAAGCGAACACTGGAACACATGTTCCCATCAGCAGCGTTACAAACCTATTTTGAGCCAAAAGAGTGAAGCAGAACCTCACCCCTCACTCCCTAAGGCGAGGAGCGGCGCACCACCTCAACGACAAGAGGGTACCGTTGGAACAGATCCAGATGATCACGCGACACGACACGGAGCCTTTACGACAACTCCCTATGCGTACCGACGAAGCAGCGCCACAAACGCTCGGCCCGCCGAGGCGCATGCAGGAGAAACCGACCAGGACTACATTGCGGCGACATCTAGACACACTGGTGAGCCTCGACAAGGAGAACGAGCTGGAAGACATTCTGCAGATCATCCGAAAGAGAGAAACGTTCGTATCACACCTGAAGGAGGGTTGGGACAAGCAAGCAGGGATAAGGAGAGGTACCTCGCGCCACATGGATCAACATCTGGATACCCTCATCGACTTCGGCGTCCTGTCGCGAACATCTGCAAGCCCCCAAGAAGTGATTCTGCATGCCTTCACTGTGGAGAAAAAGTCGGGGAGCTTACGATTCGTGGATGGCAGAAAACTGAAAAGGTCGAGGGGTCCGCCACCGCAAATGTCAAAGAAGACAATAACATTCAACAGTTCTTTGTTTTTTGGAGTCAACACCGCAGGAGATCGGCGTATGACGTGGGTAGCGTACCAACTTAACAAAAGATGATAGGGGTTTTTTATTATTTTTTGGCGATGGGATGGCCGTTCGCTCCTGCGATCGCACAACGTTGTTCACGTGCGCGTACCGAGGAGTTTGGAATCACGCTGCAATACAAGAACGATCAAAAAGAAATAGACAGAAGCATACTTTTTGAACCTCTGCAAGCGGGACAGAATTTCCGGATTACAAAGCGAATTTCTTGCACTAGCTTTTTTAAAAACCTCTCTCGCGAGAGTTTCATGATAATTTGGGTGACTGGCAAACACACCTACAAGCAGGGTGGTACGATAATGAAGCAGAATAGCGGTCACTACGGGTAACAGAAGGTGAAGTCAATACTACAAACCCGGATTTTGAGAAAATTTTTTGGCCTAAATTGCAGCGTGATTTCCGAAGTGCGAAAGCGGGTATCGCTGATGACGACGAACTACTGGATCCAACAACCCCCCACTAAGACACTCATAGTGTGGTCTGACGCCCCAAAAGCAGAATGGGTAGCATCTTGGAAGTCAACGAAGACGAGAGAAAGGTAGCGCAGGGAACGGTCGGCGCGGGACAGGACACCTCAATTTTCCTGAGGAGCTGTATGCGGCGGCTAAGTCTGTACTATTGGCGGCAAAATACACCAGCGCGTGCACTGTACACATGAAGGTCGACAACTCTGCATTGAGCGGGGACAGCAGCAACTACGCGGCGAACGCCATTCTGTCGGAAATGTTTGCGACGACAAAGCAGAAAGGGATGACCCGGAGGTGCGTTCAGCGTGGGGACAAAACAGCAGAGAGAAGACAAATACACCAGAGGAGACAAATCGAAGGAAAACGAACAACCACAGGCGATCACTTCTCTCTTCGAGAGCGCTGCGCGTCCCTATTAAGGGTCCTGATGGATGCGATCAACAAACAACAAACAACGAATAAATAAAGAAGGGGGGAGTATTTCATTTTGTACGAGTATGCAATACGTCTGGAAATGAAAGACGCGTTCTTCGGTTGCCATGAGTCTTACCGTTTCCCCTTCCCCCCTTTTGTGCTCCACCTCTCCCCCGTACTTCAGGACGCGGGTTTTTCGGGGTTTTCGGGACTTTTGGGGTTTGAAAAAAAAAAAAAAAAAAAAAAAAGAAGTGCGGACGGTTTTCACAAAGGGCATTTCAATACCACCAAAAGTGCTGTGTGCTTTTCCTGAAGTACGGACGAGGATGGATGCGATCAACAAACAACAAACAACGAATAAATAAAGAAGGGGGGAGTATTTCATTTCGTGGGTAGATTGTGTAGCACGCCTTTTACACATGCATAGTACACGACCCCACCCTATTTGATGCTCATGTTTTTCGTGTCTGTTTGTACACTGTTTTTCTTTCCTGTTACACGTACACCAATGAGGTTCTACTTGGTAATCCTGCTTGAGCAGAGTTCTTGGTTGAGCCCTGGTGATGAGATTGAGTACCGTAGGGCTCGTCTTTCATGGGTTAGAGTTCTTGTGGTCTCTTGCTTGACTTGAGTATTTGCTGCTCGGAGATATTTTTATGCTCCCTCTCTGTGCGGTTTGCACCCTGTTTGCTATCTTCTTCGCTGCTTGAAGTCAAATGAAATCTGTACCTGTGGTATTGTGTTAAGATCCTTGGTTGATCTCGTGGATCGGACAGATTGATGGGCTCGCCCTTTTTTCTTTCGCAGTGCTCTTGTGATCTTAGTGGATGGAGTACTGGATTCTTGTTATACGTTTCATGTTTTTTCTTATGATATTCCGGCCACGCTCGACGTTTTTATGACGTTTCTCTGATCCCTCCCTGGGGTGAATACATCCTTCCCTTTGCTCCGACGACAGCCAATCGGCGTGTTGCTCTTCTTATCTCTTGTCTTTTTTTGTCATAAATCAGGAAAATATGTAAACGCATTCAAAAGCCCCTGTTACCTGTGTTGTCATTATGTTCCCTAGTTTCGAGTACGAAACTTTTCTCCATGTATTGCACGGGAAACAGCATGACAAACAGGTGAAGGGTGGTTCCGTGCTTATCATAGAAACTGGCACCTTGTGTGTCTCCCAAAAACCAAAAAGCGTTGTGTGAAGTTTTGAAGGAAGGAAAAATAAAATCTCCCTTGTTCACACCAAAACGGCCACCCCCCTACAGTTCGACAACCCTTTTTGTCTTTATAATTATTGTATTTTTCATAACCAAAAGAAAACCGACGCAGGAGCTTTTCTTGGAACTGTTTTATTCTCCCTACCCCAACAACATCACATTTCAGAAAAACATTGTTTTTTCGTTTTTGTTCACTTTCTTTTCTTCTCCCTCACACCTGTTTGCTGTGAATTAATTTTTTTCGTTATATTGTTGTTGTTGGGTTGGGAAATAAAATTCTATGTTTGCGGGGGGTGGGGAACAACAAGGAACAGTAGTGATGCGGTTTCAATTCCGCATGTGTCCCCTTTTCAGGGGTTCTATTCCGGGTTTTTATTTTGTGGGTAGCTAGATTCTTTCCCCCACCCTTTTACACATACATAGTACACGACCCCACCCCACCTATGATTTTCTCTCCGTGGTTCTTCGGGACTTACCTTACCCTTATATTGTAGAGTAGCTGATGAGCGGAAGCGGGAGTAGCGCCTATCAGATGTAAACCACAAAATGGATGTAAGACTGCGTGGTTGGGGGGACAGCCGGTCTTGGACAACCCCAAAAATTACAATTAAAGTGGTGCTTCCACCAGCACCAAATTTACCGTTTCTGTAAACTGGTCTGTATCTGAGAACAACCAAAACAAAGGAAAGTACAAGATTCTTAGAGTCTTGCGCGTCATGGTAAGGGTTGGGCTTGAGGTTGTACATATGCATGTCTTCGTATCCCTTCCCCTCCTCTTTTTCTGAACTATTCCCTCTTCCCTCCCCTGCCAACACCACCCGTTCAGTTCATTTGCGACATGTGGAAACCTCTGCTGGTGGTGCTGCTGGGCCTGTGCTTGCCTGTGGACGCGAAGAAGTGGGATGGGGTGAACATCAAGATTGTCATGAGCGACTGGGCAAAGCTTGCCATTGAGAAGTTCGCGCTGCGGTTCTACGACAAGACGGGCCTGAACGTGACGCTTGTTGCAGACAACAGCGTGTCGCTGGTTCCGATGATGAAGTCGGAGTCGGAACGCGGGTTCGGCCACGACGGGTACATGGTCCTCGCGAACACAATGAAGGAGGCAGCACACTACGGCTACCTTGTGGACATGACAGACCGTGTGCGTGCGGACGACAACCTTGCCTGGGACGACTACTTGAAGTTCTACCGTGACTACAACTCAGCATACAACAAGCGCACATGGGGGATGCCTGCCGATGGTGGCCTGCTGGGGGTGTTCTCGCGTGCAGACCTCTTCCCACGTGGGCAGGAGCCACAGACTATCGACGAGTTGGTGGAGATGGTTGAGTTCTACGACGGGAAGGACATCAACGGTGACGGGATTCCCGACCGCGGCTGGTGTGAGTGCATCGGACCCACTGACGACATTCTGACGGTGCTTGTGAACGGCGAGAACACGATGCAGTTCATAGTGACGTACATGCAAAGCAAGGGTTCGGAGCAGGGATACTTCTTCGACCCCGTCACGATGGAGCCGAACGTGCAGGCAGAGGGCTTCAGACGTGGGTTCTCGCAGGCTGTGCGTGTCTGGAGGTCAGGGACACGTGAGCCAGAGAACCACTGCAATCTGTTTCCGAACGGGGAGACGGCAATAACACACCCACGGTGGCGCTGGGCTGCTGGGTCGTGTGTTGTTGTGAACTGGCTTGGGGGTGTGATGCAGGACCGGTACTTCAACAACACGTGGATTGGATCCCGGAAGGAGAAGGTGCACATGTTCCCCTTCCCTGGGTCGACGTCTGTGGATGTGGACGGGAAGCTCACAGAGTGTGCATCTGATCCGAGTGTGTGCCCGTACGCAACAAAAGGGCGCAATGGGGAGAAGATCAACGTGACCCCGTACGCTGCACTGAACGGTGGGTACACAATGGTGATTGGGAACCACAGCCAGCATATTGACGCCACCTTTGATTTCATGGCCTTTGTGAATGGCCCTGAGCAGTCGAAGGAGTTGGTCATCTCAGAAACGACAGATGCATTTGAACCGTTCCGGCAGACCCACATGGTCCATGCTGAGTGGGAGAAGCTGTTTGGGACATGGATCACAGATGAGTTCCTTGCGACAACGAAGATCACGAACGTGGGCGACAAGAACATTGCACCTGACATCCAACTTCCTGACGGAGCGTTCTACGCAGTTGACGTGGGTATTGCGTTGGGCGAGGCTGTGAGCAACGGGAAGACTGTGGACGAGTCGTTACTAATGCTGCGCGACATGTGGTGGTCACGCATCGAGAAGCACGGCTTTGAGCAGATGCGTGACCTGTACCGGGCCACAATTGGCCTCCCACCCTACAGCCAGGTTGTGACAACTGTGTCGCAGGGCAGCTCACTGGAGACGTGGCACTACATTGTGATAGCTGTGGGGTGTGTGCTTGTGGTGGTAGCGATTGTGGTGCTTCTGTACAAGTACCAGATGAGCCAACGTGCGTACAGACTGCAGTTTTCCGACAACATTGTGGCTGCACGGTGCGCGAAGGCCATTGCTTCCATGCAGCTGGACCAGGTGGCGTACCTTACTGAGCTGAAGACGCCAAACGCTATTCAGGCGTCCTTCATTGAGATTGTGGACCACCTGACCCAGTACAAGGCGTACATGCCGCAGTCGTTGTTTGTGAGGCATTCATCCACTTATGAGCAGGATGGTGTGGAGCAGCCGACTGTGGCACCGCCTGGGCTTGACATCGAGACAGCAACGATTGTGTTTACAGATATCCGTGCGTCGACGTCGATCTGGGAGAACACACCTGAGGGGATGCGTGCTGGACTGCAGATCCACAACGCTGTGATGCGTGATGTGATGCGGATGTGTGGTGGGTACGAGGTGAAGACCATTGGCGACGCATTCATGATTGCCTTTGCATCCACTTTCGACGGTGTGGCGTTTGGGTTGCGTGTGCAGGAACGTCTTTTCGAAGCAGACTGGCCTGCGTCTCTGCTTGAGGATGCACCCATCTGTTCTCGTCAGGGGTCGCTGTGGGGAGGTCTGACTGTGCGCATTGGTGTGAACACTGGCCCTGTGACTGTGGAGCAGAACACACTGACGGGACGGACAGACTATCTTGGGCACACAGTGAACGTTGCATCACGCCTTGAGAGCACATGCACACCTGGTGCTGTGGCTGTTCCCTCTGACCTGTGGACGTCTGTCTCTGAGTCGTGCAGTGTTGTTGCTGGTGTGCCAGAGGCAGTTCACTTGAAGGGTGTGTCTGGGAACACGTTGGTGTGCTGTGTGTGGCCTGTCTCACTTGGGGGACGAAGGGAAACACCACTTTGCGAGTCTTCTTCACCAACTGCCAAGCGTACAATGACAATGTCCACATGTGCGTCGTCTGTTTCATCCACAAACAACCTGTCAGTCTCCACACGTCAGACCTCGGGCACACTGGGAGTTGCACAGCTTGCAGTTGGTGACGTGGGACAAAACATAGCCTTTCACCAGATGAGCTCACGACTCACGACACTGACGACGGCACTGGAGCAGAGTGGAGGGAGTCTGGTGACGCTGCTTGGGAACTGTGTGTGTGTTGGGTGGAACGTGTCGCGTTCTGCACCTGCACACATGGAGAACGCGATACGGTTTGTGCAGCGCATGTCTGTGAAGTCTGCACTGAACGGTGCTGGTCTTGCAAGCGGCCTTGTGCAGCACGGGGATGTTGGTGCACGGAGCCAGCGCTTTGTGACTGTGATGGGGGATGTTGTGCATCGGAGTTGGGCGCTGTGCATTGAGGCTGTGCGTTACGGGGTTGTGTGTCTGTACGAGCCTCCTGAAGGGACAACACTGCCGTCTGCACTTGAAGACGTTCTTGTGCAACACAAGGGTTGTTACCGGGTGCTTGAGGCACGGGACAACATGGAACACAATAATGCGTTTTAGTTGTGCTCTTGCGACCACCGTGCGTTCGCTGTTGGAAGGGTGTCTACACTGATACTATGAAGTTTTCAAAGAAAGAGGTGAGCGCAAAAGGCTTGACTCTGCACGTCAGAGGCTTAGCTTAGTCTAAAGCAACTGCCTGCACTGTCGTGAATCTATTTGTATCTTTTCCTCTGCGGCGGTGTTTCAGTAATCCCCTTTGGGAATCTGCGTCGAGGGCGGCACGTTGTCAACTGTCTCAGTGGTGTGCAGTTGGAACTCTCGTAGTTTTTGCATTGTTTTTTTCCATGAGTACATGCAATCAGGGTAAATTCCCTACAAAGCTACCAAGGCTGCTTGTGTTGTAATTCACGTGCGTGGGACAGGCATTGATCGAGTTTTCAAAAATGCCATAACCTGTATAAACCCCTGAGAGCTTCTCTCCTGTGACGCACTCGGGGAAGACAAAATGTTTTTTTTTACTTCGACAAAACTGTGGACAGACTTTGTCGATGATTGAAGGCCCTGGCCTGCGCACAGTTTCACTCACTTTTTTTCTTGCAATTACAAAAGACGGAATGTTTCATATTTTTGAACTATTTTTGCACTGTCAACTTCACTTTTGAGCGTCCTTTTTGTGTGCTTTTCTCTTCTTTTAATGTAAAGTACATCAAATCGAACGACTTTTCTTACACGCTGCATTCTTTGCAGTGGAAAGCCGAGCATGCACCATGACCATTGTTTCTGCACTTCCTCTCCCTTTCATTCCTCCACCTTCCCTCCTACCCCCTTCCCTCCCCCTACCTATTTTCCTGCTCAATATTTTAGAGCATTTTTTACGCTCCAGCATCCGCCGTGTACTTTCTGCTACAATTACCATTGTTCTAGAGTATTGAAAAGATGCCCGCACCTGCCGGACTGCAACGGATGCCGTGTCATGAGTCAACTGTCTCGCTAGGCAAACCTCTGTGAACGTCTCCAGGAACTCATTCCTTTGTTTTATTTTGGGGAGACCTACTGACTGAGCCTCGAGCTTAGTAAATATGTGCATGTGTATTTGTTTGAGTGGCCTAACATCATTTGGAATCCGGACTAGGAAGCTTGTGTGCCTGAGCGTGGGGATGCGTTCTAGAATTAAACTCTTCCCCCCACACCCCCTTTCGTCTCTAGTTTTCTATCCAAACGTCGAGTGTGAGGATGCGTAATTTTCTATATGATTACATTCAATGCGAAAAAGGAAAATTGAACATCTTTGCCAGCACGGTTATCATGATGATTATGAGGCGCTGCTTAAAGAGCATATAACGTGCGCGCCATCTAGAAAAATACTGGCTACAAACAGGACCTCGTGCCCTTCGGGCACTGGAGGAGCACTCACCGATTCTCGAGTGAAATAATGACCCATTATTTGTTGTTAATAAATAGCTATTTTTGTTTCGCGAGTTTGTTTTGCGTCTTCCACAGTTTATTTTTCAAACTTTTTTTTTTGCTCCCTAAGGTGCCGTGCACCATCCCTGTCTGCGTCTTTTCAGCATATCTTGCACGCGCTGCTTAAAAGGCATCACGTGCGCGCCATTTGATCGGTCATGTACCACATTTAACTGTCGCGAGCAGGATGTTGTATTTTGAGCATACTTGAATCCGTTGTGCATGTTTCATTGCATTAAGCATTATTAGGACAGCACTTTGTGGTGGGAAATGATTCAAACGTCTGATCCTTTTTGTTTATTCCCTTCCCCCCTTATTGTGCACCTCATTTCTGTACTTCAGGCTAAGGGTTGTATTTCTTTTCACAAAAGGAACAACAATGCGCTGTCTGGATGCTGTGCTGTCGCTGGATGGGACACTGGACAAGAAGGACACGCGGAAGCGGACAATGTTCTTTGTCCTGAGCGTCGCGGCGCTGTTGATGATGCTCGTGGACTGCTTCGATACGTGGGTTGACCTACGAGGGCGGCATCTATTTCGCACCACAGGTCTGTGTACAATGTGCACTGCGATCTACGCCATTATGCTAGTACTTTGCAAAGTCAAGCTGACCACACCCGCAATAGTGTTCATCGCCTACAGCTACTCTCTGGGTACGTTTTGTGCTGATATCACTACTCGTGCTATTGGCAACACTGCATGGCCGTTGCTCGTGGTTGTGGTGGACTTCCTCCTTGTGATGGAGGTGCCCACACGCTACAGCATGTGTGTCGTCTGTGTCGCAGTGGTGTACTTCGTTGTCATGGGTGTGGAAGAATTGTTCAGGTTTGGCATCCTCGACATCCCTGGTATCATGCCACAGGAGGAGAGGGCAGCACTCATGGAGAGAGCACATCAGTGTACAGACCTCCCCTGCCCCACGACGAGTATAGCTTTGAACCGTCAGATCATTGCTGTGGGTGTGTTTGTCATCGACTTCATCGCAACACGAGGCTTCGCACGTGGTCTCCTGAAGGAGCAGGCATCAATGGAGCGGACGATCAACGCTGTGCAGGAAATTGCAGCACTCCTGGCTGGCTACGACGTGGAGCAGGTGGCGGAGCTGCTGAAGGCGCATGAGGGTGACCTGCCTGAGGGGATGACAGCGGCACTGCGGAACTTGGAGGAGAACCTGCGGAAGTACCGTCCGTACCTCCCTGCTGCGCTGTTTGAGGTGGATGAGGACGGTGTGCAGCAGCCGACTGTGGCACCGCCTGGGCTTGACAGCGAGACAGCAACGATTGTGTTCACAGATATCCGTGCGTCAACGTCGATCTGGGAGAACACACCTGAGGGGATGCGTGCTGGACTGCAGATCCACAACGCTGTGATGCGTGATGTGATGCGGATGTGTGGTGGGTACGAGGTGAAGACCATTGGCGACGCATTCATGATTGCCTTTGCATCCACTTTTGACGGTGTGGCGTTTGGGTTGCGTGTGCAGGAACGTCTTTTCGAAGCAGACTGGCCTGCGTCTCTGCTTGAGGATGCACCCATCTGTTCTCGTCAGGGGTCGCTGTGGGGTGGTCTGACTGTGCGCATTGGTGTGAACACTGGCCCTGTGACTGTGGAGCAGAACACACTGACGGGACGGACAGACTATCTTGGACACACAGTGAACGTTGCATCACGCCTTGAGAGCACATGCACGCCTGGTGCTGTGGCTGTTCCCTCTGACCTGTGGACGTCTGTCTCTGAGTCGTGCAGTGCTGTTGCTGGTGTGCCAGAGGCAGTTCACTTGAAGGGTGTGTCTGGGAACACGTTTGTGTGCTGTGTGTGGCCTGTCTCACTTGGGGGACGAAGGGAAACACCACTTTGCGAGTCTTCTTTACCAACTGCCAATCATACAATAAGTTTTTCCACATATGTGTCGTCTGTTTCATCCACAAACAACCTGTCAGTCTCCACACGTCAGACCTCGGGCACACTGGGAGTTGCACAGCTTGCAGTTGGTGACGTGGGAAAAATTATAGCCTTTCACCAGATGAGCTCACGACTCACGACACTGACGACGGCACTGGAGCAGAGTGGAGGGAGTCTGGTGACGCTGCTTGGGAACTGTGTGTGTGTTGGGTGGAACGTGTCGCGTTCGGCACCTGCACACATGGAGAACGCGATACGGTTTGTGCAGCGCATGTCTGTGAAGTCTGCACTGAACGGTGCTGGTCTTGCAAGCGGCCTTGTGCAGCACGGGGATGTTGGTGCACGGAGCCAGCGCTTTGTGACTGTGATGGGGGATGTTGTGCGTCGGAGTTGGGCGCTGTGCGAGGAGGCTGTGCGTGACGGGGTTGTGTGTCTGTACGAGCCTCCTGAAGGGACAACACTGCCGTCTGCACTTGAAGACGTTCTTGTGCAACACAAGGGTTGTTACCGGGTGCTTGAGGCACGAGACAACAGGGAACACAATGCGTTTTAGTTGTGCTCTTGCTGCCACTGTGCGTTCGCTTTTGGCAGTTGCATCCTCTGTGCGTGGCAACGACACTGAAACATTATTTTGGAAGGACTTTGCATAAAATACCTTTTTGTTGTTGTTCGCGAGTTTGTTTTGAGTCTTCCGCAGGTAAACTTTTCCCCCTGCTCTCTTTCTCGACAATCATACACATAGAGTTGGGCAGGGAATGAGAGGACATGTGTACTGAATCCTCTCCTCCGGGTAAGGTCGTAGATGAGACGCAATGTACTCTGGCCGTTTACACGGTTACAGGCAGCTATTGAGTTCCTTTTTATATGTTCGGTTTTTTTCCAAGGTTTTTTGTGATTTTTTCCGGTGCTGGTGTATCATATACAGACCTGTCTAAGAAGTGCGCAGACGACCGTCGTTCGAATACTATTCTCTACAGGGCGACGCAATGTACTCTGGCCCTTTCTACGGTTACAGGCAGCTATTGAGTTCCTTTTTATATGTTCGGTTTTCAACTTACCTTCCTTCACCCCCCTGTAAGGGCAACCGTAGGTGAAGTAGGGTATAGTATTGAAATCGATGTGGGGGGGGTGAAAGGGTCAATTTTACAAAACCAGATTTTGAGGAAAATTTTAGCTGAAAATGGGCCCCACGTATAAGGAACCGGGCTCATATTTCTCAAAATTTAAGTAGTCAAAAAATTGTCCAATTTTCGAGATTGACCCCACCACTGCACGGGCGGAGCCCAAAAATGCAAATAAGGACCCTTTTTAATTTGTTCTCTTGAAATGTATAATTTCATGTTTTCGCGAAAAAAATTACAACTGATCCCTACAAGGGTTGAAGGAAGGTGGTTGAAAACAACAGTAACAACAAGGACAAGTAATTGCTAAGGAAAAACGGGTGTGCTGTGGAAAACTCCGCGCGATTTTCGAAACCACCGTAGCATCCTGGCGATTTGCTGGAGGTGCTGATGCGCCTGGTGTGATCGATGTGTTGTAGTCTGTGCACTCTGTGTTCCTTCCGCACTGCTCCAACGACGACGACAATGTGGGGAGCCTGTGGACAAAAACGAGCTGGAACACGCCGAGCCTGCCGAGCCGACGTCCAACAACGCTATCGAGCAGATGGTGCTGGACGAAGAGGACAGCCCCCCCCTTCTTGAACGTTTCAGATGCTGGCGTCCCAGTGGGTCTGGCAGCTTACGAAGAGCGTTAGCATACCTGCAGAAGAGCAGAATGCTGGGCGTGTTGTAGATTATTTCTACAGGATGGAGTTCCACATCACACCCCGTTTTTTTTCCGACAGCAATTACTTGTTTTCCAAGGTTTTTTGTGATTTTTTCCGGTGCTGGTGTATCATGTACAGACCTGTCTAAGAAGTGCGCAGACGCCCGTCGTTCGAATACTATTCTCTACAGGGCGACGCAATGTACTCTGGCCCTTTCTACGGTTACAGGCAGCTATTGAGTTCCTTTTTATATGTTCGGTTTTTTTCCAAGGTTTTTTGTGATTTTTTCCGGTGCTGGTGTATCATATACAGACCTGTCTAAGAAGTGCGCAGACGACCGTCGTTCGAATACTATTCTCTACAGGGCGTAGTCATTAAAGTGAACAAGATAAAACAATAAGCTCGCGTTTCTTTTATCGAACAGATTTTATTCTCCGCCCCGTACCCAAAACGTAAACACCACTTTGAATCAGAAAAAATATCTTCCTCTCCTTTTTTCTTCCACACGCGCTGGTTTTTGTATCTCGCTAATTTTTATCAAAAAGCTTTCCCTCCCTCCGCTCCCTGCTTTCTTCTTCAAAAACCCCTAGTTTCGACGCGAAACGTTTCCTCATGTATTGCACGGGAAACAATATATATGACAAACAGGTGCAGGGTGGTTCCGTGCATATCATAGAACCTGGCACCTTGTGTGTCTTCCAAAAACCAAAAGCGTTGTGTGTGAAGTTTTGAAGGAAGGAAAAATAAAAGCCAGGGTAAATGTGTACCCCCTTTTCAGGGGTGCGATTTTTCAGGTTTTGGGGTTTCGTGGGTTTGCAAGAGTCTTTTTACGCGCTTTTTACACATGCATGCATGGTACACGACCTCCTCTACCTATGCTTTTCTCAGCCTCCACTCGCCTTCCCCTTTAGCTTTAAAACTGTTGCAACAGCACCATAAATATACCGACACAAAAGACACAGGAACACACAAACGGACAATGTCGGAGCAACACGCATACAGCATGCCGGACGACAACGCTCCTCAGAGAGGACAGCGACAGCCTTCTGCAGACGAGGTCTTTCTCGAGTCTGTGAAAAATGGTGACACTGATGCTGCGAGGCGGGGGCTTGAGAAGCTGCGTGCCAATCTCAGCGAAGACAAAGACTGTCAAACAGTGGTCTTCGATGCTGCACACGAGGCATGCAGAGGGAACCACGATGAATGCCTTGCACTGCTTCTTCCGTACGTTGATACAACGCAGGTGGGCTTTGGGATCTTGCTGAGTGAGTGTGTCCACGCAGACCACGTTGCGTGCACGGAGGTCCTCTTGCAGCATTGGAAGTATGTCTGCAGCAACGTCGCGTTTGTCCGGGAAGCATCCAACCAGCAAGATGTCTGTCCAGCCATGTGGGAGGACCCTGCAGTGTGTCAGGTGTTCATTGATTCAGGGGCAGACATCGAAATAACAGACGAGGATGGACGAACGCCTCTGCTCAAGGCTAGCAGTTATGGGGAACTCGCGGTTGTGAAGATGTTGGTCAAAGCAGGTGCGGGAGTGCGTGTCACAGACGAAGATGGTGACAATTGTCTTACCCTTGCCGCCTATTTTGGATACGTCGAGATTGTGCGCTATCTTGTGGCCTTTCCTGAAGTGGACGTGAATCATGCAGAAGAAGAAGGCTACACTGCGTTGCACTTTGCAGGGCAAGAAAACCAACCCGCAGTGGTGGAGGTGCTCATTGATGCAGGGGCAGACGTCGAGGCAATTGAAGACGATCGGGGACGTACGCCTCTGCTCTTGGCCAGCCTGTCAGGTGCACTCGATTGCGTAAAGCTGTTGGTCAGAGCAGGTGCGGGAGTGTGTGTCACAGACAACGAAGGTGACACGTGTCTTATCCTTGCGGCCTATTTTGGACGCATCGAGACTGTGCGCTATCTTCTGTGCATGCCGGAGGTGGACGTGGATCACAGTTCGACCGAGGGCTTCACTGCGTTGCACGTTTCAGGTCAAAAATTATTTCCTGAAGTAGTGCAGGTGCTCATTGATGCAGGGGCAGACGTGGATGTAAAGGGCGACATGGGACGTACGGCTCTGCACAACGCCTGCGAGAACGGGGAACTCGCAGATGTGAAGATGTTGGTCAGAGCAGGTGCGGGAGTGTCTGTCACAGACAACGAAGGTGACACGTGTCTTATCCTTGCGGCGTGTGCCGGGTGTACCAGGACTGTGCGCTATCTTGTGGGCTTGCCGGAGGTGGATGTGAACCACCAAGGATCGAACAACCTCACTGCGTTGCAGAGAGCGGCGGACGAATCGCATCCCAATGTGATGCGGGTGCTCATTGATGCTGGGGCGGACCTGGAGAGCATTGACGACGACATGCCACCTTCTCCAGGTAGCGTTTCAGGCGACTAGTCATACGCAAACCCTTCAAGAGCACCCCCTACGTCTTCTGCGTCATCACACACCTTTCGTGACCTATACTCTCTCTCATGTGCTCGCCACAACCATCATCGTATGGCTGCAGTTTTGTTTTTTTTTCTTCACATGATCAGGCTATTTCCTAATCTGGATTCTGGATCCCACTTTTTTCCGGGGGTTTTCATACTTTTTTCCCGTTTTTTTTTTTTCCCTGATTTCTGGATCCGAGTTTTGAAAAAATTTCGGGAAAAATAATTTTCCCGTGGCCCAGTGTGGCGGGGGGGCCCCGGGGGGAAAAAATCATGGTTGAACCACGGGAGTACCATGAAACTGGGTTGCTGACCGCACCATCCAGGCTGTACCTCAATTTTTTTTTGCCTGCGGCGCCATTTTTCCTTTTTTGCTCCGCAAAAAAGGGTTCGGTGTGTGACTATGTGGTGTAAAAAGATAGATTTTTACACCGTACCCTAAATTTTTTTCGCGAACAAATGGCGCCATTTGTTTGTTTTCAACTTACCTTCCTTCACCCCCCTGTAAGGGTAACCGTAGGTGAAGTAAGGTATAGTATTGAAATCGATGTGGGGGGGGAGTAAAGGGTCAATTTTACAAAACCAGATTTTGAGGAAAATTTTAGCCAAAAATGGGCCCCACGTATAAGGAACCGGGCTCATATTTCTCAAAATTTAAGTGATCAAAAAATTGTCCAATTTTCGAGATTGACCCCACCACTGCACGGGCGGAGCCCAAAAATGCAAATAAGGACCCTTTTCAACTTACCTTCCTTCACCCCCCTGTAAGGGTAACCGTAGGTGAAGTAAGGTATAGTATTGAAATCGATGTGGGGGGGGAGTAAAGGGTCAATTTTACAAAACCAGATTTTGAGGAAAATTTTAGCCGAAAATGGGCCCCACGTATAAGGAACCGGGCTCATATTTCTCAAAATTTAAGTGATCAAAAAATTGTCCAATTTTCGAGATTGACCCCACCACTGCACGGGCGGAGCCCAAAAATGCAAATAAGGACCCTTTTCAACTTACCTTCCTTCACCCCCCTGTAAGGGTAACCGTAGGTGAAGTAAGGTATAGTATTGAAATCGATGTGGGGGGGGAGTAAAGGGTCAATTTTACAAAACCAGATTTTGAGGAAAATTTTAGCCAAAAATGGGCCCCACGTATAAGGAACCGGGCTCATATTTCTCAAAATTTAAGTGATCAAAAAATTGTCCAATTTTCGAGATTGACCCCACCACTGCACGGGCGGAGCCCAAAAATGCAAATAAGGACCCTTTTTAATTTGTTCTCTTGAAATGTGTAATTTCATGTTTTCGCGAAAAAAATAACAACTGATCCTACAAGGGTTGAAGGAAGGTGGTTGAAAACAACAATAACAACAAGGACAAGTAATTGCTAAGAAAAAAGCGGGGTGTGCTGTGGAAAACTCCGCGCGATTTTCGAAACCACCGTAGCATCCTGGCGATTTGGTGGAGGTGCTGATGCGCCTGGTGTGATCGATGTGTTGTAGTCTGTGCATTCTGTGTTCCTTCCGCACTGCTCCAACGACGACGACAATGTGGGGAGCCTGTGGGCAAAAACGAGCTGGACCACGCCGAGCCTGCCGAGCGGGCGTCCAACAACGCTATCGAGCAGATGGTGCTGGACGAAGAGGACAGCCCCCCTTCTTGAACGTTTCAGATGCTGGCGTCCCAGTGGGTCTGGCAGCGTACGAAGAGCGTTAGCATACCTGCAGAAGAGCAGAATGCTGGGCGTGTTGTAGATTATTTCTACAGGATGGAGTTCCACACCACACCCCGTTTTTTTTCCGATAGCAATTACTTGTTTTTTTTTTGCTCCGCAAAAATCCCTATGTTCCCAATGTCCCTGGTCAGCAGTGCTGGAAAAATTTTGGCACAAAAACAAGCTGACCCCCCAATCTTCCAACGACAGTGACATTTATGTCAACAATTTTTAGAAATGTTGCGTACCGTGGCTTCGCTTGGGTGCCATGCCTGCCGTTTATTTTGTAAATGTACTGAGGTTACTGATAATTCGTGTACCACGCGTGCCTGGTGCAAATATCAATGAAGTGCCGAACTCCGAGGAATTCTCACATTCCGCCGGAGGCCCCCAACTTGAGCTAAGGTGGGTACCCGGGCGCGCGAAGCGCGCCCGGGCTCGCCACACCTTTACCAAAACCCGCAAAACCGCAAAATCTCACCTATTTTCAGAGTTAGGTGAGAAGCTGGGAAACACTGGAAAAAAAAGAAAAAAGAAGGGTGGGATTTATCCTAATGATTTATTGGAGCTGCGTTTCACCACGTTTCAAGTACTCTTTATTGTGTCTTGTTTGCAATATATGAGGACATGCCCCGCCAACGGAGGGGAGATGCCCCGCCAACGCGGGGGAGAAAGCTCGGAATGGGTTTTTTTTCTGGAAAATTTTTTTTTTCCCGGAGAAAAATTCTGGATCCAGTTTTTGAAAATTTTCCAAAAAAATCCCGATTTAGGATATGGCCTGCATGATCACCAGGCTGCCCTCATTTTCTCTTTACCCACGGTTATTTGTACTGCATTTCACATACTTTTCTGTGAAAATGCAGCAATCACCTTTTGTGGATAGCTTTTATCTGTCTTCATCCTCCCCCTCTTTTGCCCCGTCACTACGATCTTGTATACGGAAGGACATGACATGTTACGTGAAAATGACATGATTAATCGATGGCATGTAAACTGATGTGATGAATCACGTTGTTTTATCTGTTAACAACTTTACATGTATCATGGCATGTCACGTACAAGATCGTAGCCCTTTTGTTTCAGCCACGTATGACAGTGGGCAGCTTACCAAACTGAACAAAGACCCCCTCTCCCTCCTTCTCCCGCAACTCTCCCCCTTTCGTGTTATGTGGCATCAGACGTCGTTGGATGACTTTTTTCAAACCAGATGCGAAGCAGACGCGATGCAGTGTCTCTGTAGGTCCTGGCCGTAGAGCCCCAGAACTGTGATGTTCATGAGCTCCTGTCACCGCGTGGTAAGGGCTTTGGCGCCTTGTCGTGCGGTGTCGTAGTACCGAGACTGTTAGTCGCAATGGTGAGGTTCCCAACGTTGGAGAGTGTTGCCATCCCGTGCATTGCTTATGTTTGACAGGTGGATCTTGAAGTCCTCCTTGCAGTGGGGATGAGGGAATGCAGCGCAGGGAGGTAGAGGTCTGTCCATGTGACCACATGGGGCATAAAGCAGGTGGTAGCTTCGTGGCCGCCAGCCTTTGCTTCACGTTCAGCTCCTGTATGAGAAAGGGTCAATGAATGCGTTTACCTACCCCCCTGAGTCGACGACCTGTTCTGGTTGCCACAAATAATGTGTTTGAACATACAAACAGAACAAACAACGATACACACAAACCATGTCGAAACCACACGCAGACAACACATCAGACGAGAACGCACCGGAGAGAAGACAGCTTTCCGCAGACGAGGTCTTGGTGGAGGCTGCGAGGAACGGTGACACTGCTGCCGTGCGGGCGGGACTTGAGAAGCTCTTCCCAGACAAAGACTGTCAAACACTTGTCTTCGATGCTGCACACGAGGCATGCAGAGGGAACCACGATGAATGCCTTGCACTGCTTCTTCCGTACGTTGATACAACGCAGGTGGGCTTTGGGATCTTGCTGAGTGAGTGTGTCCATGCAGACCACGTTGCGTGCACGGAGGTCCTCTTGCAGCATTGGAAGTCAGTCTGCAGCAACGTCGCGTTTGTCCCGCTCGAGCACAACGACGGCAAAGGCGGTACACCATTTTCCTGTCCAGCCATGTGGGAGGACCCTGCAGTGTGTCAGGTGTTCGTTGATTCAGGGGCAGACGTCGAGACGCGAAATGAAGAGGGGGATGAGCCACTGTACTTTGCGACTATGTCAGGAGAAGGGGCGAATGTGAAGCTGCTGGTAGAGGCAGGTGCGGGAGTGAGTGTCACAGACAACCAAGGATGGACGTGTCTTATTCTTGCGGCGTACTACGGATACAGCGATATTGTGCGCTATCTTGTTGGCTTGCCGCAGGTGGAAGTGAATTTCGCAAACCAGGAAGGGAGCACAGCGTTGCACTGTGCGTTGCAGCATAGGCACACTGATGTGGTGCGTGCGCTTATTGACGCAGGGGCAGACATCGAGGCAAAGGACAGATGTACGGAACGGTCGCCTCTGCTCAAGGCTAGTATTTCAGGGAATGCAGCGAATGTGAATCTGTTGGTCAGAGCAGGTGCGAGTGTGCATGTCACAGACGTCACAGGTCGAACAGGTCTTATCCATGCGTCAGCCTTAGGACACACTGACACTGTGCGTACTCTTCTGTGCATGCCGGAGGTCGAGGTGGACAAGGCGGAGTCCAGCACCGGGTGCACTGCATTGCACCACGCAGTGAACAGTAAGCGTGCAGAGGTGCTGGAGGTGCTCATTGATGCAGGGGCAGACATCGAGGCAAAGGACGATATGGGGCATTCACCTCTACACTCGGCCTGCCATCAGGGGGAACTCGCGATTGTGAAGATGTTGGTCAGAGCAGGTGCGGGAGTGTCTGTCACAGACAACGAAGGTGACACGTGTCTTATCTTTGCGGCATGTGCCGGGTGTACCAGGACTGTGCGCTATCTTGTGGGCTTTCCGGAGGTGGATGTGAACCACCAAGGATCGAACAACCTCACTGCGTTGCAGAGAGCGGCGGACGAATCGCATCCCAATGTGATGCGGGTGCTCATTGATGCTGGGGCGGACCTGGAGAGCATTGACGACGACATGCCACCTTCTCCAGGTAGCGTTTCAGGCGACTAGTCATACGCAAACCCTTCAAGGGCACCCCCTACGTCTTCTGCGTCATCACACACCTTTCGCGACCATACTCTCTCTCATGCTCACCACACCCATCATCTGTCTACGTTAGATGGGACCTCTCAATAAAGAGACATTCAAAATTAGACTTTCGCAGTCTCCCAGATTTCTGCAGTTTTTGTTTTTTTTCTTCACTCAATCAGGCTACCTTTATTTTCTCTACTGACTTCCACGTACTTTTCTTTTTGTATGAGCGATGAAAATGTATCAATCACCGGAAAGGTTCTATCTGTTCTCATGCCCCCACTCTTTAGCCCCTTCGCTACTAGCTTGTATACTATTATGGAAGGACATCTGGTCGTAATATCACTGCAACCAAATGGGTGGAATTAGGTCGCGAAAAAGGTAAAACGTAAAATGAAACACACCCCCCTTGAAGGTTCCCCTCTTCTCTATTTATTTGTCGTTTGTTTGCATGTTGATCTCACCACATTGCTTCAGCAGGATTTGTGTTCTTCTCTCATGTATGTTTTGAGTGTGAGGGAACGACACACTGGGGCCAGTGGTAGGGGTTTAGTAACTTCTGCGACACACCCACACACACAGCCTCCACAGATCATCAAACACATAGTAAATAAATAAAGAAAGAAAGAAGCAGAAGAGAGCGTAAAGACAAAAGGATGTCGGCACTTCGTGCAAGTGTCGTTGCGATGCTGGCTGCCAGTGTTGTGGAGGCGCACATCAATGCCGTGTGCTCATCTGTTTCGTCGGCACAGCCGGGCTACGTCACCCTGTGGCTGGCCACTTACCACAACTCACAGGAGAATGAACGTGGTGTTGTCCACGTGCGAACACCGTCAGGGGACCACAGCAGCAGCAGAGTTGTGTTTTGCGACGCACCTGATCACAGCTCTCTCGATGTGGACGGGGTCTCTTCGGTCCTTGAGTACTGCGGGTACACAGAGGATTTGGATGATCAATACGTGCACGCCTTCCCAAGTGGCAGCTCTGTGACGTGCCACGGGATCTATGGATCCAGAGCGCAGGGAAGTGACACTCTGCCCATATGTGGTAGTTCCACCAGTTTGTTTACATGGTATTCCATCATCATCCCGTCAGATGAAGTCGGCGACCACGAGGTCTGGATAGAGGGTGTCGATTACCCACTGATGCCCGGCAGCACTGATGGACACCCGTGCCAGATGAGCCCCAGCGTGCACGTGGACATTGCGTTTCGCGTTGGCACCTGCGGGACCATTCCCGATTATGACAACCTGAACGCGGAGGAGTGCAGGGGGAACAGAACCTTCTTCATTGGGGAGTCTTGCGACGCAGAATGTGATGTGGGGTACCGCAGGGACGGGGTGCTGCAGTGTGAGGAGGGGGCAGACACCAACGACACGGGTGTGTGGTCCCAAGGGTTTTCCTGTGTGCCGTTCACCACAGCTGAACCCACCGCTGTACCCACAGCAGTTCCAACAGCAGAACCAACCGTTGCACCGCCGACAGCTGAACCCACCGCTGTACCCACAGCTGTTCCAACAGCGCAACCAACAGCCTCACCTCCCACAGACGCGCCACTCACACGTGTGCCAGGAACTTACACCACCCCCTGCAACAACCTGGCAGTCTTTGACAACGACACTGCAACTGGCCAGGTGAGCTTCTTGAACTACGGGGACCGCGAATCCGAATGCTGGAAGATTGAATGTGACACTGCTGTGGTCATCACGTGGACTTTGTTCAGCACTGAGCGCAACTACGACTACATGACCATCAGCACCGAGGTAAGGGAGGACGTCTACCAGCAAGTGTACCGTTACGCTGGTTCGTTGTCTTCGGGGACAGAGCACACATGGGATGGGCCACTGTTCATGCAGTTCACGAGTGACGGGTCTGTGACGGACAGGGGATTTGAGTTCGACTTCTTCTGTGCATTTCCCACCGAAGCACCGCCGACAGCAGTGCCGACACCATCACCACCAACAGCAGAACCCACTGCTGTACCAACAGCAGTTCCAACAGCGGAACCAACAGTTGCACCGCCAACAGCAGAACCCACAGCCTCACCTCCCACAGACGCGCCACTCACACGTGTTCCAGGAACTTACACCCCCTGCAACAACCTGGCAGTCTTTGACAACGACACTGCAACAGGCCAGGTGAGCTTCTTGAACTACGGGAACCGCGAATCCGAATGCTGGAAGATTGAATGTGACACTGCTGTGGTCATCACGTGGACTTCGTTCAGCACTGAGCGCAACTACGACTACATGACCATCAGCACCGAGGTACGGGAGGACGTCTACCAGCAAGTGTACCGTTACGCTGGTTCGTTGTCTTCGGGGACAGAGCACACATGGGATGGGCCACTGTTCATGCAGTTCACGAGTGACGGGTCTGTGACGGACAGAGGATTTGAGTTCGACTTCTTCTGTGCATTTCCCACCGAAGCACCGCCGACAGCAGTGCCGACACCATCACCACCAACAGCAGAACCCACTGCTGTACCAACAGCAGTTCCAACAGCAGAACCCACAGTTGCACCGCCAACAGCAGAACCCACCGCTGTACCCACAGCTGTTCCAACAGCGCAACCAACAGCCTCACCTCCCACAGACGCGCCACTCACACGTGTTCCAGGAACTTACACCACCTGCAACAACCTGGCAGTCTTTGACAACGACACTGCAACTGGCCAGGTGAGCTTCTTGAACTATGGGAACCGCGAATCCGAATGCTGGAAGATTGAATGTGACACTGCTGTGGTCATCACGTGGACTTTGTTCAGCACTGAGCGCAACTACGACTACATGACCATCAGTACCGAGGTAAGGGAGGACGTCTACCAGCAAGTGTACCGTTACGCTGGTTCGTTGTCTTCGGGGACAGAGCACACATGGGATGGGCCACTGTTCATGCAGTTCACCAGTGACGGGTCTGTGACGGAGAGAGGATTTGAGTTCGACTTCTTCTGTGCAGATCCCACCGAAGCACCGCCGACAGCAGTGCCGACACCATCACCACCGACACCCAGTCCACCGACACAGTCACCACCAACACCGAGTCCTCCCTCTCCGTCACCACCGACACACAGTCCACCTACACTTAGTCCACCCACGACCAGTCCACCGACACAGTCACCACCAACACCGAGTCCTCCTTCTCCAGCACCACCGACACTAGCGCCAGAGACAGCAGAGCCCACAGCCTCACCACCCATATACGCCACCTGCAACAACCTGGCAGTCTTTGACAATGACACTGCAACTGGCCAGGTGAGCTTCTTGAACTACGGGGACCGCGAATCCGAGTGCTGGAAGATTGAATGTGACACTGCTGTGGTCATCACGTGGACTTTGTTCAGGACTGAGCACAACTACGACTACATGAGAATCATCGAAGTACAGGATGACGTCTACCGGCTGGTGTACCGCTACGCTGGTTCTTTGTCTTCGGGGACACAGCACACATGGGATGGGCCACTGTTCATGCAGTTCACCAGTGGCGGGTCTGTGACGAACCAAGGCTTTGAGTTCGACTTCGTCTGTGCAGATCCCACCGAAGCACCGCCAACAGCAGTGCCGACAGCTGTACCAACAGCAGAACCCACACCATCACCTCCGACGCCGTCGCCGTCTCTGCTTGGCGGAGGTGTGACATTGATTCCTTCCACAATGTCGCCACCCACACCATCACCGCCGTCACCATCACCTCCGACACCATCTCCACCTACACCATCACCTCCGACACCATCACCTGCGACACCATCACCTCCGACGCCGTCGCCGTCTCTGCTTGGCGGAGGCGTGACATTGATTCCTTCCACAATGTCGCCACCCACACCATCACCTGCGACACCATCACCTCCGACGCCGTCGCCGTCTCTGCTTGGCGGAGGTGTGACATTGATTCCTTCAACAATGTCGCCACCCACGTCACCCCCGACACCGAGTCCTCCCTCTCCAGCACCACCAACGCACAGTCCACCGAAACCAGCGCCATCAACAGCAGAACCCACTGCTGGACCAACAGCTCTTCCAACAGTTGCACCACCAACAGCAGAACCCACTGCTGGACCAACCACAGTACGAGCAGTTTCACCGCCAGCAGGAGAAGCAACAGTTGCACCACCAACAGCAGAACCCACTGCTGGACCAACAGCTCTTCCAACAGTTGCGCCACCAACAGCAGAACCCACTGCTGGACCAACAGCTCTTCCAACAGTTGCGCCACCAACAGCAGAACCCACTGCTGGACCAACAGCTCTTCCAACAGTTGCACCACCAACAGCAGAACCCACTGCTGGACCAACAGCTCTTCCAACAGTTGCGCCACCAACAGCAGAACCCACTGCTGGACCAACAGCTCTTCCAACAGTTGCGCCACCAACAGCAGAACCCACTGCTGGACCAACAGCTCTTCCAACAGTTGCGCCACCAACAGCAGAACCCACTGCTGGACCAACAGCTCTTCCAACAGTTGCACCACCAACAGCAGAACCCACTGCTGGACCAACAACAGAACGAGCAGTTTCACCGCCAGCAGGAGAAGCAACAGTTTCACCACCAACAGCAGAACCCACTGCTGGACCAACATCTGTTCCAACAGTTGCGCCACCAACAGCAGAACCCACTGCTGGACCAACAACAGAACGAGCAGTTTCACCGCCAGCAGGAGAAGCAACAGTTGCACCACCAACAGCAGAACCCACTGCTGGACCAACAGCTCTTCCAACAGTTGCGCCACCAACAGCAGAACCCACTGCTGGACCAACATCTGTTCCAACAGTTGCGCCACCAACAGCAGAACCCACTGCTGGACCAACAACAGAACGAGCAGTTTCACCGCCAGCAGGAGAAGCAACAGTTGCACCACCAACAGCAGAACCCACTGCTGGACCAACATCTGTTCCAACAGTTGCACCACCAACAGCAGAACCCACTGCTGGACCAACAGCTCTTCCAACAGTTGCACCACCAACAGCAGAACCCACTGCTGGACCAACAGCTCTTCCAACAGTTGCACCACCAACAGCAGAACCCACTGCTGGACCAACATCTGTTCCAACAGTTGCACCACCAACAGCAGAACCCACTGCTGGACCAACATCTGTTCCAACAGTTGCGCCACCAACAGCAGAACCCACTGCTGGACCAACAACAGAACGAGCAGTTTCACCGCCAGCAGGAGAAGCAACAGTTTCACCACCAACAGCAGAACCCACTGCTGGACCAACAGCTCTTCCAACAGTTGCGCCACCAACAGCAGAACCCACTGCTGGACCAACATCTGTTCCAACAGTTGCGCCACCAACAGCAGAACCCACTGCTGGACCAACAACAGAACGAGCAGTTTCACCGCCAGCAGGAGAAGCAACAGTTGCACCACCAACAGCAGAACCCACTGCTGGACCAACATCTGTTCCAACAGTTGCACCACCAACAGCAGAACCCACTGCTGGACCAACAGCTCTTCCAACAGTTGCACCACCAACAGCAGAACCCACTGCTGGACCAACAGCTCTTCCAACAGTTGCACCACCAACAGCAGAACCCACTGCTGGACCAACATCTGTTCCAACAGTTGCACCACCAACAGCAGAACCCACTGCTGGACCAACAGCTCTTCCAACAGTTGCGCCACCAACAGCAGAACCCACTGCTGGACCAACAGCTCTTCCAACAGTTGCACCACCAACAGCAGAACCCACTGCTGGACCAACAGCTCTTCCAACAGTTGCGCCACCAACAGCAGAACCCACTGCTGGACCAACAGCTCTTCCAACAGTTGCACCACCAACAGCAGAACCCACTGCTGGACCAACAGCTCTTCCAACAGTTGCGCCACCAACAGCAGAACCCACTGCTGGACCAACATCTGTTCCAACAGTTGCACCACCAACAGCAGAACCCACTGCTGGACCAACGACAGAACGAGCAGTTTCACCGCCAGCAGGAGAAGCAACAGTTGCACCACCAACAGCAGAACCCACTGCTGGACCAACATCTGTTCCAACAGTTGCACCACCAACAGCAGAACCCACTGCTGGACCAACAGCTCTTCCAACAGTTGCACCACCAACAGCAGAACCCACTGCTGGACCAACAGCTCTTCCAACAGTTGCACCACCAACAGCAGAACCCACTGCTGGACCAACAACAGAACGAGCAGTTTCACCGCCAGCAGGAGAAGCAACAGTTGCACCACCAACAGCAGAACCCACTGCTGGACCAACAGCTCTTCCAACAGTTGCGCCACCAACAGCAGAACCCACTGCTGGACCAACAACAGAACGAGCAGTTTCACCGCCAGCAGGAGAAGCAACAGTTTCACCACCAACAGCGCAACCGACAGCCTCACCTCCCACAGACGTGCCACCCACACGTGTGCCAGGAACTTACACCCCCTGCAACAACCTGACAGTCTTTGACAACGACACTACAACAGGCCAGGTGAGCTTCTTGAACTACGGGAACCGCGAATCCGAATGCTGGAAGATTGAATGTGACACTACTGTGGTCATCACGTGGACTTCGTTCAGCACTCAGCGCAACTACGACTACATGACCATCAACACCGAGGTACGGGATGACGTCTACCAGCAAGTGTACCGTTACGCTGGTTCGTTGTCTTCGGGGACAGAGCACACATGGGATGGGCCACTGTTCATGCAGTTCACCAGTGACGGGTCTGTGACGTACACAGGCTTTGAGTTTGACTTTGTCTGTGCAGATCCCACCGAAGCACCGCCAACAGCAGTGCCGACACCAGCCCCACTAACAGATGTGCCTGCAACACGTGTGCCATACGTTCAGCCTGAGTGCGTGGCGGTTGACACTGTGACAAAACCCTGCGGTTCATTAGTGTCACGTGCATGTGCCTACGAGGTGAAGCATCCTGCACGCCTGCTGTCTGTGGCGTTCTCTGGTGACGGAAGCCGTGTGGCAACAGGAGCTGCAGACCGTGTTGTGCGTGTGTTCTCTGCGCAGACGGGTTTGCAGATGGCGCAGCTGGGCTGTGCGGACGGCTTCAAGGTGTACGACATTGCGTTCTCGCCCAACAACAGCCTGGTGGCACTTGCTGGGGAGGGCGGGCGTGTGGTTGTGTGCGACGCTGCGACAGGTGTGCTGGAGGCAACCCTGGTGGACCTGAGCCATTCGCGGGGAAGACCTGTGACGAGCGTGCAGTTCTCGGACAACGGGCGCTACGTGGTGAGCGGGGGCGGGAGCGACCCGCACACACGTGTGTTTGACCTGCTTGCGTCAGATGTGACGGACCCCTCCACTGTGATCCAGCACCACGCACGCGGCGCTGCCTTCGACACTGTTGGGAACTTCCTCGCCACCGTGTGGGGAACAGAGGTGGGCGAGGTGACAAGTGTGTGGAGTCTGAGCGGCAGCGGCACCGTGTCTGTGTCGGAGGTGCCGTCTGTGCGTGTGCGTGTGAAGGCGCTGGCGTTCTCCCGCGATCAGGAGCTCATGCGTGGCATGGAGGACGGGTGGGTCCGTGTGACGAGGTGGTCTGGGGGAAGCATTGCCGTGGGCCGCCCAGTGGAGCACTTTGCTGTGAAGATGCCGTCTGGTGCGGTGCACGACAGCAGGTACAGCCGTGACGGGTCGCTGCTGGCTGCTGTGGGCGAGGGTGACGTGATGGTGTGGAGCAAGAGCGGGACCCTGGTTGCGGACCTGCTCGGACACTCTGCGGCAGTGGTGGCGCGTGTGGCCTTTGCTCCCGACAACGCACGTCTGGCAACTGCGAGCTCCGACGGCACTCTGATAGTGTGGACACTGTGAGCAGAGCCGATGTTGTGAGAGGTCTGTGTGTGCCTGTGGTGTGTTCACTACTGTGCGTTTGTGAGGTGTTTTGCTGTTGTCAAATTGCGGCCTCCGTTGCAACGGTTGCGAGTAGATTTTGTTTGTTTTGTTTTGTTTTGTTTTGTTTATCCTTGGTCAAACTTATTGTTTTGTCAGAAAGTGGCACCCCCGTGTAGTACGTACATTCAGACATTTTTTCTCTCAAGTTTTGTGTTCCTGTCCCTACTACCTTTTTATGGTAAAATCACGAGCATCATAACTCTTCTTTCTTTTTCTTTTATCATTACATGCGATGCAAAATATAAATAGCATTATACGGAAATTGAACATGTACCCCAACTCCCTTCCTTTTTTCCTGTTCTGGGGCGGGTTGGTGTAGAGCGACAATTCACCAAGGATCGAGGTGCGTGCGTTTCACCACAACCTCTCCCTTTTTAAAATAATTGTTTTATTGTTTGCGGGGGGGGTTAGGGGGTTCCACGTATAAGGAAATCCTTAAGGACTTGCTGTCCAAAACCCATTTTTTTGAAATTTCGGTGAAGAAACCCACTAAAATGGGCGTGCCTGGCCGCAAATCGCCCTGGGGATCACCCATATATCCCAATAAACCACCTGACGACCTTCACAGAGCATTTCTTGTCTAAAAAAAAATGATTTTTTGTGAAAAAAAGCCCCAAAACTGCGTAACGCTCGCGTAACGCTTGGGGGCCAAAATTTTACACTTGCCAAGAAAATTTCCCAGTCAGACAAAACTCCTTCTAAACACCCGAAAAACACTTCAGTCCACATCTTCTGGGGTCCCGGGGTGGAAATGTATGGTTTTTACAGCTTTTAGGGGTCCTGGGAGGGTCCCAGACGTATTCATGAGGGACGGAACCGCTTAAAATGCCCGAATTTACCTCTTTTTTAGGGTGCTTTTTCACCTAAAAATTCAAAAAAAGGTGCTCAGACAATCACAGAAGTGTCCAAACCCCCTCGGAACTACTCGCCAGACCCCCTGCGGGGTGGAGAATCATATTTGTGATCACTTTTTGGGCTATTTTGCCCAAAATAACCCCATGCCTCACTTGTGCCTCACTTGTCCCAAAATGGGGTATTTTAGGCTATTTTGGGACAAGTGGGACAAAAGTGGGACACGTGATTATTTTGGGCAAAATAGCCCAAAAAGTGATCGCAAATATGATTCACCACCCCGCAGGGGGTCTGGCGAGTAGTTCCGAGGGGGTTTGGACACTTCTGTGCTTATCTGAGAACTTTTTTTTGAATTTTTAAGGTGAAAAAGCACCCTAAAAAAGAGGTAAATTCGGGCATTTTAAGCGGTTCCGTCCCTCATGAATACGTCTGGGACCCTCCCAGGACCCCTAAAAGCTGTAAAAACCATACATTTCCACCCCGGGACCCCAGAAGATGTGGACTGGGGTGTTTTTCGGGTGTTTAGAAGGAGTTTTATCTGATTGGAGAAATTTCTTGGCAAGTGCTAAATTTTAGTCCCCAAGCGTTACGCGAGCGTTACGCAATTTTGGGGTCTTTTTTCACAAAAAATCGATTTTTTTTGGACAAGAAATGCTCTGTGAAGGTCGTCAGGTGGTTTATTGGGATATATGGGTGATCCCCAGGGCGATTTGCGGCCAGGCACGCCCATTTTAGTGGGTTTCTTCACCGAAATTTCAAAAAAATGGGTTTTGGACAGCAAAACGCCCTTGGTGGAACCCCCTAGCGGGGGGGGGTGGATAAACAATAAAAAAGGGGAAAATATAGTATAGGAGTGCGGTTCAAATTCTTGTTATTTTATTTCTTTTCATCATTCTTTTCATTCGCAAACCCCCTTCCTGTATGACGCGGATTCACGCATCACCCCCCTTCGTTTTATCAGTTGCAGTGTGCCAACTTGGTTTAAGGCTTCTGCGCCTAAACTAAGAGTGTTGCCACTTAGTTTCATAGCATACGAGGACAATTTTAGTGCAAAACTTTGTAAAACACGCTTCCTCAATTCAACAACAAAACAAAAAGTGAACTACAAAAGCATTCGCTTACTGTAAAATCGTTTAATTTGTCACAATTTAATTAACTGATTTGAAATATCAGTCATAAATAAACTTTGTCACACCCTAATAATATGTGTCACATTAAATGATGATTTAATTTATGTTTATGGTTATTTCACGGTTCGGAAAAGTACTTTTTTAAAAAGTGATATTTTTTGGTCAAAAAAAGTACTTTTTCACTTTTCGAAAAAAAATAGCTATTTATTGGAGTGAAAATAAGTCGTTTTTTTCACCGAGTTGGTGTTTTCAACCCGAGTTACTTTAATTCACGAGCGAAGCGAGGGAATTAAAGTCACGAGGGTTGAAAACACCAACGAGGTGAAAAAAACGCTTATTTTCTACTCCAAGACATAATTTTATCCATAAGTGTGAAGCTTTATTTTCCGAGCCCGCCCAAGTGTCGTGTGAGACCTGTAGTGTGGATCTCCAGTGTCTTGCACCGCTTCTTCTGAGCCCAACGCTGTTTGGCCTGTCGACGTACTAAATACGAAGACAGGGGGGCGGTGCCAACAATTTTCCAATGATGTAACGTTTATCTGATTGATTTATCGTTTGATATACCTTGTGTGCCCTACTTCACCTGCACACCCAAGGTTATTGAACGATACTTTCAAGCGATACTTCGTTATGTCATTGGGGGTACTGGTACTGGGTACCTGGGGAAAACACGTACGTTTTTGTTCGCGATAACACGCACACTTTTTGTACGTGCTATCGCAATTTACCCTAAAATATATTACCTCCGCTGACACAGCTCGAGGGCTACTCCAACAAGTTTGTAGCTACCACCATGCACGCCCCGTCCCCCCACCCCAGTCCAGATACCCTGGGGAAAAAAAAAACTCGAAAAAAATAGGGTGAGTTTGGGGGTGTTTGGGGGCTTAAGACGGGTGAAAAAAAACGGTGAAAATAAAATTTTTATTTTCACAGGGTGAAAATAAAAATTTTATTTTCACACCCCTCCACGTACTTTTGGGTGGGCGAGGAAAATAAAGCTTCACGCGCGTGGATAAAGTACTTTTTTTTTTTTCATCAAAATTGTACAGGAAAAAAAAAAAGTACTTGAAAAAACAAAAAGTACTTTTTATTTTTCCATCAAAAATTGTACGGAGAGAAAAAATAAAAAGTACTTTTTTTTTTTCCTGTAAAAAAAATTTAGAACACTGGAAAAAAAAAAGTACTTTTTATTTTTTTTCTCCGTACAATTTTTGACGGGAAAAAAAAAAGTACTTTTTTTTTTTTCCTCCGTACATGGCTTCATAAATATATTCAATCAGTCCTATTCGTGGTAATTTACCCCCCCCCCTTTGGGTCGGTGAACCGGAAATTTTGGAAATAGGGGGGTAAAATAAGGGGGGGGGGTAAATGAGGGGGTAAGGGGGGGGGGGGGGTAAATTACCATGTTATGGGTTTGGTCATGTTTTTGGGTGGGAAGGGGGGACTTTTTCATACACGGTGGGGTAAATTTTTGCACAACACAGTGTGACAACACATGCTCTCATGACAAATGTGTCGTCTGAAAAAAATTCCTCACTTCCTTGCGACATCGCAAGCAGTCATGCATCATGGATCCACATCATCCACATCATCTTTCTGCCCGTGCCTGAACCATGACTGGTCAGGGATCACGATGTTGCCTCAGATTCCGTGACGTGTCCCAAACGTATCGCCCACGCAGCAGAACCGTACCCACCTGCACCCATCTACCTGCACACGCGATGCAAAACAGGGTGAAGGATTATTTGCACTTTACCCCTTTCCTCATTTCGAGCTTGTCTCCAGCTTCAAATCAGACGAGTCCTACAGTCTACGGATGTACGACCCGCTGAACACATCAGCCCCTCCCAGCAAACCATAAAGCAAAACAGGTATGCGCTGCACTAAGTGAAACTATTACCCCATAATTACACGCCAGGTGGTGTTTTGCCACTCGTTCCCTGAACCCCCTCGCTTCGCTCGTGGGTTTAGGTCACTCGTGACAAAACACCACCTGGCGTGTTGCGGCGATAAGTACCCAAAAATTACCTGGTGGCTGGTACTTTACCCCCCCAGGGGGGTAAAGTACCAGCCGCAACAGGGTATTATAAGGGGGGGGGGGGGGGGGGTAAATTACCATGTTATTTTGGCCTGAACCGTTTTTTTCTGAAAAAGGGGGTAAAATAAGGGGGGGGGGTAAATTTAGGGGGGGGGGTAAATGACCACGAATAGGACTGATATTTTTTTTCACGTTTTTTTCAATATCAATATATTGATCAATATCACGTAGGAAATTTTCAATATATTGACACTTTTACCGTGTAAATTTCCCATTCAATATTTGCAAATATTGATCAATATATTGATCAATATATTGACACTTTCCTTCACACAATGGTCTTGCGCCCCTTGGAAACTGGTTCTGCATCTTTCAACCTCACACAACTCGTGCACCACACATAAAAACATGCCCGAGTTGAGGCACAAAAAAATTTGCCCCAATTTCCAGGACTGGTAATTGAACTTCGGACCAAAAAATGCAAAAAATATGGCGACTTGTGTGATACCAACTATGACAAAATTCCACATGACTTCTCGAGTCCGCATTGCACTTCGCGGTAGCCCCAAGGGAAGACACCCTTCTTCAGAAGCCAGGTAGAGAATGCCGCCCCCCACCCTACCCCCTCTACACTGTCCGCGTAGATCCCCCCACTATGGAGCCATCTGATGCCACAAGGCAAGTCGCTCCCCCGCGATGGCATTGAATGGCACGTGCGCGTTTACGAATTGAGCCATGATTGCCCTTAGAGTCCCACGGTAACACGTGCAAAATCATAGAGTTTTTTTGGTTGTTAAAAAGGCTGGGGTATAAAGAGGTCGCGTGATTCGTCGAGCGGTTGTGAACCGCCTCCGTTCTCTTACGGTACGGAACACCCACATTTGCATGAGCTCGACTGCGTTTTAAGCACGTTTCAACTACTCTTTTTTCTCGTTCTGTACCCAGAAGAACCTCCTCTCCAAGCAGCAAACCCCACCCCTGACCAGGGGAAGCCTCCTGGGCCCATAAGCGGAACTATTTACTCACTGATCCTCTCATAAAAAAAGACATGTGGATGGATGGATTTTTCAAATGTATGTTCGCAACTCTCATAAAAAAGTAGCGCACTGTGCGCCTGCGGCGCGGACAAAATTTGGTTTTGCGAATCCTAAATATTTTTTGCTAGCTCGTGTGGTTGATGAGCGAGAACGAAACCAAATCGATCGCAACGCCTCGTACACTAGCTAAAACACCTGAATGGTCACAGAACACAACGCAGTGCATGGTTTTGTGGGTTGTTTTTGCCCACAGAAGTACCCCTGTGCGGCCTAGACCTGGTTCTAGCACCCCAGAATCGCGTTTCCCAGTCCATAGGGGCCCAAAAAACCACCCAAAAAGGCGAAAATCCCTGTTTTTGGTGAAAAACGCCTGTTTTGCCCATAGGGTACTTAAGGAACGCACGTTTCTAAAGCATTTCCCACGTAAACTCGCGACACGAAAATAGGAATTAAAAACAAATCTCTCACATATCTGATTTGGTGATCCGCATTTTTGAGGCCCAATCTTTCCAACGCCGAAAAAATCTTACACTTTGGTGCATTTTCGGGTGGGTGCACCAGGAGGGTACTGGGAGGGCAGCAACCTTAAAAACCTAAACACAAGTGTTTAGGAATTACGAGCGGTAGCCCACAGCTCTACCCTATCCATGCTATAGTGTATAATGTGCGATTTATGGCACAATCTTTGAAATGTTGCGCACATGGCTTCAACAGAAAAGTTTGACCCTTTGCCTCTCCACTCTGTGGCTGGAGGGGAGCTGAGATTAAGCCGGGTCCCGGGTACTGTCCCAGGACTAGAACTAGGACGGGTACTGGGCACTGGGTACAGTCCCAGTCCTAGGGACTGGGAATACCCCTCCACCCTCCCGCGCCCGGGTCCCTGACCCGCTTTCAGGCGTTTTCACAGCGTTTTCGACATATTGTGCCCAGTCCCACTGAGAATAACCGGGTCCCGGGTCCCCAAGTCTTATTCTCAGCTATGGCCTCCCGTCAAGGAAAAAGCAGGCACTGCAACGTCAATATTCAATAATATGATCAATATTTCAATATTATTGAAATATTGACAGTTTTCAGTCAATATTATTGACACTTTCAATATTCAATCAATAATATTCATCACCAAATCAATATATTGACGATATTCAATATATTTATGAAGCCATGTCCGTACAATTTTTGCACAGAAAAAAAAAAAGTACTTTTTTTTCTTCAAGTACTTTTTTTTTTGGAAAAGTACTTTACTTTTGGGCAAAGTACTTTTCCGATCCGTGTTATTTTGTGTCTACTTTTTAAAGTACAGCCTTGAGTGATACTTTCTGTATTAGCACTGCAACCTATCCTCAGTAGACAGCAGATCCCCGTAGGGACGGAAGCGGCCGCGGCCGCTCACATACGAAGCCTTCCCGATATCAGCCAGTGCCAGCGGGAAAGCGTTGCTTCCTGTGACGCTGCAGACCAAGGGGGTTCTGCTCCGCAGAACCCCCTTGGTCTGCAGCGTCTTTTCTCAAAACCAACAACCTGAACACCTTCTCCACTGCAGTATCAGAACCAGCTCCCCGTCTGTGGTCCCAAAACATAATTAAATCATCATAATAATGTGTCACTTATATAATTTGTCATTTTGTCATCATTTTTGCTATTCTGTCACATTATTGTAGGTGACAAATTAAACGATTTTACAGTATGTAGTTTGATATTTTTTTTTTGTTTTTCATTGACGCCCACTCCCCCCCGATTTTCTCCACCCTGTCTGAAATTCCCTGTTTTCCCCTTTCTTTTCTCCCCCTTTTTGTCCCCCAAAGATTTCCCCACCTCCAGTATATTCAGCGTGTGCTTCCCTTACGAGTGCACTTGCTGCAAATTACGCTGTCTCTCAGACGGCACCGATCTGTGATCTAATAAAACGTAGACGGGTGAGGTTCTATAGGCGTGTGTAACTTTGCTCACTTGGTAATCGACTGTGTTTCTGTTTGTGGTGTGTAATCTTGTGTCAGAGAAAGTTGCATTGTAATATATGCAACTTACCAGCACTGTTACTGTCTTCTAAAGACCGCAGGGAAAACTGTGTGCTTTTTGGGGCTATTCACAAAACGTGGGCACATGAGGTACTGGGTGAGTGTTAATTTTCAGGCAATGATGTCATATTGCTGTGTTTTTGTGTAACCGTGAGGTACATCTTCATGTTTTGTTTTTTTTATCATCATTTTACCCCATTTTTGTTTCAGCCATGCACACCCTTTCTTGCATGACAAGTGTCCCGACATCTCTCCCTCCACACCAATCAGTGATAGGTAATCTTGATTCAAGACAGCCCCCTAACCTAAAGAGATGTGGTGTCGCTTCATTTATTGCAATTGGGTATGGCAGTTTCTCTCTTTTTTTTATTTTTTGTAAAACCCCCACCCGCCCCGACAGGTATGCATATCGCATGATGCGAAGAACTATATTCATACAATGCAACGAGGCCGGGTACGCCTGAAAATACTCATATCTGGAAAATATATCTGAGGCGTGCCTGAGGCGTCACTGAGGCGTGCCTGAGGCGTACTCGGGATTAGTTACGTTTAAGTACGCCTCAGGCACGCCTGAGTATATATCAACGCATACTTGCGTTTCAGGCGCCTGGTGTGTATTTTCCCCCCGCAAAAAGGGCCTCTGATGCATTTCCGGAGCGATCTGAAAAAATTCAGGGGTCGGACAATTTTTTTAAAGGAAAAATATCATGGTTACTGCTTACAGTAAACTGCCTCCTAAAAAGAGGCTTCGCAGAAGATGAGTCATACCTCGGGTATGTGTAAAAAAGTCCTTTGGTCACCCCATAGTTGTACTAAAAATAGAGCTGTGGTCTGTGGATCAAGGAGGCCTGTGTAAAATTCTGGGATCTCGATGGGATCTCTCTAGTGTTAGAGGGTCCAGCCTTGTGTGAGCCTCTTCCGTCTTGCATCAAGTTGGGCCCCGAAGGGAACCAGTCGAAAAGCACCCCGACATTTGTTTCCAATGATTCTTGAATCATTGGAACCACCAAAATATATATCATCAGCACCAAAGCTTAGCGAACCCTTTTCATTTTTTCGACTCGCTCGGCCCACAGGCACATTTTTCATCGTGCGACCCCGCATTTGAAAGATTTTGCTACCTCTGAATCGAAAGCCACAAAATTTGGGGGGAAATACTTTTTTGTTCATGACCAAAGTGCTGGTAAGAAATATAAATATACTCAGGCGTGCCTGAGGCGTACTTAAACGTAACTAATCCCGAGTACGCCTCAGGCACGCCTGAGTATTTATTTTCAGGCCTTGGCGAGGCCGACTCGGCCTCGTTGCATTGTATGTATATTAGCATTATTTTGTATTCTTTTTTGATGAAACGTTTTCCTTTTTCGGTGACATGACACTTGTGACATATCGTAGGAAATCTTTTAGTATGCGCGAAGACGATTCCTGTGCTCCTCATTCTCCCCACACTATGTCAATACAACAGGTTAGACTGTTTGGTCTGGGAGGGTTTGGGGTTTCTTCTTTCTCTCAGTTCAGTATTGAACAATTTCGAGAGGAGTTTTATTTATTTATTCAAAAAAAAAAAATGGTGTGAGGAAGCGTTCCAACTTTTCAACCTCTTCCCCAATTTACCTTTCGCGCTTTTTTACCCTCCCCCGTTTTAGAATCAACAGAGAGTGTACGTTAAGATTTTTTACGTTTTGCAAAACATACCACATAAAAGTTAGGAGCATATTTTTTTGCAACTGACGCGCTGGAGAGGCCCTGGCCAAACATGGAGTGTTAGGGTAAATATATACAGCCGCACAGATTAGATCAGGGACCCCACCCGATATGTTTTCATTTTACCCTTTTGTGCTCTGCCACCGATGGTGGAAGCGTGCAATGCAACAAACAGTCGAGATCTGATCAAGCGGAATGGATATATTTTCAAATTTATCCCTCCTCCTATGCTATCAATTTATTGAATTCTTGATTATGTTGAAATACTTCACATATGCTTCTCATCCGGAAAGTGCGAAGATGATTCAAAAGAGATTTTTCGCAGCAATTTTTTCCCCACAAAATAATAATATATGGGTTTGTGCGCACTATCGTTAACAGTACGTTAAACCGGACTCAACCATGTATATGCGCCCCCAACCCCACAGTGGGATCCCCACACCCCTAGAAATTGTTGTTTTTATCACCCATGCTCTCCACCCAATTTTATGAACAGACCTGACAGACACTTGACGGGGGGTGTGTGAGCAAATACGGCCTGCTTCGTTTTTAAAAATAAATCCCCTTTTTTCTCTCGTGGTTCGCGTAGTTCTTATTGTATCTTAAAATCATACTGCAAAGTAAAACACGTGCACCACAATATTTTGTTGCTTTTGTTGTTGGCATCAACCTCGAAATGGATGTAGGACCGCATGGTTGGGGGTCCACCCGGTGCACTGGGTCATGCACTTCGAGGAGCCTTGTTGTTCCGAGGGTTTGGGCCTTATGGCCAGTACCTACGGTTCGCCCAGTCAGCTTGCTGGCTGGGCTTACGGGTGTGCTTGGTACTGTACGGTGTCCCTCTCCCCTCCCCTCCCCTCCCCCTCCCTGTCTTTGACCTATAGTATAATACAAAAAGCAAATCTGTTCAGTGCTCACAAAGCTCCAAAGGTGGAAATCTTCTTCCAGTGGCTTTGTATCCCCACCCCACAGCCTTTTTTGATGGAGATATCTTCCTTTTTTTGAACAAGATGAAATAAAAAGATTGCATTTCTTTTATCGAACATATTTTATTCTCCGCCCCGTACCCAAAAACGTCACCCCAATATTTTCCTCTCCTTTTCTTCTTCCACACGAGCTGGTTTTTTGTATTTCGCTATTTTTTATGTCTAAGGTTTCTGGACTCCATTGCTTTACAACACGATGGAAATGCAGAGCTTTGACGGAGAGAAGTACACACAGTCAAGTTGGTGCGGACGATACAACTGCGGACATACGGCGGAAGGTGGCGTCTGCAGCAGAGTTGTGCGAAGACGGCTTTGACACAAGCTTCGGAGGGAAGGTGCAATGACGCTGCTGAGTACTTGGCGTAGGCGCAGAACCTGCAGGAGCTATCCCGTACACACAGGCTATCTGTGTGTACCTGACACGACGACGCTTCGGGTTTGCGACAGACGACGCTGGGAGGCCATCTGCAGAAGAAGCAGAATCCTGGGTACTGCAGTGGTGTCAGACTAGAACGTCACTACTTGTAGTGTATCACCTATTGTTGAAAGGTGCCACAGGTGCGACGGTTGAGGCGATGGCTGCACACATGGTCTTGCGTCGTTCACATGCACGTTGGACGGCGTCGGACTGTGGAAACAGCAGTGTTTGAGCAGGACACCATAGTACAGCACCCGCCGACAGATTGCGGGAGTTTTCGTACACTCCGGTGAGGAGCAACTTGACGTGGTGACGGGAACGAAGGACTTATGTGCTGCAGACGGGTGCAACCCATCAGGCGCCAGCTTCCTTTCATTGGGCATTCATGGCACGCTGTTCACGCTCCGTTGCAGCGACGCGGATCCGGAGCTGCATGATTGCTGTGTGTAAAGATTGCGCACACGTGGAACCCACTGCACTGCATCATAGTCTACATGGCTGTGCAGGTGACGTCGCTGTGCACCATGGGTTGCTGATGACCCGCCAGGTGCAGCCGATCGCTGCGTCACGTGTACCTGCCCGGGCTGCTGATACTTGCGCCGAATCCTGCAAAGGTCGTGTCTGTGCCGTTCTACACATCCCACAGGATGGAGGGTGTGACAGAGGAAGAGGACGTGGCCGCACGCAGTCATAGCCAGGCTCGACCTTTTTGCCCTGCGTATAGTCTGGATAAGGAGGAAAGGACCGGATAAGTGATATCCCATAGCATACTGCGCTGGGATACTTTTTTTTGTACAGTATGCAATACGTCTGGAAATGAACGACGCCCTCTTCAGTTGCCATCCAGAGTCTTACCGTTCTCCCCTTCCCCCCTTTTGTGTTCCACCTCTCCCCCGTACTTCAGGACGGGTTGTCGGGTGTAGGGGGGTTTTCGGACTTTTGTGGTTTGATGAATTGCATGGATGCGATCAACAAAAAACAAACAGCGAAAAGATAAAGAAGGGGGGGTATTTCACTTTTATTCCTACGAAGCTTGGAGAGGTAGTAATACCGGTACGTTCGCCAATCATCCCTAAAACAGGAGGATTTTGTGCAATCACCGAATCAACGTTGCTTACCGATCCTACTATTTCAACGCTGTTCTCGCAACCTTGATGTCTTTCCACAAGGTGGTCCTTCCAGGCTGTGACTCACTTCCTGAGTTGTTACACATAGTGAGGAGAGTGGAGTGTGCTGTGCACGATTCTGCATCAGCAGGTTTTGTGTTCTTCTCTCATGTATGTTTTGAGTGTGAGGGAACGACAGTGGTAGGGGTTTAGTAACTTCTGCGACACACCCACACACAGCCTCCACAGATCATCAAACACATAGTAAATAAATAAAGAAAGAAAGAAGCAGAAGAGAGCGTAAAGACAAAAGGATGTCGGCACTTCGTGCAAGTGTCGTTGCGATGCTGGCTGCCAGTGTTGTGGAGGCGCACATCAATGCCGTGTGCTCATCTGTTTCGTCGGCACAGCCGGGCTACGTCACCCTGTGGCTGGCCACTTACCACAACTCACAGGAGAATGAACGTGGTGTTGTCCACGTGCGAACACCGTCAGGGGACCACAGCAGCAGCAGAGTTGTGTTTTGCGACGCACCTGATCACAGCTCTCTCGATGTGGACGGGGTCTCTTCGGTCCTTGAGTACTGCGGGTACACAGAGGATTTGGATGATCAATACGTGCACGCCTTCCCAAGTGGCAGCTCTGTGACGTGCCACGGGATCTATGGATCCAGAGCGCAGGGAAGTGACACTCTGCCCATATGTGGTAGTTCCACCAGTTTGTTTACATGGTATTCCATCATCATCCCGTCAGATGAAGTCGGCGACCACGAGGTCTGGATAGAGGGTGTCGATTACCCACTGATGCCCGGCAGCACATATGGACACCCGTGCCAGATGAGCCCCAGCGTGCACGTGGACATTGCGTTTCGCGTTGGCACCTGCGGGACCATTCCCGATTATGACAACCTGAACACGGAGGAGTGCAGGGGGAACAGAACCTTCTTCATTGGGGAGTCTTGCGACGCAGAATGTGATGCGGGGTACCGCAGGGACGGGGTGCTGCAGTGTGAGGAGGGGGCAGACACCAACGACACGGGTGTGTGGTCCCCAGGGTTTTCTTGTGTGCCGTTCACCACAGCTGAACCCACCGCTGTACCAACGGCAGTTCCAACGGCGGAACCAACCGTTGCACCGCCAACAGCAGAACCCACAGCCTCACCTCCCACAGACGTGCCACCCACACGTGTGCCAGGAACTTACACCACCTGCAACAACCTGGCAGTCTTTGACAACGACACTGCAACAGGCCAGGTGAGCTTCTTGAACTATGGGAACCGCGAATCCGAATGCTGGAAGATTGAATGTGACACTACTGTGGTCATCACGTGGACTTCGTTCAGCACTGAGCGCAACTACGACTACATGACCATCAGCACCGAGGTACGGGAGGACGTCTACCAGCAAGTGTACCGTTACGCTGGTTCGTTGTCTTCGGGGACACAGCACACATGGGCTGGGCCACTGTTCATGCAGTTCACCAGTGACGGGTCTGTGACGTACACAGGATTTGAGTTCGACTTCTTCTGTGCAGATCCCACCGAAGCACCGCCGACAGCTGAACCCACCGCTGTACCAACGGCAGTTCCAACGGCGGAACCGACAGTTGCACCGCCAACAGCGGAACCCACAGCCTCACCTCCCACAGACGTGCCACTCACACGTGTGCCAGGAACTTACACCACCTGCAACAACCTGGCAGTCTTTGACAACGACACTGCAACAGGCCAGGTGAGCTTCTTGAACTATGGGAACCGCGAATCCGAATGCTGGAAGATTGAATGTGACACTACTGTGGTCATCACGTGGACTTTGTTCAGCACTGAGCGCAACTACGACTACATGACCATCAGCACCGAGGTACGGGAGGACGTCTACCAGCAAGTGTACCGCTACGCTGGTTCGTTGTCTTCGGGGACAGAGCACACATGGGATGGGCCACTGTTCATGCAGTTCACCAGTGACGGGTCTGTGACGTACACAGGCTTTGAGTTCGACTTCGTCTGTGCAGATCCCACCGAAGCACCGCCGACAGCAGTGCCGACACCAGCCCCACCAACAGATGTGCCTGCAACACGTGTGCCATACGTTCAGCCTGAGTGTGTGGCGGTTGACACTGTGACAAAACCCTGCGGTTCATTAGTGTCACGTGCATGTGCCTACGAGGTGAAGCACCCTGCACGCCTGCTGTCTGTGGCGTTCTCTGGTGACGGAAGCCGTGTGGCAACAGGAGCTGCAGACCGTGTTGTGCGTGTGTTCTCTGCGCAGACGGGTTTGCAGATGGCGCAGCTGGGCTGTGCGGACGGCTTCAAGGTGTACGACATTGCGTTCTCGCCCAACAACAGCCTGGTGGCACTTGCTGGGGAGGGCGGGCGTGTGGTTGTGTGCGACGCTGCGACAGGTGTGCTGGAGGCAACCCTGGTGGACCTGAGCCATTCGCGGGGAAGACCTGTGACGAGCGTGCAGTTCTCGGACAACGGGCGCTACGTGGTGAGCGGGGGCGGGAGCGACCCGCACACACGTGTGTTTGACCTGCTTGCGTCAGATGTGACGGACCCCTCCACTGTGATCCAGCACCACGCACGCGGCGCTGCCTTCGACACTGTTGGGAACTTCCTCGCCACCGTGTGGGGAACAGAGGTGGGCGAGGTGACAAGTGTGTGGAGTCTGAGCGGCAGCGGCACCGTGTCTGTGTCGGAGGTGCCGTCTGTGCGTGTGCGTGTGAAGGCGCTGGCGTTCTCCCGCGATCAGGAGCTCATGCGTGGCATGGAGGACGGGTGGGTCCGTGTGACGAGGTGGTCTGGGGGAAGCATTGCCGTGGGCCGCCCAGTGGAGCACTTTGCTGTGAAGATGCCGTCTGGTGCGGTGCACGACAGCAGGTACAGCCGTGACGGGTCGCTGCTGGCTGCTGTGGGCGAGGGTGACGTGATGGTGTGGAGCAAGAGCGGGACCCTGGTTGCGGACCTGCTCGGACACTCTGCGGCAGTGGTGGCGCGTGTGGCCTTTGCTCCCGACAACGCACGTCTGGCAACTGCGAGCTCCGACGGCACTCTGATAGTGTGGACACTGTGAGCAGAGCCGATGTTGTGAGAGGTCTGTGTGTGCCTGTGGTGTGTTCACTACTGTGCGTTTGTGAGGTGTCTTGCTGTTGTCAAATTGCGGACTCCGTTGCAACGGTTGCGAGTAGATTTTGTTTGTTTTATTTTGTTTTGTTTTCTCCCATTGGTCAAGCTTATTGTTTTGTCAGAGAAATTGGCACTGAAACGAATGCAACTTGCAATCAGTGTTCCTGTAATATCTTTTTAAAATGTAGGAAAAACGATTTACTTGGGCAATCTCGACAAATAAGAAGGTCCCCATATTGTACCCCCCAAGGATTCCCCCTCCTCCAGCACTTTACATGTTACCTGAATGGTGACAGGCATATACAGCGTGTGCTTCCCTTACGAGCGCACTTGCTGCAAGTTATGCTGTCTCTCAGACGGCACCGATCTGTGATGGAATAAAACGTAAACGGGTGAGGTTCTATAGGCGTGTGTAACTTTGCTTACTTGGTAATCGACTGTGTTTCTGTTTGTGATGCGTAATTGTGTCAGAGAAAGTGGCATTGTAATATATGCAACTTACCAGCACTGTCACTGTCTTCTAAAGACCGCAGGGAAAACTGTGTACTTTTTGGGGCTATTCACAAAACGTGTGGGCACATGAGGTACTGGGTGAGTGTTAATTTGGCAATGATATAATATTGCTCTGATTTTATATTGTTCTGAACGATGCGTGTAACCGTGAGGTACATCTTCGGTTCTTTTTTTTGTTTTGTTTTTTATCATCATTTTACCCCATTTTTGTTTCAGCCATGCACACCCTTTCTTGCATGACAAGTGTCCCGACATCTCTCCCTCCACACCAATCAGTGATAGGTAATCTTGATTCAAGACAGCCTCCTAACCTAAAGAGATGTGGTGTCGCTTCATTTATTGCAATTGGGTTTCATGGCAAAGCGTTTCTCCTTTTAAACCCTCCCTCCCACACCCCTAGAAATTGTTGCTTTTTTCCATCATCATGCTCCCCACCCAATTTAATGAACAGAGATTGTACCCCTGACAGACACTTGACGGGGGTGTGAGAACAAATACGGCCTGCTTCGTTTAAATAGTTCCCCTTTTTTCTCTCGTGGTTCGCGTAGTTCTTATGGTACCAGGTAGGTGTCTTAAAATAAGATAGCAAAGTAGAACACGTGCACCACAATATTTTGTTGCTTTTGTTGTTGGCATCAACCTCGAAATGGATGTAGGACCGCATGGTTGGGGGTCCACCCGGTGTACTGGGTCATGCACTTCGAGGAGCCTTGTTGTTCCGAGGGTTTGAGCCTTATGGCCAGTACCTACGGTTCGCCCAGTCAGCTTGCTGGCTGGGCTGACGGGTGTGCTTGGTACTGTACGGTGTCCCTCTCCCCTCCCCTCCCCCCCTCCCTGTCTTTGACCTATAATATAATACAAAAAGCAAATCTGTTCAGTGCTCACAAAGCTCCAAAGGTGGAAATCTTCTTCCAGGGGCTTTGTGTATCTTTGGTGGAGATATCTTCCTTTTTTTGAACAAGATGAAATAAAAAGATTGCATTTCTTTTATCGAACATATTTTATTCTCCGCCCCGTACCCAAAAACGTGAACACCACTTTCAATCAGAAAATATGAGTGTCGCCATGGACCATGGGTTGCTGATGACATATTAGCGAATCTGTTCAGTCTCACAAATGAACATCTATTCACAGTTTCTCAGGGGGGGTCTACTATTCAGGGTCTGGTATTTCGCCCCCACGATTAAATAATGCCCAGTTTGTAAAAAAATCTGTCGGGCCTCGTTCTACCATTCCGTACATTAACTTGATACAAGTAAAGTGCGATAAATTCATATTAAACGTCCTTGGGAGAACATGAAACTTTCATCAGTGGCTGGTATCGTCTGGTATCGGTCATTCGGAGGTGCCTGCGTAGTTCATTGCTTCACAGTTTCTGCCGAAGTTCTATGGGTTCGGTTGACCGGACAAGGTTGCGGAAAGACACGCCCTTCCCACGACTAAAGGTGACGTCGAGCGTTTTCGACAGGGTGTAGACGGCTCCATTCACGCTCGTATCCTTGCCGTTGCGTGTTGTGGAGTAAGCCTCCAATGCTGCCTCAGCTGCCTTGCAGGCATTGCCACATTTGTGGTGACAACAACCACAAGTCGCCTGGGGTATCCCGAGACTCAGATCCCTCGTGGGGACCGTGGTCAGCCACGGTCTGCGTGCACAGAGGTAGACCATGGGCGTAAAGCTCACTTTGACCTTTCGTACAGAGGCAGTGCATTTTGCGACAGAGCTAGGTGTAGGGAGTATCCCGCCAACGCCCTGTATCGTCGTCCCTTTCGCTTAGGGGCTGGGAAGGCAGACAAACGGTATTTTGTGTAGTTTGCATCGCTTTCCTGTTTTCCTGCTAAAATGCACCTTTTTCCGTTGCCCACTTATCATGGATCACTTCTTTATGTGGACACCTGAAAAGGATGATATTGCAAAGGGAATTGCTGAACATCCCGCAGGCCTTCAACCACACGCAACACAACCCCTGCACCGTGTCACAACAATCATTTTCACTTCAAACCCACGCAGGATTAACAAAAAGAAAACAAAAAGCAACAATGACCGACGTCGCACCAGGCACGAGGCTGTACATCGCCAACCTGGGCGAGACAATGGGTGACGTATGTGCACTGTTTCTTCCTCAAGAGGCAGCCCTCCCTTTTCTGTTTTTTCCCTTTCATTCGTAGCGAAGCAGAGGCTTAGGGTCATCGTTCACCTCTTTTCTGTATCCGTGAGGTAGGTACCGCACATTGTATTCCACACCACAACACAGCAATGGCTGCAGGAGAACTTTGGCGTCTTCGGCAACATCACGAAGGTGTTTGTGATGAACGACCGCAAGTCGAAGACTGGACGCTACAGTGGGTTTGTGACGTACGACAACGCTGACTCCGCACAGAAGGCTATTGGGGCAATGCACAAGAGCGAGTGCCCCGATGGTGACACCAACGGGATCCTTGTCAAGTATGCTGATCTCACTTCACTTCACACTCCACCACACTCCACACACACGACAGGCTTGCCGAGGCACCTGGAGCCAAGCAGCAGACGCAGCAGACGGAGAACGCACAGCTGTACGGAAGCGTGAGTGCCCCTGGTGGGTACAACAACTACCAGCAGCAGCACTACGGCGGAGGTGGCGGGAAGAAGGGTGGGAAGGGTGGTGGCAAGGGCGGGAAGGGAGGTGGGAAGGGAGGCTACAACCAGGGCGGCTACGGTGGTGGCTACAACTCTGGCGGTGGAGGCTACGGGGGTGGCTACAACAGCGGTGGTGGTGGCTACAGTGGAGGAGGTGGCTACGGCCAGCAGGCCCACAGCAACTACAACGTTGCAGGCACACAGCCTGCAGCAGCCACAACGAGCGCGTCTGGGACGGCGACAGGATCGATGATCCAGTCTGGCGGGAAGCAGTACTACGAGGCAAAGGACCCCACCTCTGGGAAGGTATGCAACACAGCACATATGACAACACTGCACACATGACACAGACATACTACTACACTGCCACTGGCGACACCACGTGGGAGCGTCCCATTGAGGACGCTGCTGGGTACTGAAGTGGCGCGTGAGCCGTGAAGTGACGGACAGGTCAGATACGGTCTTGGGAAGGGTAGACAGCAGTGGGTTATGGGGCAAATGCCTGTCATACGGATGGGGCAGCACACCGAACGAAGCCTGCACTTTGACAGGTTATTTTCTCAGTAGTTCTTAACAGTTCTTTGCCATCATCCTACCCCTCCATATATCGAGCACACTTTCTCCTCAACCCCAGAATTAACAAAAAGAAAACAAAAAGCAACAATGACCGACGTCGCACCAGGCACGAGGCTGTACATCGCCAACCTGGGCGAGACAATGGGTGACGTATGTGCACTGTTTCTTCCTCAAGAGGCAGCCCTCCCTTTTCTGTTTTCTTTCCCCCCTTTTTTCCCCCCCTTTAGTTCGTCAGGAAAATCATAATACCTGCATGCTGTGTGATGTACGAATTTTTCTACACATTTAGTTCTACGCATTATTTCGTTGAACACATCTTGCGGACAACAACGCAGTGTAACGCAGCGTAACGCAGTGTAACGCTGTTGTAAAGGATAATCTGAGTGTATGGTACCTTCCCTCAGTGAGTGTTGCTTGCAACGCAGTTGAGGAGTACAACCAAAGGCACTGCAAAAGAGACAATAGAACACTAACGAAACAGAAAATGGGAAACAGTATTTACAGGAACACAGCATCGGTGTGGGGGGTAAAAATCCTTAGAGTTTTGAACCCCTACAATGCACCTTAGTTTGTACCCCACCGATGTTTGTTGTGACTTTATTTCCAAATTATTCACATTATTCGTTCATTTGAACCATAAAAGGTCCGATCCTTTCTTGTTGTATTATTTCCTAATTACCACTGCGTTATCGTCTGCAAGACACTTAAGCCAGGTTCACAACTACGTGCCTCTAGCGTGGCGGGCAGATGTGACAACTGGGCCAGTGCAGGGGTTGGTGTCGCAGGGCGCGTGTTCAGCACAACATATTAGGCCATGTCGATCTGAAGGATTACCCAAACATTGATTAAAATATTACACCACAACACAGCAATGGCTGCAGGAGAACTTTGGCGTCTTCGGCAACATCACGAAGGTGTTTGTGATGAACGACCGCAAGTCGAAGACTGGACGCTACAGTGGGTTTGTGACGTACGACAACGCTGACTCCGCACAGAAGGCTATTGGGGCAATGCACAAGAGCGAGTGCCCCGATGGTGACACCAACGGGATCCTTGTCAAGTATGTTGATCTCACTCCACACTTCACACTTCACACTCCACACTCCACACACACACACGACAGGCTTGCCGAGGCACCTGGAGCCAAGCAGCAGACGCAGCAGACGGAGAACGCACAGCTGTACGGAAGCGTGAGTGCCCCTGGTGGGTACAATAACTACCAGCAGCAGCACTACGGCGGAGGAGGAGGGAAGAAGGGTGGGAAGGGTGGTGGCAAGGGCGGGAAGGGAGGTGGGAAGGGAGGCTACAACCAGGGCGGCTACGGTGGTGGCTACAACTCTGGCGGTGGAGGCTACGGGGGTGGCTACAACAGCGGTGGTGGTGGCTACAGTGGAGGAGGTGGCTACGGCCAGCAGCCTGCGAGCTACGGAGGAGGTGGTGGTGGCTACGCACAGCCGGCAGCAGCCACAACGAGCGCGTCTGGGACGGCGACAGGATCGATGATCCAGTCTGGCGGGAAGCAGTACTACGAGGCAAAGGACCCCACCTCTGGGAAGGTATGCAACACAGCACATATGACAACACTGCACACATGACACAGACATACTACTACACTGCCACTGGCGACACCACGTGGGAGCGTCCCATTGAGGACGCTGCTGGGTACTGAAGTGGCGCGTGAGCCGTGAAGTGACGGACAGGTCAGATACGGTCTTGGGAAGGGTACGGGTTCGCGGGATGGTGTGGGTAGGGTGGATCAGTTGCAGATGTGTGCCAGCCGCACAACAGAGGTTCACAGAAGAAGGCAATAGCAGCGGGTGGTGGGTGACGTCGCTCGAGAGGTTCTTATAAGTTTGCAGCAACGAAGCTGTCCAGATACAGGTGTACCGTGCCCGCCCGCGTGTGCAGTATGTGTGAAGGTTTTATTTTCGTCTTTTCTCTGTGCAAAGTTATGGGCCCATGTGCAAAAAAATTCGCCATTTTGACCCGAAAATTGTGTTTTCTGTGAAGCAAAGTTGTGGGGCGGAACTTAAACTAAGGTAGTGGAGCTGGGCAGGGCAGGTAGGGAAGGGGTAAAATTCAGGAGACGGAAAAATCAGTGGTTTGCTCACAGAGTAATCTAGGTGCTGATCTATTGTTTGGGTAGCATGAGTGTCGTCGTACTTTTGCGTAAAACGAAAAGCACCCCCTTTTTTTCTTTGTTTTTCTTTTTTCCGGTTTCTATTTTTAATTTTTCTGCACATTTTTTTCCCCCTTTTTTTTTGAATTTTTTTTAAAATCATCCACCTGATTGCCCCCCCCCTTTTTTTTTTGAGAGCTTTTTTTTTAAATTTTTTTTGGCAAAAATTTTTTTCAAAAAAAAAAAAAAAAATCAGGTTCGTGCGCAGAAAAAGTGTACACGGTATCTCTGACCCCCCCTCCCTCACTTTAGGTGTGAATCGCCGTTTTTTTTTTTTGAACCCCCTCTTTTTTATTTTATTTTTTTGGGAGTAGTTTTTGGGTTGATCGTTTTAGGAGTGATGTTTTTTTTTTGAGAGGGGGTTGTTTCAAATATATGACATCACTACCTCCTCCTCTCTCCTTTTACTTTTATTTTCATTTTCATTTTTTATTTTTCATTTTCATTTTTTTTTTTGATGAACAATAAAAAACACACAAAAAAACATTCAAAAAAAAAGAGCGCACACAACGCAAACAGAACAAAATTGCTGGCGTACAGCACAATACCAAGTACTGACACTTCCTCCTCTCCCCCCCTTTTTTTTTAAAACCCTGCTGTTATGCAGAGGGACAATGTCCCTCGCTCTCCTTCTCTCGGCTCTTGATGGGACCTTGTGTGTCTTTCATTACTTCCAACTCTTTTTCTGGGGTGAACTTTACCCCAAACAACCGTCTTTTTGTGACAAAGAGAAGCCCATCATCAAACCCGTTGTAAAGATGTGTGTTTTCACGTTTTCTTTTTTGTTGCTGTATTCGCAATTTAATCTGCACATTTCCCCCTCCGTCAGTGAAATTTTCTTTGAGTTTGTTTTGCCGCCGAAATTTGCGGGAAGAATCATCAGTTTTCCTTGACCACAAACCTACCAGTTGGGCTCTTTTCCACGTGAACCTTTAAAAAAAACATCACTGACACCACACAGGTAATATATAATAACTACAGGGGCAGAGCGTCCGTCGTGCAAAACAAAATTATAATGAAAGTCTTTAAGATCTAATCATTGAATGAACATAGAACAACACTCCGAGAGTCATTGCATTGCAGCACAGACCGCGGACACAACACCAGGATCATGTATGGTATGATACAATTGGACGCACACAGTGACACACTGCTTTTTTGTTTTTTTTTTTTTTGTTTCACCCGCGAATAATGGAAATGATGTGTGTCTCGCTGGAACAAGGGTGGTCAGATCAGTATTAGTCCGCTGCAGGTCCCTTACTGGGGTATCTAGCCCCGCTATCCCAGGACACCCCACATTTACAGTTGCCTGCTGCCCTGGTGCACTGGTGTCAACTTTCAAATTTTCAACATTCAAGTTGTTTGCCACTGAGTCAAGGGGCGCACCTGTGTCGTGATCAAGTCACAGAGCCTCTGGAACCTCTTTTATCACTTTTGTACTGTTAATGTAAAAGAACCCCTCCGCCCCTCTCACATTTCCCTTCTTCTGGTCGGACTCTATTTTTGGTGCCTTCCCCGAGCCCCCTACGTGTGGGATGGATCAAAACCAATCCATCTTTTGTTTTTAAGGTGACTAAGCACGAGAGGCTTAGGATCATCTTATAAACTTTTCTTTGTTTTTTCCTTGATCCGTTGTCTCAAAGGTGTGTTGTACGGCAAAACTGAAAAGCTGCACACTCCCTCGATCCCACCGTAAGCAGAGCATCTATCAAGAAGTCCGAACGCTTCTTTTTACGAAAAAGTCTTTGATTTAGGTGGATAGGTGCCCTCTGGACCCTCTAGAATAGACTAAAGGGCATCTCTAACGTGAACAACGCGAGAAGAACACCCAAACACTACCACAGAGCGACTGAGTGCGCCTCTCTCCATATCTTAACAAAGCAAAAAATCTCCTCGCCCCCACCCACCGTATCATATACCTCCACACAGGGTGGGAGTTTTTTTTCCCCCTTCCCCTTTCCCCCAAAGCCAGCCTCCCCTAACACAATGCGCACCCTCTTCTGCATGCTTCTGTTCGCCGTACCCCCTTCGGCTGCACTGCGTGATGGAAACGCCGCTGCTGCCACTGCTGCCCTGCAGCAGGCTATCCACGGCAATGATCTTACTGAGGCTGCAACGCTTCTCCGCAACGGCGCACCTCAGGTTCTGCCTGGGAAGGATCAAAGCGCGTTGATGGTTGCAGCGCATATGGGGTCGTGCAAGGCGGCGAAGCTTTTGACTTCACATAGCGGATTTGAGGTTAATCTGAAAATGGTGCAAGGTGAAGGGAAGAGCACTGCGTTGGTGTTTGCGTTAAAGGCGTTGGAGGGCGCGCTATCAAACCCTCGGTCGTCTGCAGTGCAGATTGAGGGCTTTGTCTGTGTCGTGCGTACTGTTTTACGTCACGGCGCCGACCCTCTTCTTGGAGAAGACGAACGCATGCGCACCCCCCTCATGCTCGCCGCCTCTACACGCCACCCAGGAGTTCTCGCTGCCGTCCTCCGCGCGGTTCTCCGCGCGCACCACAACAACGCAACACCACTCCTTTCCCCCGCATCTTCCGGTCCATTTGAAAGCCGCTCCCCGATACACATCCTCCTCGACGTAAATTCTATGTACGTCCGCGTCTGCACCAACCTCTTCAAATCAAAGAACCACGATGACATGCTCCTAAAACTCGAGTCTCGGATGGTAACGTTATTGGCGTATAGCAGAGTCGACGTTACAAATGGATGGTTTGTGGATGACGAAGGCAGATCAATCTGCGATGCGGATATGGTAAGGACTGCAGTCGCATCATCAGCTGTCGCCAATTTGCAAAAGGTCGCAACGATTCTTGAGTCAGAGCTCCCTACACCAGAGGCACAAAACAGAGTCTGCACCGCAAACTCTGCTGAAGCGCTCTCCCTATCCGCCTCGCTTCTCCAAGCGGCAGTTGTAGAGGCGAATCCCAGCTTCCATGAGGAAGTGGCACGCATCCTGCACCGTATACTCGGAGTGGAGTGTGGACAGTACCCCTCCGTGAACTGCGTCTGCGGGGAGAGAGAGGAGGAAAGCTGTGCAGAGGTGAAGGAGGAGGAGGAGGAGGTGACCGAGGTGGCTGTCGTTGATGTCGCGGATTTTGATGTGTCGGAGTTTGTGTCTGGCGCGTTTGCGAAGCGGACCCCCTTATTGGTTCGTGGAGGTGCAGAAAAATGGAAATGCGTTACATTAGGAAAGGATGGATTCATCAAAGAATACGGAGATGCAAACGTTAGTGTCGCCGCTATCCCGTATGCACAGCAGTATGGCCTGGCTGCGCCTACACAAATGACAATCTCTGAGTATTTTGCGGCAAACACTGGAACAGACTATGCCTTCGAGAACAGTTTGCACAAACAGCTTGGTACCGATTTGGGTGGGTTGTATTCCTTATGGACCGCGATGCCAAGACAGATGCACAACCCACCGCAGCTTAGCATCGGAAAGGAAGGAACCGGCTCCCCACCACACCTCCACCAGGATGCGGTCAATGGCGTCTGCGTTGGGCGGAAGAGATGGCAGTTGTGGCCCCCAGCCACGGCGTTCCTCTCAACGACACCTGCAGCGGAGTTCTTCAAGCAGCAGACGTACGGCAAGCCACTAGAAGTTATGCAAGAGGCAGGTGACCTCCTCTATGTGCCACATGCATGGGGTCATGCAGTTCTCAACGAGGCGGAAACCACGATAGGTATTGCAGTGGAATACCATCGCTCGCTTTGAAGAGATGGATTAAAGGGGGAGGGGATTAGGGGGAGAGATGGCAGGGGGTATCTTAGTTCAATCTAATAATTTTTCTTCTTCTTTTTTTGGTGAAAAAAAAACGATGTAACGGCAGAGAAAGGAAGCAAGAAGGATATAAAAAAAAAAAAAAAACAGTGAAAAGACTGTCTTTTTTGGCAGCTATTCTGAGCCAATAAAATTACCAAAAAAAAATTTTTTGCGGGATAAAATGCACCTCATCGTGGGGTGAAATTGAGTGATTATATTGAAATAAAAGAGACAACAAAAAAATTAAGGGAGTGATGAGGTGTGCTGTGTTATCCTGTTGAGGGTTTAAGAGCCTCCTCGGGGCGAATTGCTGATGCAACAAAGGTATCTGGACTGTCTGAAAATTGAGGGTTCTATTTTTGGTTGTATTTTGTTCATCGCGCAACGTCAGTCACTACAAAAAAAATAACGAAAACAAAACAAAAAAAATGCGAAAAGAGGAAAATGAAATCTGCCAAGGACAAAAACAATATCTGGTATGGGTAGGGGTTGGAAAAGAAGGATGGGAAAAAGGATATAATTCTGAACTAACACCTTATTTGGGTTAGAGCACCTGGCATAGCGACATTCAACTATCCGTATTAAAAAACACGGGTCAAAGAGTTTAACACGTGTGCTCCCCTCAAGGGGTTTAGGGTACCAATCCCATACTGAACAAGCCGCACTGAACGGGAGATGTAAGGACCAGTTTACGTCCCCCCTCATTAAGTATCACTCCTTCGGGTTGCGGTCTTTGTGAGGCGTGTGTATCTCATATTAGTTTACGTAGGGTGGGCACCTGACATAGCGACCTTTAACTACCCGTCTTGAAACACGGACCAAGGAGTCTAACACGTGTGCAAGGCTTAGGGTGTCAAACCCATAAGCCGCACTGAAAGGGAGATGTGCCAATCCTTGAGGACGCAGCACAGCCCGATCCTGATTTACTGGAAAGGGATTTGAGGTAAAGTACACATTGTTGGGACCCGAAAGATGGTGAACTATGCCTGGATAGGTCGAAGCCGGGGGAAACTCTGGTGGAGGACCGTTGCGGTGTTGACGTGCAAACCTCCTACTTCTGATTTACTGGAAAAGGGATTTTGGGGTCTAGAGGTGTCAAGCCTTCTTAGAGGTGAATGCGGTTCAATCCGCTTCAATACACATTGCATCAAACTAAAAAACAAAACAAAAACAAGACCAATTAAACGAGCGACTCTATAACCAACGTAACCCATATGTGGGTATCCTCAGTGCATCTTCAACTATTATTTTGACAAGATAAATCAACAAGCTTGCGTTTCTTTTCTCTATTTTATTCTCCGTCCCGTACCCAAAAACGTAAACACTTTCAGAAAATTATTTTTGTATGTGTGCACCCCACCTCCAGGTAGAAGGGCAATCAATCATTTTTACTTCAAACCCACGCAGGATTAACAAAAAGAAAACAAAAAGCAACAATGACCGACGTCGCACCAGGCACGAGGCTGTACATCGCCAACCTGGGCGAGACAATGGGTGACGTATGTGCACTGTTTCTTCCTCAAGAGGCAGCCCTCCCTTTTCTGTTTTTTCCCTTTCATTCGTAGCGAAGCAGAGGCTTAGGGTCATCGTTCACCTCTTTTCTGTATCCGTGAGGTAGGTACCGCACATTGTATTCCACACCACAACACAGCAATGGCTGCAGGAGAACTTTGGCGTCTTCGGCAACATCACGAAGGTGTTTGTGATGAACGACCGCAAGTCGAAGACTGGACGCTACAGTGGGTTTGTGACGTACGACAACGCTGACTCCGCACAGAAGGCTATTGGGGCAATGCACAAGAGCGAGTGCCCCGATGGTGACACCAACGGGATCCTTGTCAAGTATGTTGATCTCACTCCACACTTCACACTTCACACTCCACACTCCACACACACACACGACAGGCTTGCTGAGGCACCTGGAGCCAAGCAGCAGACGCAGCAGACGGAGAACGCACAGCTGTACGGAAGCGTGAGTGCCCCTGGTGGGTACAACAACTACCAGCAGCAGCACTACGGCGGAGGTGGCGGGAAGAAGGGTGGGAAGGGTGGTGGCAAGGGCGGGAAGGGAGGTGGGAAGGGAGGCTACAACCAGGGCGGCTACGGTGGTGGCTACAACTCTGGCGGTGGAGGCTACGGGGGTGGCTACAACAGCGGTGGTGGTGGCTACGGTGGAGGAGGTGGCTACGGCCAGCAGCCTGCGAGCTACGGAGGAGGTGGTGGTGGCTACGCACAGCCGGCAGCAGCCACAACGAGCGCGTCTGGGACGGCGACAGGATCGATGATCCAGTCTGGCGGGAAGCAGTACTACGAGGCAAAGGACCCCACCTCTGGGAAGGTATGCAACACAGCACATACGACAACACTGCACACATGACACAGACATACTACTACACTGCCACTGGCGACACCACGTGGGAGCGTCCCATTGAGGACGCTGCTGGGTACTGAAGTGGCGCGTGACCGCACTAGCCGCTATAGGCTATTATCGAATGGGTTTGGTGTGGGAAGAAGTCGACAGCGAGAGACAACGCGAGAGAATAGTTAACCGTCGAGGATACGAGCGTGACAACTAAACGAACGGTAGTCTGCACGAAAAAGAAGATTAAAAAGATGAAGAAGCAATGACATGCAGGCTTTGTAAAAGAGCAAAGGATAAGACAGAATTCCCACTCCCTATTTGTTACTCCCCCTCCTCCTTCACCCCTACTGTTTGATTGCACTTCAGCACAAGACCGACTTTATCGTTGTTCGTTCATTGCGACAGTTTCACGACTGCGATATTCGTCAAGTACTCTGTGTACTTCAGAGACAGTCCACATGAAAATAGCTGCTATTTTATTAAACACCCACCCTGCCACACTCACACAGGGACGTTTTGTACACATGCGCGCATTCTCCTTTATTACCTGCTCCACACTGTTGTGTGTAGTCGTCCGACAGGTGCAGGTCTCAGGGCTCTTCCGACCCAAGCAAGGCAACGCGCACCAGACATGTGAAGCCATTGTGCCCCCAGAGCCGCTCGAACGCCCAAAGCCTGCATACGACTTCAACCTGTCTGCACCACGCATTGAACAGCACCACGCCTTCCCACAGGACGACACCATCCTCGCAAGGGCGAACCATGGCCGCACACTTGCCGTGCGCAGCATCCCCGAGAGCTGCTACCATGGGGACTGGGTGCCTGTGTGGTACGACAGTGGGAAGACAGACCCTGAAGCATACTTCAACCTGTCCGAGCCTGCTGCGTGCGCACTCCCGCAACTGAAGTACCCTGAGACGGGGAAGCTGATCCAGCTGGGTCTGGAGGACACTTGGAAGGAACGTATTGCGACGTGCCTTGCTAACAAGACCATGCTGTTCACTGGCAACTCGCTGTCGCGGCAGTTGATCTACTCCTTCAAGCGCTTGCTGACTGGGGAACGTGCTGTCCGCAAGCGCACACGCTGGAAGAGGAGCCGCAAGGTGTACCAGACGCAGTGCCTGGAGCACTGCGGGATGCTGTCCGAAGGCCCCGTGCACACTGTGTACGTGCCGTCCTTGACGTTCTGGGGGAACGAGACTGCTTTTCGCCCTTACCACGAGGACCACAACATCGCCGTCGCGCACGGAGTGCATCTCGGCATCGAAAGGCCGGACATCCTCGTGACTGGCACAGGACTCAAGAACTGTATCGCCGGCAATCACACAGAAACCTTCGAGCAGCTGGACAAGCTCGCCTGCCACCTGATCGACATGGCCGCAAACGGCACCCGTGTCTTCTTCAGAACAATCGTCCCCATGCGCAAACACAGGAGGGGAGGGCCCATCTCTAAGCCACCTTCACTTGACCTGATCAACGCAGAAGTGAAGGCCGTCAACGAACGCATCCGCACAGTCTTCCAGAACACAAAGGTGACGGTCATTGATGAGGAACGCCTTGCGACTCGTGTGGCTGAGCAGGATGTTTATGACTTTGTGTACCAGGACCACGTCCACGTACCTTCAGTCAACATACACTCCCTTCTTCTGGCTTTGGCCAATATGTGCATACCCCCTGATGAGGTTCTGCCAACACGTGTCCTGCGACACGTGGAGGAGCCTGTTCCCGATCCTGTTCCAGATGCACCAGTACAGAACGCAACTAACGCAAGCACACAAAACGTAACAGTCCCATAAGGGCACGTGCCCTGAGAAGCAGACTGACGAAGCGTCCTTCCTGCTTTGGATCAGTGCACCAGCGGTGTTGTGTTGTGTTGCGATGTCCTTGGCCATGCGGTGGCGAATGCCACCTGTGGCTGCACTCTGTATGCCCCTCTTCAGGTTAGGTGACCTTTAGGAAGTGATGCCTTGGTGCGGAAGCTGTTTGTTGGCGCTCTGCGTATTGCGCTTTAAATGGAACTGATTTACATCAAAATCCAACTAGCTGCCCATTTTGATCTCCAGCTGAGGGGGTCGACCTTTCTTGATTTAACCATCTCTTTAGAGTCCTCCAAACGTGGAAGGTTTTCCAGAAGCGTTTTTTTTTTTTTGCATTTTCAATTTTTGTACAGTAACACAACGAACATCGGAGGAGAGTTTTAGGATCCCAACATACACCTTAGTTTTTACCCCTGCGGTGTGTGTTGTGTTGCTATAATTATTTTTATTTTTGTTCTTTTTAACTTCATCTTTCGCGTAGCATGACTTCGTTACGACTCATGCATTAATAACAATTTTCGTACTTCTTCTTTCATTTGCTTGCGATGCACCTCCACGTGCCCCTGTAACCAATCTTCCTCCCCGCCACTCACCCCATGCACCCTTCAGGACACACGGTTGCTGTATGCGTACTGTTACAGGTTTGCTCGCCGTTGCCCTGTTATGTGTAGTCGTCCGACAGATGCACGTCTCAGGGCTCTTCCGACCCAAGCAAGGCAACGCGCACCAGACATGTGAAGCCATTGTGCCCCCAGAGCCGCTCGAACGCCCAAAGCCTGCATACGACTTCAACCTGTCTGCACCACGCATTGAACAGCACCACGCCTTCCCACAGGACGACACCATCCTCGCAAGGGCGAACCATGGCCGCACACTTGCCGTGCGCAGCATCCCCGAGAGCTGCTACCATGGGGACTGGGTGCCTGTGTGGTACGACAGTGGGAAGACAGACCCTGAAGCATACTTCAACCTGTCCGAGCCTGCTGCGTGCGCACTCCCGCAACTGAAGTACCCTGAGACGGGGAAGCTGATCCAGCTGGGTCTGGAGGACACTTGGAAGGAACGTATTGCGACGTGCCTTGCTAACAAGACCATGCTGTTCACTGGCAACTCACTGTCGCGGCAGTTGATCTACTCGTTCCTCCGCTTCTTGAATGGGGTACGTGCTGTCCGCAAGCGCATGAAGGGGAAGAAGAGCCGCAAGGTGCACCAGAAACATTGCCTGGATCACTGCGGGGTGCTGTCCGAGGGACCCCTGCACACTGTGTACGTGCCGTCCTTGACGTTCTGGGGGAACGAGACGCTGTTCACCTATCTGGGCACGCACAACTTGGACATCGCGACTGGGAAGCATCTTGGCATCGAAAGGCCGGACATCCTCATCATGGGCACAGGCATGCAGAACTGCTTTAGAGCTGACATAAAGGACACCTTCGAGCAGTTGGACAAGCTCGCCTGCCACCTGATCGATATGGCCGCAAACGGCACCCGTGTCTTCTTCAGAACAATCGTCCCCATGCGCAAACACAAGAAGGGAGGGCCCATCTCTAAGCCACCTGCACTCGACATCATCAACGCAGAAGTGAAGGCCGTCAACGAACGCATCCGCACAGTCTTCCAGAACACAAAGGTGACGGTCATTGATGAGGAACGCCTTGCGACTCGTGTGGCTGATCAAAACATGTACGACTTTGTGTACGAAGACCACATCCACGTACCTTCAGTCAACATACACTCCCTTCTTCTGGCTTTGGCCAATATGTGCATACCCCCTGATGAGGTTCTGCCAACACGTGTCCTGCGACACGTGGAGGAGCCTGTTCCCGATCCTGTTCCAGATGCACCAGTACAGAACGCAACTAACGCAAGCACACAAAACGTGACAGCCACACCAGGGGATGTGCCCCGAGAAACAACAAGCGCACCTGGTGCTCCGCCTGTGGGGAACGTCACGGGACCTGCGAATGACACCTCCACAAATAACACAACCCTTGTGCAGAATGCAACACATCCTGCAGAGGGCCCTGGTCAGCCTCAAGACGCGAAATAGATTGTATGCCTCATGGCAAAGTAACCGGGTGGGTATAGGAGTAGTAGTGCATCACGCATATATGCATGTCTTTTGGGGGTGGGGTGCGACATTGCTCTCCTTCACGCAACGTCCTAGAGGCACTAGGGTGTGTCCTTTGCATTTTTTTTTTGAATACTTAATGTGTAGATAAGGTGGGTCCCTTGCAACTGGATCGTGACAGCCTTCTCCGGCTAAATAAATAAAGAGCACTCATTTATTTATCTCTCTCTCTTTTTTTGCATCACACAGTCTCATTCGATGCGAGCCTCGCTCGCTGTGTGTGTTTTCTCCACCCACATTCCTCACCCAACCCCCCTTCAGAGCAAAACACACACATCTATGAAAGCCTTTACCGTATTGGTAGTGACTGCGTCTGCACTTGCAGAGCCATGCGTTCCCGACGGGTGTGGAGGCAACAGGGTGTGCTGCTCCGTTCCTCAGTACGGCAAATGCTACGACCCGACACGCGAGATCTGCTGCGTGGGAGCCTACGGCACGCCACAGACATGCGACAAGAAGGTGCAACACTGTGGGTACAACGACGATGAAGGAAAGTGCGGTATGGATGTGTCGGGCACGTGCACTGCAGGAGGTGGCTGCAGTGCAGGAGATGCATGCTGCATTGTGCCTGGGTCTCCATCGGGCGTGGCACCGTACCGGCAGTGCTTCACCCCCGCACACGAGTCGTGCTGTGTCTATCAGTTCGACGCAGGCCACCAAGGCATCCAACTATGCTCGCCTCTGCAGTCCTGCGACACGCAGTGTGGGTGCATGAACCCCGACGAGCAGTGCTGCGTTAGCATTACCTACGGCTTTGGCCTGAAGTACTACCCAAGCCAGGAGACGTGCTGTGGCGGTTTCATCTGCGAGGGTGCGGGCATGAAGTGCTGCCACGACCCTGAACTCTCAAGTTACTACTGCTGCCCGCCAGACACCGAACACTGCAACGAGGACTGCCAAGAAGTCAGCGCAACACGACGTGTAAGCGACCCCAACACAGTTCTGAGGAAGCAGTGAGGAGGGCTTTCTTTTTTTGCATTTGAATTTTCATTCTTTTTTTTCTCGTTTTTGTCATCCTTTTCTGTGTTTGAGTCCCACTCCATTTTTTGATAGTATTTGGGGCGCTTCCTGTGTGGCGTGTGGAGATTTGTATTGAATACACCTCGTGGGAATGCTAAGCGTAACCTATGGGTTTTCTTGTGAATCTTCATTTTTTTTTCTGCATGTGGCGTGCGAGGATATTAAGCGTAAGGTTGAAAAGGCGGTACTACGGCCTTTCTTGACCGATATTTTGTTTGATATATTCCTGTGAAAGTGTACCCCCCCCATTTATGTGTGTTTTCTGACCACTTCCCTAGCCTGCGCGGTCTACCGTGCAGGCGCTGCTTAAGTGATGTTACGTGGGGCAGTCTTCCCCGAGGATGCTAGCTCATGAGGTAAGGGCAATAAGATATACGCACCAAGTTTTCAAAAACATCTAAAAAAACCCTTGGTAATAGTGCAGCTCATCCTCTGGGTGTCTTGCACTAAGACAACCATGTTTGCTAAGAACGCGTTTTTCGTGATGCACTCCTTTTCTTGTTTTCTTCATTTGTGGTTCTCGCATGGGGGTGGTGCGCTTTGCTTCTTGCAGTTCGACAGATGTGTTCACATGCTGGCGCATCTTTGGATTTGTGTGGCTTGCACCCCCTTACTACGCTTACCACTTGTGTCGTTGTTTTGTAGTTTTGTTTTCTGCTTTTGTGTCTTTGGTAATGTCTACCAGCACTCTGTTATTTTTGTTTGTTTCCCCCGTCCTTTTTTACCAAGGACAGCAATATGGTAACAACACACAACGCGTGCACCCCAATGCGGGTGTTTTGGTGTTGTGCCCTGTTGATCGTTTTTCCATCTATAATGACCACGGTGTCAAAAAGAGGCTCAAGGTCAGTACTATTTCTCGTTGTCGTTGCCTGCGCAATAACGCAGCCACTTTGTCCAGAGAGTAGCAACACGAATGAAGGTTTCGTTACCTTTCTTCGTGGTCAGGCCATTTCTTCAACGGCTTCCCCCTGCTTGAGATCTTTTGCCGTAGAGAATAAACAAAGTGTGCACGTTAAGAGTTTTGTGTTCCTTTGCGTTATCCTCGCTTATGAGTGCTGCAGCTCCACGAAGAAGATGTCCACAGCACTTCTGTCTTGTGTTCAGCAGCAACACATATTTGAAAGAGTGAAAATGACTCAGTGTCCGTCAGGAACGTGGCCGACACGTTGTTGCCCCAACCCCACAACCCCACCACAACAGAGGAACACAAAAGGAAGACAAATGGAAGTGACCATCATCAACAAAGGCGGCAATGACAGCTCGTACGTGATCGAGGTGGGTGTGGATGACACAGTGGTGACGATGCGGCAGAAGGTGGCGTCTGCAGTGGGGTTGGCTGAGGACAGCTTCCGCATGGGCTTCGGAGGGAAGGACGAAGGAGAGGACATCACAGAACTGAGTGCTGGTGACACAATCTTGCTCACGAAGACGCTGAAGCACGAGGCGCTTGCAGAACTCGAGGCACTCGGGGTGCTGGATGGTGACGTGTCCTCAGACGAGGAATTCGGTGAAGATTTTGTGTCAGTGTACACCCTGAAACACGAGAGAGACCCAAAGATTGCGTGTTTGCTTCTGCAGGCCGAGGTGTCCCCTGCTGTTCCGGACAACTTCTTACAGGACACAACGATAACGACGCTTGATCTCAGTGTTGCGCCACATCTGACCAGCATTGGTCACTACTTTCTCTCCGACTGCATAAGTTTAACACAACTGGACCTCTCGTCTCTGAACGAACTAACACAAATAGGCGAGCAATTTCTCGCTGTGTGCACAAGCCTGACACAACTAGACCTGCCAGCACAAAGCAACGTAACGGTGATTGAGGACTGCTTTCTCTACAACTGCGGATGCTTGAGAGTGCTGGATTTGACGCCTTTCAGCAGAGTCACGAAGGTTGGTGGTAGGTTTCTGATGTCTTGTGTGGGCTTGACCACTTTGGACCTGTCGCCACTCAGCCTGGTGGAGGAGATAGAGAGTTACTTTCTGTACCACTGCAGCGGCCTGACAAAGCTGGACCTGTCGCCACTCAGCAGGGTTGTGCGGATAAGTGATGACTTTCTTTCCCGCTGCACCAAGTTGACAACGCTAGACCTTCCGCCGCTCAGCAGAGTTGTTCATGTGGGTAGTAACTTTCTTTCCGAGTGCAACAGCTTGTCAGCAGTGGACTTGTCCAAGTTGGTCAGCGTTACGCACATTGGTAACCACTTTCTCGGCGATTGCAGTAACATAACAGTGCTGGACCTGTCGCCGTTGAGCAGTCTTGTGAGTGTTGGGGACTCTTTTCTGGGTGGCTGCACAAGCTTGAGAACAGTAAACCTGTCCGCGCTGAGCAGGGTCACGCAAATAGGTGAACACTTTCTGTCGAACTGCAGAAGCTTAACAGAACTGGACCTGTCGCCACTCAGGAAGGTGACGCACATCGGCAACTACTTTCTTCACAACTGCGAAAGCATCACAGCACTGAGCTTGGCTCCCTTGACAGAGCTGTCGCTGATACGCGAGCACCTTTCTTTCCAACTGCAGCAGCTTAACAACACTGGACTTACCGAAGAAGGTCATGGGAATTGAGAGACACTTTCTTGCCAACTGCGTCAAGCTAACAGCTGTGGACTTGTCGCCTCTCACGAGCACTGTGAGAATTGGTGCGTACTTTCTCTCCGGCTGCAGCAGCCTGACGGAAGTGGACCTGTCCCACTCTGCAAAGACGACTTACGTAGGTGACTGCAACTTTCTTCACAACTGCACAGCGTTGAAGAGGATACGCCTCAACGGCTGCAGCAGAGCTGTGGAACACGTAGTGCGGATCAGCAAGATCAACTCACTTGTGATAGGCACGAAGACCAAAATAAAGATGTTTCTCAGCGGAAAGAACTACAAACTGAAGGACCTCCTTCGCAACCTGCGTCAGGGTGATAAATAAATCTAGGCCAATGTGAATACTGGTGTGGATGCATCAATGCAAAGCAAGAACGATCATAAAGAAAAAGAGACAAACACACTTTTTATTCGTCTTGTTGGTGAGGTCACGTATAATTTCTACAGAGGGCAGTGGAATACGATTGGCATAATTCCACTCAGGTGAAGTAAGGTTTTCTTCGGGAAATGTTGTTGGGTTGGGAAATAAAATTTCAATACTGGGATTGGGTCACTTGCACCTAAAAATGGATATTTTTGACTGGAATGGCTTGCGAGAGTACGGATGTGTTTGTTCACAGGTTTCAGACAGTTTTAGAACAGGGTCGTGCACGATAGCGTGCCGCGAACTGCGTGTGTGAGTGAAGCTGCCCAGCACGCACACTCCATTTGTAACCAAAATAGTGTGCCTTTGCACACCCTCGTGAGGTTGTAGAGAGATAATATACGCAAAAACAACACGATTCTGCCTCAATACCAACCTGCTTTTTGGGCGTCTGATACCATCACAAACACCACCGTAGATAATACACGTACACGTGTATTTCTTGATAACACCCACCCTATTTGACTGCCCCTTGTAGGAATTGTCCTTTCTTCACCACATAGAATGACGCGATCGTCAAACAGCAGACAAATGACGAATAAATAGTGAAGGGGGGGGTATTTCATTTTGAACAAAGTGTGCACGTTAAGAGTTTTGTGTTCCTTTGCGTTATCCTCGCTTATGAGTGCTGCAGCTCCACGAAGAAGATGTCCACAGCACTTCTGTCTTGTGTTCAGCAGCAACACATATTTGAGAGAGTGAACGTGACTCAGTGTCCGTCAGGAACGTGGCCATGTTGTTGCCCCAACCCCACAACCCCACCACAACAGAGGAACACAAAAGGAAGACAAATGGAAGTGATCATCATCAACAAAGGCTGCAATGACAGCTCGTACGTGATCGAGGTGGGTGTGGATGACACAGTGGTGACGATGCGGCAGAAGGTGGCGTCTGCAGTGGGGTTGGCTGAGGACAGCTTCCGCATGGGCTTCGGAGGGAAGGACGAAGGAGAGGACATCACAGAACTGAGTGCTGGTGACACAATCTTGCTCACGAAGACGCTGAAATACGAATCATTAGCAGCACTTCATGCGTTGGGTGAGACTGACATTACAGCAGAGAAGCTGGAGAGTGTGGAGGATCCAGAGGTGGCGCGTTTGTTTCTGCAGGCGGAGGTTGCGACTGTCATTCCGAACTGCTTCTTGTCCGGGACTGAGGTCACCGCACTTGATCTCAGTGCTGTGTCGTGTGTGACGGAAATTGGTGACGATTTCCTGTACGGCACAAATGTGACCAGCATCGACTTCTCTGGGCTGACCAGTCTGACGCGGATTGGCGACAGCTTTCTTGCCGACTGCAGGAGCCTCAAGCAACTAGACTTGTCTCCGCTCAGGAATGTTACACACATCGGTTCAAGGTTTCTTGCCGAATGCTCGCGTCTCGAAGTACTCGACTTGTCAGCACTCAGCAAGATTGAAAAAATTGGTAGCAGCTTTCTTGTCAGATGCAGCGTCACAGCACTCAAATTGCCACGATCAGGGATTACAGATCTTGGCCGTTGGTTTCTCTACAACTGTTGGAACCTCGCCGTGTTGGACTTGTCGCCACTTAGCAATGTTACGCACGTTGGTGCAAACTTTCTTGGCCTCTGCAACAGCCTCAAAGGCGTGAACTTGTCACCACTCAGCAACGTGACACACATCGGAACAGGGTTTCTTGCGAACTGCAGCAGCCTGACAGAACTAGACCTGTCGCCTCTCAGAAATGTTGTGGACATGGGAGAGCTACCTGCTGACGACTGCACTTCATTGAGGAGCATCCACCTCTCCGGCTGCAGCAGCGTTGTGTGCCGTAGAGTACGTGAAGGCGAGTTGAAAGATCTTTGTGGCTGAATCGTGTCGCCCTATGGTTGCTTCGTTAGCCTGCACAGTGTAGTACGATTTGGGAAGCGTTTCACAACAGTGTTCACGTAGTGTTCGCACACTCGGACCCACAAACTATTGTGACGAGCCTTCTGTACCCCTACTCAGGCTACTGCGTGATGTTGCGAGGCGTCGACCTTTGTAGCAGGCAGTCCACCCCGAGAAGCACCTCCTAGAACTCATCGCTGTGGCTGGGCAGTTGCATCAGTGTTGTCGTTTCGCTGTCCTCTCGACGCGGATGGGCATTGCGGCATACTCTCTCAACCCTCGCTTCTTGCGCACTACTTTTATACAAGGAGGGGATTGGCCTGGAAGGTGCTTTTTCACATATCTACTCATAAACGTTGTGGCGGTCTACGTGAAAAAAACTGAAATAAAACAAAATGAAATAAGACGCATGTTTGCTTCAGTGCCAGAGGAGACGTGTTCCGCATTGTGAACACCTCAGTTTATCGGATGGGAGGGGGGGTTGTGGGGTTGTGGGGTTGTGGGGTTGTGGGGTTGTGGGGTTGTGGGGTTGTGGGGTTGTGGGGTTGTGGGGTTGTGGGGTTGTGGGGTTGTGGGGTTGGAACGTGAATACCATTTGAACATGAAATATGAACAAAACTGAACGACTTCTTTTTGTCTTATAGACCCTCCCATGGGGGGTTGCATATATGCCACATCTCGGTAGCGGTGCACACCACTGGTGGAATACCTTGAGAGTGTCTTTGCCTCGCTTGGACTAAATCTATGGATTTAGTGTTTTCCAAGAGTCTGCCTTCTCTGCATTGTATCGTGAGCTAGCGTTATCTCACAGCCATTCAGCAAAGTGCCGTTAGGAAGCGAACAGTACATCCAAACCCACCCTGTAAAACCACAAAATCAATGTAGGACTGCATGATTGGGGTCCACCCACGGTGCGCAGGTTATGCACCAACCGAGTCCGAGGATGAGATCGAGACAGACCCAATAAAGCGTTTGTTTCTGCAGGGCACTACTGCAGTTCCGGACTGCTTCTTACAGCATGGCTCTGCAGGCATCAAACACGAGCACCATAAATGGCGCCTTTTGGCAGGTGTTGTTGAGAGTGGTTCGGGGACGATTTATTCTTTCTCTATAATTTTTGCACAACACCCACCAAAAACAGGCTTACAACCGGACCATGTTTTCGAACATGTATGCGCTCTGCAACACTCCTGGGTGGATGTCTGCGCGTGATGTTGGTGCGATTCTTGCACAGTACGACGCATCCGTGGTGGTGGTCGACAGAATGCTGGGCATGGGGAAGATTGTATTCCGCTCGCTGTTGCTGGACCCATCGTTCTTTGTGCTCCCACCGGAGTGGGTGGAGATGCATATGTTTATCACTAAATATCCGAACTACAGCACGGTCAGGAAGAGACGCACAACAGACACCGTTATGGTGCACTGCATCCGCAAGGCGCCCTTCACCAACGTAAACGAGGCCTTGCTGTGTCTCCAGTCCCTGTGCTTCCCACTGCACCTCGCACTCCATGTGTACATGCGAATGGGGGGCACAAGGAGGCATAAAATGGGACGTTCCACTGACTCCGAGCACCTCTGCATCATCTACATTCACATGAAGTCAGTCCAGAGTGCAATGGGGTGTGTTCCGAGCACGGACCCGTTGGTACCACAGTGGGATGCAGTGTACTGTGCGGAGACAGACTCATACCTGCATGTGTTGCAGGGTGGCGAGAAAATGTTCGACCTCCGTAAGGTAAAGTACTCCACAATAGTTCCAGATATGGAAATCATATCACTTCCAAGTGCGAATGACGACATGGACACAAATACGCTTCTCACGCACACAACATACAGGGAGGAACAGGTGCCGGTGTCGGAGCCGGTGCAGAAGCCGGTGCAGGTGCAGATGCAGGTGCATGTGCCGGTACACGAGCAAGCCAGGTGCAGGTGCCAGATGCAGGTGCCGGTGCAGGTGCAGAAGCCGGTGCAGGAGCAAGGGCAGATGCAGGCGCAGGAGTTGCAGGAAGAGGTCTATGATGATGTGATGGAGAATACTCCAGAGCTTCTCGACTCTGATGCAGTAGATTGTATTCCGGGCACGGACCCGTTGGTGCCAAAGTGGGATGCAGTGTACTGTGCGGAGACAGACTCATACCTGCATGTGTTGCAGGGTGGCGAGACACTGTTCAACCCCCGTAGGGTAAAGGACTCCATAAGACTTTCACAGAAGGTGCAGGAGCCGGTGGCGGAGCCGGTGCAGGTGCCGGTACAGGAGTTGCAGGAAGAAGTCTGTGACTCGTGGGACACACCTAAGACACCCATCACCTACGTCCTCCGCAAAACCCCTGGGTGGATGTCTGTGCGTGATATCCGCATGATTCTTGCACAGTACGACGCATCCGTGGTGGTGATCGACAGAATGCTGCGCATGAGGAAGGTCGTATTCCGCTCGCTGTTGCCGAGACCTTCGCTCTTTGTGCTCCCACAAGAGTGGGTGGAGAGGGGGATGTCTATTGTGGTGCAAAACGCGAGCAATCCCAAGAAGAAGGACCGGCGTGAAAGCGACGTCATTATGGTGCACTGCATCCGCAAGGCGCGCTTCGCTGACAACTACGAGGCGTTGCTGTGTCTCAAATCAGTGCATTTCCCCTTGATCCTTGCACGCCACGTGTACACACAGATTACTGAGACTCACCAGAATCAAAAAAGTATCTTGGCACCTTTCTCTCGCCCGGAGTACCTCTGCATCATCTACGTTCACATGAAGTCAGTCCAGAGTGCAATGGGGTGTGTTCCGAGCACGGACCCGTTGGTACCACAGTGGGATGCAGTGTACTGTGCGGAGACAGACTCATACCTGCATGTGTTGCAGTACTCGGACAAACCCTTTGACGCGGAGGGGTTAAATGGCATGTACATCACACTTCCAGAGACTGCGAATGCCGACAACGCAAATACGCTCGCAGCACGCATAAATCATCAGGCGTTGCGTGAGTTGCAGGAAGAACAAGAGAGCTGTGAGGACACAACTGAGGCTCCTGAGGAGCTTCACAACCTTGACGCGTCAAGCAGGGAACGTGATGAGGAGACGGGCTCGGAATCGGAAGATGATGATCTCACGTGGGTGTTCAAGCCTACTCGCACCTGCCGGTGAACACAGCAGGAAGACGTACATGCTGTGAAGAAGTGTCTCATGCGAACACCATGTTGGTGCGGAGGTCACACAGAACAGCAGCTTACGTTTCATGCGCTCCTGCACAACTCCTAGTACAAAACGATTCTCCACTGCTACACAACAAGGGTCAGGCCGGAGCTACCAAAATCTCAAGCTCCGATCGGGCCCTTCAGGGGGTGAATTTTTGTAAGTACACCACGTACAGCGCCGTCTAGCTTGCCCAAACTGCTAGTGCATCGGCACTACCTATTTAAGTTTGAAAATTTTCTTGCCGGGCACTACCACTTTTTTTCTAACAAAAAGAAAACCGACGCAGGAGCTTTTCTTGGAACTGTTTTATTCTCCTGACCCCAACAACAACATCACATTCAGAAAAACATTGTTTTTTTCGTTTTTATTCGCTTTCTTTTTCTTCTTTCTCACACTTTGTTACTGCGAAGAAAAATTTTTCGTTCCTCGTGTCTCACAAAACCTAAAATTACTTCTTCTTTGCTTTTATTTATTGTCTTCACGCTTTATCGTAGTAAAGTATGACTGAGTGTGGGATGCGTTCAAGAATTAAACTCTTCCCCCCAAACCCCCTTTCATATCTAGTTTTCTTTATCCAAACGTCGAGTGGACGCGTAATAATTTTTTTCAGAATATTTCGCAGTGTCTGACAAGTGTAAAACGTCTAAATTTTAATTTTGGTACCTCACATAAGAATACATACTGTCTCTTTCTAGCTTGTTTATCATTCATCGTTTCTCTTTCATTGCCCTTTGCTTGTGCTCCCCGACTCCAATTCAATCAATACTCACAGAGGGGGGCCAAAAATACAATTACTAATTTAGCGTTTCTCGTTTTTCAAAAAAAAAGGGGATGCGTAGAAAAGTTTGAGAATGTAGGTGTTGTTATTCATTTCTTTTGTAATTTGACTGCGCTGAGTGCACCGTTCTTTCCATCAATCTCTTTTCTTCTGTGTACTGCTACTCGAGCAACGGTCGTGTTATTTCAGCTAATGTGTACTCTGACACGGAGGGAGCCTGTACTAACTATGGAGTCTCCACATCCAAGGTGAGCCGCAAAGCAAAAGTCCCTGACATTGCCCCAGTAGATTTGACAGAGGTCAATGAAACCTTGTCAAGGCGGCATGACAGGGAAGAGAAAGAGAGAAGGGATCCATAAGAACGACAATAAAAGGCAGAAAATCTGATTAGAAAACAGTGAAAATATAGCATCAGGCCCCTCCTGCACCCCCCAAACCTATTTTTATATCAGAATATCACTTAGATGCACTTTTTGTGGGGGGAATCATCAAAAAAACCCAAAAAAACCCCGAAATGATGAATCTTAATATGGTATCCTGCAACACTGTATCCATCTCCTATGCAGTAGTGTTCTCAAATCTCAACTCAAAAGTTGCCTCAAAAACATTGAGCGTTTGCGTTTATCAACATTCACTCCCCACTCTTTTGTATGGCATGGGTTTACTGTCTTCGTGGCAAGAGCCCCTCTGTACGGGTTGGAACTCGCTCACTGATCCATTTTTGAGATGAGTTTCTGACCCTCCAAGGGCGCCCATATTGTTTTTTCTCTTTTTTTAAAAAAGATTTTGTGTGCACAGTTAGTGCATATCGTAGTTAGTGCAGTATTTAGTGTTCTCAAATCTCAACTCAAAAAGTCGCTTCAAAAATATGAGCCACCACGTTGTCGAAGGATGGTTATCAATTCTTTGCGGACAGACAGCTCATCACGCTTTGTACTCAGGTAGCTACGTAGCCTTCAGGGAGGAAATCGTGTACTATTACAGAAAGCATCAGTCAAGGCTGTCCTTACAGACGCATGCCAAAGCGGCCGCCACGTGGGTGTGGACGCTTTTCAGCGCACAAAACTACAGTGGTGAATCCAACAATGCAGGCGGGATCATGTTTATCGATGAAAATCTGACATGTTCCTTCCAAGTGCTCAAGCCCCATACCATCCCATGGCACGAACCGCTGCGTCAAGAAATCAAAGAAAAAAAAAAAGAGTTTGTCAGACAGCCTTGTCGATGAAACTGGGTCACCAATTGGAGCCGCCATGAGGAAGGAAGGAAGGAGGGTGTTCGGTTATTCAGAAATATTATTTGTGTTTTTTTTGAGACTTTTTTTTTCAGGGTTTCGGTTGTAAGCGTATTGTATTGACATATCCTCTTCGTGTCTTGCGCATGTTTCTTTTTTTTTTTTTGGAAACTTAAAAGATCTTTCGAGTCTTCTTTTAATTGCAGACACACCGTATGTGAGGGCCGCATTAACGACACCGTTCCGTTTACCCTTTTATTTTGAATTTTTCTTCAAAATTTATTTAGTTTTGTTGTTGTTGTTGTTCACGGTGGCCCAGCGGACCCTTTTGGGGGTACCCCCGGGGGTACCCCCAAAAGGGGTACCCCGCAGGGTAGGGTACCACACAGGGTAGGGTCCGCGGGGGGTACCCCCTCGCGTGGGCTACCCCAGGGGGTACCCCACAGGGTTGGGTAGGGTCCGCGCGGGGTACCCTTTGGGGGGTTTGGGGTACCCCGAGGGGTACCCCCCAGGGTCCGCGGGGGTACCCCATGGGGTACCCCCGCGGACCCTGGGGGGTACCCCCCGGGGTACCCCCTGCACACCCGGTGGCTATTGCCTCCCAGGGAAAGGGACTCTCAAAAAATTTTTTTTGCCCTATATAGGCCTAATTTCGACGATTTGAGGCCATTAAAAGCAAAAATTGGCACTTTTGAGCATCTGTGGGGGTCTAAAACGTGGTTTTGCGCAGCCGATTTTTCGTGGTTTTTTTACCAAAGACAAGTCGATTTTTGACCAATTTTTCATGAAAAATGTGAAGGAAATCGCTTAGGAACTTAGCTGTGTACGTGTTCTAGCTACTGCATACACCGCGGGGTATAACCAAAATGACCGTATTTTGGCTGAAATTTCGACTTGACAATTTTTCCTCGATTTGGTCAATCTGAGGTTTTGTTTGGGGTTTTTGGGCCATTTTATGACCAACCACGCCCGCATACGTCGGAAATTACGCGCGCAATGACGACGTCACGGCGTGGGGAGCCCTCGTAATTACGAGGGGTGCTCCCGTGATCCTTTGAGGCCATTAAAAGCAAAATTTGGCACTTTTGAGCATCTGTGGGGGTCTAAAACGTAGTTTCGCGCCCGAAAAGTCGTGATTTTACCAAAGACGCGTCGATTTTTGACCCAAATTTTTTTTTCTTCTCGCCCAAAATCGGGCGTGGTAGGTCATAAATGGCCCAAAAAATACAAAGCCTCAATGAGCAAATTGTGAAGAAAAAAAAAAATTGGTCGAAGTTTTGGTCATTTTTACCATGTGGCAACAAATAGAATGCAGGTATCAGTATCAGTGGGATTGTTCGTGCAGTGATGTTCTCGTACCTGGAGAGTAGGCCGAGCGAGTGCTGCAAGGTATGTTTTTAAGCCCCGGTTTTTACACCCCCGCTCCCCCTTTTCGCCTTTGTCCCGCTCGGATGTAAATCGAAGCATATTTTTATTGTCAAAATTGTCACTTTTACTTTTTTATCATGGCATCTCGTAACCTCTACAACTCTTTTACGTCAGGGAACCGGATGAGGTGCTACTTCCGGACTGAGGAAGGGCAGTCTTTTACTTTCTTTTTTGCATGGAAGAGGTACGGAGCGGCTTCTTGTTTGTTTGTTTGATTTTTTTTGTTGTAGTCTCTACTTTTGCACTCAATTTCTCTCAACAGGTACCCGAACCGACGACCCTTCATCGTGACAGCGAAACAGTGCCGATAGAGCTGGTGCAATTATTGCAAACCGGGTGGGGACCGCAAAAGTTGGGTTTTTAAACCAATTTTTCCATTAACCCACCCCATAGACCGCCCCAATTATTATGAAACTCTTAGTCAGTCACTGCTATAGCCATTAACCCAGGGAGCATAGCTAGTGCAAAAAATTCGACTTCGGGATCCGGAAAGTCTGTCCTCTGCTCTTGCGGAGGACTACAGTAGGCACAAGAAAATATCGCGTTCCCCCAGAAAACCAATTTTTGTCACAGTATTTTTTGCCCAGGGCATGCTCTTGAAGCATGGCGGCTTGGTGTGAGAAGGGGCAGTGTATTGTTTTGTTCTAGATTTCAACGGTTGTTAGAACGAGTCAAGTGGATGCTTATCTAAACACTGACGGTAGTACAGACCCGAGAGATCAGAAATGACTTTGAGGAAAGAACAAAGCAATGCATCTGTACCCGCACGCCAGGTTGTAGTTACTTCAGAATTTTCTTAAGTTTGCGCGAAAGAGAGCGGGGGCAACTCCTTTGTGTCATGAGTCCGCTGTGCAGCACAAAGCGAGGAACCTTAAAACACTACCTGCGTGGTGGCTGAATTCACATCCCTTAGAATTACCAGAATTCAGCCTTTGTTGAAGTAACGTACATACTTGTATGTGCGTGTCACGCTTCTCCACCCTTAAATGGGTGCACTGCTTCACTGCAGCGGGTAAGCCTCTCTCGACTAGTGCGAACTTAAGAATGTTCTGCTGCAACTTACCAAAATCGATTTTCTCACCCCAAACACCCGCAACACCCCACCTGCTACTTCGGTAGCCTGTGTTGTTGGGAGTTGGTTCTCATGTTGATCCCCAGTGACTGTCTTGCACTGCTTCTTCTGAGCCCAACGCTGTTTGGCCTGTCGACGGGGTAATAAATACGAAGACAGGGGGGCGGTGCCAACAATTTTCCGATGATGTAACGTTTATCTGATTGATTTATCGTTTGATATACCTTGTGTGTCCTTCTTCATGCACACCAAGCAACATATATTGAACGGTATTTTCAAGCGATACTTCGTTATGTCATCGGGGGGCGGACCCCGCGCGGACCCTTGACTCTGGCACTCTGGCTGTACCTGTGTACCTGTGTACCTGTGTACCTGTGTACCTGTGTACCTGTGTACCTGTGTACCTGTGTACCTGTGTACCTGTGTACCTGTGTACCTGTGTACCTGTGTACCTGTGTACCTGTGTACCTGTGTACCTGTGTACCTGTGTACCTGTGTACCTGTGTACCTGTGTACCTGTGTACCTGTGTACCTGTGTACCCCCAGTGCCAGTCAGGGTCCGCGCGGGGTACCCCATGGGGTACCCCCGGGGGTAGTCTGGGGGGTACCCCTCAGATTTGGGGGGTACCCCATGGGGTACCCCCCGCGGACCCTACCCTAAGGGTAGGAATGGGCCACCGTGTTGTTGAACCTTCACACACGCTCACACGGAGGCTTCTCCCTGTTTTTGCATTTATAAATAAAGAAACAAAATATTATGGACTGAATTAATTATGGTACGTTTGAGGTTTTTGAGTTTCATTTGGTACTTAATTCGGTCCATAATATTTTCAATTGAAAATTTGTAGTATCAACTTTCACTCCCCACTCTTTTGTATGGCATGGGTTTACTGTCTTCGTGGCAAGAGCCCCTCTGTACGGGTTGGAACTCGCTCACTGATCCATCTTTGAGATGAGCCCCCCTCCCCTGTGCAAGTCATTTTTTGTATACCTTTTTTCTTTTCATACACATGGCTTGCACTTGATTTTTAAAAAAAACAAAGAAGTTGATAATACGATTGCTCTCCACGGTGGGGTCACATATGTGTGCAAAAACACTCTAACTCTGAAATATGAGATTTCTCTGGTTTAGTAAGGAAACTCCATCAGTTGTTCCTTTTCCTTAGCTGTAGACGCATTTGGTGGAGAGAAGTGAGTGAGAAGAGTTGCTGCGAGAAATTCTTTCAGCTCGCCAAGTTCGCGTCCGCATTCACTTCCCAGAACTAGGATGCTTCTTTCTGCGTACTTGGCTGTAGCGAAGCGCATTCTGCTGTATTTTTTTCCACCACCATCACCACAAAGCAGATAAACACAACCTCATCATAAAAATCATAATTCCAGGATACGACCAGACGCTATTTAACGTTGTGTGCGATTGAGGTAGCGAAGGATACGATGAAGACGACGCGGCGGAAGGTGGCATCTGCAACACGGTTGCGGAAGGACAGCTTCGACACGGGCGACGGAGGGAAAGACGAAGGAGAGGACATCTCAGAACTGAGACCTGGCGTCATATATACAGCGAGGAAAGCGACGCCCAGCAAGGAGCGTATGGACGAAGTGATGCGTGCAATGTATGCTGATCACGTGGCAGACGGAGGGGAGGTTTTCAGAGGAGAGGACCTCCCGGGGGGGAGACCTGGTGTCATATACACATCGAGGAATGTGACACCCCCCAAAGTGCGTTTGGCCATGATGAATGCGCTGAAGCGCGACAAAGCGAAGGATGCACTGTATGAACGTCACGAGGCAGACGTGGACGAATGGGTGAACAGCAAAGAGGAGGACATCACAGGAGGTACACCTGGTGTCATGTCTAGGAGACCTGTCAGATATACATCGAGGAAGGTGGCACCCAGCAAAGGGCGTATGGCCATGAATGCGCTGAAGCGCGGCGAAGCGATGTCACCCCCTGAGTCCGAGGATGAGATCGAGACAGACCCAATAAAGCGTTTGTTTCTGCAGGGCACTACTGCAGTTCCACTCTGCTTCTTACAGGACACAACGGTAACGGCGCTTGATTTCAGTGTTGCGCCACATCTGACCAGCATTGGTCACTGCTTTCTCAACCGCTGCAGAAGTTTAACACAACTGGACCTCTCGTCTCTGAACGAACTAACACAAATAGGCGAGCAATTTCTCGCTGAGTGCACAAGCCTGACACAACTAGACCTGCCAGCACAAAGCAACGTTGAGGTGATTGAGGACGGCTTTCTCTCCAACTGCGGATGCTTGAGAGTGCTGGATTTGACGCCTTTCAGCAGAGTCACGAAGGTTGGTGGTAACTTTCTGAGCTGTTGTGTGGGCTTGACCACTTTGGACCTGTCGCCACTCAGCAGGGTTGTGCGGATAGGTGATCACTTTCTTTCCCGCTGCACCAAGTTGACAACGCTAGACCTTCCGCCGCTCAGCAGAGTTGTTCATGTGGGTAGTAACTTTCTTTCCGAGTGCAACAGCTTGTCAGCAGTGGACTTGTCCAAGTTGGTCAGCGTTACGCACATGGGTAGCCACTTTCTCAGCAACTGCAGTAACATAACAGTGCTGGACCTGTCGCCGTTGAGCAGTCTTGTGAGTGTTGGGGACTCTTTTCTGGGTGGCTGCACAAGCTTGAGAACAGTAAACCTGTCCGCGCTGAGCAGGGTCACGCAAATAGGTGACCACTTTCTGTCGGGCTGCAGAAGCTTAACACAACTGGACCTGTCGCCACTCAGGAAGGTGGTGCACATCGGCGACTACTTTCTTCACAACTGCGAAAGCATCACAGCACTGAGCTTGGCTCCCTTGGCCAGGCTGTCAAAGATACACGAGCACTTTCTCTCCAACTGCAGCAGCTTAACAACACTGGACTTGGGGGGGAAGGTCACGCATATTGGCAACCACTTTCTTGCCAACTGCGTCAAGCTAACAGCTGTGGACTTGTCGCCTCTCGTGAGCACTTGGAGAATTGGTGAGAGCTTTCTCTCCGACTGCAGCAGCCTGACGGAAGTGGACCTGTCCCCACTCTGGGGGGCGAATCAGGTTGACATCGGCTTTCTTCACAACTGCACAGCGTTGAAGAGGATACGCCTCAACGGCTGCAGAGGCAGAGCCGTGGAAGGCGCAGTGCGGACCAGCAATCTCAACCCACTTGTGATGGGCACGAAGACCAAAATAAAGATGTTTCTCACCGAAAAGAACTACAAACTGAAGGACCTCCTTCGCGACCTGGTGGCCCGCAATTACCGACACTCTTCTCGCCGCCCACTCTGACGTTCTAGGCTGTTCCTAACACACAATTCCTTTGACCCACAAATTTTTTTTTGTCTTTTTAGTTTTTTCCAGTACCCATTGTAACCCGACTGTGTTGTACACAATATAGTAGTGTCCCATCATTTTGTGCGAATATGTCTTGACACAGTTCACCCCCTTTTAGCGAATGACAGTCATTATGAAGGAAGGGGCGTGCACATTTGTATTGCAAAGCCACATTCTTTTTTCAGGTTGATGTGGCATCATGTTCGCGAGAGGCATAATCACTTTGTGCTTTAGTTCTTATAACTCAATGACCTGTGGTAGCCACCTTCTCTTTAGAGCTATGTGGCTCTAGTGAAATATTTGGCGATGTTGGAATGAGTATCTTTGGAGTCAGGTCTTGTTGGCACGTAGTGAATGTCAATAGAGCAGAAGTATAATGTACTTTATACTATGCCCTTCCCTTCCCATCAACACAATAAAGAATACAACAAATGTCACATTATTTGATTCGCTCAAATCCACCACAGTCGTGGTGTTTCTCCCTCTCCCCCTCCCCTCCCTGTCGCCCATCCCCGGGTCTCTCACTCCCGTATTTTTCTCTTCTTCCTCCTATGCTATCAGTTTATTGATTGCATAGCACCCATAGTATTATGTTGAATTTCTTCTTGCACTATCCACTTCACGTTCTTTGGCGGCATTTTGATATAACATACCCGCCAAAGCGGTAAGCATCATTCGTTCAATTCACGAGCGTGCTTTTTTGAACAGTTGTGTTACTATGGGTTTTATGGGTGGCGAATACAAGAGGCACCCTGTTTTTTTTTTTTTTTTTTTTTGTAAATCAAGGTACTTGACATTAGAAACGACGGAAGGTGCGTGCCCCCGCCAGCTTGTGTTTTCTCACTCATTATTTTTTCTCTCTCATACAACACACACTTCAGCGAAAAAACACAACAAGCTTGCAGAGCGATAAACGAAAAAGTTGTTTTTCATTGTTTTCTTTTTATTCAGAGCTGGAAGTTAGTTTCTATTTCCCCACCTAGACAGCCCCTCTCCATCCCATGTCTGTGCTCTACACCAGCTTCATATACCTCACAGACAAGACGTATCTTCTGTGTGGATGCATCAATGCAAAGCAAGAAGGATCAATAGAAGGATACACAAGCACACTTACCACCACCTACTTATTAAGGTGACTACTCACGAGAGGTCTAGGTGCATATTAACTAACCTTGTCTTTTCAGTCCCTCAACACAAAAATACAACAAACGCACATTGTTTGATTTGTTCTATTCTGACACTCATTTTATTGCACTTCACCCTCTCCATGTCTCTAACAACACTGTTCCAACCACCCCGACAAGGAGTAAGGTGGGTTTTGGGATTTGGTGACACAACGGGAGGATTATTTCACCCCCACTCTCTGAGTATAATCACCACAGTCGTGGTGTTTCTCCCTCTCCCCCGTATTTTTTCTTCGGCGCCATTTTATGCTACATTATCACATCATTCGTTTGAACAAGATAAAACAAAAAAGCTTGCGTTTCTTTTATCGAACAGATTTTATTCTCCGCCCCGTACCCAAAACGTAAACACCACTTTGAATCAGAAAAAATATTTTCTTTTCTTTTTTCTTCCACACGCGCTTGGTTTTTGTGTTTCATTACTGGGGGGGGGCTAATACAAGAGGTACCTCTTCTATTAGGCGTAAGAATTTACGACTAAAAAAAATTTTTTTAGGTGGAAGTCTAATACAAGAGGTACCTCTTGTATTAGCTTTTTTTTTCTGGATTTTTGCTAATTTTTTTTCTGGATTTTTACTCTCGCCAACCAGTAACACGGGAAAATTTTCAACTTTTTGATCGTACCTGGCCGCAATTGAAAGATTTTGAGCAAACCTTTCATTTGACACCATCGATTTATTTTTTTGAAAAAAAAGTGATCAAGTCAAATAAAGGAAAGAATAAAGTACCTCTTGTATTAGCCGGTAAAAAATCGCGAAAATCCCGATTTCAAAGTACCTCTTGTATTAGGCATACCTCTTGTATTAGCAGTACCTCTTGTATTAGCCCCCCCCCCAGTAACTTTTATCAAAAAGCTTTCTCTCCCTAGTTTCGACGCGAAACGTTTCCCCATGTATTGCACGGGAAACAATATATATGACAAACAGGTGCAGGGTGGTTCCGTGCTTATCATAGAACCTGGCACCTTGTGTGTCTTCCAAAAACCAAAAAGCGTTGTGTGTGAAGTTTTGAAGGAAGGAAAAATAAAACAATCATAAGAAATGCTTTTGTCAATTCGAACCATTTTTGGTGTGGTGTGAAGCTCGCATGGTACACCGTAAAGGTTTTGTGGAAAATTCTTGGTATGGTTTTTCACCCGTAATAGTTGACCGCGACCCCCTTTACCCTGTCACTGTGCACACGTTGTAAAGATTTGTGCCCTGATGACGCCAATTTTGTGAGCTTTTTTGTGGAAGCGAACAACAAACAACCTGTATTTTTTCCCCCTCCCCGTTTTTTGTCTTCGAGCAACAAGAGCAAAGAGAAACGTGTCTCTCAAGCATTTTGTTGTAAATGGTTGTCATTTTCTAGTTTTTGCTGTCTCTTTTGTTGTCTGAAACATTCGTGTGCCTAATGTCCCAGTGTTCACCACATAGATGGACGCGATCGTCAAACAGCAGACAAGTGACGAATAAATAGAGAAGCCTCACGTACGTGAGAAGGGGGGGTATTTCATTTTGAACAAAGTGTGCACGTTAAGAGTTGTGTGTTCCTTTGCGTTATCCTCGCTTATGAGTGCTGCAGCTCCACGAAGAAGATGTCCACAGCACTTCTGTCTTGTGTTCAGCAGCAACACATATTTGAAAGAGTGAAAGTGACTCAGTGTCCGTCGGGAACGTGGCCCACACGTTGTTGCCCCAACCCCACAACCCCACCATAACAGAGCAACACAAAAAGGAAGACAAATGGAAGTGACCATCATCAACAAAGGCTGCAATGATAGCTCGTACGTGATTGAGGTGGGTGTGGATGACACAGTGGTGACGATGCGGCAGAAGGTGGCGTCTGCAGTGGGGTTGGCTGAGGACAGCTTCCGCATGGGCTTCGGAGGGAAGGACGAAGGAGAGGACATCACAGAACTGAGTGCTGGTGACACAATCTTGCTCACGAAGACGCTGAAGCACGAGGCGCTTGCAGAACTCGAGGCACTTGGTGTGCTGGATGGTGACGTGTCCTCAGACGAGGAATTGGGTGAATATTTTGTGTCAGTGTACACCCTGAAACACGAGAGAGACCCAAAGATTGCGTGTTTGCTTCTGCAGGCCGAGGTGTCCCCTGCAGTTCCAGACGACTTCTTACAGGACACAACGATAACGACGCTTGATCTCAGTGTTGCGCCACATCTGACCAGCATTGGTCACAGCTTTCTCACCAACTGCAGAAGTTTAACACAACTGGACCTCTCGTCGCTCAACAAAATAACACAAATAGGCGGCAATTTTCTCGCTGAGTGCACAAGCCTGACACAACTAGACCTGCCAGCACAAAGCAACGTCACGGTGATTCAGGACTGCTTTCTCTACAACTGCGGATGCTTGAGAGTGCTGGATTTGACGTCTTTCAGCAGAGTCACGAAGGTTGGTAACTTTCTAAGCTGTTGTGTGGGCTTAACCACTTTGGACCTGTCGCCACTCAGACTGGTGGAGGAGATAGAGAATCACTTTCTGTACCACTGCAGCGGCCTGACAAAGCTGGACCTGTCGCCACTCAGCAGGGTTGTGCGGATAGGTGATGACTTTCTTTCCGAGTGCAACAGCTTGTCAGCAGTGGACTTGTCCAAGTTGGTCAGCGTTACGCACTTTGGTAACCACTTTCTCAGCAACTGCAATAACATAACAGTGCTGGACCTGTCACCGTTGAGCAGTCTTGAGCAGGTTGGCGATCATTTTCTTTACAACTGCGCAAGCTTGAGAACAGTAAACCTGTCCGGGCTGAGCAGGGTCACGCAAATAGGCACGCACTTTCTGTCGAACTGCAGAGGCTTGCCAGAACTAGACCTGTCGCCACTCAGGAAGGTGATGCGCATCTGCGACTCGTTTCTTCACAACTGCGAAAGCATCACAGCACTGAACTTGGCTCCCTTGACCGAGCTGTCGCAGATAGGCAGCAACTTTCTCTCCAACTGCAGCAGCTTAACAACACTGGACTTACCGAAGAAGGTCACGATAATAGGTAGCAACTTTCTTGCCAACTGCGCCAAGCTAACAGCTGTGGACTTGTCGTCTCTCACGAGCACTGTGAGAATTGGTGTGTACTTTCTTTCCGACTGCAGCAGCCTGACGGAAGTGGACCTGTCCCCACTCTGCAAAGTGACTCGGGTAGACCTCTACTTTCTTCACAACTGCACAGCGTTGAAGAGGATACGCCTCAACGGCTGCAGCAAAGCTGTGGAACGCGTAGTGCGGTTCTGCCGTCTCGACCCACTTGTGATGAACACGAAGACCAAAATAAAGATGTTTCTCAGCGAAAAGAACTACAAACTGAAGGACCTCCTTCGCGACCTGGCGGCCCGAAAATACCAGTTCGACGACGTCGTAGAGACGTTCTAGGCTGTTCCTAACACACAATTCCTTTGACCCACAAATTTATTTTTATTCTTTTTGTTTTGTTTTTTCCAGTACCCCTTGTAACCCACCTGTGTTGTACACAAGATAGCAGTGTCCCATCATTTTGTGCGAATATGTCTTGACACAGTTCACCCCCTTTTAACGAATGACAGTCATTTTGAAGGAGCGTGCACATTTGTATTGCAAAGCCACATTCTTTTTTCAAGTTGATGTGGCATCATGTTCGCGAGAGGCATATTTACTTCGTGCTTTAGTTCTTATAACTCAATGAATGCCTTCCACCTGTGGTAGCCACCTTCTCTTTAGAGCTATGTGCTCTAGTGAAATATTTGGCGATGTTGGAATGAGTATCTTTGGAGTCAGGTCTTGTTGGCCCGTAGTGAACTTTCCCATCAACACAGTAGAGAATACAACAAATGTCACATTATTTGATTCGCTCAAATCCACCACAGTCGTGGTGTTTCTCCCTCTCCCCCTCCCCTCCCTGTCGCCCATCCCCGGGTCTCTCACTCCCGTATTTTTCTCTTCTTCCTCCTATGCTATCAGTTTATTGATTGCATAGCACCCATAGTATTAGGTTGAATTTCTTCGACGTGTCAACCACGAATCAGCAGCGACTTGTCACCTCCGGTAGCGTTCACCCACACCCCGGACCCAAGAAAGCCAAGCCATCTTGCAAGACCGGTACGCACAACAACCGCACAGCCGGCCCACCAGCAGCGAAGAAACAGCGCACCGCTGCCGCCAGCACAGGACCACCTTTGTCTGCTGTACCACCTACAAGCGAAGGCTGCATCACAGTCACCACCTGCAACGTCACCTCCTACGCCAACCACGCTGCCTGCACGCTTGCGTTGAACAGCACAGTGCTCTGCCTGCAGGAAGTGAAGCTGACGGAAGAAGGTGCCCGCAGGATAGAAGCCGACCTCCCGCCTGTCTGGAAGCCATTATGGGGCAGACCACAGCCCGGATTCATGCTTGCAGGTATACGCCACCCCACCATTGAGGAGAGGGGCGGGGTGGCCACACTAGTGCGCAGACCCACGAGCGCATTCCACGACAACACGCTGAACAACATCAACCTGTACCAAGACAGGATACAGCTCACGCGTCTGGCCCTGGGGGCGGGAGGCGTGTTCCTGTATATCTTCAATGTGTACGCTCACTCAGGCTCTAAAGGAGGGAGGAAGAAGGATCGCGAGAAACTTCTGCACTGCGTCCTCAACACCATGCCTAATGCTCTAGGGAAGGACGTGCCGGTGGTTGTGTGCGGTGACCTGAACACCTCTGCCTCTGCGTCGTACATTCTGCGGGAAGCGGTGAAGTCTGGGTGGACTGACGCTGCTGTGGTGCAGGCCCAAAGGCTCGGTTGTGTCCCTCCTCCAACCTTCATGCGACGCGACTCTGAAGGCACGCGGATTGACCACGTACTGCTGAATGAGGTGGCGGCCGCTGCTTTGTCCAGGTGTACGACGCACCACGTGGGAGTACCGCAGCACAGCGCTGTCACTGGAGCTCTCTCTTGCCGCCTTCACACAACTAGTCTACCGATTTGTTGTGCCGAAGGATCTGTCGATGGTGAAGCCTGACCCGAGTGTGCAGAGATCAGCACAATGCGCCGCTCTCCTGGCTGCGAAGCTGAAGCACGTCTGGACGTACATGACATGTGGAATGCGGTGTCGCAGGCTAGTGAGGAGTACCTACTTCTGTGTGCGAGAGACGATGGCATCCCTACGAATCGTGGCCACCGTGGCCGTGGTGAGGTGAGGCAGCCGGTGCAGAAAACGATCGCAGCCCCGACGACGAAATACTCGACAGGTGCAGCACCCCCTCGGCAGGTGGAGCTGGCCCGCCTGGCGAATATGTCTCTGGAGCTCCAGATTCAACTAAAGAGACTGGCGAATGGGGGGTTCACCGTGCTGGAGCACAAGACTTACTGCCTGTGGGCATCTACACTCCGAAAATGCAAGGAACTGCGCGTGCGTGACCTGTCTGTGGACGACCTTCCCCTGGGCATAGCAGAGCAGCAGGCGCTAGCAGAGGACCTCCACACTACCTCTGCGACACTGGCGAGTGACCTGGGTAGGGACAATCGAGTCTACAGGGAAAGTCAACAGAAACTGAAGGCGGTGCACAACTTCGACGTGGACCGGAAGAAGCTCACGGCCTTCTGCAGGGGTGCCCTGCCGGACGATCTGCTGGCTGTGGCTAGAAGAGACGGGACCCTGACGGCCAACGCACAAGAGATGGATGCCATCCTCCAGGAAGAGTGGAAATCGGTATTCCAGCTGTACCGCGAGTGCCCTGAACCGGAGTATGACGACTTTGATGCTGTGTTTGGGAAACATGTAGCGAAGCACAACATGGATTTGCTCCCTCTCACTGGGGAGGACCTGGACCGCGTTCTGCAGAGCAAGAAGAAGTCTGGCGCATGTGGTGTCGATGGGTGGCGCATGGGTGAGCTGAAGCGCCTTCCTGTGGTCCTGCTGAATGCGTTTGCCACAACGTTCAACGAGATCGAAGAATCCGGCACGTGGCCTGAAGCGTTGCTCACTGCGCTTGTGACTCTCATACCAAAGGGAGAGGGAAAGGACCCGCTGGACCACCGCCCGATCACCGTGACGAGCAGCGTCTACAGACTCTGGGCGTCAGCACGAGTACGTAGTATCCAGAAGTGGCAAGAAACCTGGATTCACAAGGACCAACACGGCTTCCGCCCTCGCCACGGGGCTCACAACGTCCTGTTCGACATCTGCACGCAGCTGGAAGACGCACTGTCTGGCGGAGATGGTAGTCCGTTTTAACGGTCTCTGGCAGGCCGGGCCTTCTTTCTGTGGCCTTCCCAACCAAAAGACCCCCAAAAAACACAGGTACCTGCTGCGTTTAATGGCACTTTACCCCAGTCCCTGGAACAGATCGGCAAGCCGACCAGCCCAGGTATGCATGCCAACACTACTGGGGGTGCACTGTTCGATAGCATAAAAGAAAAGTCAAAAAGTCAAAAAGACAAGAAGGTCAAACAAAATAGGTACTTCGAACAGGGCTGACAGGAGGGGATTCTCACCCGAGGTTCGGTGCCTGTCAGGCTGCGATTAGTGGTTCTGGGTGATTCCCTTCTTCCTAGCCACCGTTACCGCGGTGCCCGCACCGTAAGAGAGTGGGGACGGTTCACGACCGTTCGTACACGTCAGCAAAAGTAGGGGTCGGAGTCCAGGCCCGAACCGGAAACATTAACCTCCGTTTTTCGAAACAATAAAAGTAAAAATGAAAAAGAAAAATCAACAGCAAGAGCAGTGTTGCTGTAAAAGAAACAGCAGCACCGTCAGCTAACATGTCCACACAATATGGCAGACGGCCACACAAAATCCCCCTGATTTGTACAGAGAAAGTTGTAACTTCTTCCTTACAAGTAAGGGAGTGCCGGCAGGGAAGGAGTTACAACAAACAGTGAACAAACTCAAGTACCAGCCTTTCCGCGTAGCACAGACCCTACAGTTGGTAGTTGGTCTGCCCTACTGCCTCTTCTGCACCGTAGCTGGACGCCACGACGACAACTCCTTCATCTATCAACGTACCAAAGCACGTGAAAATAGAACAAAAATAAACACAATGGAAAAACAGCAGAGCATGTACCTGCAGATCCACAGTTGTTTCACGTACAGTGCATACACCCTGAAAGTTTAACCTCTTCCTTCTAGCACAGACGTTGGTCTGCCCTACTACTTCTTCTGCACCGTAGCTGAATCTTGTACCCACCTGCGAATGAATGTTCGCAGATCCCTTCTTCTACTAACGTATAAAAACGTAAAAACAGACCAAAAACTACAACATGCCACACTGAATTAACGACAGAGCACGCACCTGCAGATCCACAGATGTTTCACTACGGTGTACACAGCCTGAGGTTAAACACATAACACAAGAATTCTACTACGGCAAAAAGATGAAAACTGAACTGAACTGAACAAAACTACAACACACCACACTGAATACACAAGAGCACGTACCTGCTGATCCACAGTTGTTTCACATACAGTGTACGCACCAACAAAGCAACAAAACGTTCCCATGCGGTCAAACGACAACACAGGAACAGCAACAATATTCCGTCACCAGTAGAGACACCGGCAACGCTTCCTTCTTGTACCTGGGATCCCCTCATCGGCATCAACACACTCCCAGTCACCGCACAGGTAACAGATCCTTGAAACCCCTCGAAGGGGTTTGCGTAGCCTACATAAGCTGGTGATCTGCCCGAAATTGACTGTGATGTTGTGTTAATAACCAGGGTCCCCACATCGGCTTGTTCCTCCTCCGGTCCCGAGCGAATCCATCATTGGAGAGGCGGCCGCCCACGCTGACTCAGTACCATGCGAACACGGCGTCCAGGGGCCCCACTTGGCGGTTGGTCAGACGTTAATTGCCCCCACGCACTGTCTGGCGGAGAACCGCTGTACGGCCTGGCACTTGACTTTGCTAAATGCTTTGACCGTGTTCCCCAGAAGCTTACCCTCGAGCTCGCAGCACGACTTGGGCTACACCCCCGCATTCTGCAGCCGCTCCGCACCATGTACGAGCAACTTCAACGTAGGTTCCAGCTTCCACTTGGCGTGGGTACCCCGTTCAGAGTGACGAACGGCATCCTCCAAGGATGCCCCATCAGCGTCGTCTTGATTAATGCGCTGGTCGCAGTGCTGCTGAAGGACCTGGACAGCTGCAAGAACACCTGTTCGCGTGCGTACGCGGACGACATCACCCTCCTGTCACGGAAGTCGATGAACAGCTTAGAGCCATGCCTGCGCATTGTGGAGAGGTTTTGTGCCATCACCGGAATGAAACTCAACGACACCAAAACCGTTGCATTTGGATCACGTGAGAGCTTCACCAGCACTCTTGTCTCGAACACAGGTCACAGATACAAAACACTGGTGAAGGTAAAGATACTAGGGGTCTACCTCTACTGCTCGAAGCACTCTCGACGCTCCTCTCCGGAACGAGTCCGCAAGGCCATTGCAGCCCTACAACGCCTACGATGTATGCCGCTGGCTTTCTACCACAAGTATAGAATTGTGTCAGAATGCATCCTCCCGGGTGCGCTGTATGAGGTCCCGTACGCCCTGCCCTCGCAGTCTAGCTTGAAGGAACTCTCCACCGCCGTCAACACCTGCCTTTGGGGCAGTGACTATGGGACACGCGCAGGCCTCGCAATACGCACCGTTTTATTGAAGAGCCACCGCACTGACCCGGCTGCCATCATCTGCAACCGGTCCATGAACGTCGTGCTTGACCACATAGCATTTGACGCAACACTGAGAGAACGATGCCTGTCGATCTACAAGAGGTACAACGCAGGAGGAGGCTGGGACTTCCGCCCCCACGGGCCGGTCGGCAACATGACCTCCACTAGCATACTGACAGGCGTGAGGTGGTGTGACGACCTAACAACCGTTACGGAGCTCTCGAGTGCCCCCGTGGAAGAAGAGAAGACACACGCCCTAGGTCTTCTCGCGCCAGGTGAACGACACCACGCCATTCGCGAAATCGTCCGACGACAGAAGTTCACAGATCTTGCCTTGGACAGACCGACTTACGACGGCGCTCAATACGGTGTCAACCTCGCCGACACCACGTACCTGCACGACCAACTGCAGTGGTCCCACCCCCTGCTAGCTTACCGCCTCCGCCGTATCATCTGCGATGGGATACTCTACGCGCACCCTACGGTGCTGTGCCTATACGAGTCAACAAAGAGAGGTGGCATACACCTCGAAGTGAATCAGTGCCCCTTATGCCTCACACCAACCTCGGGCTGGCGAAGCACCTGCTGTGGACTTGCCCGCACACTGTGTCTGCTAACGTGAAGGAAGCACACCGCCCTCTCCTCGACAGGATCGGCCCGAACACCCCGAGTTGCCTGGCTATGCATGGCATAGCTCCCACGAACACGCCCAAGCACGTAGTAACCGACATGCAGAGATACCTGCTGGACGTCACCACCGCAGTAGATGATCACCTGTCCTCGCGGACGACCACAGCGCCTGCACGCCACCCATGGCGTATGGACTTTGAAGTGTTCGATGCGCCCCCATACCAGGAGGCCATCTACCGGCAGCTCGCCCCTTTCTTTGGGAAGGACGATGATCCGCGATGCAAGCAGAAGCGCCGCGAACTGAAGCAAATGCTCCAATGGGCCTCCTCCCTGAAATGGAGCACCGCCAACCTGCCTGTGACATGCGTGGAACTTGCCATTGACCTGGAAATTTTCCACAGGATCTACGTTCTCCGGCCAACCTCTAACATTAGAGAACGGGCCGCCGCCTTGCGCACATTGCTCAACAAGCTTCACCGCCTGTGCAAAGCCCTTGGGATTCAAAACCCATTTCCCGCATCCGCCATCACCTCCTCACGGGGCCTCCGGTCCATTGGCACACCCGGACTTATTGGCTACGACCGTCGCCCAGTTTTTACGTACCCGGGCTACACTATGCACATGCTTGAACACGTCATCGTACGTGCCAAAATTACGAACTCCGGCTGGGGAAATGACATCATCCCTGACAACAAACTTGTAGAAGCCAGCGCAGCTGATGCTGTGCGATAACGAATATGAAAAGGTGACTAAGCACGTGAGGCTTAGGTTCATCTTATAAACTTTTCTTTTCTTCTTGCACTATCCACTTCACGTTCTTCAGCGGCATTTGATATAACATACCCGCCAAAGCGGTAAGCATCACTCGTTCAATTCACGAACGTGCTTTTTTGAACAGTTGTGTTACTATGGGTTTTATGGGTGGCGAATACAAGAGGCACCCTGTTTTTTTCTCGTGTGTGTGTTTCACCCAACCTCTCCCGTGGGTTTTATCGTGTAATGAGTGTTAAATTTCTATTTACTTCAGGTCTATGTCAAGAGGTAGATTCGTATTCACCCCTCCAGTAGTTGTAGATCTTTATATGGGTCAAATGCAGTTGAATCCTATTAACATGCTCTCCCTCTTTTTTTCGTTTCGATGTACAATAAACGTTCCTGTCGCGATTGAATTTGAGAATGCTGTTGTTTCCTTTTGTACCCCCCTTTTTCACCTCTCCCCCACATTGACAGCCCCTCTCCATCCCATGTCTGTGCTCTACACCAGCTTCATGTACCTCACAGACAACAGTTTTCTTCTGTGTGGATGCATCAATGCAAAGCAAGAACGATCAAAGCAATGAGACACATGCATACCTTTACAACGTTCAATAGAAAGACACAAACATACTTTTACCACCTACTTTTTAAGGTGATCATGAGAGGTCTAGGTGCATATTACCGTCTTTTGAAAAAATATGGACCAGAAAAATTGGTCCATAAAAATTTAAATCCCCAAAAGGTCCATAATTGTTCTGGTCCATCATTATTCTGGCCCATGTTTTTTCTGGTCCATCTGTGTTGTGGATGCTAAAAACCCATTCCGAGCTTTCTCCCCACACAAGCGGTCGTCGCACGCGCTTCGCGCGCGCTACTCCCTGACAAAGTTCTGCATAAGTTCAAAAAATCCTCACATAGATGTCGGACCAGAAAAATTGGTACATAGAAAAAAATATCCCAAAAGGCCCATGATTATGCTAGTCCATGTTTCTTCTGGTCCATATTTTTTCAAAAGACGGTAACATTGTCTTTTCAGTCCCTCAACACAAAAATACAACAAACGCACATTGTTTGATTTGTTCTATTCTGACACTCATTTTATTGCACTTCACCCTCTCCATGTCTCTAACAACACTGTTCCAACCACCCCGACAAGGAGTAAGGTGGGTTTTGGGATTTGGTGACACAACGGGGAGGATTATTTCACCCCCACTAGCTGGGTATAAGCACCACAGTCGTGGTGTTTCTCCCCCTCCCCCTCCCCCTCCCCTCCCTGTCGTCCTTCCCCGGACTCCTCACCCCCGTATTTTTTCTTCGGCGCCATTTTATACTACATTATCACATCATTCGTTCAATCATAAGAAATGCTTTTGTCAATTCGAATCATTTTTGGTGTTGTGAAGCTCGCATAGTACACCGTAAAGTCTTTGTGTGAATACTTGGTAGGGGTTTTTCACACCTAAGATTTTACCGCGACCCCCTTTTACCCTGTGCACACTTTGTAAAGCTGGGTATAAGCACCACAGTCGTGGTGTTTCTCCCTCCCCCCCTCCCCTCCCTGTCGCCCATCCCCGGGCCTCTCACCCCCCGTATTTTTTCCTTAGCAGCATTTGATATAACATTATCACATCATTCGTGCAATTCAAATAAAAGAAATGCTTTTGTCAACATTTTAACCATTTTTGGTGGTGTGAAGCTTGCATAGTACACCATAATCACTTTATGGTGAAAGCTTGGTAGGATTCTTTGTACCCGTGCCCAGACTGCAGACTAATTTTTTCATTTAATTACTTAACATACCACCCCGATATTTTTGAAAAATGGCCCCACGTATTCGTGACCGGGCTCATATTTTTCAAAAATTTAAGTGGTCAAAAATTGTCCAATTTTTGAGATTGACCCCACCACTGCACGGGCGGATCCCAAAAATGCAAATAAGGACCCTTTTCCACAACCTTCCTTCACCCCCCCCGGTAGGGTAACCGAAGGTGAAGTCAATATTACAAACCCGGATTTTGAGGAAATTTTTGGCCGAAAATCGGCCCCAGCTATTAGTGACCGGGCTCATATTGTCCAAAATTTAAGTCATTAAAATTTTGTCCATTTTTCCAGATTGACCCCACCACTGACTGGGATTGGCTCAAAAATGCAAATAACGGCGTTTTCGCCTGTATTGTTGGTTACGAAACCCCGTGCAGACTAGCCATTTAATTACTTACTTACCCGACCCCCCAATCCTTAGTCTGCAGACTGCCCGTGCCCCCCTTTTACCCTGTGAAGACTTTGCAAAGACTTGCGCCCCGATGATGCCAATTTTTTGAGCTTTTTTTTTTGAACAAGATAAAACAAAAAATCTTGCGTTTCTTTTATCGAACAGATTTTATTCTCCGCCCCGTACCCAAAACGTAAACACCACTTTGAATCAGAAAAAATATTTTCTTTTCTTTTTAGTAAACACGTAGTATTTGACAAAATGCTCGAGACCCTCGTGAAAAGTCGCGCGTTCTGCGTATCCACCTCCCCGCTTGTTTTCCCCCTCTCTTTCCCCCTGTGCTCCACAACATTTTCTGTACTTCAGGAAAAACACATTCAAACCGTAAATCTGCGTATTTACCGTTATCAAGTCGAGAAAAGAAAAAAAAAGTGGAAGCGAACAACAAACAACCTAAATTTTTCCTCTTCCCGTTTTTATCCTTTTGAGCAACAAGCAAAGAGTAACGAGTCTCTCGAGCATTTTTCACACGCGCTGGTTTTTGTGTTCATTAATTTTTATCAAAAAGCTTTGGTTTTCATTTTCTAGTTTTTGCTGTCTCTTCTGTTGTCTGAAACATTCGTGTGCCTAATGTTCCAGTGTTCACCACATAGATGAACGCGATCGTCAAACAGCAGACAAATGACGAATAAATAGTGAAGGGTGGGTATTTCATTTTGAACAAAGTGTGCACGTTAAGCTTCGGCTCGGTAAATCCGAACCCTTGGTGGTTGACACCCCCCTCAGGTAAATATAGCTTCAATATTTCCCTAGAGTATATCATTAGTATTCCTTTGCGTTATCCTCGCTTATGAGTGCTGCAGCTCCACGAAGAAGATGTCCACAGCACTTCTGTCTGGTGTTCAGCAGCACATATTTGAAAGAGTGAAAGTGACTCAGTGTCCGTCAGGAACGTGGCCCACACGTTGTTGCCCCAACCCCACAACCCCACCACAACAGAGCAACACAAAAGGAAGACAAATGGAAGTGACCATCATCAACAAAGGCTGCAATGATAGCTCGTACGTGATCGAGGTGGGTGTGGATGATACAGTGGTGACGATGCGGCAGAAGGTGGCGTCTGCAGTGGGGTTGGCTGAGGACAGCTTCCGCATGGGCTTCGGAGGGAAGGACGAAGGAGAGGACATCACAGAACTGAGTGCTGGTGACACAATCTTGCTCACGAAGACGCTGAAGCACGAGGCTCTTGCAGAACTCGAGGCACTTGGTGTGCTGGATGGTGACGTCGAGGAATTGGGTGAAGATTTGCGGTGTGAAGATTTCGTGTTGATGTATACCCTGAAACACGAGAGAGACCCAAAGATTGCGTGTTTGCTTCTGCAGGCCGAGGTGTCCCCTGCAGTTCCGGACCATTTCTTGGCGAACACAACGGTAACGGCGCTTGATTTCAGTGTTGCGTCACATCTGACCAGCATTGGTCACAGCTTTCTCTCCGACTGCAGAAGTTTAACACAACTGGACCTCTCGTCTCTGAACAAACTAACACAAATAAGCGAGCAATTTCTCGCTGTGTGCACAAGCCTGACACAACTTGACCTGCCAGCACAAATCAACGTTACGGTGATTCAGGACGGCTTTCTCATCCACTGCGGATGCTTGAGAGTGCTGGATTTGACGCCTTTCAGCAGAGTCACAAAGGTTGGTGGTAGTTTTCTGTTGTCTTGTGTGGGCTTGACCACTTTGGACCTGTCGCCACTCAGCCTGGTGGAGGAGATAGAGAGTTACTTTCTGTACAAGTGTAGCGGCCTGACAAAGCTGGACCTGTCGCCACTCAGCAGGGTTGTGCGGATAGGTGATGACTTTCTTTCCCGCTGCACCAAGTTGACAACGCTAGACCTTCCGCCGCTCAGCAGAGTTGTTCATGTGGGTAGTAACTTTCTTTCCCAGTGCAACAGCTTGTCAGCAGTGGACATGTCCAAGTTGGTCAGCGTTACGCACATTGGTAGCCACTTTCTCAGCAACTGCAGTAACATAACAGTGCTGGACCTGTCGCCATTGAGCAGTCTTGAGCAGGTTGGCGTCTATTTTCTTCACGACTGCACAAGCTTGAGAACAGTGAACCTGTCCGCGCTGAGCAGGGTCACGCAAATAGGTGAACACTTTCTGTCGGGCTGCAGAAGCTTAACAGAACTGGACCTGTCGCCACTCAGGAAGGTGGTGCACATCGGCGACTACTTTCTTCACAACTGCGAAAGCATCACAGCACTGAGCTTGGCTCCCTTGTCCGAGCTGTCGCATATCGGCAAGCACTTTCTCTCCAACTGCAGCAGCTTAACAACACTGGACTTACCGAAGAAGGTCACGATAATAGGCAGCAACTTTCTTTCCAACTGCGTCAGGCTAACAGCTGTGGACTTGTCGTCTCTCACGAACACTGTGAGAATTGGTGTGTGCTTTCTTTCCGACTGCAGCAGCCTGACGGAAGTGGACCTGTCCCCACTCTGGGGGGCGAATCAGGTTGACATCGGCTTTCTTCACAACTGCACAGCGTTGAAGAGGATACGCCTCAACGGCTGAGCAGAGCTGTGGAAGACGCAGTTTGGACCAGCAAGCTCAACCCACTTGTGATAGGCACGAAGACCCAAATAAAGATGTTTCTCACCGAAAAGAACTACAAACTGAAGGACCTCCTTCGCGACGTGGGAGCCCGCAAATCCCGGTACTCCTGACGTTCTGGGCTGTTCCTAACACAGAATTCCTTTGACCCACAAATTGGGAGCGGAGGTCAGTTCATCACCACCACCTTACTGTGCATGGCCATGGGTTGGTCTCATGCCACAGCGATCGCCCACCGAGCAGCAATGGTTCTTCTCCCTAAGGACGAAGGTGTATGTTGGATCGACAATTTCATCGTAACAGCGGAGTCAGAGGTGGAGGCGACATCAGCATTCCTACGTTTCCTCGACAGGTGCAAATCCGTTAACGTGGAACTGAATATTTACGATGACGACTACGGCGTTCCGCTGAAAGATTTATGCGTGGTCCGAACCAAAGTGGATCAGGAAGGTGCTGGAGAAGGACGAGTTGCTCACCATCCTGAACATACACACATGCACTCCACGTTCGTTCTACACTGTTTTCGGGTCACTCTTTGACCCACCAATTGTTTTTGTCTTTTCCACAACCTTCCTTCACCCCCCCTGTAAGGGTAACCGAAGGTGAAGTAAGATATAGTATTGAAATCAATGTGGCGGGGGGGAAAGGGTCAATTTTGCAAACCCTGATTTTGAGGAAAAATTTTGCCGAAAATGGGCCCCAAGTATTAGTGACCGGGCTCATATTTCTCAAACTGTTAAGTGGGCAAAAAATTGTCCAATTTTCGAGATTGACCCCACCACTGCACGGGCGGATCCCAAAAATGCAACTACAGAACCTTTTTCTGTGGCTCCAGTGAAATATTTGGCGATGTTGGAATGAGTATCTTTGGAGTGAGGTCTTGTTGGCACGTAGTGAATGTCAATAGAGCAGGAGCATAATGTACTTTATACTATGCCCTTCCCTTCCCATCAACACAATAAAGAATACAGCAAATGTCACATTATTTGATTCGCTCAAATCCACCACAGTCGTGGTGTTTCTCCCTCTCCCCCTCCCCTCCCTGTCGCCCATCCCCGGGTCTCTCACCTCCGTATTTTTTCTTCAGCAGCATTTGAGATACATTATCACATCATTCGTGCATTTCAAAATAAATGCTTTTGTTAAAATTTGAAGGGTGGGTATTTCATTTTGAACAAAGTGTGCACGTTAAGAGTTTTGTGTTCCTTTGCGTTATCCTCGCTTATGAGTGCTGCAGCTCCACGAAGAAGATGTCCACAGCACTTCTGTCTGGTGTTCAGCAGCAACACATATTTGAAAGAGTGAAGTGACTCAGTGTCTGTCAGGAACTGACGCAGGAGCCTTTTATCGGAAACTGTTGTCTTCTCGTCTAACACACAAAAACACTGGAGATAAAAATACCTTTTCACAACGTATTTTGCTGTTCATCTGTTGCTTCCTCCCCCTCCACTAGTTCATACTCAAGTGCATCTTCCTCTTCCCCTTTCGTACCGAGCAAACCCCACCCACCACCCCACCCGCCATCCACCCACCAGACAACAATACTGACAAAAATGAATTTCTTTACACCCCGCCTGGTGCTGTGCTGGTTTTGCGCAGTACAGCTGCTGAACTACATTGAACGAGGTGCGATTGCGAGCAACGGTGTGACGGGCCACTACGAGGACACTGCGTGCAGCAAGCTCTGTGAGGACGACGAGTCGCTTGCGTGCAGAAACGAATGTGGGTACACGGGGTACCAGGGCGAGTACAACCTGACCAACGCCCAGGCTGGCCTGCTGTCGTCGTTCTTCACTGTCGGGCTCACCATCGCGTCTCCTGTCTCTGCGCACGCCGTGAAGTACGTCCACCCCTTCACTGTCATGGGGGTGGGGCAGAGCATCTTCACCGTTGCGCTCATTGCGGCTGGGTTCTGCCAGTCGTGGGAGATGCTGCTTGCATGCCGTACGGTGCTTGGAGTCTCGGAGCCTTCCTTCACTGTCGTGGCACCTGCGATGATCGACCTGATTGCACCTGCAGAGCGCAGAGGGGTGTGGATGGCACTCTTCTACATGTGTCTCTCTGTTGGCACTGCAGTAGGGTTTCTCATGGGCATGGTGGTGCAGGACCTCGACTGGAGGTGGGCCTTCCGCATCCAGGCAGCACTGAACGCTCCCTTTGCGATTATGCTTCTTGTTGCACGCCCGAAGCACCTGACGTGGGATGTGCTGAAAGGAAACAGAGAGTCTGTTGTTGTTGACCCGAGGGATTCTTCTCGTCTGCTTGAGGATGGTGAGCGTGCGGAGCACCCCCTTGCGCCGTCTCACGAAGCGCGTCTGTCTGTGTCTGCGAAGGTTCTGGAGCCATTGCACGTTGAGGGGCAGCAGTCGCTGTGGGAGGATGTGAAGCAGCTGTCGACGAACCCTCGCTGGTTGCTTGTCGTGGCGGGGTTTTCCGTTGTGATGGCGATAGCGGGGATCCTCAGCTTCTGGGGACCCAAGGCAGCACGCCAGGTGTACAATTTGGATAACGCGGATCTGTACTTCGGAGGTGTTGTCATTGTTGCCGGCATCATGGGGACGTTGACGGGAGGTGCGTTGCTTGACTATCACGGTGGAGGGTACGTCACAGCCTGCAAACTTGTCGCAGGCGCGCTTGTAAGCTCAACAGTGTGCTTCACGCTCTCATTCAACATGCCGTTCAACGACCCACACCTTGCAGGGTTTTTCCCTTTCTTCTTTGTCGGCTTCTACACCTTTGCGTTCTACTTCGGCCCAGCGACCTATGCTATCCTCAACTCAGTGCCACATAAGCTTCGCGCCCAAGCAATGGGTTTTGCGGTTCTTGTGTTCCACGTGGTGGGGGACGTGCCCTCGCCGTACTACGCCGGGTTGATTCAGGACTACATCAAGGACTGGCGTTGGACTATGACAATCCTCATGCCCTGCCTTGGCCTGGGTGTGGTGTTCTTCACCATTGCGGGGCTGCTCGGGCGCAAGAAGTACAGCGACCTTACGCAGGTTATTTGAGCCATTCGATCAATCCATCTGCAGCGTTGACTACTTCTCCTGCTGCAGCAGCGTTGTGTCCCGTAGAGTACTTGAAGGCAAGTTGAAGGAGCTTTGTGGCTGAATCGTGTCGCCCTGGTTGCTTCGTTAGCTACGTCAATGTACTCGAATGCAGTGTGATATGGTTGGGGAAGTGTTCAAGACAACACAACTTCTTCCTCACTCCCCGGTGTAGCTTTCGTACTGTGAAAGAGAAAACCGACGCAGGAGACTTTTATCGGAACTAACGACTGTTTTTTTCTCCGCCAACACACAAATTTTTCTCAAGTTTTTTTCTGTCAAAAACACTTGACTGAATAAACTTTTGTTGAAAATTTCCATCTTTTCCGCACTTTTTTTTTTATACTTTTCTGGGTGAGTTGATTGAGATCTTTTCTTTACGAGTTGACACTTTTTGTTTTCTGGTGGTTGAGTTCGTTTTCTGGGTGGTGCCTGGGCACCCAGGCACCCAGGCACCTGGATCCTGGTGTATTTTCAGTCCAGGTAGCCAGGTAGGGCACCTTTTGGTGGTCGTTTGGAAACACAGGAGGTTCTGTGTGCAAATAGTGCCTCAAAGTTGGAAATTTTCAACAAAACTATGCTTTGACCTCGGAAAGGTCGTTCTTCTTGATTCGTGGTTTCTGAGTGTGCACTCATGCACACTCAGAAAACACTCATCAAGAAAACTACTTTTCTGGTAGGTACAAAATAGCTATTAAATAATTTCACACAACGTATTTTACTGTTCATCTGTTGCTTCCCTCCCCCTCCACTAGTTCATACTCAAGTGCATCTTCCTCTTCCCCTTTCGTACCGAGCAAACCCCACCCACCATCCACCCCGCCAGACAACAATACTGACAAAACATGAATTTCTTTACACCCCGTCTGGTGCTGTGCTGGTTTTGCGCGGTACAGCTGCTGAACTACATTGAACGAGGTGCGATTGCGAGCAACGGTGTGACGGGCCACTACGAGGACACTGCGTGCAGCAAGCTCTGTGAGGACGACGAGTCGCTTGCGTGCAGAAACGAATGTGGGTACACGGGGTACCAGGGCGAGTACAACCTGACCAACGCCCAGGCTGGCCTGCTGTCGTCGTTCTTCACTGTCGGGCTCACCATCGCGTCTCCTGTCTCTGCGCACGCCGTGAAGTACGTCCACCCCTTCACTGTCATGGGGGTGGGGCAGAGCATCTTCACCGTTGCGCTCATTGCGGCTGGGTTCTGCCAGTCGTGGGAGATGCTGCTTGCATGCCGTACGGTGCTTGGAGTCTCGGAGCCTTCCTTCACTGTCGTGGCACCTGCGATGATCGACCTGATTGCACCTGCAGAGCGCAGAGGGGTGTGGATGGCACTCTTCTACATGTGTCTCTCTGTTGGCACTGCAGTAGGGTTTCTCATGGGCATGGTGGTGCAGGACCTCGACTGGAGGTGGGCCTTCCGCATCCAGGCAGCACTGAACGCTCCCTTTGCGATTATGCTTCTTGTTGCACGCCCGAAGCACCTGACGTGGGATGTGCTGAAAGGAAACAGAGAGTCTGTTGTTGTTGACCCGAGGGATTCTTCTCGTCTGCTTGAGGATGGTGAGCGTGCGGAGCACCCCCTTGCGCCGTCTCACGAAGCGCGTCTGTCTGTGTCTGCGAAGGTTCTGGAGCCATTGCACGTTGAGGGGCAGCAGTCGCTGTGGGAGGATGTGAAGCAGCTGTCGACGAACCCTCGCTGGTTGCTTGCTGTGGCCGGGTACTCAGTTGTGATGGCGATAGCGGGTATTATCAGCTTCTGGGGACCCAAGGCAGCACGCCAGGTGTACAATTTGGATAACGCGGATCTGTACTTCGGAGGTGTTGTCATTGTTGCCGGCATCATGGGGACGTTGACGGGAGGTGCGTTGCTTGACTATCACGGTGGAGGGTACGTCACAGCCTGCAAGCTTGTCGCAGGCGCGCTTGTAAACTCAACAGTGTGCCTCACGCTTGCGTTCAACATGCCGTTCAACGACCCACACCTTGCAGGGTTTTTCCCTTTCTTCTTTGTCGGCTTCTACACCTTTGCGTTCTACTTCGGCCCAGCGACCTATGCTATCCTCAACTCAGTGCCACATAAGCTTCGCGCCCAAGCAATGGGGTTTGCAGTTCTTGTGTTCCACGTGGTGGGGGACGTGCCCTCGCCGTACTACGCTGGGGCGATTCAGGATAGTCTGCAGGACTGGCGTTGGACTATGACAATCCTCATGCCCTGCCTTGGCCTGGCTGTAGTGTTCTTCACCATTGCAGGGCTGCTCGGGCGCAAGAAGTACAGCGACCTTACGCAGGTTATTTGAGCAACTCGAACAATCCCATCTGCAGTGTTGAGTGAAGATGATGTACATTTATGTGTCATGTTACTACCATTGTATTTACTTAAAGAGTGGATGGAACAACGGAGAGGAGGGGGTGGACAGAGAGTCTAATTTTGTCATCATTTTCTTGAAGTGACGAATGTGCGTGAGGCTTAATGGGATCACCTTTGCAACTGATCTTTTTTTTCATTTTTTGAAATGGCCACATTTTTGTTGTTTTTTTTGTTTCGTCTCAAAAAAAAAACTATTTTTGTATTCGAGTGCGTCTTTTTGTATGTGTTTTTGTTTGGAGTCAACATGAAGTGTTTGTGTGCACAGGGCCACATCAAGTTTTATTTTTATTTTTTTCAGGGACGCCTCTCTTTTGTCTCGATGATCACTTTTTTTTCTGGTATCAAAAAAGAGTTGGGTGAAGCGAACGGAGTATCCGTAAGCTCACAACTCTTCAGCGGAAGATAAGCCAGCAGATGAGCAGTTGTTTCCGCACCCCCCCGTTCACACTACGGTACGGGCAAGCCATTAGGTTTCCTTTTTACATCTACTGTTGTAGGTTGTATTTTTACAAACTTCTGTTTGCCGTACTTACTCTTTCATCCGGGGCAATCATTTTACATACACGACGGTGAAGTAAATGATATGTGCCTTTACATGTAAAATGACATGAAGAGCAGTGACATGTAAAATAAAATGTACTCACATGTCATTTTACATGTCGGTTGACCTTTTTACGGTCAATGTACGTTACCGCACATGTCATTTTGCATGTGGTACATGTGCGAACCAGACCAAAAAAGTTACATGTAAATCACATGTAAAAAGCACATGTCATTTACTTCACCGTCGTGTAGGTCAGTCGGAGGTGCCTGCATCACCTATTTTTCAGGGTAATTCCCTGTTTTTGTGCACCCAGCATCTCCATTTTTTGCGTTTTTGAAATCAATGAGGAGTTCCTTGCACAAAAGTATTTTCCTTCTGTTCCAGGTGACTCGCTGTGAGGCTGGGCTTGCCTCACTCATCAGTGATTTCTCTTTTTTTCTTCTGTAGGTCTGTTGTGAAATCGTGTGTGCTTTTGAAATGCACTCATATGAGTGAATACCTGTGTTTGAGTATGTTTCTGTCTGTTATTGTCACGTGCACGCGAGTTTGTTTTTCTTTTCCTATATTTTCCTAACCTCATGTTCTCATGTATTTTGTGATTCTTTTCAGGATGATTCGCTATCCCTTTAGAATTTTTTTTAAGGTGCACTAAGCACGAGAGGCTTAGGATCATCTTATCAACCTTTTTTTTTTGGGATGGATTTTGGAAAACCCCTACCCTCTCTTTTTGACATCAAACATTTTTTTGTGCCGGATGGGTCGAGCTAGACTGTAGTTTCAGTATTGCAACCACGGCGCTACTTTTTTTTTTTTGCATCATGACGTGGGTGGCGTACCAACTAAACGCTGAAAGGGGTTTTTATTATTTGTCTTGAGTTGTGTACTAATCTTCCTGATTGAATGTCCTTTGCTCGGGTGTACAATAAAAACCGTATGCTGACTAATCTATAGCCTAGACTAGGGTGTTCATCGTTGTCACATTATCAAAAAAATTGAAACCACACTCCTACTTTTCATTTGTTGTTTTCCCACCCCCCCCCCCCTAGGTGGGGGCAAAACCCCTATTTTTTTGAGGCATTTTGACTTTTTTGGACTTCCGCGCAAAGTACGTACAAACCACCCCTCATACCCACCCAGAAATGGGTCAGAAACACCCTGTGACCCGAAAATTCATGCTAAGGGCGACTCAGAATATGAAAAAATGCAAAAAAATAGTGAAAAAGTGGCCTTTTGACGGTTTTGGCCATGTTGGGTAAAATGGCCATTTTTGGACAAAAAAATCAAAAAAACAGCAAAATTTTGACGTCATGACAGCTGCTTGGGCACAAACCTACCCCAGGGAGGTCCTGTGAGTCCATTCCGACCTGTTTTGGACACTTTAGGTACTTTTTTTGGCCGTTTTTTAATACCTAGCCCTAAAATTGTGCTTCAGTTTCGGCAGCATCCATGTTGAAGTTGAAGGGCTTTAAAAAATATTTTTTTTGGGGTGCTTCTACTCACTCTGAGTGGGTGTGTGATGGATATTCGGGACTATGTGGGGTCCGGGAGGGGTATTTTGGGGGTTTCAGGCAAAAAAACGAAAAAAATATGACCGTAACAGGGGGTGTGCAAAGTGTCTTGGGGATGTCTTGGGGACGTCTTGGGCATTTTTTTGACCTAAAAACACCAAAAAAACACTTCCAAAAGTGTCAAATATGTCCAAAACAGGTTGGAATGGACTCACAGGCCACTTTTGGGGTATATTTGTGCCAAAGGAGGCTTTGTGATGTCAAAAAATATCCCGGTTTTTGATTTTTTTCTCGAAAAATCGCTATTTTGCCCAAAGTGGCCAAAACGTGAAAAAAGCCGTTTTTTCACTATTTTTTTCCATTTTTTTGTATTCTGGGGTGGCTTCTGGGTCGTTTTTCGACCCACAGGCCCCCTGTGACCCACTCTGAGGGTGTTTTTCACCCGCAGTTGCCTTGGAGATGGCCAGATAATGCCAAATGAATTTTCCGTGCGTTTGGTCCCAGCCAAAATGGCTGGAGTCGTATCCCCTAACCCCCCCCCCCCCGCAAACAATAAAGACAAAAGGGAGAGGTTGTGGTGAAACGCACACACCTCGACCTGTCGGTGAAAATGTGGTTCTACTCCAACCCGCCCCAGAATAGAAAAGGTAAGGAGTTGGAAGGTGTTCAATTTCCTTTTTAGCATTGCATGGCATATGACAATGATGTAATCATAAAATAAAAACCTTTCATTGAAACCCAAACAGAATATCTGATCAAGGGTCTCGACGACCATATGCACCCAATCCTGAAGGTATCTTTTCTGGGTAATAATATTGAGCTCAATCCACCCAATATTATGATTTTTTTCCCCCATGTTTTTTTTACAATGCATTTCATGAAAAAAAGGCAAATGTTTGCTTATCATGGCATCGTTTTCTGTTACATAACAAGGTATGGCTTGATACCCGGGTCACATGGTCACCATGCAGCTGACGGTAAAGGCCCATCCCACTCATTTCGATGACAAGCTCGTATAATTTGTGATGTGCCAAATACTTTATGCACATAATATTATGTTACGTGGTTGTCTCCATGCCCCCCTCCCTCCATTTCTTATCACCCCATGTGGTATTTGTCTTTGTTGTGGATGTGTCACTCTTTTGTGTGGGACAAAGTGTCCGCAAGCATTCTGTTAGCATTCTTCTTCGTAGCCACTGTGTGAGTTGGAATTGAGTTCTGGTTCACCGTTTTTTTTTCTTTTTTGGCGCAAAACGGGAAAAATGCATTTTTGGTCTTTTGGCATTTATTACAAGGGTACTTCTTTTTAGCACCCTCTATCACAAGCCTATGCCTTCGTAAGAAAAGAATGTACCGACCCTCCCCCGTGAAATTGTCCCCCCCCCCCCTGGGGGAAAAAGTCAATATCTCGTACTGTAGGGGGGTGGCCGTTTTTGGGGTGAAGAAGGGAGAGCAAAAGTTGTCCCCGCGACTCCCTTGAAATTGTCCCTGGCGGCAAAATACCGGTTTTTTTTTGGGGGGGACAATTTCACGGGGGAGGGTCGGTATATGAAATAGTACTTATTGCTAGACCATGCTTGATGTGTTGCTCAGTCTTTGTTTCCTCGATTCTGTGCACTTCCACTAATGAAAACTAAGTTTTAAACGATGTGGCATGATGTGTCCTCCCCTTTTTCTTTTCACTGTTACGTGTCTGTAACCTACCGAGGCATCTTTTTCGCTTTTTTTTATTCAAAAAAAAAAACCAAAAAAATAAAAGGTTTTTTGCTTCCACAGCCCCTCTTGACGATGCGCATTTAAACGTTTCATCTGTTCTGTCATGCGACAGTTCATAATATGGACTGCATTCCAGAATGTTATGTTACGTTATGTGGCACTCCCCACCCCATGTGGTGAGAAGCAAAGCGTCAAGCGGCACTGTGTTTATACATAATTTCATCATACAGAAGGTCCACGCCAGGCATCTGCCCCTGACACAAATTTTCTTTTTTTTTTTTTTGCAATTTTATTTTTTCTCTTTTGCAAAACCACCAAAACATTTTCCCCTCCCCAGTCTTCTTGTGACATGCACAAGCCATACATATCTGGTCATCACTTCCCCGTTCTCCCCTTTTTTTTGGACCAGGCACACACGCTTAGGTTCCTCCCTCCTTTCCTATTTTGTAAATATCTGTGCACGAGAGACTTACAAGTTTTTTTTATGTGGTTACTTTTTATGGATCCTGTGAAGAAAACCGTGGCTGCTCTCTAGTGATAGTAGTCTATAATCAAACAATTTTTTTAGGTGATCACTAGTAAGCACAAGAGGTCTACTATTTTCTCTGTTTTTCGAAGGGGTAATTATCATAACACCCACGGTACTAATACCCATTTACGATAATACCCACTGGGTATTATCGTAAACTTTTTGGGTATTATCGTAAACTTTTTGGGTATTAGTTTTGGGTATTATCGTAAACTTTTTGGGTATTATCGTAAACTTTTTGGGTATTATCGTAAACTTTTTGGGTATTACCCAGGTTGGGTAGCACCCAGGTACCCAGGTACCCAGGTCCAGGTCCAGGAACAGGTACCCAGGAACAGGAAAAAAGTCGTGAAAGAGCAACCACAGCTCCACATGACAAACACAAAAGTGTCCAGTCACATGGGGCATTCATGCACTGAGGAGATAATGATCCAACAATTTACAAGAAAGATTACTTAACCTACTGCTGGAAATTGCCAGGTCGTAGTAACACACAAAGTGTGCCTCCGTTCGGGAAGACCGGATATTCTAGAGACCAAAAAGGCCTCAAGAATATCTTCCGGTAGTCAAGGTAGAACCGAGTGAACGGCCCAAGACCCCCGTGGAGAAGTTAAATGTTGTAATGCTATCAGGTAGAAACTGCGAACACTGTCTTACCCTCCTCAATGCATGGTGGAAGATGTCTTACACAACCAATATCCTGTACCCAGGTACCCATATTCCCAGACCCACGCAGCACTACGTCGCAGTACTACGCAAAATTTACCACCAGACCCTGTCTTCGTGCACCTTAAGTACAACGCCGCAGACAGGCCAAACATGCGTTGGACTCAGAGGAATGCCCGCTGTGCAGGTATCATGAGAACCAACTCCCAGCAACAAGGGGCGCCTTTTGGCGGGCGTTGTTGAGGGTGTTTGGGGTGCAAAGTTTTCCACAATTTTGATGCGCGGGTACAGAAGTGTTGTCTTGTTCTTTCATCTCTAGGAATGTAAATGTCAATCGCGTTTAACTACCACTAGGGCTTGTTCAGTGAACCCACAAGGGGTCGAAGGGGGTTGGTTATCCCATATCTATCAAAGGTTGTGTCGACCAGGCGAAACCACTATGTTACGCTGTACGTTGTTAAATCCGAAGAAATAACACTTTAGCAGCCGCAGGAAGTTTGCTAAAAAGAGTGCCTCACGCTACACAAACCACCACCCGCGATTGACTTAGATGTTATAACAAAGAGAATTCAGAACAAAACAACACCCTGCCCCATACACACTAAATTGTCATGCTTCAAGAGCATGCCTGGGCCAAAATTACTGTTGACCAAAAAGGCAACAAGACCACCCACAAGGAGTGTGAAATGTGCACTGGTTTTCTGGGGGAACGCAATATTTTCTTGTGTCTAGTCCTCCGCGAGCAGAGGACAGACTTTCCGGAAGGTTGCCAAAGTCGAATTTCTTGCACTAGCTATGCTCCCTGGGTTAATGGCTATAGCAGTGACTGACTAAATGTTCCCACCCAGGTCTTCGTATGTTGAGGTGTAGAATGTCGGAGACGGAGAAGCGCAATCGCTGATGCAGTTCAGATTTCGCGATCCTGTGATGAGTGTAAATGTGGGTGTAATTAAGTTATGTCGCTTGGAGAAAGATTAATTGTTAATTGTCAAGAAAAATGGTTACCCTGAATTTGAGGATGTAAGACAGGGATGCAAAAAGTTGTGTAAAAAAAACCCCCCCCCCATATATTTAGTGAAAATTGTATTTTCTCTGGGGTCGATGAAACCATACCTTGTCTGCACATTCACCAGCGTGCGAGCGCCTCTGATACCTTGCGCGAGTAGCCAGCTAAATCACATCGTACCTGGGTACCTGGGTAATACCCAAAACGTTTACGATAATACCCAAAACTAATACCCAAATAGTTTACGATAATACCCAAAAAGTTTACGATAATACCCAGTGGGTATTATCGTAAATGGGTATTAGTAACGTGGGTGTTATAGTCATTTTCCCTTTTTCGAATTGTGTCTCACATGATGTATGTGTGCCTTTTGTAAGCATAACGATAAGCTTTGAATACAACATATCATGGAGGGATGAGGGATTGCTCTTTACGCTGAGGTGTGCAAAAAGTAAAATAAAATTTGAGTCCTGATTTACGTCGTATATTCCTATATTTAAGTGAAAATACGTAGAAATGGAGAAATCCTATGTGGGATGGGAACTCTATTACTTCTTTCGAGCACTTTGTTTTTTTTTCGGATCAGCACCTTGTCAAGTTGAGGTTCTTGTTTTTTTGTCAGCGTAGAATAGGTTTTTTTTTGGTTCTCGTTACCTCCGCACTCTTTTGGATTTTTGAAAAAAATAAAAAACAAAAAGTAAAACTAAACAGTACAATGCAGTACAGTTGTGTGGCTTCTATGTGGCTTCATAACGTGATACCCACCACCACGTCCTCCAATTGGCTGAAAGTGTTAAAATAGGACATTTTTAGAAATATGTTTTTACCTCTTCACCTGTCCCTGCCCCTTTGCACCAACCCCTTCCATACCCCTGCACCTCCCACCTCTTCGAAACACACAACATGGGGTGTGACACGCAGCCCACCGCACCACAGATGCCCAGCTGTGAGAACTGTGGCGAGCCTGCACAGCTGCAGTGCGGGGTCTGCACGGAGCTGTTCTTCTGCGATACACCTGCGTGCTTCGAAGTGTTCCACTCATCCTTGAGGGCACGTGACCGTGAGATACATCTCGCTTCTGTGACTCCGTACGGAATGTCGTCGAAGTGTGCACATCACCCAGGACAACAGCTGTGCCTCGTCTGTGTAGACCCTGCGTGTGGAGACGCGTTGATCTGCCTGCGCTGTGACAAGAGCGACACACATGCGGGTCACAGGACAGTTGACATCACAGACTACATGAAACTCCAGCGCAACACCCTCCGCTCGCACGTGACAAACCTGACACCACAGCAGACTGCTGCAGAAGGCGGGTACCGTGTGCTTGAGGCACTCCCACCCCTGGAGGACACGTACAAAGACCTTCTCCTTCAGACACACGTCGGACACTTCGTGATGCGTGAGGATGTGTCGCGCAGCGAAGTCATGTGTGAGGAGGAGGTGGCACGGAACTTCCTCACACATGCACTCAGTCGTGAAGGGGAGGTATGTGCACTGAAGGCGCAAATTGCACAGAGAGAACACATGATTGCTGAGTGCGAGAAGGTGCTCCAGCTTGGGGACGACCAGGTGCTGCGTGCGGTCACAGAGTCGCAGGCTGTTTTGCGGAGCATCAACAACATCGCAGCAGCGAGTGGAGACTGGCACCGCCTTGTGGGTGCTGCACCCCCACGAGCAACGTTTTCCCTGAATCTGCCTGTTTCAAGCGTGCACGATGCACTTACTAAGAAGTCAGCGCTTGCTGTGCACGTGTCTGTCCATGTGCGGGGATTGTATGGAAAGGAACACGAGATTGAGCTGAGTGTGCATGACACGGTCGGGGACTTGCGTCGGAAGGTGGCGTCTGTAGAGGGGTTGCGTAAAGACTGCTTCGACATGAGGTTCAGACGTAAAAGGATTGCAGAAGGAGAGAGCTTGGCGTGGCTGAGCATGGAAGGATCAGTTGTTCTGACACAGACAAAGAAACAGAAATGTAGAATGTACCGTGTGGGCATGCGTGTGGAGTCGCTTGTCCAACTTGAGGGTGAGGAACGTGGGCAGGTTGTGCCGAAGGGGAAGATTGGGGTGGTGACGGCACTCCCTGGCCCAGGACTGGACCCCAAGGCAGTTGCGGAGGTGCTGATCAACGGTGTGCGTTTTGACGCGTTGGGTTATATGATCCGTCCATGTGGACGTCCTGCAGACTTTCCGCGCTGAAGAATCCGATGAAGAATTCTTCGAAAAAAAATAAGTCCCAAATGGTGTGGCCCGAAACCCGGGTTTTGGGGTACATTAGAAGTACATTTTTTTGCAACTGACACGCTGGAGAGGCCCTGGCCAAACATGGAGTGTTGGGGTAAATATCCGTCGCACAGATAGATCAGAGACCCCACCCATGTTTTCATTTTACCCTTTTGTGCTCCGCCACCGACACTCCCATTTTCTGTACTTCGGAGGCAATAATCATAAACCATCACACACTGGCAGCCTCGACGTCTGCTCAGGTGACCGAATGTTCTGTCCAGGGGTACGCCCGTAGTCTGCATTGAACGCGACGCCTCGAAGGCGAGCCAGGGATGCGATCTGTACTGCTTCCCCGACTCAACGGTGTGCGTTTCGACGTGTTGAGTCATATGATCCGTCCATGTGGACCTGCTGCTAAAATAAAACAAAACAAAAGCCTGCTGGAGTGCCTCGAGTGGACGGTGCGATAACTAGGGATGCGATGAGCAGGCCCATCATGCGTGGACGAGAGATGTGTCTTGGTATAATAGAATTGGGAGAATCAGTAGAGGAAATCAAAGCTGCAAATTACTTTCCACACGGGGGCTGGTGCGAACATTTCGACTAGTGAGCTTAATTGCGTGGACGATAGAGACCTGGGATTTGAAAGGCAGTCGCCATAGGGTGACTGGGGATGCGTGGGCGAGATGGTCTCAGATGACCGGGCTGCGATGGGTGGGGCGAATCTACGGGGGACGAGTACGACGGGTGGGCCCATCTACCTAGACTGGGATGGACGCGATCGTCAAACAGCAGACAAATGACGAATAAATAGTGAAGGGTGGGTATTTCATTTTGAACAAAGTGTGCACGTTAAGAGTTTTGTGTTCCTTTGCGTTATCCTCGCTTATGAGTGCTGCAGCTCCACGAAGAAGATGTCCACAGCACCTATGTCTTGTGTTCAGCAGCAACACATATTTGAAAGAGTGAAAGTGACTCAGTGTCTGTCAGGAACGTGGCCCACACGTTGTTGCCCAACCCATTGTTCATCAGGAAATGGCAAATGAAAGCTAATGAGTAACATGCCCACCCCTTTCTTCCCACCCACACACTTCACCTCATCATCAATGCATGCTGCTTGCACCGTAGGCTTATCTCTATTCCGACATGATGTCAATATCCACCTTTGTACCAACCCCTTCCAGATACCCCTGCACCCTCCCACCTCTTCGAAACACACAACATGGGGTGTGACATGCAGCCCACTGCACCACAGATGCCCAGCTGTGAGAACTGTGGCGAGGCTGCAAAGCTGCAGTGTGGGAACTGCAAAGAGCTGTTCTTCTGCGACACACCTGCGTGCTTCGAAGTGTTCCACTCATCCTTGAGGGCACGTGACCGTAAGGCACATCTCGCTTCTGTGACTCCGTACGGGACGTCGTCGAAGTGTGCACAGCACCCAGGACAACAGCTGTGCCTCGTCTGTGTAGACCCTGCGTGTGGAGACGCGTTGATCTGCCTGCGCTGTGACAAGAGCGACACACATGCGGGACACAAGACAGTTGACATCACAGAGTACATGAAACTCCAGCGCAACATCCTCCGCTCGCACGTGACAAACCTGACACCACAGCAGACAGCTGCAGAGGGCGGGTACCGTGTGCTTGAAGCACTCCCACCCACGGAGGACACGTACAAAGACCTTCTCCTTCAGACACACGTCGGACACTTCGTGATGCGTGAGGATGTGTCGCGCAGCGAAGTCATGTGTGAGGAGGAGGTGGCACGGAGCTTCCTCACACATGCACTCAGTCGTGAAGGGGAGGTGTGTGCACTGAAGACTTTTGCTGCGAAGGCAGGACACATGATTGCTGAGTGCGAGAAGGTGCTCCAGATTGGTGACGACCAGGTGCTGCGTGCGGTCATAGAGTCGCAGGCTGTTTTGCGGAGCAGCGACACCATGACAGCAGCGAGTGGAGACTGGCACCGCCTTGTGGGTGCTGCACCCCCACGAGCAACGTTTTCCCTGAATCTGCCTGTTTCGAACGTGCACGATGCCCTAACCAAGAAGTCAGCGCTTGCTGTGCACGTGTCTGTCCATGTGCGGGGATTGTATGGAAAGGAACACGTGATTTTGCTGAGTGTACATGACACGGTCAGGGACTTGCGTCGGAAGATGGCGTCTGCAGCGGTGCTGTCTGAAGACTGCTTCGAGATGACTTTCCGAGGTAAACTCATTGCAGAAGAGGATCTCGTGGCGCGGCTTATGGGTGACTGGGTTCTTGTGACACAGACAGAGGAACAGAAAGGTGACATGTACCATGTGGGCATGCGTGTCAAGGCGCTTGTAAAGCTTCTTTGCAAGGATAAGCCTGGGCAGGTCGTACAGAAGGGTATGACCGGGGTGGTGACGGCACTCCCTGGCACAGGAGAGGACCCCAACGTAGTTGCGGAGGTGCGGATCAACGATATGCTCTTCGACGCGTTGGGTGACATGATCCGTCCATGTTCCGATGTACGCGATGGGCGGGGCCAATCTACCTGGGTGGCCAAGAGGAAGGAGAGGTGACCTTGTGGATCACCACGTGACACACCCACCATCCACCGCAACCACCTGACCCCCTCAAACATGTGCGGTGCTGAACTCTCAATCAGGAAAGTTTCTTCTCGTCCAATGCACAAAAACACTGGACCGATAATCTTTTCTCGAAAAAAACAATGTTTTTCTGCTTCTCTTTTTTAAGTCTCTGTATTTTCAAAAAAAGTGAAACATTCATAATTATAGGTAAATCTCAATGCACTAGTTTTTTGGTGTTCTGTGGGGTCTGAGCTCCACAGGTGTCCACAACCCCCTGGAATCGGTTGTGCATGACTTTTTGCGGTAAGCACAAGCTTAGGTTCATCTTTCCAAACCATTTTCTTTTTCTGATGTGCACAAGAAGCACATTTTGAAATTTCTATCTTTTCCCACATGTTTCCCCTCTGGAAGGAAGGTCCGTAGACCTGACTCACTTTTATTTGACCCCCTTTTTTATGTATGCCCCCACACCTCCCGATTTGCATGGAAAAGTCACGCTTTTGCGCTCTGAACAGAACTCTCAGCTGTGCTCTCTTATGAGTGCCCAGCACCTCTGACTGTAGCGTATCTGTGTGATGGAAACATAGCATTTCGAACATTGTGAACACACTTTTGCGGTTCTGGGGAGGAACCACTCTTAAGAGCCAGACCTCACCAAACAGGTCAACGTTGTGCGCGGTTCACCACAACCTCTCCCATAGGTTTTTTCTTGTGATAACAGTGACAGATAAGTGTTAAGTTTCTATTTTTCAGTTCAACACGAGCGTTATTTTTGAGTCTTTTTTTATACGAAGATTCAGTTTTTTTTTTGTGAAAGTGAAAACCGACGCAGGAGACTTTTATCGGAAACTGTTGTCTTCTCCGTCAAAAACACGCAAAAACACTTGACAGAAAAAACCTTTACACAACGTTTTTTGCTGTTTTTATCCTTTTCCCCCTCTTTTCATCTGTTAAAGTATCTTAACATCAGGGAAGTCTCTGTAGAGATTTTCTGGTGCATTTATGGACTATTTTGGTGATCCCTTGGGCTAGTCGTATGTGCGACCAGGTATGCCCACCTTCAAGGTTTGGGTTTGTGACAACGTTTGTACAGGACAAAGGTCCCCAACCCAGGGGTGTAACCCTCGGAGCAACAAGGTTGTGCTCAAGGGGGAAAAAAAGTCCCTTTTTTTCTTCAAAAAAGATACGTTCCGAGAGTGGTAGCGGGGCGGCAGCCGAACACCCCTCATAACAACTGTACAGGTAGGAAAGGGAGCCAAGCATTGTTTCTCCATCGGGATTTACACCTTCGGAGTACTTGGTGCACCACGTTACATTTATTGCGCTCGGAGCGTGTCGTGCCTGCGCCCTGCTTTTGCACTGCACAGCTTTGCTTTTGTTGCTGCAACACTCACGCGGTGTTTCCCCTGCGCTTCATGGCGTCTCATGGCAGGGGAGGAGGAGTACATCGCGTTTTTATTTTATTTTTATACACACACTACTTTGTGAGCGGAAAGTGTCACGTCGTTTTTGTTCACCAAACCGTGCTCCGCAACACCACCCAACAGGTGAGAGATAGTGTGTGTGGAAGCGTCCACGGGGGGTGAGGGAACGACAATGTGACACTTTTTAAGTTACTGTGACACGTCGTGTTCGGCAAAAGTTGGTTGTGTTTTGTTGTTCGCAAATAGAGAACGTTTTTTATAATAAAAAGTAAACACCCCTCCACACACACCCTTTCTTTTTGTAACCTTGTCGTCTGCTAATCTGCCGACCTTTCTCAAAGCCCCTAACCTAACTCACACACCCTCCACATCCACTCCCGCCCTTGCAACGCACACTGGGTCACATGGTGCTGGTGTGCCCCAAAAGCGTGAACACATGCTACAGGATGTTTGAAGTGGCAGCGGAGCTAGGCCATGCTGCCCATCAGGGTCGTCAGCTGTGACGCGAGTACCCCCACTATGGGCAATGTTCCGACTGCTAGGGGTAACCACACCTGTTCTCAATCACACCCCCACAGCACCACTGGAGCAAGCTGTTATGTGAAGGAGAAGCAAATGAAAGGGATTGTTTATGATTTGCAAGAACACCAACAACACTTCTTTGGCACGAATTAACACTCGAGGTCTCTGGCCTTGTCCCCCACACTCTATTTCTATCCCATGCACCCACCCAACCCCTTCCAGACACCCCTACACCCTCCCACCTCTTCGAAACACACAACATGGAGTCTGGCACGCAGCCCACCGCACCACAGATGCCCAGCGGAGAGTGTGAGAACTGTGGCGAGCCTGCACAGCTGCAGTGCGGGATCTGCACGGAGATGTTCTTCTGCTACACACCTGCGTGCTACGATGCTTGCCACCCAAGGCCACGCGACCGTGAGACACATCTCGCTTCTGTGACTGCGTACGGGACGTCGTCGAAGTGTGCACATCACTCGGGACAAGAGCTGTGCCTCGTCTGTCTAAACCCTGCTTGTGGAGACGCGTTGATCTGCATGCGCTGCGACAAGTGCGACACACATGCGGGTCACAAGACAGTTGACATCACAGACTACATGAAACGCCAGCGCAACACCCTCCGCTCGCATGTGGCAGACATGACAGCACAGCAGACTGGTGCAGAGGAGAAGTGCCGTGAGATTGAGGCACTCCCACCCACGGAGGACAGGTACAAAGACCTTCTCCTTCAGACACACGTCGGACACCTCGTGATGCGTGAGGATGTGTCGCGCAGCGAAGTCGTGTGTGAGGAGAAGGTGGCACGGAGCTTCCTCACACAAGCACTCTGTCGTGAAGGGAAGGTGTGTGCACTGAAGACGCAAATTGCACAGAGAGGACACATGATTGCTGAGTGCGAGAAGGTGCTCCAGCTTGGGGACGACCAGGTTCTGCGTGCGGTCACAGAGTCGCAGGCAGTTTTGAGCATGGTCAGCATCGAAAGCGAGAGAATCAAGACCATGGCAGAGGTGCTTTGCTGGCACCTCGCTGGTGCTATGACGTTTTCCCTGAATATGCCTGTTTCGAACGTGCACGATGCCCTTACCAAGAAGTCAGCGCTTGCTGTGCATGTGTCTGTCCATGTGCGGGGGTTGTATGGAAAGGAACACGATATTGAGCTGAGTGTACATGACACGGTAAGGGACTTGCGTCGGAAGGTGGCGTCTGCAGAGGGGTTGCGTGAAGACTGCTTCGACATGACTTTCAGAGGTAAACCGATTGCAGAAGGAGAGAGCTTGGCGTGGCTGAACATAGCAGCATCAGTTGTTCTGACACAGACAAAGAAACAGAAATGTAGAATGTACCGTGTGGGCATGCGTGTGGAGTCGCTTGTCAGACTTGAGGGTGAAAAGCGTGGGCAGGTTGTGCCGAAGGGGATGACTGGGGTGGTGACGGCACTCCCTGGCCCAGGACTGGACCCCAAGGCAGTTGCGGAGGTGCTGATCAACGGTGTGCGTTTCGACGCGTTGGGTTATATGATCCGTCCATGTGTACCTGATGAGCTTGCTTGTGTGGTGGACGAGGGGGGATACGATACCTGGGAAGGCGATGGTTCATCAGATGTCTGGAGATGCGGTAGCTGGGGGCCCTGGGGAGGCTATGGGCAGGGCACAGCAGATGACTGGGCATGCGTGGCGTACGAGGTGGAATCAGAGGACTCGAGATGGTGACCTTATACGCTCACTATGTGACAACCACCCACCACCACCTCGAATGTGAACTTTCGCCAACTACTGAAAGTAACTTTTATTCTTTGCTAACCGATTCCCTTTTAGAGGTCTCAGAAGGCCACCAGGGGCGGGTGCAGCACCGTAGGTCAGGATGTAGACCTCGAGATGATCCTCCAGCTCACCTGTCACTCGGATGTGAATGCAGTCATGCGTTATGCGCACGAGGCGGGGGGCGCGGTCAGAAACGTCGCGGCTCCTCCACACCTAAACCCTGTTTTCCCCTCCCCCTTATTAAATTTTACACCGTGTTCACAAAGCTTGTTTGTTAATCCTTCTTTTTTCTCATGCACCTTCTCCCCCTTCCCCCACAACCCTTAAACCCTGCAAGGGAGTATTACGGGCCGGGTCTGGACTTGTTATAATAATTATGATTCTGTCTGTGTTTTTGGTTCATAATTCGAATGTCAGGGAACCGACCAGTGACTAGCCAATCTGAGCAGCTTGCCCCCATTTGTGCTTCTTTTTTACATTTAGATAAAGTGAAATATTTGTACAAGGAGGGTGAGCTCAAACGTGTTTTAGACCTTATCACGATAGTTTTTTCAAGGCCTGGGGCTCTGGTTCACATTTCTTCACCCTAATATGTACCGTTTTGCCTATGACACCACTGGGCACAGCTAGCACCATACTCACCTGAGCTGTGCCTATATTAGGCACAATTCCAGTACAGTTTCAGCACAAGTACACACAACTAACCACAACTAACCACAATTACACCACAATTACACCACAATTACACACAATTACACACAATTACACCGAAATTACGCTGGGAAATAATAAAACCTACATTCTTGAGCTCTTCTAAACGACGTGATTTTCATTGGACGCATCCCCTTTTTTGAAAAACGCTAATAACTTTTTAGCCCCCCTCTGTAAGTGTTGATTGAATTGGAGTCGGGGAGCACAAGCAAAGGGCAATGAAAGGAAAACAATCAGTAAAGAACAAGATAGAAGAGCCAGTATTTATGTCTGAATTACACACGCAATTCCAATCATTCGAACCGAAGCCGCCCAAACATTTCGGTCTGTATTATTTCCTAACAACCGTGCGCGTACCGCTTCGTGTGTTGTGTACAAGAAAAAAATGGTACACCACCCTACAGGGAAGCATACCACCACTGTACTGTACTGTACTGTACTGTACTGTACTGTACTGTACTGTACTGTACTGTACTGTACTGTACTGTACTGTACTGTACTGTACTGTACTGTACTGTACTGTACTGTACTGTACTGTACTGTACTGTACTGTACTGTACTGTACTGTACTGTACTGTACTGTACTGTACTGTACTGTACTGTACTGTACTGTACTGTACTGTACTGTACTGTACTGTACTGTACTGTACTGTACTGTACTGTACTGTACTGTACTGTACTGTACTGTACTGTACTGTACTGTACTGTACTGTACTGTACTGTACTGTACTGTACTGTACTGTACTGTACTGTACTGTACTGTACTGTACTGTACTGTACTGTACTGTACTGTACTGTACTGTACTGTACTGTACTGTACTGTACTGTACTGTACTGTACTGTACTGTACTGTACTGTACTGTACTGTACTGTACTGTACTGTACTGTACTGTACTGTACTGTACTGTACTGTACTGTACTGTACTGTACTGTACTGTACTGTACTGTACTGTACTGTACTGTACTGTACTGTACTGTACTGTACTGTACTGTACTGTACTGTACTGTACTGTACTGTACTGTACTGTACTGTACTGTACTGTACTGTACTGTACTGTACTGTACTGTACTGTACTGTACTGTACTGTACTGTACTGTACTGTACTGTACTGTACTGTACTGTACTGTACTGTACTGTACTGTACTGTACTGTACTGTACTGTACTGTACTGCACTGTACTGTACTGTACTGTACTGTACTGTACTGTACTGTACTGTACTGTACTGTACTGTACTGTACTGTACTGTACTGTACTGTACTGTACTGTACTGTACTGTACTGTACTGTACTGTACTGTACTGTACTGTACTGTACTGTACTGTACTGTACTGTACTGTACTGTACTGTACTGTACTGTACTGTACTGTACTGTACTGTACTGTACTGTACTGTACTGTACTGTACTGTACTGTACTGTACTGCACTGTACTGTACTGTACTGTACTGTACTGTACTGTACTGTACTGTACTGTACTGTACTGTACTGTACTGTACTGTACTGTACTGTACTGTACTGTACTGTACTGTACTGTACTGTACTGTACTGTACTGTACTGTACTGTACTGTACTGTACTGTACTGTGTATACTGTGTTTATTCCCCGAAATAAAGTGCCTCAAGCCAAATTGCTTAGGAGGCAGGGACGGTAAAGTGTCAGTATTTCCCTGCTATTTTCAGATTTTCCCCGACCAATTTACACGTAAAAAATTGGAGCAGGTAAATATAGTAATTTGAGCAGGTAAAATATAGTAAATAGCCGGGGATCCCAGCCAAAAATGGGTAGGTAAAATATTATAATATTTTCCCGGCAAAAAAATTTTTTTTCTCTTTTTTCACAAGTGTTTTTTGTGACTGCTCACTACACCCTAGGCACCCTTCTGGGACCAAAAAATCAAAAAAAGCAAGAATTGGGCTGTTTTGAGCATCACAAATTTATTCCCCGGTCATTTTCTGTACAAAAATCCACCTGTACCTGTCAAAATGTATGGGCCAACGCCTTGTCAAAAAATCAAAAAAAATCTCAGAAAAAAAAAAAATCCGGGAAAAATTCGACCCCTGGGTTGGGTTTTTGGGCACCAAAAAATGCAAAAACCCGCAAAAATCGGGTGTTTTGACCATCTAGGGTTACACCAAAGTACACTTCTGTGAACAAGCCTAGGAGAAGGAGTATAAACCCAACACCATGTGGTTGTGTTCAGTAGGCTTATTTACACACATGAACACGAAAACGGGGAGAAGCTGCAAGTGGCTTTCCCCCCGTTTGGGCACTCTCCTCCTAAGGGTTCGTAAAAGAAGGAGGCTACGACCAAAAAGTTTTTGTTTACCACCACCATTCACCTCCCCACACACCCATCACGCAAGGGTCACAATCTCCTAAGCAATTTGGCTTTTGGCACTTTATTTTGGGAAATAAAATTACAAACTCTTGGTAAATATTGAAGATATTTACCTTCGGGGGGTGTCAACCACCTCGGGTGCGGATTTACCTCGCCTTCGGCTCGGTAAATCCGAACCCTTGGTGGTTGACACCCCCCTCAGGTAAATATGGCTTCAATATTTACCTAGAGTATATAATTAATACTGTGTATACTGTGTATACTGTGTATACTGTGTATACTGTGTATACTGTGTATACTGTGTATACTGTGTATACTGTGTATACTGTGTATACTGTGTATACTGTGTATACTGTGTATACTGTGTATACTGTGTATACTGTGTATACTGTGTATACTGTGTAATTGACCAACAACGAGAACGTGTCCATTTCGGCAAATTGACCCCATCACTGGCCGGACGGATTCCGGAAATGCAAATGCCGGCGTTTAAAAGATTCACCAACGAAAACAATTTTTTTTTTCAACACATGAATGCCCCCCTAACCGGCATGACAACTGGTAGAAACGCGGGGAATCGGTTATGCAGCCACGCCAAAAAAAGTGCAATATTAAGAGAAATGTTATCAAAGTCTTGTTGGCCGACCTTCAGCATTATTGGGCACTAAATTTAAGATAAGAGAGCAGGAGAAACATGCAGAAAAATAATAAAACCTACATTCTTGAACTCTTCTACACGACGTGATTTTCATTGGACGCATCCCCTTCTCCAATTCAATTCAACAAAACTGTAGCTTATTCCCTCAATATTCGTGAAACGACCCGCGCCATGGCTGCTGAGTCGAAAGACAAAGAGTGAGGGCGAACGCCACGTAAAAAACTGCCCAGATGCGACGCCTGTGAGCTGTATGTAAGCGGCTACCTAAACAGTCGGAGAAATGGTGTGAAGTTCGTTGCAACAGTACGTCCCTCGACGGTACTGCGCGTAATAGTCAGACCCTAAGGTGCTCTGTGATTACATACTAGCATCGAACAGTGCAGGAGCATTAGGCCCAACGTGTCTAAATAGAAACAACGAACGAAAAAGACAATGTGAGACTGTAAATCCCAATAACAACAATAACGCCAATTATCTCCTTTCCTTCTTTTTTTTTTTTTTTTTTTTTTAATGAAAAACGCTAATAACTTTTTGACCCCCCTCTGTAAGTGTTGGTTGAATTGGAGTCGGGGAGCACAAGCAAAGGGCAATGAAAGGAAAACAATGAATAAAAGAACCAGATAGAAGAACCAGTATTTATGTCTGAACTACACACACAATTCCAATCATTCGAAACGAAGGCGCCCAAACATTTCGGTCTGTATTATTTCTTTACAACCGTACGCGTACCGCTTCGTCTGTTGTATACAAAACAAAAAAACCCGTTTTTGCACACTTACACACACGTACCCACAAGTACCAACACTTACGCACACTTACGTACACTTACGCACACGTACACACACTTACGCAGAACTGAGCAGAACTGACCAAAACTGAGCACAATCACGCCACAATTACACCACAATTACACCACAATTACACCACAATTACACCACAATTACAGCACAATTACAGCGGCCCAAAACGGTACATAATACTAATGTATTTTTTTCGTCTATTTCCAGAAACATGGCGCACCATCTTGACAGTTGTCAGAATACGGGGTGGTAAAGCATGTGCCCGCTCGTCAAACAGTGGTATATTGCACGCCTTCACTGTACCCAAGAAAACTGCGGGTGTTTGCTTTGTTGCGGATGGATGGAAGCTTAATAATTTAATGTTCCGGCCACCTGAGATGCTTCTTCCGAAGATCCCTCAGGTGATTGACCGAGTTTTTGATTCTTCCTGGGCCGCACTCGCGGACGGCAAAAGTTGGTTTTACCAATTTGACCTACACGAGGAGATCCAGGCTTTTTTTGGTGTTAATTTGCGTAATATGAGAGGGGAGTTCATCCAGACCAGACGCATCACACTGTGCATGGGGTGCTCAACTTGATGAGTATTACTGCAATCCTATTCAAGCGTTTTGTGCTTTGGGCATTGAGTTCTATTTGGTGAATCACCGTTTTCGTGCTATGCCTTAAGCTGACCACCGGTGAGGAGTGGGCGGTAGTGAGATCCTACTCTTGCCAGGCAGACCTTTTTTTACAACGGCATACTCCACTTCACCCTTGCTACCTCCTCCCTGACACTGTAGGGGTCGCAGTGACCCATTGTACGTCAGGACAAAGGCAAATGAAAGCTAATGAGTAACATGCCCACCCCTTTCTTCCCACCCACACACTTCACCTCATCATCAATGCATGCTGCTTGCACCGTAGGCTTATCTTTATTCCGACATGATGTCAATATCCACCTTTGCACCAACCCCTTCCAGATACCCCTGCACCCTCCCACCTCTTCGAAACACACAACATGGGGTGTGACACGCAGCCCACTGCACCACAGATGCCCAGCTGTGAGTACTGTGACGCGTGTGCACAGCTGCAGTGCGGGAACTGCAAGGAGCTGTTCTTCTGCGACACACCTGCGTGCTTCGAAGTGTTCCACTCATCCTTGAAGGCACGTGACCGTGAGACACATCGCGCTTCTGTGACTGCGTACGGGATGTCGTCGAAGTGTGCACATCACCCAGGCCAAGAGCTGTCCCTCGTCTGTCTAAACCCTGCTTGTGGAGAAGCGTTGATCTGCATGTACTGTGACAAGTGCGACACACATTCAGGACACAGGACAGTTGACATCACAGACTATACGAAACGCTAGCGCAACACCCTCCGCTCGCACGTGGCAAACCTGACACCACTGCGGACTGGTGCAGAGGAGAAGTGCCGTTTGCTTGAGGCACTCCCACCCCTGGAGTACAGGTACAAAGACCTTCTCCTTCAGACACACGTCAGACACTTCGTGATGCGTGAGGATGTGTCTCGCAGCGAAGTCATGTGTGAGGAGAAGGTGGCACGGAGCTTCCTCACACATGCACTCTGTCGTAGGTATGTGCACTGAAGACGTAGAAGCGCAGACACGCATAGACCTTTGCTACGCCAACAGCACTGCGGCGCCTGCCATCCGTATGGTAACGATGTCTCCCTTCAAGAACTCTTCCGTCGCGGCGCATGCCGTAAGTAAGCAACGATGTTCTGGATCTTCACCAAGGCTAAATGAATCCCCCCCGCTTCAACCAAAGCGACCACAGCAAGGCACTCCCCTTGCGGGTCGCTGCCGCATACGCACTACCCCCCTGATTGCAATCAACGCCTTCAACCTGGCGAGACAGGAACAGCAAACTTTGGCTGAGCGGGGGAAGCGCCCAGCCCGCTCTTCCCCTCCTGGTGTAAAGAAGGGAAAATTGCACACATGCCTAGCGCACGACAAGGTGAGATGTTGAGCCTCAGGTGCGTGCACACCGGTGGAAACGTGCTGCAGAATCCACCACTGTGAGGGAGACGGCCTGGAGGTGTAAATAGACTACTGCGACAACCACAGACCTATGCATTTGTGTGGGTATGTGTGAACTGCGCAACAAAAGGCTAGTGACTGCTGCCGAACTTGTCACCGACACAGCGGACAGCATAACATTAACACTTTCTGTGGATATCTTCCCCATCTTCACCACAGAAACGACCCCTCAGGGTTGTCAGCTGTGACGCGAGTCATGGGCTATATTCCGACTGCCAGGGATAACCACCTGTTCTCAATCACACCCCCACAGCACCACACACCTTGGAGCAAGTGTTATGTGAAGGAGAAGCAAATGAAAGGGATTGTTTATGATTTGCAAGAACACCAACAACATGCTTTGACACGAACTCACTACTTTGTGTTCTCCAGTCTTTGATCCCACACTCTGTTTTTATCCCATGCACCCACCCAACCCCTTCCAGATACCCCTGCACCCTTTCACCTCGAAACACGCAACATGGAGTCTGGCACGCAGCCCACCGCACCACAGATGCCCAGCGGGGAGTGTGAGAACTGTGACCAGCCTGCACAGCTGCAGTGTGGGGTCTGCACGGAGCTGTTCTTCTGCGACACACCTGCGTGCTACGATGCTTGCCACCCAAGGCCACGCGACCGTGAGACACATCACGCTTCTGTGACTCCGTACGGGACGTCGTCGAGGTGTGCACATCACCCAGGCCAAGAGCTGTGCCTCGTCTGTCTAAACCCTGCTTGTGGAGAAGCGTTGATCTGCATGCGCTGCGACAAGTGCGACACACATGCGGGTCACAAGACAGTTGACATCACAGACTACATGAAACGCCAGCGCAACACCCTCCGCTCGCACGTAGCAGACATGACAACACAGCAGTCTGCTTCAGAGGAGAAGTGCCGTGAGATTGAGGCACTCCCACCCCTAGAGGACACGTACAAAGACCTTCTCCTTCAGACACACGTCGGACACCTCGTGATGCGTGAGGATGTGTCGCGCAGCGAAGTCATGTGTGAGGAGGAGGTGGCACGGAGCTTCCTCACACAGGCACTCAGTCGTGAAGGGGAGGTGTGTGCGCTGAAGACGTTTGCTGCGAAGGCAGGACACATGATTGCTGAGTGCGAGAAGGTGCTCCAGCTTGGTGACGACCAGGTTCTGCGTGCGGTCACAGAGTCGCAGGCTGTTGTGCGGAGCAGCAACAGCATGACAGCAGCGAGTGGAGACCGCCACCGCCTTGTGGGTGCTGCACCCCCACAAGCAACGTTTTCCCTGAAGCTGCTTGTTTCGAACGTGCACGATGCCCTAACCAAGAAGTCAGCGCTTGCTGTGCACGTGTCTGTCCATGAGCGGGGGGTGCATGGAAAGGAACACGATATTAAGCTGAGTGCGGATGACACGGTCAGGGACTTGCGTCGGAAGGTGGCGTCTACAAAGGGGTTGCGTGAAGACTGCTTCGACATGACTTTCAGAAGTAAACCGATTGCAGAAGGAGAGCTCGCGCCTCGAGTGGTCAAATTCCGGAATTTCATATAGGCTAATATTTTTGGGGGTTTATTGACACTTTGTTTCTTGAGTCACCGATAAGAAAACGAGAAAAAACTGATACGGCCATACCTATTAAATTTGGTTGTTTTTCCTGGTAGGGCAAGGTCCGCCCTCCTAAAAGTGTTTTTAGGGCAAGTCTGAACTTATTTTTAGGGCAAACACTTTTTTTAGGGCAAGTCTGAACTTTTTTGGGGCAAGTCTGAACAAAGGGCAACAAGTCAGGCCACTTTGGCTGGGGCACTCTTGGTGCCCCACATGGTATGGCTTGTTTTATTGCCCTAAAATGCCTAACCGAGCCGGAGCCCAAAAATGATGCCAGAAACCACCAGCCACCCGGAAAGGGTGAACAGGCAGTCCACGTTGGGCCAGAACCGGTTACAAAGGAAGCCGTGTTCTGGGGCAACGTGGGGCGCAAAGTTTTACAATTTTCATGCACGGGTGCTCCACAAATTACCAACTATTCCTTCTTTGTTGAATTGAGAGAGAGTCAGTGTTTAGCTACCACGCGGGCGTGCTTAGAATTCCTTCGAGTCCGGCACAATTTTATTTATGTGGTCGGTTAAGACGAGCCTATGAAGAACAACGAGGTCATCGTTGAAAGGAGCGAACTCCCCTTCCCACAACATCTCTCACATTTCAACTCAGAATTCATACTTGGTTATTTGCTTTGTCCATACGCAATCAAATTGTCATGCTTTCAAGAGCATGCCTTTTGGGCTCCGACCTCAGAGGCCGTTTTCGAAGACAGCTACAGTGGGATATTTCGGTTTCCTCAATTTTTTATAAAAAAGCGAAAATCTGCCTATGTGCTTGAAAAATGCTGTGCATTTTTGGTAGAATTTTTTTTAAAAAAATTGCTATACTCCCCTATGACTGGACCCAACTCCCCTCACTCTTTTTTTGGTCAAAAACACCCAAAATTTTTCTACCTTTTTTTCCATTTTTTCCATTTTTGACCTTTTTAGACACCCTCCTCAGATATGTTTTCATTTCCTCCCCTACAACCTTTGCCAGGCAGTTGCCTAAAAAAAAAACGACCATTTTAGTGGAGTAGAAGTCAAAAAAAAGTGGCTCCAATGCTTTGTACATGTAATACAGGGGATTTTCAGTGCAGGAAGAGTGGTCGGCTCCACCAAAAGTTGCGTACCGTGGAGTATGTTTCCAGTTGAGAAAAATGGTCGGAATTGAAAGATTTGTCAAAAATAAATCCAAAGAAAAGGGGGGGTGAAGGAAGGTTGTTGAAAATCGACAACTTCCGGAAATTCATATACGCGCCTTTTCGGGTGAATATATTACACCCCTGCCTCTCAAACGTACTAGACTGTGGACAGGTGGATTTTGTCAATTTTATGGCCCGGGCACATTCTGAAAAATAATATTCTTGGAAAGATAGGGTGCGAAAACGTTCAATTCCGGGGTCGGACGCTCAAAAATATGCATCTGGGGCGAGCGAGTGGGCGGCGGGAGAATGGGTACTATGTACTGAGTCCTGTACAGTGTACTATGTACGGTGAGGAAATCTCCTCTTTGGGTCCAACACAGTGGTGTCTCTAAATTGGATTTTTTTTGAAAAATATAAAAGATCCTCTCGAAATTGTTCAAGATTGAACTGAGAGAAAGAAGAAACCCCAAACCCTCCCAGACCAAACGGTCTAACCTGTTGTATTGACATAGTGTGGGGGTGAAGTGAGGAGCACGAGAATCGTCTTCGCGTCTACTAAAAGATTTCCTAAGATATGTCACAAGTGTCATGTCCCCGAAAAAAAAATCCAATTTAGAGACACCACTGTGTTGGACCCAAAGAGGAGATTTCCTCACCGTACATAGTACAGTCAGCTGCGGACGAGGGCTCACCCTGAACTCGGAGCCCATTCCTTTTTATCTATTTCTGATCTTCACAGCTGTTATGTTTAGATGGATATGCACTTGTAGCACACTCATATTTCTAATTTTTCCTTTCACATTGAGTAGTTGCTTTTCAATGATATGTTTAGATGGGTATGCACTTGAGGCACACTCATATCCCAATTTTTATTTTCCTTTTTCATTGCACAGTTGAACCGGTGTCCGTAAGGCCACATGGCGGATACTGGACCCAAAATATTTTCAAAACCGAGCGTCTGAGGGAGCCCATGATGGCTGCGGACGAGGGCATCCCCCTGAACTCGGAACCCATTCCTTTATTTTTACTTACCTTTTCTTTTTGGACTCGCATAGCGAGGTACGTGTGTATGATCAACGTACACCCGTTTTCTCAGGTCCGGCGAGACCAATATGTTGACTGTAAACAAAAAATGCTTTTTTTAAACGGGAAACAACATAATAATCATACTTGGACCGCCCGAAATAAATTTCGGGCATTTCGGGCGAATTAGGGGCGGATTTCGGGCGATTTTGTGCGCCTGAATTCGCCCGAAAACGCCCGAAGTCGCCCGAAATGCAGATTTCGGGCGAATTCGGGCGCTTTTTCCTTAGTGAAAACCGACTAGGTAGGGTTCTACTCATTTTCGCAAAAAACTTTTTATATTTGGAAAGATTTGATGTCAAATCTGTCAAAATAAGCAATAATCGAAAACTTTTGTACACCTGAGTGCACTTTGGAGGCCCGTGAGAATCACCACCAAATCACGGGTTTTCTGACTATCATTTGCTTATTCCCACCCAAAACACACTATGAACCGGGTTTTCACTATTTTTTCGTATTTCAGGGTGAATTTTTGTGAATTTTCGGGTCACAGGGTGGTTCTGACCCATTCTCGGGGTGTTTCGGGCCTGTAGTTGCTCAGGAGATGCCCAAAAACGTGAAAAATTGCCTTTTTACGTTTTTAGTAGTATTTTAGTGTAAATTGTTAGGGAAATCGGTTTTATACGTGGCTGCTAACAGAGCTGCACTCATAAAAGTTGGGTTCTACTAGGAATTTTTGCTCAATTTTTTTTTCTTTGAATAAATTTTGTGCCAATCTTTCAAATAAAGCGTTAGATTTTTACACTGGTGGCATGCTTCCCAGCACACATAAGATACTGGTTGTGCGCCCGAATTCGCCCGAATCTGCCCGAAATCGCCCGAATTCGCCCGAAATGTGCCCAAATTCGCCCGAAATGCGCCCGAATTCGCCCGAATTACGTATAAATTCCCTTTAAAATGCCCGAAATATATTTCGGGCACATTTCGGGCGCTCGGGATCCGCGCCCGAAAAATTCGCCCGAATTCGCCCGAAATATATTTCGGGCGGTCCAAGTATGAATAATATTATATGACAAACAGTTGCAGGGTGGTTCCGTGCATATCATAGAACCCAGCACCTTGTGTGTCTTCCAAAAACCAAAAGCGTTGTGTGTGAAGTTTTGAAGGAAGGAAAAATAAAAACGGCACAAAGGGGAGCCTCCGAGGGGAGATCATCGTTTTCATCAGGAGTTACTAAAAAAGGTTTTTTTTCTTTTCCTTCCAAAGCAGCAATAATCCATATTCTGGTTTTTAAACGTGCAAGTCCCTCGAGAGCTTCTCCCACAGTCTCGCACCCAGCTCATATTGAGTACTTTTTGGGTTGCCCTTTCCCTTACCACAACACCCACAACACCTACCCACGCACAGATGCTTCACAAATGCGGCTTGCCTTCGCAGTCTGCACTTCTGCTTTAGTGGCAGCAGTGGAGGCAGAACGGCTGTACTTTCTGACAAGCACAGGGCTTTCTTCTGTTCTCACCTCAGGTGAGGAACGAGAGGACTACAACCAATGGTCTGGGGCAAGCGCACACTGTTCACACGACTCACGCGGGCTGGGCATCGATGAGATTGAGGGCTGGGCAAGCGTGACCTGCGGGAACGAGTTCTTCAAGGCAAACTTTGCGGAGGACCCAACCGCGCCGTTTGAGCTGATCGACTTTGGCCCGCAGGTGAAGGACTCGCAGGGCTTCTACGGGACTGCGATCAACACCAAGACACACACTGCGTACGTTGCGTCGTACGAAAGCTCTTCAACCTTCAACGGCTGGAAGGTGCGTGGCAACTACCTCCGCGGCTGCACGACCGTCACGAGCGAGACCTACTGCGTGGAGAAGGGCCCATGCTACTGGATCAACGACAAATGCCTCATCAAGGACAAATACACATACCTCTCCTTGAAGACCGCTGCCGGCCCTGTGGGTGGCGGCCTCTATGCTGATGAGGACAACGTTGTCTGGATTTCGTACAACGTGCCTACGGGGACGGGGAAGGAAGGTGGTGGGTATGTGAGTGCGAAGAAGGACTCGAAGGAGGTGTACTACCCTCATGTGCATGACACGTTTCCAGAGACGAACTACGGGAGTCAGGACGTGGGGTACCCGCAGCTGATCAACGATGCGCTGTACGTGTGTTCGCAGACGGACAGCGCAACGGAACTTTACAAGTTTGACGCGACACACGATCCCGAGATCGTCCTGGGCGACATGCCGCAGTTCCTCGGCACCTACACAGGCAAGGACCGTCCCATCCGGCAGCCCTCCTTCGCCGTCATTGACACCGAACGCATCCTGCAGGTGAACACTGCAGGCATCGATGAGTACAGCCTCACGACACACATGTTCCAGACTGTCATCTCTGAGCGTAACATCGGACCCCTCTTCTACCGTCTTCTCCCTAAAAAGGATAAGAAGGAGACCCTCGCACCTGGCACGACAGCAGCACCCACGGAAGTACCTGCCACACCCCGGCCTGTTGTGGTTGTGATGCCGACGAAGGTGCCAGCTGTCACAGAGGCTCCAGCTGGTGCACCTGGTGACACAGAAGCTCCAGCTGGTACACCAGGTGAGACATTGGCACCAGGCACGACGTTGGCACCAGGGGAAACACTGACGCCTGCATCACCGTCACCTGGTGCAGCCCCAGTGCAAGATGCTGCTTCGAAGGACGACAGCAACGACGACAACAGTGTGGGTATCGAGGTGCTCCTCATTGTGATCGCCGCAGCACTGTTGTGTTGCTCGTTCGGCCTCGTTGCAGGTTTCCTTCTGTGCAAGAAGAACCACAAGGCACCACCACCCACAGAGACCAACGTCATCCAGCAGCAGCAGCAGCAGGTCCTCTACGAACCTTCTGCACGCGAGGAGTCTCCACCACTCCCAGCACCAGAGTCGCCCTCAAGTGTACCGCCAAGCCCGCATTGGCTGCCAGTCTCGGACAGAGCTTTCTCAGAGTCGCCGTCGCTCATGCAATCCTGCGAGCTTTCTCTGGTAGGGATGCGGGTGCCAGCAGGCGAGGCTCGACACTATGACACAGCTGAGTTGGTGACGGCAGGGAGGGGCGGTGGTGGTGGTCGTAGCAGTCCTGGTGGTCTCCAAGCCCCGCCCAGTAGCAGGCGCAGGTCTGTGACACATACACATGCAGGTGGGGAACTAAGCCCGACGACGTCGGGACCGCACTCCTTCCCGCTCGCCCGACCTACCAGCCCCACCACCCTGTACACGCCTAAGGAGCGATTCAACTCTGTCAACGACAGGGCGAGACACTCGATCAGCAAGGGGACACAGCCAACTGCGACCGCGACACTGAGTGTTTAAATAGAGTATTGTGCAGATAACACGCTTTCCGTTCCACGAGGAAAAGCTGCTTGAGGTGGAACGTCGGGAACACACAGAAACAAATCCGCAACTCTTGCGTATTGCCTCACCCTCGTCACACATGGTTCCGCACCTGACGGCAGATGCAGGCCCCGCATATAATGATTTTGAACTGCAACACACCATCACCGCGACAACCCTTGTATGTCTCAGATACATTCCCATAATTGATTCATTTCTTTCCAAGCACACAACCCATAAACCCCTTGCACCACCCCCATCAGCACCAAGAAGACAAGCCAAGAGGTAAACAGATGACATTCGCATTTGGTCGGTGCTCTCGCTGTGGAGGCTTCCTATTATCTTCTCTTGGTATTCTGTGTCCATATGCTCGGGGTCATACTATCCTCCTCCTAAACAGCGGTGAACCACCGTACGACCATATTTGGGAGGGGTCTGCAAACGGGGTTTTAACAGAATAACAGATACCAAGTAGTTGTACAAGATGAACCGATGCCATAGACAGAAGGGCTTTGGTTTGAAAACGACATTGGAAGATGATGTAATAATGTAGTTAAAATAAATGCAGCATTGGTACCGGGCAATGTGAAGCAAAGGGATGGGGGGGGGGGTAGGGGGGGTCATATCTATGTGAGAAAATGACATTTTTCAAAAATGCCCAAAAACCCCACAAAAAGGGTAAAAACCAAGAAAATCCACCCCACAGGCCCAAAAAAATGTGGTGTGCCCCGCTTTCCACCCTTTTTGTGCCTCTCAGGTACCCAAATCGCGGTTTTTAAAAAATTGCCTACCAGTGGTACCTGAGGCAGGCAATTTGTGGGTAAATTGCAAAAACACCCTCCCACACCAGTTCCACACCGTTTTTTTGATGTTTTATGGGGCATGCGCCCCCACAGGTGCCCAGGACCACCCTGGAATCGGGTTTCTGCAACTTTCTGGGTGTTTGAAATAAAATATGGGCGTTTTTAGGCCATTTTCAGGCTATTTTGGCCTGTTTTGGCCTATTTTCACTGCCTGACCGGTGTTTCAGGTTTTATGAGCTTTGAGCACCAACAGGTGTCACGAAACACCCCAGTAACGGTTTTGTGGGTCTCCTGTGGGGTTTTGGGGGTGAAATATACCCTTTGCTCTATGTTCTGAGCCATATTGGGGTGTTTTCTGTTCCATAGTCAACCTGAAGGGCAAACCAGGGGGGCACTCAGGTACCAGTGGTAGGCAATTTTTAAAAAACTGTGATTTGGGTACCTGAGAGGCACAAAAAGGGTGGAAAGCGGGGCACACCACATTTTTTTGGGCCTGTGGGGTGGATTTTCTACTTTTTTTTACCTTAGAATCGCTTTTGACAACATTTTGAAAAATGTCATTTTCTCACACTTTTAATACAGGATATGACCGCCCCTAGGGGGGGGGGGGGGGCCGGGGGGAGGGGTAAGTGAGATGTATATTGTTTCGTTATGTCTAATACTCTATGTTTTGTTTTGAGCAATGACGCATTCATTCAGTTGAATTGCTGTTTTTTTGTTCCGAGTCTTTTTTGTGTCTTACGAAGTCTTTAAGAAACAGTGAAGCACGATCCAACAGGTTAGACCTATTGGTCTGGGTAAGGGGTTTTACGTCTCAGTTCAACAACGTTGATATTTTCTATTTTTTTTTTATGTGCTGAAACGCACACCTCGACCTGTCGGTGAGGTGAGGCTCACCAACCCGCCCCAAAATAGAAGTTAGACAGAGGCTGTGGTGCAGTGTTCAATATATTTTTTTTTACAAAATAAAAGTACAAATCTGACTTCAGAAATCTGAGGATACAAATGAAAAGTGAAATACCTGGTACCCCTTTCTATATATTCGATGTTTGATTGTTGATCACATCCAAAATAAACATCTTTTTTCGTATATCGCACCGGGAACTGCGTGCAGCAGTGTACCCCAGGCACAGAGCCATGCAAGAGTGTGGAGGCGAATAGGCACATGGCCTCCCCACGGCAAGGTCAATACTGCAACAGCGTCACAGTACAGCACACCCACTACTGCACCGTTGCAGGAGCTGTGAGAGTGTGTCGCCTACTGACCATATGACACTAGCATCGTGGTGGGTAGGACCTTTCCCTTTAGTTTCGCAGTGTCTCCTCTTCCTTTTGCTCTTCCCTTACCGCAGCACCCACAACACCCACAACACCCACAACACGCACAGATGCTTCACAAATGCGGCTTGCCTTCGCAGTCTGCACTTCTGCTTTAGTGGCAGCAGTGGAGGCAGAACGGCTGTACTTTCTGACAAGCACAGGGCTTTCTTCTGTTACTACTGCAGGTGACGAGCGAGAGGACTACAACCAATGGTCTGGGGCAAGTGCACACTGTTCGGACGATGCACGCGGGCTGGGCATCGATGAGATTGAGGGCTGGGCAAGCGTGACCTGCGGGACCGAGTTCTTCAAGGCAAACTTTGCGGAGGACCCAACCGCGCCGTTTGAGCTGATCGACTTTGGCCCGCAGGTGAAGGACTCGCAGGGCTTCTACGGGACTGCGATCAACACCAAGACACACACTGCGTACGTTGCGTCGTACGAAAGCTCTGCAACCTTCAACGGCTGGAAGGTGCGTGGCAACTACCTCCGTGGCTGCACCACCGTCACGAGCGAGACCTACTGCGTGGAGAAGGGACCATGCTACTGGATCAACGACAAATGCCTCATCAAGGACAAATACACATACCTCTCCTTGAAGACCGCTGCCGGCCCTGTGGGTGGCGGCCTCTATGCTGATGAGGACAACGTTGTCTGGATTTCGTACAACCTGCCTAAGGGAACGGGGAAGGAGGGTGGTGGGTATGTGAGTGCGAAGAAGGACTCGAAGGAGGTGTACTACCCTCATGTGCATGACACGTTTCCAGAGACGAGCTACGGGGATCAGGACGTGGGGTACCCGCAGATGATCAACGATGCGCTGTACGTGTGTTCGCAGACGGACACCGCAACGGAACTTTACAAGTTTGACGCGACACACGATCCCGAGCTCATCCTGGGCGACATGCCGCAGTTCCGCGGCACCTACACAGGCAAGGACCGTCCCATCCGGCAGCCCTCCTTCGCCGTCGTTGACAGTGAACGCATCCTGCAGGTGAACACTGCAGGCATCGATGAGTACAGCCTCACGACACACATGTTCCAGACTGTCATCTCTGAGCGTAACATCGGACCCCTCTTCTACCGTCTTCTCCCTGAAAAGGATAAGAAAGAGACCCTCGCACCTGGCACAACAGCAGCACCCACGGACGTACCTGCCACACCCCGGCCTGTTGTGGTTGTGCCACCTGAGACGAAGGTGCCAGCTGTCACAGAGGCTCCAGGTGGTGCACCAGGTGTCACGCCTGCACCAGCTGGTACACCAGGTGTGACGTCTGCACCAGGTGGTACACCAGGTGTGACATTGGCACCAGGCACGACGTTGGCACCAGGGGAAACACTGACGCCTGCATCACCGTCACCTGGTGCAGCCCCAGTGCAAGATGCTGCTTCGAAGGACGACAGCAACGACGACAGCGGTGTAGGTGCCGGGGTGCTACTCCTTGTGATCGCCGCAGCACTACTGTTCCTCTCGCTAGGCCTCCTGGCAGGCTTCCTTCTGTGCAAGAAGAGCCGCAAGACACCACTACCCACAGAGACCAACGTCATCCAGCAGCAGCAGCAGCAGGTCCTCTACGAACCTTCTGCACGCGAGGAGTCTCCACCACTCCCAGCACCAGAGTCGCCCTCAAGTGTACCACCAAGCCCGCATTGGCTGCCAGCCTCGGACAGAGCTTCTTTCTCAGAGTCACCGACTCTTATCCAATCCTGCGAGCTTTCTCTGGTAGGGATGCGGGTGCCAGCAGGCGAGGCTAGACACCTTGACAACGTGGCTGAGTTGGGAGCAGGGAGGGGCGGTGGTGGTGGTCGTAGCAGTCCTGGTGGTCTCCAAGCCCCGCCCAGTAGCAGGCGCAGGTCTGTGACACATACACATGCAGGTGGGGAACTAAGCCCGACGACGTCGGGACCGCACTCCTTCCCGCTCGCCCGACCTACCAGCCCCACCACCCTGTACACGCCTAAGGAGCGATTCAACTCTGTCAACGACAAGGTGAAACACTCGATCAGCAGGGGGACACAGCCAACCGCGACATTGAGTGTTTAATGCGTAAATAATAAGGCGAGTGACAGGAAAGAGACAGTTGTTCTGTGTGTGTGTTTTTGTTTGGTATTCGCTCTCATATCTTCAGCGCTGCTGAGGCAGTGTGGCTGCTCTTTGTTCTATCTAGAGTATACCGGGACCGTGTCTCAGTTGGTTCTGTTTTTCACGTGTAGGACACGTGGATTGCCTGAATACGGAGGTCACCTCGCAGTGTTTGCTACACAGGGTATTGTGCTTTATAATGTGCAAACGGCTTATTCATCTTCATCTTTTGTGGTTTTGCTGTTTTTTTAAAATTAATTTCACTTTTTTTGTAGTGCGTTTTCATTTATCATTGTTTCGTTTTTTTGTCATCTTGCAATATGCATACCATCACATCCAGTACGGCAACACCTGGGTGCAGCAAGCCGACTCGCTTTTATTTTTGCCTCACAAGAGGCTTCAATTGTTTGTGAGTGTCGTGTTCTGAGGGTGAACCTTCCGAGAGAGGAAAACAACATGAGCACATGGCGGACTGGTCAGACTACTGGTAGTGCTACTGGCCCAAATGACTAGTGTTTTACGACTAGTGTTACACCCACTAGTTTAGCACTAGTCGATACGACTGTGGTGACTCCTCCTGACTAGTTCGCCGTGTAGTGATGTGCATGGTTTGGCAATGGTGGGCAATAGCAATGGTACAGACCAGGCTACCTTGCAGGTTCACGTCCAGACTCAGTCTCCCAACCAGTCGTAATGTGTGACAACCATGTGATGATTCTTAAATATGTGTGATGACGATGATGAACACATCCACGTCACAAAGGAAAATGTTTGCAAATCGCATATCATGTTTGCATTTTATTTGGGCGAAAGTCAAATGTATACATACATGAACAAGAGGGCACAAAACAGTCAGATGTATACGCAATGTGCATACATTTGACTTTCACCCATTTTATTTTATTTTTGTTCCGAATGCCCAAAAGGCGAAACGGCAAAAACTTTTTAGAAAAAACAAATAAAAAAAGATCTGTTCTGTGTGCTGCAATGTTCTTGGCCCTCCCCTCCCCCGTTTTTTTGGTGACTCATTCTGGTCATCTTTACCACAACATTTCTCTTTGCTGAGGAAAACATCCCCCCACTTTTTTATTTGTTTCTGTTTCTGCTCTCAATCAGACTTGTTTGAGAAGCTTTGCTTTGTATTGGGGTGCAAATTATTGTGCTGACTTTTAGCTTTCCTTTCGTGGAGTTCCTCCAGGGGGGGCCGACACCTAACAAATTTCTTTTGATCATCAACAGAACTTTTTTGCTTACCTTCTTTATACGAAATGGATGTGGACTGACTGCATGGTTGTCACCCACAGTACACCGGCCGGTTGTACCATGTACACTGTCACGAGAGGGCCAAACAAAATCTTTCTCACTCCATCAGAATATAAATCCACTTCAATTAAAAAAGCTACAAAACGAGCAAAGTCCCCAATTAAAAAAAAAAATGAAAAAAAAAAAATGCGGGTTAGTAACTGAGCACGCATATTTCTAGTACCCATTTAGGATAATACCCACTGGGTATTATCCTAAATAGTTTTGGGTATTCTGGGTACCGCCGAAAGTTTGCCAGCATGTATCCTAATTGGGTGCTAGAAATTTGTGTACTAAGTGACTTTTCCCAACATAAAAACCTCCCTTTCGGGTTGATGGGATCCACAAAGGATTCACTCCCCAAGAAAAAGGGATTGCTCCCTTCCTCCCTTCCTCCTCCCTGATTGTTGCTGTAGAAGATGTTTTGATTGTGCTTATGGGTAGAGAAGACAGTCAGAATACAATACACGTAACATAAACCCAAACCGGTCATATCGTTGCTTCCTTTATTATGGGAAAATAAAAATAAGAAAATTCCGTTCCCTTTTCGGTGTGTTTGTGCGCGATGCACAATATTTGTTTTATTTTTTCATTTCTTTCATGCATTTTATGGCACGTGCGCGTTTGTCGAACTGAGCCATGATTGCTCTTTGGTCCACTGATGTTGCACGGTAACTACCGTGCAACGTTATAGCCGACCTTTTAGGGTATAAAGAGGTCGCGTGATTTGCCGAGCGGTTGTGAACCGCCTCTGTTCTCTTACGGTACGGACTAATCACGTCCCACTCTTTGCATGGCTCGACTGAGATGCGTTTGAGCATGTTTCAACACTACTCTTGTTCTTCATTCGTGCACTTCCAGCCTTCTGGCGTAGTTTTTATTCCCTTGTGAAGGGATCCCTTTTTTACTTTTTCTAATTTTAAAGTTGACTATACACGAGAGGCTAAAGGGGCATCTTTCAATATAATTTTACTGCTTTTATTTCACAAGATTTTTTGATAACTTGTTTGATTATTGAAAATTTGTTTGGATCAGTGCAGCTGTCACATAGACAGTCTCACTGTTTTTTCTCTTTGTCCTCCCTCAGCGATTCCCTCTTCTCTAGATGGTGTCAACAATCCTTTGGTGTGGGGGAAACAAACGAAATACGGAACGAAACAGCGTCGAACGGTGTCCAACAAGACGCCCCCGTTGTGGATAGTCCCACCTCAAGACAGGTGTTTTTGTTTCTTCCCTCCCCAAAGAATAAAGCTGTTCCCTCCCCTCCCCCACCCGCACCCTTACAGGGCACATACCCCCCTTTCCTAATGTCTCATCTCACGCGACGGTGATGTGAATGATGTGACTTGTGGTTTTACTTGTGGTTTGCGGGTACAACTTCTAATTGGCGTCGTTTTTGGCGTAATTTTGCACAAACGTGTTTCGCAGGTTTGTGGAACACCTTACTTTCAGAGTGTAGACGAACTGACTCAGCAATGTATTTACCAAGTAGGTTTTACGCTATTGTGACCTTCGGAAAGGATTGCATCTAATAAGTAAGAAAACGGCCCTGCAATATTTTCGTGTCAGAGCACTTAGAAATATTTCTCAAATTGATTTTTTTTAGGCCAAAATTGTTCATTTTTTCCCTGAGTATACCCAAAATTACCACTGTCTGGTTTATGTACAGTACTTGTTTCTGATACGGACTGGGCCTCTTACGGGGTTTTTGTGACCACAATATTTTTATTACATTTCAATTTTTGTGTGCACAACAATCTCCCTTTTGTCTTTATTGTCTTTATGGGTGATCCGTAGAATGTAGGTGAATATTGGATTTTATTCAAAAGCCGTCATTTTACGGACACCCTTATTGTGTTAATTGCGTTTATTGTGTTTATTTTCTATTGTTGCCGTTATTGCTTTGTGGTAGGGAAACAGGAACGTGAATAGAGAATAGTCGGAGTGCGATGTTTAATTTCATTTTTTTTAGTGCCTGCATCCGCTGATTCTGTGAAGTATTTGCACTTTCAACTGCTCTTGTAGAGTGCCCTGTTGCCCCTACTAGGCTAGGTACTTTAGTTCATTTTGCGCTTTTGTTTTCTTCAAAGTTATCTTCTGACAATCTGCAGCTGCGTGGTATTCTCTGAAAATAATGAAACCCCGTAAACGACTTCCTCTTCCTTTTGTTCCTCCCTTACACAACACCCACAACACCCACAACACCCACCCACGCACAGATGCTTCACAAATGCGTCTTGCCTTCGCAGTCTGCACTTCTGCTTTAGTGGCAGCAGTGGAGGCAGAACGGCTGTACTTTCTGACAAGCACAGGGCTTTCTTCTGTTACTACTGCAGGTGAGGAGCGAGAGGACTACAACCAATGGTCTGGGGCAAGCGCACACTGTTCACACGACTCACGCGGGCTGGGCATCGATGAGATTGAGGGCTGGGCAAGCGTGACCTGCGGGAACGAGTTCTTCAAGGCAAACTTTGCGGAGGACCCAACCGCGCCGTTTGAGCTGATCGACTTTGGCCCGCAGGTGAAGGACTCGCAGGGCTTCTACGGGACTGCGATCAACACCAAGACACACACTGCGTACGTTGCGTCGTACGAAAGCTCTGCAACCTTCAACGGCTGGAAGGTGCGTGGCAACTACCTCCGCGGCTGCACGACCGTCACGAGCGAGACCTACTGCGTGGAGAAGGGACCATGCTACTGGATCAACGACAAATGCCTCATCAAGGACAAATACACATACCTCTCCTTGAAGACCGCTGCCGGCCCTGTGGGTGGCGGCCTCTATGCTGATGAGGACAACGTTGTCTGGATTTCGTACAACGTGCCTACGGGGACGGGGAAGGAGGGTGGTGGGTATGTGAGTGCGAAGAAGGACTCGAAGGAAGTGTTCTACCCTCATGTGCATGACACGTTTCCAGAGACGAGCTACGGGGATCAGGACGTGGGGTACCCGCAGCTGATCAACGATGCGCTGTACGTGTGTTCGCAGACGGACACCGCAACGGAACTTTACAAGTTTGACGCGACACACGATCCCGAGCTCATCCTGGGCGACATGCCGCAGTTCCTCGGTACTTACACAGGCAAGGACCGTCCCATCCGGCAGCCCTCCTTCGCCGTCGTTGACAGTGAACGCATCCTGCAGGTGAACACTGCAGGCATCGATGAGTACAGCCTCACGACACACATGTTCCAGACTGTCATCTCTGAGCGTAACATCGGACCCCTCTTCTACCGTCTTCTCCCTGAAAAGGATAAGAAGGAGACCCTCGCACCTGGCACGACAGCAGCACCCACGGACGTACCTGCCACACCCCGGCCTGTTACGGTTGTGATGCCGACGAAGGTGCCAGCTGTCACAGAGGCTCCAGGTGGTGCACCAGGTGACACAGAAGCTCCAGCTGGTACACCAGGTGTCACGTCTGCACCAGCTGGTACACCAGGTGTGACATTGGCACCAAGCACGACGTTGGCACCAGGGGAAACACTGACGCCTGCATCACCGTCACCTGGTGCAGCCCCAGTGCAAGATGCTGCTTCGAAGGACGACAGCAACGACGACAACAGTGTGGGTATCGAGGTGCTCCTCATTGTGATCGCCGCAGCACTACTGTTCCTCTCGTTCGGCCTCGTTGCAGGTTTCCTTCTGTGCAAGAAGAACCACAAGGCACCACTACCCACAGAGACCAACGTCATCCAGCAGCAGCAGCAGCAGGTCCTCTACGAACCTTCTGCACGCGAGGAGTCTCCACCACTCCCAGCACCAGAGTCGCCCTCAAGTGTACCGCCAAGCCCGCATTGGCTGCCAGTCTCGGACAGAGCTTTCTCAGAGTCACCGACTCTTATCCAATCCTGCGAGCTTTCTCTGGTAGGGATGCGGGTGCCAGCAGGCGAGGCTAGACAGTATGACACGGCTGAGTTGGTAGCGGCAGGGAGGGGCGGTGGTGGTGGTCGTAGCAGTCCTGGTGGTCTCCAAGCCCCGCCCAGTAGCAGACGCAGGTCTGTGACACATACACATGCAGGTGGGGAACTAAGCCCGACGACGTCGGGACCGCACTCCTTCCCGCTCGCCCGACCTACCAGCCCCACCACCCTGTACACGCCTAAGGAGCGATTCAACTCTGTCAACGACAAGGCGAGACACTCGATCAGCAGGGGGACACAGCCAACTGCGACCGCGACACTGAGTGTTTAAATAATGTCTCAAGGGGTGTGCGGCGAGTGACAGGAAAGAGACAGTTGTTCTGTGTGTGTGTTTTTGTTTGGTATTCGCTCTCATATCTTCAGCGCTGCTGAGGCAGTGTGGCTGCTCTTTTTGTTCTATCTAGAGTATACCGGGACCTGGTTCTGTTTTTCACGTGTAGGACACGTGGATTGCCTGAATACGGAGGTCACCTCGCAGTGTTTGCTACACAGGGTATTGTGCTTTATAATGTGCAAACGGCTTATTCATCTTCATCTTTTGTGGTTTTGCTGTTTTTTTAAAATTAATTTCACTTTTTTTGTAGTGCGTTTTCATTTATCATTGTTTCGTTTTTTTGTCATCTTGCAATATGCATACCATCACATCCAGTACGGCAACACCTGGGTGCAGCAAGCCGACTCGCTTTTATTTTTGCCTCACAAGAGGCTTCAATTGTTTGTGAGTGTCGTGTTCTGAGGGTGAACCTTCCGAGAGAGGAAAACAACATGAGCACATGGCGGACTGGTCAGGGGGACTACTGGTAGTGCTACTGGCCCAAATGACTAGTGTTTTACGACTAGTGTTACACCCACTAGTTTAGCACTAGTCGATACGACTGTGGTGACTCCTCCTGACTAGTTCGCCGTGTAGTGATGTGCATGGTTTGGCAATGGTGGGCAATAGCAATGGTACAGACCAGGCTACCTTGCAGATTCACGTCCAGACTCAGTCTCCCAACCAGTCGCAATGTGTGACATTTTATTTGGGCGAAAGTCAAATGTATACATACATGAACAAGAGGGCACAAAACAGTCAGATGTATACGCAATGTGCATACATTTGACTTTCACCCATTTTATTTTTATTTTTGTTCCGAATGCCCAAAAGGCGAAACGGCAAAAATTTTAGAAAAACATTATTTTGCAAATTAAGAAAACAATCTGTTCTGTGTGCTGCAATGTTCTTAGCCCTCCCCTCCCCCGTTTTTTTTGGTGACTCATTCTGGTCATCTTTACCACAACATTTCTCTTTGCTGAGGAAAACATCCCCCCACTTTTTTATTTGTTTCTGTTTTCTGCTCTCAATCAGACTTGTTTGAGAAGCTTTGCTTTGTATTGGGGTGCAAATTATTGTGCTGACTTTCTTTAGCTGCAAACCACGAAATGGATGTAGGACTGACTGTATGGTTAGGCGTGGGGTCCACCCACGGCGCAGATGCCGTTCCTACCAAGTACACTGTCACGAGAGGGCTAAAAAAAGATTTTTCTCACTCCATGGAATAAAATCCACCTCAATAAACAAAGTCCCCAGTTTAAAAATTTAGCAAAAAAAAATAAAAAAAATAAAAAAATAAACCTCCCTTTCGGGTTGATGGGATCCACAAAGGATTCACTCCCCAAAAAAAAAGGGATTGCTCCCTTCCTCCCTTCCTCCTCCCTGATTGTTGCTGTAGAAGATGTTTTGATTGTGCTTATGGGTAGAGAAGACAGTCAGAATACAATACACGTAACATAAACCCAAACCGGTCATATCGTTGCTTCCTTTATTATGGGAAAATAAAAATAAGAAAATTCCGTTCCCTTTTCGGTGTGTTTGTGCGCGATGCACAATATTTGTTGTTTTTTAAAGCTTTTTTCATTTTTTTTCATGCATTGGGTGGCACGTGCGCGTTTGTCGAACTGAGCCATGATTGCTCTTTGGGTCCCACTGATGTTGCACGGTAACTACCGTGCAACGTTATAGCCGACCTTTTAGGGTATAAAGAGGTCGCGTGATTTGCCGAGCGGTTGTGAACCGCCTCTGTTCTCTTACGGTACGGACTAATCACGTCCCACTCTTTGCATGGCTCGACTGAGATGCGTTTGAGCATGTTTCAACACTACTCTTGTTCTTCATTCGTGCACTTCCAGCCTTCTGGCGTAGTTTTTATTCCCTTGTGAAGGGATCCCTTTGTTACTTTTTCTAATTTTAAAGTTGACTATACACGAGAGGCTAAAGGGGCATCTTTGGGGTGATCAGAGGTACTTTTTTGCAGCTCGAGTCAAGAAAAATCACGAAAAATCACAACGGTTACAAACGGTTACAAATGCTTACAAAAACGAAATTATGATTTTGTTTGGGTTTTTTGTGAGCGTACGTGATTTTTTGTGATTTTCTGTGATTTTTTGTGATTCGCATTCCGGATTTTGTGATTTTTTGTGATTTTTTGTGATTTTTTGTGATTCGCATTCCGGATTTTGTGATTTTTCGTGATTTTTTGTGATTTTTTGTGATTTTTTGTGATTCGCATTCCGGATTTTGTGATTTTTCGTGATTTTTCATGATTCTTTGTGACTGGAGCTGCAAAAAAGTACCTCTGATCACCCCAATCTTTCAATATAATTTTACTGCTTTTATTTTACAAAAAAAATTGACAATTTGTTGGATCAGTGCAGCTGTCACATAGACAGTCTCACTGTTTTTTCTCTTTGTCCTCCCTCAGCGATTCCCTCTTCTCTAGATGGTGTCAACAATCCTTTGGTGTGGGGGAAACAAACGAAATACGGAACGAAACAGCGTGGAATGGTGTCCAACAAGACGCCCCGTTGTGGACAGTCCCACCTCAAGACAGGTGTTTTTCCCCCTCTCTTCCCTCCCCAAAGAAGAAAATGCTCCCCTCCCCACCCGCACCCTTACAGGGCACATACCCCCCTTTCCTAATGTCTCATCTCACGCGACGGTGATGTGAATGATGTACTTGTGGTTTTACTTGTGGTTTGCGGGTACAACTTCTAATTGGCGTCGTTTTTGGCGTAATTTTGCACAAACGTGTTTCGCAGGTTTGTGGAACACCTCACTTTCAGAGTGTAGACGAACTGACTCAGCAATGTAATTACCTAGTAGGTTTTACGCTATTGTGACCTTCGGAAAGGATTGCATCTAATAAGTAATGAACGGCCCTGCAATATTTTCGTGTCAGAGCACTTAGAAATATTTCTCAAATCGATTTTTTTAGGCCAAAATTGTTCATTCCCCCCCCAAAAAAAATTACCACTGTCTGGTTTGTTAAGCGCACAGTACTAGTTTCTTGATACGGACTGGGCCGCTTACGGGGTGTTTATGACCCAAATGTTTTAACTATGTGATTGCATGCAATGCTAAATTGAAATTGAACACCGTACCCCTACACCCCCTCCCTTTTTTCCTATTCTGGGGCGGGTTGGAGGAGCGCCACATTTCACCGACAGGTCGAGGTGTGTGCGTCTCCAACCCCCTCTCTTTTGTCTTTATTGTCTTAATTGTTTTTTGTTTTGTTTTATTGTTTTTATTTGGGTGGGGAAACAACAAAAAGGAAAATTAGGAGTGCGGTTTCAATTTCTGTTGTATGTGCACAACCTCTCCCTTTTGTCTTTATTGTGTTCATGGGGGTCCGTACAATGTACAGTAGGACAAGAAACTTGGCGACAAAAAAATATTGGCGGATTTTGGGGGTTTTCTTGCAATTTTCTTGGCGATTTTTTTGGTCGCCAATTTTATTTGTCCTACTGTAGGTGAAGATGCATGGGTGAATTTCAGTGAAATGTCGGATTTTTTTCAAAAAAGCTTTTTTCCAAAAAATCAACATTTTACGGACCACCTACATTGACCGACATTTTATGGACCCCTATTGCCTTTATTGTTTATTGGTATTGCCGTTATTGCTTTGTGGTAGGGAAACAGAAAAAGGAAAATTCGGGGGTGCGATGTTCAATTTCATTTTTTTTTAGTGCCTGCATCCGCTGATTCTGTGAAGTATTTGCACTTTCAACTGCTCTTGTAGAGTGCCCTGTTGCCCCTACTAGGCTAGGTACTTTAGTTCATTTTTGCGCTTTTGTTTTCTTCAAAGTTATCTTCTGACAATCTGCAGCTGCATGGTATTCTCTGAAAATAATGAAACCCCGTAAACGACTTCCTCTTCCTTTTGCTCTTCCCTTACCACAACACCCACAACACCCACAACACCCACAACACCCACAACACCCACAACACCCACAACACCCACAACACCCACCAACACCCACCAACACCCACAACACCCACAACACCCACCCACACACAGATGCTTCACAAATGCGGCTTGCCTTCGCAGTCTGCACTTCTGCTTTAGTGGCAGCAGTGGAGGCAGAACGGCTGTACTTTCTGACAAGCACAGGGCTTTCTTCTGTTCTCACCTCAGGTGAGGAACGAGAGGACTACAACCAATGGTCTGGGGCAAGCGCACACTGTTCACACGACTCACGCGGGCTGGGCATCGATGAGATTGAGGGCTGGGCAAGCGTGACCTGCGGGAACGAGTTCTTCAAGGCAAACTTTGCGGAGGACCCAACCGCGCCGTTTGAGCTGATCGACTTTGGCCCGCAGGTGAAGGACTCGCAGGGCTTCTACGGGACTGCGATCAACACCAAGACACACACTGCGTACGTTGCGTCGTACGAAAGCTCTTCAACCTTCAACGGCTGGAAGGTGCGTGGCAACTACCTCCGCGGCTGCACGACCGTCACGAGCGAGACCTACTGCGTGGAGAAGGGCCCATGCTACTGGATCAACGACAAATGCCTCATCAAGGACAAATACACATACCTCTCCTTGAAGACCGCTGCCGGCCCTGTGGGTGGCGGCCTCTATGCTGATGAGGACAACGTTGTCTGGATTTCGTACAACGTGCCTACGGGGACGGGGAAGGAAGGTGGTGGGTATGTGAGTGCGAAGAAGGACTCGAAGGAGGTGTACTACCCTCATGTGCATGACACGTTTCCAGAGACGAACTACGGGAGTCAGGACGTGGGGTACCCGCAGCTGATCAACGATGCGCTGTACGTGTGTTCGCAGACGGACAGCGCAACGGAACTTTACAAGTTTGACGCGACACACGATCCCGAGATCGTCCTGGGCGACATGCCGCAGTTCCTCGGCACCTACACAGGCAAGGACCGTCCCATCCGGCAGCCCTCCTTCGCCGTCATTGACACCGAACGCATCCTGCAGGTGAACACTGCAGGCATCGATGAGTACAGCCTCACGACACACATGTTCCAGACTGTCATCTCTGAGCGTAACATCGGACCCCTCTTCTACCGTCTTCTCCCTAAAAAGGATAAGAAGGAGACCCTCGCACCTGGCACGACAGCAGCACCCACGGAAGTACCTGCCACACCCCGGCCTGTTGTGGTTGTGATGCCGACGAAGGTGCCAGCTGTCACAGAGGCTCCAGCTGGTGCACCTGGTGACACAGAAGCTCCAGCTGGTACACCAGGTGAGACATTGGCACCAGGCACGACGTTGGCACCAGGGGAAACACTGACGCCTGCATCACCGTCACCTGGTGCATCCCCAGTGCAAGATGCTGCTTCGAAGGACGACAGCAACGACGACAACAGTGTGGGTATCGAGGTGCTCCTCATTGTGATCGCCGCAGCACTGTTGTGTTGCTCGTTCGGCCTCGTTGCAGGTTTCCTTCTGTGCAAGAAGAGCCGCAAGACACCACTACCCACAGAGACCAACGTCGTCCAGCAGCAGCAGAAGCAGGTCCTTTACGAGTCTTCGGCACTAGAAGTGTCTCCACCACTCCCAGCACCAGAGTCGCCCTCAAGTGTACCACCAAGCCCGCATTGGCTGCCAGTCTCAGACAGAAACTTCTCCGAGTGTCCAAGTCTTATCCAATCCTGCGAGCTTTCTCTGGTAGGGATGCGGGCACCAGCAGGCGATGTGCGACACCATGACAACGTGGCTGAGTTGGTGACGGCAGGGAGGGGCGGTGGTGGTGGTCGTAGCAGTCCTGGTGGTCTACATGCCCCGCCCAGTAGCAGACGCAGGTCTGTGACACATACACATGCAGGTGGGGAACTAAGCCCGACGACGTCGGGACCACACTCCTTCCCGCTCGCCCGACCTACCAGCCCCACCACCCTGTACACGCCTAAGGAGCGATTCAACTCTGTCAACGACAGGGCGAGACACTCGATCAGCAGGGGGACACAGCCAACTGCGACCGCGACACTGAGTGTTTAAAGAAATGTATTAAGGGTGGGGCAAGTGAGGGGAAGAGACTGTCGTTCTGTGTGTGTGTTTTATAGTATGCAAATGGCTTATTCGTCTTCGGTTGTTTTGCTGTTTTGTTCTTTTAATTTCATTTTTTTTGTCATTTCGTGGGTTTCAAATGATATCAATAGTGATCCTTTTTGTTCTTAAGAAGGGTTTTGCATCATTTATCATTATAACTTTTTATTGTTCATCTCGCAACGTGTGAACAACATATGATGTAACATAACTTGCAATATGCATACCATCACATCCAGTACGGCAACACCTGGGTCAGCAAGCCGACTCGCTTTTATTTTTGCCTCACAAGAGGCTTCAATTGTTTGTGAGTGTCGTGTTCTGAGGGTGAAGTCGCAACATGTGACACCACCATGTGATGATGTTCAATATGTGTGATGACGATGATGTGAAGAATCCGAACATCAAGGAATATATTTGAAACCCGTATATCATGTTTATATTTTTTTGTTCCGAATGCCCAAAAGGCGAAACGGCAAAAAAATTTAGGAAAAAACAAATAAAAAACAATCTGTTCTGTGTGCTGCAATGTTCTTGGCCCTCCCCTCCCCCGTTTTTTTGGTGACTCATTCTGGTCATCTTTACCACAACATTTCTCTTTGCTGAGGAAAACATCCCCCCACTTTTGTATTTGTTTCTGTTTTCTGCTCTCAATCAGACTTGTTTGAGAAGCTTTGCTTTGTACTTGGGGTGCAAATTATTGTGCTGACTTTCTTGTGTGCCCCGCCACCTAACAAAGTTCTGTTGATCATCAACAAAACTTTTTTGAAAACGAGAAAAAAAAAATCTGTTGAGTGGTTCAGAACCGTTCTACTTGTCAAAAAAGCTCGGGAGAATAAGATACGGAGAGGTGTATGCTCAAACATCCGGTTTGCGGATTTGCGGGTCCCAAAAATGTCAACGGCGCAAGCATACCACCACTCCCAATGACATAGTTTGGCTGTAAAAAATGCAATTTTAAGCACATTTTTTGAAATGTTGCGCACCGTGGCTTCGCCAGAAACTTTCGCTTTAGCAAAATATTTGTAAGTAAAATTGATGACAATAATTTATTGAGTCGCCTATTTCCCGCTGTGGGCATTTTCCTTGGACTGAGACCATCAACAGAACTTTTTCAAAACTCAAAATCCTGGCAGCGGGGATGGTGGACTGTGGCGTCTCTTTTTAAAAAATATTCAGGGAAATAGCTTGGGTACTTTTGCTGGTTTCAAAACCAGAACGAGCTGGTTTACTGGTTTGGGGAAAAATAAAAAAAAAAAGTGGGATTCGGGATTCAGTTTTTCGCATCCCCCCTGCACCACTTTCCTCACAGAAGAAAGCCTCCCACGTAAGCGAACCCCTAAAAAGGGTGCATTGAGTGACTCTGTGGTGTAAAAAGCTACATTTTTTGCACCATACCCTAATTTTTTTTCGCCTGCGGCGCCACTTGATATTATTTTTTTGCTCCGCAAAAAAATAGAGTTTACAATGTCTCAAAATGCAACTTGGCCAAAGCTGCAAAAAGTTGACCGTTTTTTCAAAATGACCCACCGTTGCAACAGCCCCTGCTTCTGGAAGACGTATTGATTTTATACGGTTAGTGGAACGTAAGGTGCAAGACCAAGCTCCGTTAACAAAGGATTATATCCCGTTTTCTTTGTCTCGCAAACCTTACCCTGTACCTCTCCACTCTGGCTGTCAGGGAGGCGCGCGCTAAGCGCGCGACGACCGCTTTCAACTGGGGAAATTTTTTTTCTAAACCAGCAAACCAGCAACATTTGAAAAGTGCACCTTTCAAGCTACTACCCTGAAAATATTCCTTCAAAAAAAAAAAAAATAGTTACCACAGCGCACTATGAAGCGAGGAAAGTCCCCAAGTAAAAAAAAAATTAAAAAAAAAATAAAAAAATAAAAAATAAACCTCCCTTTCGGGTTGATGGGATCCACAAAGGATTCACTCCCCAAAAAAAAGGGATTGCTCCCTTCCTCCCTTCCTCCTCCCTGATTGTTGCTGTAGAAGATGTTTTGATTGTGCTTATGGGTAGAGAAGACAGTCAGAATACAATACACGTAACATAAACCCAAACCGGTCATATCGTTGCTTTCTTTATTGTGGGAGAAAAAAAAGAAAATTCCGTTCCCTTTTCGGTGTGTTTGTGCGCGATGCACAATATTTGTTTTAGTTTTTTTTTAAAATTCGCTTTTTCATTTTTTCTTCATTTGTGCACTTCTTATGCAAAATTCTACATATTTTTGTGGATATTAATATTCCCTTTTAAACAAAGGGATACTCTTTTTTTTACTTTTCCTAAAAAAAGATGTGTGCCCACGAGAGGCACATACATCTTTCAAGCTTTCTTTTAAAAGTTGACTACACGAGACGCTAAAGGGGCATCTTTCAACATCACTTTTGTGCTTTTTTTTTATACACAGGTGGTCTGCGTGCCGTAAAGACAATTGTGTGCACTGTGTACAGAAAGCATCAGTCAAGGCTGTCCTTACTGACGCATTCCCAACAGGCTGCCACGTGGGTGTGGACTTAAGAGTGAAGTTTCATCATTGTACTAGCCAGGGAGGGTTCCCGAGGTCTCTTCCAGTCCGTACCCCAGTTTCCTCAGGGTTCACTGGCTAGGGCTCCAGCAGGTCCCTCCACACCTGTAGTGTGCCTTTAGTACCCAAGGGTAGCATTCCCAGCACCTTTCACCCTCAGGACCTTCATAGAGTTTCACGAGGAGTGCTACAAAAAGGGCTGGATGCAATTAAATGTCACGTCACGTCCAGCTCAGGACGTGATGTGTATTCTTGACTTCGCGATGAAGCCTCATTTTTGTGTTTTTTATGTCACAAGATTTTGTTGTTTTTTTTTTCTCGAAAATTTGTTTGGATCAGTGCAGCTGTCACATAGACAGTCTCACTGTTTTTTCTCTTTGTCCTCCCTCAGCGATTCCCTCTTCTCTAGATGGTGTCAACAATCCTTTGGTGTGGGGGAAACAAACGAAATACGGAACGAAACAGCGTGGAATGGTGTCCAACAAGACGCCCCGTTGTGGACAGTCCCACCTCAAGACAGGTGTTTTTCCCCCTCTCTTCCCTCCCCAAAGAAGAAAATGCTCCCCTCCCCACCCGCACCCTTACAGGGCACACACCCCCCTTTCCTAATGTCTCATCTCACGCGACGGTGAAGTGAATGATGGTGACATAGTGTTACTTTGTGGTAAGCCAACTATTTAACCACAAAGACTTTTCTTCACCGTCGCGCAGCCAAGCTATGAAGAGATGAAGTGTGGCAATTTTTGTAGCTTGGCGTTTTCAGGTGGGCATTTTGGTATCGCCCAATTTCAATGAGAAGAGTGGACCAGGGGTTAAGTTAGGGCGGGTTTCTGGGTTTTCAAAACCCGGTTTTCGGGTTTTCGGGTTTTTCAAAAAAAAAAAAAAAAAAAAAAAATGGAATCTGAAAAAAAATTTAAAAAAATCCAAATTTTTGGGTGGTGTAGGCTGGGAAGGTGGGGTAGGGGTGGGGGCGGAGCCCCCTCCCGCCCCACCCTCTAAGAAAAATAATATCCTCCCGACCCAAACAAACCCCCCGTCAGAACTGGGAATTGTTCATATGAAGAGGCAACAGGGATCTCTGGCGAACTTCGGGTTCAGTACTTGTGTTGCGAGAGTGCGGATGAGGCAGGAAGTGGGAACTGAGGTTGGTGAGGGGTACACCAGTCCTGTTCTTCAAATTTATGCTCCAAAATTGTTAGGACAAATCCAAAAATCCCCAGGGTCCCCCCATTTTTTGGTGGGGGTTTTGAACTTTGCCCAAAAATTGCAGAATTTTTTTTCCGCTCGCTACGCGAGCCGGGGGTGCACCTTAAAAATTTTCCCGCTCGCTGCGCTCGCGGAGGGAATGGGTTATTTTTCGAAATCCAGAAAAACCGAAAAAAACCCAGAAAACCCGACTCAGCGAGAAAAAAAAAAAGCTAACTTAACCCCTGGAGTGGACCCCTCCCGAACGAAACAAAAGAAGTTTTTTTTTTTCGGGAACATAATCAAAGGCCAAGGAGACAGTTATTGCCATCCGAAACCCCTCCCCTTTCTTTGTCAGAGCCTCCCTACCTGCAACGAGATAACGACTACGTCTTATCTTCAGTGGGTTCAATCTCTGTACACTTTCCAAGCAGTTGCCAAGGGAGCTAAGAACACGAGGCTTTAGTTCACTCTTGTCGACTCATTTCCCTTTATTGGATGTGCGTGCACAGGCATAGTCATCTATTTTTTTTTTGATTTTTTTTTTGTCAGTGGTTTGTCGCTCCACTATACCTTTTTTTGTGGCCAAGCACGAGAGGCTTAGGTTCACATAAACTTTTCCTTTTTCATCTTTCATTTTTTTCATCTGGTTTCTCTGCCTTCGGGCAGTTGTGCTTACACCTTTGGGTTCACTCATTGCCGTGTCTATGTTCTCATTTTTCTTCGACCTACAAAGAAGACTGTATTTTATACACTTGGTTGGTGTCCATTTGTATTTCAAGCGACATTTATTTTTTCAAAAAGAAAATTACGAATTTCGTTTTTCATCAAAGTCTCTCTCGCAGTCAGTGCAACGCAAATACAGTCACCGTGAATACGTTTTCCGAAGGAAAAACTTCATAACACACCCTTCTTTACATGAAAATGTGATAGCTTTTTGCTTTATTCTGCACAAAAAATAGCAAATATGCATACCAGAGAGAACCAACCATTTTTCTTTTTTAGGTGGGGTACATTTAGTGCACCCTATTATACCTTCTATTCAGTAGAATAGTTAGTATATGAAACAACTTTTTTAGGTGACTTACAGTCTAGTAGTAATCACGAGAGGCTTGTCTGAGGTTTCACCTACTAAAGCGTTTCCTCTTTTTTTTTCAACCTTAGTGATCCACCTTTTGAACTCCTACACCACGTAGCCATGGTACGTGGTACGTGGTAGTGTACGGATCACCCCTACAGCATAGGTTACAGATTGGCAGTGAACGAATGCCACGTGCCAGTCCTTCAAGCCCCACTCAAGCCTCAAGGCAAAGTGGTCACACCCCCAACCCCGCTTTGCACAGTACAGTGGAGCATCTGGTGCCTGCTCCAATGGCGAAAATGCATATTTGAAAGCAACTAAAACTGTCCCCCTTTTTTATACGTGTTTTTTTGCGTTTTTGAACTTTACGATCAAAATGCAGTTTTATCGTATAACACCCAAAAGGTATCAGTTGCTTTATTTCTAGTCTACTACCGTCCTGAGACTAACGTCCTCTACACTCTGAGGCGTACGGCGAACTCTGGTCAGGAGGACACCTAGTGGAACTACCATAGTCGTAACGACTAGTGCTAAACTAGTGGGTGTAACACTAGTCGTAAACACTAGTCATTTGGGCCAGTAGCACTACCAGTAGTCCCCCTGACAAAAGTCTGCCGTGCGGTTGTTCCAATGAGGGAGGGGGTATATTTTAGCACCTTTTTTTTTTGTTGTTTTTTTTTTTTTTTTTTTTTTTTTTCGCTCAGTGCGCCCTTTTTGAGGTATTTTGCACTATCAATTTTTGCATTTTTTGTTTTGTTTTGTTTTTTTTGTTTTTTCCTTCTTCTTTTTGCGTCTTCCCTTGACACCCCCTTCCAAACACATAACACCAACCGCCCATAATTCCGCTGTCAGCAACACGGGTAGAATTGTTTCACAGCATTCTTTTTTGTTTTGTTTTTTGTTTTTTTGAATTTTAGTATGGGCCGCAAAAATACGTCTTGAAATGAAACAAAAACCATGTCTTTTCTTTGTCGCTCATGAGTCTTCACCGTTCCCCTCCCCCCTTTTGTGCTTCCACCTCTCTCTACGCACTTGAGGATGCGGGGCTTTCGGGTCTTGTGGGGGTTTCAAAAAAAAAACATGTATGGATTCCGATCAACAAACGACAGACGAAGAATAAATAGAGAATGGGGGGTATCGTTTTTTTTTAGAACATAATCGCCAGCCCCAGCTCCTGCGAAAGCGTTTTGGTGTTTGACTGGAGAGATATGGCTCAGCTGCGTTCAACTTTGTCGATGTGCTGCACACCACATCTTGCGCGAGCCGGTTCTTCTCGCTTGTGGTTTCGTACGCTCGTTCCGTCATCGTGGTCTTCAGCTTGCTGTCCCATTGCTGCTGGCATATACAGTAAGACAACAAACACCGATGGGGTAAAAACTAAGGTGGATTTTGGGATTTCAAAATTGTAAGGAGGGTTTTTACCCCTCCGATATTTGTTGTCCTACTGTAGACGAAGGTTTGCTCTATACCAACGTTGCATGCATTTGCGGAGTTCTTGCCTTGTGGAGAGCCTTGTGGAGCATTCTTGCCGCTCTGTTTGTCGTTTACCACACACCACACACCCTCCAGAATTACAGACAATATTTGTCTCCCCCCCCTTTTTCATTTCACACTTCTGACAACCTACACACTACATCAAACACACACTCTTGGGCTCCATTTTTCTGATACTGAGGATCCTCACAAAACTGCCCTTTTTTTTGTTTTTTTTGGCAGCCTTCCGAGGGAGAATATGGAACTGATCCCTGTGCTGGTGATAGGAGCCTGTGGGGGTCTGTGCTGTCTTGTGTGCGGATTGGCAGTAGGGTTGTTTTGCAGACGTAGCAAGGAAGCGCGAGATGCACTGAAGCACCCTAGCCTGCTTCCGCTCACGCAGATGAACGATCCTGAATGTCCGACGACGCCACCGTGCAGTAACCTCGGAGAGGATGTGCCGGTTCCTTGCTTCGAGTCGGTGCAGTCTGTTGGCTTTACCGACTCTAACACGACACTCTGTTGTGGACGCAGTGAGCCCATTCAGTAGCTGCAAGGAGCATGCGGAAGTGTGGGGGAGGAGTTGTGGAAACTTCAGTGAGGGGGGGAGACGGGGGTTTATTTTGTGTTCCTGATGGGGGAGGGCTTCGTTTGCGGAGACTTCAGCTTTTTGGGAAGATTCTTAGATGTGGACGTGAAGCATATTTTTTATCTTTTATGGTGTGGCTCAAAACGCCCCAAGTACCACAAAATAATCAAAAGAGGTACAAAAATTACTATTTTTGGGATGAGCTGCATGCACCATTTCAAAATATTTTTTTTTTTCAATTTTTGTTCATTTCCCCCCTTTCTAGTATCCTACCACGAAGCCCAAAAAGGGCGTTCATAAGGTAGGTCATCTTTGGAAAAAGGGGGGAATTAAAAATGGGGTTTTTCAGCTTTTGTGGCTTTGCAGACCCTTACGGGCAAAGAACGCAAAAGAGGCTGTCAAAAAGCCCCTCGTCGTTCAAGACCTGTTTTGGGTATTGAAGGTTTTGCCTCAAGTCGCGTTTCACTGCTTGTATTGAACACATGATGGGGGAAAAGCCCCTTTTTAAAGCGCCTCAATGTTCAACAAATGACCTGTTTTGTGGGTGTTGTGTGCCAAAAAGGCCTCACATCTCCAACAGTCTGTATCGAGAAGCTCATATTGTGGTTGTGGCGTGTAAGAAACATGCACACCCTTAAAAAAATTAGTTTGCATCAGGCCTGGTGATCCTTCTAAACCGGTTTTGAAATCGAACTTGTTTAATCAGGAATTTTGTGGGACTTTTTTTCTCTCCAAAAAAGAGGGTCCGAGGTTTATCTTATCCAACATTTTTTGTTTGCACTCTGAAAAATTTACATCTGAATTAAAAAAACGTAACAGAAAAGAGTGGTGTACACTGCATCAATTTTAATTTTTTCCCCCTTTCCCCTTTTCCCCTTATATTCCTTTCCCCTTTCACCTAATTTGTGTATACCAAAGCCACGTTGAGTCTGCGTGTCACCAATATTTTTTGGTACAAAGACGGCAACGAAGACGTGTGTTTTTGTGTATTTTTGAACGTCTTCCATGTACAGGGGTGTCTTGGGAGGGCAGGGCAGTAGACACACGACAGTGAAGTAGATGACTTGATTTGTGGGTTCACTTTGTATTAGGACAATGCTTTGTGGTGGTAAAATGATTAAAACATCTGAGACTTGTTGTTTTATTGCGTATGACGTACCAACTAAACAAAAGACGAACGGGGTTTTTATTATTTTTGGTTTTACCCGTTGGGTTACAACGGGAAAACCACAAAGTCAGATCATTCATTTACTGTCGAGTACCTTACAAACCATTTAACGAATATTCAAGTGAAAAACCCACAAATATTCAGACTGAATCATTCTGTGGTGTTTTTCGATTGAATTTTTTTTTGTGTAGATGTATTGTGGTTTGTCCTACCCTCTCCTCTTCACCCCGTTCCTGTCAAAAAAAAGCGATCTTGTTCTCTCGAAGAGATATTGCCGCAAGACATGTAAGACAGCTTCAAATTAATGCCCTTTTAAAGGGACTCTTTTGATGACAACGTCGATTTTAAGGTTCTTCTAGGAAAATATTTCTCTTTGCGCCTTTTTCTAATCTGAAAGTTGTCCTTCATTTTTAATGATTTTTTTTTTGTTTTGTTTTTTGTGCACGAGAGGCGTCATACTTTGTTCCTTTTGTTTGAATATTTTTTTTTTGATTTTTTTTTTGTACAACAATAAGTACAGGGCCCAGAGAGAGATATTTCCCTTTCGGTCACTGTCAGTCGTGAGCAACGCATGCACTGCGTACCCGTTTACCATTTGGGTAGTCATTCTGTACAGAACATACGGGGTTTAGTACTTTACAATAGTGAACAATGATTTTTTTACCGTGATTTCTAAATATTTAGGGTCCACGAGAAAAAAAAATTCCACAAAAAAGTTTTTTTTCTGGTCCAAATTTATTATGTTTTCCCCTCTCGATCGCTGTACAATTTCGTTGACTAAAAAACAGAGCGAGCTACTACAAAATCCCATTATTAGGTCTTTAAAACAAACTTCGGATCAACATTCCTCATAGGGGTGCTGATTTCGAAACAAAAAAGCCGAAAAAAACAATATGGGACCGTCTCTTAAGGCCACATGCCTATCCCCGTTTCGCTTTCCTGTATTCAAACAGTATTTCTTTTTTGAACAAATTTTCTTGTTTTTTTACCCCTCTATGTTTTTTTTCAGTTTATCACACGTGAGGATGCCAAAAAGGCTTTCCATGTGCGATTGACTGTTGCAATGTTGTATACTGCTAATGTGTGTAAAATGCACAAACATTTTTCAAGGTCCATACTCTTTTGTGATCCTGGTCAATAAATTGAATATTATTTTAACTTCAACTTCATCTCAAGCGTACGTGGATGACTAATGCTCACGGGGAGCTTATTAGAGTTTGTCATCTTACAAACGTTTTCTTCTTTTTTTTTTGGGAAATATTCATATTGGAACCAGAACTTTGGGGAACCGGTCATTTCGGAACCGGGAACCGGGGAACCGGGAACCGGTTCCCGGGAACCATACGGGGGGAACCAGGGAACTGGTTCCCGGGAACCAGTTCCCTGGTTCCCGTGTGGTTCCCCCTGTGGTTCCCCTGTGGTTCCCGGGAACCAGGGAACCGGTTCCCGGGAACCGGTTCCCTGGTTCCCGTGTGGTTCCCCCTGTGGTTCCCGGGAACCGTACAGGGGGAACCAGGGAACCGGTTCCCTGGTTCCCTGGTTCCCCAGGTACCCAGGTCCAGGAACAGGTACCCAGGAACAGGAAAAAAGTCGTGAAAGAGCAACCACAGCTCCACATGACAAACACAAAAGTGTCCAGTCACGTGGGGCATGCATGCACTGAGGAGATAATGATCCAACAATTTACAAGAAAGATTACTTAACCTACTGCTGGAAATTGCCAGGTCGTAGTAGCACACAAAGTGTGCCTCCGTTCGGGAATACCGGATATTCTAGAGACCAAAAAGGCCTCAAGAATATCTTCCGGTAGTCAAGGTAGAACCGAGTGAACGGCCCAAGACCCCCGTGGAGAAGTTAAATGTTGTAATGCTATCAGGTAGAAACTGCGAACACTGTCTTACCCTCCTCAATGCATGGTGGTTGATGTCTTCCACAACAAATTTCCTGTACCCAGGTACCCAAATTCCCAGACCCACGCAGTACCACGTCGCAGTACTACGCAAAATTTACCACCAGACCCTGTCTTCGTGCACCTGAAGTACAACGCCGCAGACAGGCCAAACATGCGTTGGACTCAGAGGAATGCCCGCTGTGCAGGTATCAAACATGAGAACAACTCCCAGCAACAAGGGGCGCCTTTTGGCGGGCGTTGTTGAGGGTGTTTGGGGTGCAAAGTTTTCCACAATTTTGATGCGCGGGTACAGAAGTGTTATCTTGTTCTTTCATCTCTAGGAATGTAAATGTCAATCGCGTTTAACTACCACTAGGGCTTGTTCAGTGAACCCACGAGGGGTCGAAGGGGGTTGGTTATCCCGTATCTATCAAAGGTTGTGTCGACCAGGCTAAACCACTATGTTACGCTGTACGTTGTTAAATCCGAAGAAATAACACTTTAGCAGCCGCAGGAAGTTTGCTAAAAAGAGTGCCTCACGCTACACAAACCACCACCCGCGATTGACTTAGATGTTATAACAAAGAGAATTCAGAACAAAACAACACCCTGCCCCATACACACTAAATTGCCATGCTTCAAGAGCATGCCTGGGCCAAAATTACTATGACGAAAAGGCAACAAGACCACCCACAAGGAGTGTGAATTGTGCACTGGTTTTCTGGGGGAACGCAATATTTTCTTGTGTCTAGTCCTCCGCAAGCAGAGGACAGACTTTCCGGAAGGTTTCCAAAGTCGAATTTCTTGCACTAGCTATGCTCCCTGGGTTAAATGGCTATAGCAGTGACTGACAAAATGTTCCCCCCACCCTTCCACCCCCAGGTATTTCACCCGCAAACCAGAATAGACTGATGCGGGTGAACACCCGTTGAATTTTGAGTTGTTGAATGTCGGACGAGGCGAAGCTTCTTTCATCGCAATTGCAGATACAGTCATATTTCACGATCCTGTATAAATGTGGGGTGTGATTAAGTTATGGTGTACAAACGTAGAAGTAGTTAGGTTAATGGTAAAAGTGGTGAAACACGGCGTACGAAAGCGTTGTACTACAGAACCTTTTCAAAACTCACACTAAAACAGACACTAAAAAAATACCGCAAACCACTGGACGTCTTGTTGAATCTACACAAGTAACTGAAAGTTAAACACATTTACATACCTTATCTTCACCGTAACCTGTAAGCTGTCAAGGTGCCTTCACTGGCCAGTACCCAGTACCCAGTACCCAGTACCCAGTACCCAGTACCCAGTACCCAGTACCCAGTACCCAGTACCCAGTACCCAGTACCCAGTACCCAGTAACGGGGAACCACAGGGGGAACCACACGGGAACCAGGGAACCGGTCCCCGGGAACCGGTTCCCTGGTTCCCCCCGTATGGTTCCCGGGAACCGGTTCCCGGTTCCCCGGTTCCCGGTTCCGAAATGACCGGTTCCCCAAAGTTTCGGTTCCAATATGAATATTTCCCTTTTTTTTTTAAAGCTACATGTGCAGAGCGTCGTGTGCACACCACTCCAAATACCTGTGTAACAGCTAATGCCAAAAAATGCCAATAAAAGCAATGGAGATTACCATTGGTAATCAATGTTATTTCAATGATGTAGGTGAGGGACGACACCTCCCCTTTTTCCAGTTGTGTGTACTGTTTGGGAAGGCAACTTCCTCTTTAGCCCCGCTGACTCTATTTTTTGGAGCTTAGGACAGTACATGCCTCCGTTCCCTAAAAAGGAATGGTAACAATATTTTCATTTTATTTTATTTTACCTACCCCCCCCCGTGCATAAGTCCGACCCCCATTACCCGTGCATAAGTCCGATGACCCGTGTATAAGTCCGGGCAGATTTGGGCTCAGGATCGGACTTATGCACAGGCCGACTTATACACCGGTTTTGTGTATTGGTGGTGGGGAGAATTTTTTTGGGGGCGTTTTCCCGCTCGCGAAGCGAGCGGGGGAAAATTTTTGGGGTGTTTTTCCGCGAGCGAAGCGAGCGTAACTTTATTTTTATTGGCGGTGTATTCACCAGGGATCATATTCGCGCTTCTCATGTCAATACATCATCCTCACAATTCTCAAAGATGCGAACTGTTACTGCAACAGTGTGGAAAACTTTGCACCCCAAACAGTCTCAACAGCCAAAAGGCGCCCCTTGTTGCTGGGAGTTGGTTCTCATGTTTGATACCTGCACAGGCATTCCTCCGAGTCAAACGCTATTTGGCCTGCCTGCGGCGTTGAAAACGGCCGTTAAATTTTGCGGTGTCACATTCCCTCATGTGTGGGTCATTCACACTGAGGTCACGTGACACCTCATGGGTCTGGGTACCTGGGTGCACAAAACCGGTGTATAAGTCCGATACCCGTGCATAAGCCGAAACCCCGTGTATAAGTCCGGAGGCCCTCAGCCCCCCCAAAAATCGGACTTATACGCAGACTTATGCACGGGGGGGGGGGTAGGTACATTTTTTTTAAAACCCCTGCCATCGCTTTTGGTACTCTGTGCCTCTTTCTTTGGCAGGGAACCTGCAACACGCTGTACCTTATTTTTTTGATCACCGTGTTGCATCTTAGAACATCTTAGCTGTTCTTTGTTTCTTTGTTTCTTTTGTTGTTGTTGTTGTTTTGCTGTGGTTTGTGAGGGTGCGTTTTTTTGTTTTGCATTTTTCTGTTGTCGTAAGACAGTCTGCAAACACACCCCCTGCTCCGTACCCACCAGCGATGTGCATCTTGATGGAGGAACCTCGTCGGTGCTTCTTCACAAGGCGCCAAGAGATCCTTCAGCAGCCGGTCATCGTGTCCCCTCCCCGATCTTCCCTCACGCTCCAGCATTTGTTTTTATTAGGAAAAGACACACAGTAAAAAGAAAAAAAAAGTAGGGGGTTTTTCTTGGGTGAAGTTTTGGGGAAACGCGAAGAGTCTGTTCCTGTAAAGTTTGTCCTTGTCAAGTGTCCAAATCCAGACACTCTATTTTACCTTAAATGGTAGTGTCAGGGGTACGGTTGTGGTGCTCGCATTCTCCTAACGTTGATATTGAAACATTCAAAATAAAATAATAAACAAACGTGTTGGTTCTCGCCCCCTGGCTGCCTCACACCACCCTCACTTCATACTTACTACACCACACCCTGCAGGTGTGTACATTGTGTGGACATTAGCGAAGATGAAAGTGTCGTTGCGGAACCTGAACATCCTGCTTGCGCTAGTCTGCATTGTGATCACAGCCGTGGTGTGCATGGTGATGAGCATCACGAGTGCCGACGCTGCACTGTCCGACACAAACACGCTTGTTGAGAACACTGCTGACGAATGCTTTGGCACTGGGGATGCGTCCCTGCGGGCAGCACTGGAGGACTACCTGACGTCTGTGCAGGAGGGAGCGTCGCAGATCATTGTCAACTTCCTTGAGATGCACCGCACCATGACGCAGAAGGTTGTTGCTGAGATGGGAGCATACCCACCAGCGGTGTCTGAGTCGTGGGACTTCATGCGCAACAAGCGATCCTCACTGGTGAACGGGTTCCGTCTGTTAAACAAAGTTGGGATGACAGGCACAGTTGTTGCAGGGCGCAAAGGTCAGGCGTTGATGCTTTTTGAGGACTCACGGACGATCTCGAACCCTGCAGATGGCTACCACCACTATTTCATGGGGAGCAACAACGGCAGCGACTACGATGCTGAGGCAGGCGCACCTACACAGGAGCGGACCATCATTGCTACTGTGCATCCCCGCACAGGTGAGTTTGTGGCACCGGAGAACACGTTGACAGCATCAAGCGACGGACAGCAGACGGGATGTAAGGATGTTGAATCCGCATACGAGACGAACGGTTCGCAGCCTGTGTCCCGCTGCAGTGTGTGGGGGTTCGACCCGCGCAAAGGCATGTACGAGCTCTCTGCCTTCACCACCGTACATGGCGAGACTGGTGTGCGTTGGTCACATCTGTTTGTGGTGCCGCCCTACGTCGGACTCTTCATGTTCGGCACATGGTCGCATGAGACAGTACAGGGTACCAAACTCGGTGTCGTCACCCACGGTCTTGATGTACGTGCCATCACGCGCGAGCTTTCGAAAATCAAGCTTGGGAAGGGAGGGCCCACGTCAAAGGGAAGGCTCTACACCTGTGCGAAGAGTAACTGGATGTATGACGCGACAGGAAACCCGAAGTTCAACCAGGAGCACGTCCTGACGGCAGTTTCGCACGGAGAGTATGTGTTTTTGTGTTCCTGAGAGTGATGTGCTTTGTCACCGCTCAGACCCGATATGATATTATGACACCGATGCGTCAGATGTTCTGAGGTACACTCTGCAAACGTTTCTCGCGGTTCGTCATTGCGGCTCAGACTTTACACTCGTGCACAGAGGTGCTTTGTATTTCCAATGTTCATTCTTCTTTGATTTATAGCAATTCTCCACACTCCACACCACTTCAGAGCTACCTTCTATTCAAGGGAGACGATGACCGCAAAAACCCTACATGCTGTGAACGCAACGGACGGGATCATCCGGTCCACGGCCCGACACATTGACGCCATTGACGGGCGCTACGATGCTATGGCCAACAAAAGCATTCATGCGTACATGATCTCCGTCAACGGGACTGAGGAGCAGTTCTTCTTGCGGTATGTAGGCCACTCCACCCATATCGTCAACATGACGTATATTCTCCTTTTGTCAGTGTCCACTGGAATAACCCTTTCCCAAATCACACAGTGCACAAAGGCTGAACGACGGCTTTGGTATAGACTGGTGGCTGGTGATCACCCTGGACCGAGAGTACATGCTTGGCGACATTGACCGGAGCACACTTGCTGCACAGGAACGCATCCGTGACGAGGTTGACAGCGTGGACGAGGACCTTGTGCGCTCACGCATCATCCTTGTTGTGACTGTTGTGGTTGCAAGTGTGCTGCTGATGCTGCTGGCACTGATGCTGGTCATCCGCATTGTCGCACCTTTGGTACAGCTGCAGGAGGAGATGGCGCGTGTGGCTGTGATGAACCTGTCGCAGGTGGACGAGACACGTGCCATCAGCAACATCGAGGAGGTGGGACACATGCAGACGTCGTTCCTGCAGATGCTTCGCAACCTGAAGGAGTACCGCAACTACATGCCTGCCTCTGTGCTGGTTGAGGACATGACGGAGAGTGGCACAAACGACAGTTCGAAGGATGTGACGGACCTAACGTTCAGCCGTACGAGCGACTGCAGCTCGTTGTCCAGGTCTCTGGTGGCACAGCCCTTCCTTGCCATGCAGAAGCTTGACCAAAAGAAGGTGGCCTTTTCTGTGGTGAACGTGCGCAGCTTCTTTGAAGCCTCACGTGAGTTGCCAAGTCGCGAGATGCAAGCACACCACACGGAGTACCTGAGCACGGTGCTGTGCATCACACACGAGTTCAGCGGTGTGAACGACGGCTTCTCAGGCGACCGTGTCATGACGCACTGGAACGGTGCACGCCACTGCACCTCGCCGAAGCTGCAGGCAGCGAAGTTCTCGCACAAGGTGCACACTGACAAGACACTGCAGGCTCAGAAGTGGACACTCTCGATGGCCTTCGTCTGTGCAGAGGTGCGGTGCGGGAACATGGGCTGCCAAGGCATGAAGAAGTACACCTTCCTTGGCGGGTGTGTGCCGTGGCTGCACGCACTCGAGAGACTCAACAAAACTTACGGCACAACGATCCTGCACGACAACGTCACGCACTCGTCTGTTGCGAATGCCTTTTACTCCAGAACTGTCGCCTGTGTGTCGTACCCAAAGTTCCGTGATACGTTAGTCCTGAGCGAGCTGTGTGAGGAGATGCAAACTGAGGACGAGGAGTGGATGTACCAGCTGGACAGGTGTCTCGCGGCAAACCCCTTCAATGACCACAACACTGCGATGGCGCACATCTTCGCAGCACAGTGGGACGACGCTGTTGCTGAGGCGAAGAAGCTTGGCGACGCTGACAGAGCAGAGGTCGAAAGGCACTGCACTGCAGCGAGGGAGGTGTGCGAGAAGGAGTACAGACTTGAGAGGCTGCTTGCAGTTTCAAGTCTTTGAAAGCTACACGCATTCGTTCGCCTGTATTTTTTCCCACAAATTTTGTTCATTGTTCTGCTTTTTTGTTGTCTTCCCACTTCTTTGAGTTTCATATTTTCTGCGAAACATTTTATTCTGTACCCTCTTTCATTGCCTCTATTTCTGTCAATACGTTGTGGGTGGAATCTTCTAAAGGTCTGGCGAGCTTTTTTCGGGAAAACACCCGCAGAATATCGCCTAACTGTTGTGTCATTAAAGATGTGTGCGCACGAGAGACGCATCGCTTCTTCATTCGTTTTACCTCTCTCTCTCTCTCTCTCTCTATTGTTTTGTACGACATCTGGAAATGACATTCTTCGGATGTCATGAGTATTGCCCTTTCGCCTGAGAGGGGAAAACATCTAATTCCGGAATGTTGTTGTGTGGACTACCCGTACAACAGAAGCTGCGAATCAGGTTATCATTTTGATAGTCATGTTCATTGCATGCTGCGAAGAAAAGAACGTAAGCCTTATTCCCTTATTGTGGCATGAGAGTCTGAAGACAAGACACGTTTCTTTGTTTTTATGATTACATGCAATGCTAAAAGGAAATTGAACACCGTGTACCCCCCTTTGGGCGAAGGACCTGTCAATATGGCCCCCCCCCTCACCACGAACTCTTGAAATACTAAAATTTTCCTCTCGAACTTTTCTAAACTTTTCTTTACCCAAATGGTGTGGCTGAAAGGGGGTGATTCGCACTTTTTCCGCACTTTTCTGCACTTTTTCCGACCCCCCTTTCAGCCACACCATCAAATGATTTCTTTTGTACGCATCCATCCTCACAAGCTGTTCTCTTTTTCTTTGACGCTTACTTAGTAATATTTTCACGTATTTTTTCCTATCCCTCCACACCCTCCACAACACTTCACATTTCCTCCCTTTCTATTACCACATCGCGTTTTTGCGATCATCTGTATAAGTACACTGTAACACTGTTGATGAGAGGGCTATTTCAAGTCACATTTCTGTACCGTAAACGTAATAATGTTGGAACGCTTCAAAAAACGCCTTGCGTAGGCTACCATTCCAACATTTTTACATTTCAACAATATTATGTTTACGCGAACGGTATTTTTCTGCACCCAAATCTCAAACACTCCATCGAGACGAGATAGTATTTGCCCTGAAAACCGGGGCCCGACCCTCGCATCTGGATTTTATAATACAAGGTGGCTAAGCACGAGAGGCTTAGTATCATCTTATAAACTTTTCTTTTATTTTTATCGTTTCTCTCCACCTTTGAAAGAATAGTCTCTTCCTTTTGCAGGTGCCGCACAAAGTGAACAACACTTCTTGTGTGGACTACCTGGAAGGGTACTTTAAAAAACAAACAAAAATTGCTCTTTGATACTTTATGGTGCGGACGAACTACGTCTGTACCTTAGTACAAATGGTTTCGGCAAATTAACAGACCTGGTACATACACATTGGTGCCATATTCTGCGCAAGAATTACTCCATATTAGTTATCAAAGAACACACAAAAACAAACGTTTTCTTATCACCAGTAAGAAAACTCATTACGCCTGACCCCCGCAAGGGGGCAAACAGACAGAAGCATTTTATTTCCCCCTCTTCCTTTTGATTTCCTGTTGTGCACACATGATAAATCGCACCTGTCCAGGTGTGTTTCATGTTGTTTGTACCTTTCGATCAGTTTGTATGAGAAGCAGGATTTAACGTTCAAGTTAAAACACCACCGCTCGAGTTATGTCAATTTTTGGATGGAGTTTTGAAGAAATATTAAAAACACGACAAAAATATAATACTGTTGTCGTTCTTGGATTACACTGCACACATGCTACAAAGGTGCTATGAAATACGGGTGTAACGAACACCACACAGGGTGTAATTTAAATACCGATACTTGTTTGTTTGCATTGGCAATGGCGCTGTGCAATCTATTTTAATTCGCGAGGAATATGGAAAGTCATTATCTGCCCAGTCACAGTGTGGAACCCCTCGCTTTCACAACAACAAAACAAATCAAGAGACAGTGCCAGCACTGCCAAAAACTACCGGTAGTCAGCGTCACGCCTGCTTCGGTCTCCCTGTAGGTTGTATTCATTTGGTCTCCTTTGAAACTCCGTCCAATCCCCCCCACCCACCTGCGATGCTTTATTCTATACTTTTTTATTTGTCTCACAAGTTTTTCTGTTTTCTTTGTGCGTTTTTGTTTGCTTTCCAAAAGAAAGCATCTGAGTTTGTTTCCATTTCCCCAAACAACAATTTTACGTGTTTGCAGAAAGGACATGTAATGAGCTCAGCGCCCAGCCACTGAGTGCGATTGTACAGTGTTCTGGCGCTCTGAGACAAATCATTTTTCCTTTTCGCCATTTTGTAATTTTTGAACGTTTTTGGCCACGCGTGCATGATAAATTCACCCCCTCAAATGGTGTTCATGCTCGTGTGTTCATCAGTTCTTAAGCTAATGTTCTCCTTTTTTTTTTGAAAACTTTGTTACGGTCAGACCCGACCGAAAAGCCCTTTCTCGAAGGTGACTTAGCACGATAGGAGGTGTGGTGCGTCCTGCAACAGCTTTTTATTTTGTGCTTTCATCCGGACGGCTGGTTTTTGAACGTGGGCCAGTCCACCTTTACACCTCTCCTCCTGTGCTCGCCTTTGTCTTCTTTGCCTTTTTGCGTTTTGTTGTTTTGGTATCGAGTGGCGGTGTGCGTTATAAATTCTAAAAAATCTTAGTTTTTTAGTTTTTACTTTAGAGCTGTGCGCCACCCACACACGCCCACCCTCACCATAGGGGGAAAAATTAGTTGTGGGCAATGCCATGTGGAACACTGCTCATAATGTGTGTGTGCTTCGGTTCACATAGCAGTTGCCACAGGTTCCTTTACACCTGATGCGAGGGTGTTTTTTGTACAGTTGTTTTGTTTTGTTTTGTTTCGTGTCTTTTCCTCCCTCTTTTTTTCGTGTTAGCATTTTGTTTTCACATATTTTTGTTTGGCTTTGTTGGAATACGCTTTCAGCGTTTCGACAAGAGAAATTCTGCACTCAGACGTGCGCACCCAAGAACATTCGTAGCACAGTAGAATCATCAGTGCACACCTCACCACTTTGAGCACTTTTCAGTCATGTTGTTTGCCTTCATCCTCCTGGCCCACGTATCCCTTACTCACCACCCCCTGCAGGTGTGTACATTGTGTGGACATTAGCGAAGATGAAAGTGTCGTTGCGGAACCTGAACATCCTGCTTGCGCTGGTCTGCATTGTGATCACAGCCGTGGTGTGCATGGTGATGAGCATCACGAGTGCCGACGCTGCACTGTCCGACACAAACACGCTTGTTGAGAACACTGCTGACGAATGCTTTGGCACTGGGGATGCGTCCCTGCGGGCAGCACTGGAGGACTACCTGACGTCTGTGCAGGAGGGAGCGTCGCAGATCATTGTCAACTTCCTTGAGATGCACCGCACCATGACGCAGAAGGTTGTTGCTGAGATGGGAGCATACCCACCAGCGGTGTCTGAGTCGTGGGACTTCATGCGCAACAAGCGATCCTCACTGGTGAACGGGTTCCGTCTGTTAAACAAAGTTGGGATGACAGGCATTTCCGTGGTCGGGCGCAAAGGTCAGGCGTTGATGCTTTATGAGGACTCACGCACGATCTCGAACCCTGCAGATGGCTACCACCACTACTTCATGGGGAGCAACAACGGCAGCGACTACGATGCTGAGGCAGGTGTGCCCACTGAGCTGCGTACCATTGTCGGCACTGTCGACCGCAACACAGGCGAGTACGGTGCACCGGAAAACACAACGTACAGGTCCACTGATGGACAGCAGACGGGGTGCACACACGACTCCACTGCCTTCGAGACGAACGGTTCGCAGCCTGTGCCGCGCTGCAATATGTGGGGATGGGACCAACGCAAAGGCATCTACACGCTCTCTGCGTTCTCGCGGGTGCGTGGCGAGGCTGGGGTACGGTGGTCGCATCTCTTCGAGGTACCGCAATACGTCGTCCTGTTCATGTTTGGCACATGGTCGCACGAGACAGTAAACGGTGTGCAGCTGGGTCTCGTCTCCTATGGTATCGACGTGCGTGCCATCACGCGTCAGCTGGCTTTGATAAAGCTTGGGAAGGGAGGGCCCACGTCGAAGGGAAGGCTGTACACGTGTGCCCATAGGAACTGGATGTACGATGCGACAGGCATGCCGCCGTTCGACCAGAAGCACTTCCTGACGGCAGTTTCTCACGGAGAGTATGTGTTGATGTTTTCTATTCTTTTGTATTTTGCTTGCGTTATGCTTGCAATTGATTTTTCCGCTTCTTTTCTCGCTTCAATTCTCCACACTCCACACCACTTCAGAGCTACCTTCTATTCAAGGGAGACGACTATCGCCAAAACCCTACATGCTGTGAACGCAACGGACGACATCATCCGGTCCACGGCCCGACACATTGACGCCATTGACGGGCGCTACGATGCTATGGCCAACAAAAGCATTCATGCGTACATGATCTCCGTCAACGGGACTGAGGAGCAGTTCTTCTTGCGGTATGTAGGCCACTCCACCCATATCGTCAACATGACGTATATTCTCCTTTTGTCAGTGTCCACTGGAATAACCCTTTCCCAAATCACACAGTGCACAAAGGCTGAACGACGGCTTTGGTGTAGACTGGTGGCTGGTGATCACCCTGGACCGAGAGTACATGCTTGGCGACATTGACCGGAGCACACTTGCTGCACAGGAACGCATCCGTGACGAGGTTGACAGCGTGGACGAGGACCTTGTGCGCTCACGCATCATCCTTGTTGTGACTGTTGTGGTTGCAAGTGTGCTGCTGATGCTGCTGGCACTGATGCTGGTCATCCGCATTGTCGCACCTTTGGTACGGCTGCAGGAGGAGATGGCGCGTGTGGCTGTGATGAACCTGTCGCAGGTGGACGAGACACGTGCCATCAGCAACATCGAGGAGGTGGGACACATGCAGACGTCGTTCCTGCAGATGCTTCGCAACCTGAAGGAGTACCGCAACTACATGCCTGCCTCTGTGCTGGTTGAGGACATGACGGAGAGTGGCACAAACGACAACGACAACGACGGTGACAACGTGTCGAAGTGTATCTCAGACATCACGTTCAGCCGCATGAGTAACGAGTCTGTAACCACCGTAACCACACCCGCTGCACAGCACCAGTTCCTCACCACACAGAGGCTTGACCTCAAAAAGGTGGCCTTTTCTGTGGTGAACGTGCGCAGCTTCTCTGAAGCCTCACGTGAGTTGCCAAGTCGCGAGATGCAAGCACACCACACGGAGTACCTGAGCACGGTGCTGTGCATCACACACGAGTTCAGCGGTGTGAACGACGGCTTCTCAGGCGACCGTGTCATGACGCACTGGAACGGTGCACGCCACTGCACCTCGCCGAAGCTGCAGGCAGCGAAGTTCTCGCACAAGGTGCACACTGACAAGACACTGCAGGCTCAGAAGTGGACACTCTCGATGGCCTTCGTCTGTGCAGAGGTGCGGTGCGGGAACATGGGCTGCCAAGGCATGAAGAAGTACACCTTCCTTGGCGGGTGTGTGCCGTGGCTGCACGCACTCGAGAGACTCAACAAAACGTACGGCACAACGATCCTGCACGACAACGTCACGCACTCGTCTGTTGCGAATGCCTTTTACTCCAAAACTGTCGCCAGTGTGTCGTACCCAAAGTTCCGCAAGCATTTAGTCCTGAGCGAGCTGCGTGAGGAGATGAGGGCCGAGAACCAGGAGTGGATGTACCAGCTGGAGAACTCAGTGTTGATGGACCCTTACAAAGACCACAACACTGCGATGGCGCACGTCTTCGCAGCACAGTGGGACGACGCGGCTGCTACGGCGAAGAAGCTTGGCGACGCTGACAGAGCAGAGGTCGAAAGGCACTGCACTGCAGCGAGGGAGGTGTGCGAGAAGGAGTACACACTTGAAAAGCTGCACCCCGTTTCAAGTTTTTTGGAGCTTTTTTGATGATCAAAACGGTCAGCTTCCCAGTACTGCGTCCCTCTATCTCCCAGTCTAGCTACACACTCCCTTTGCTTATGGTGCCTCTCTTGTGCACGCATGATGGAAATTTCGGGTTTGCGGAATATCATCGCTTCTTTGTAAGTTTGCGGGTTTACTGCATGCATGTTTAATATAGTATGCACAAATGCGGTGTGCACACAGAAGCTATTAACATACGGCGATTTGTACATCACAGTTCAAGCAGCCGACTTCATGGTTTGTCCCAGAAAAGAGTGCATTATTTTTGCACTTGACAAATAAGGGGGCCGGATGTTGACGGGTACCTGCTTCTGCAGGTGCGATTGCAGATTTCAGATCTCCGCTTCAAGTGTTCCCACTTGCGGCTCGTAAACCGCAAAAGTCGTACATGCCTCTGAATGAGAGCACCCATATTGGTCTTATCACACCCATCAATTCTAAAAAACTTTAGTTTTTTAGTTTTTACTATAGAGCGTATGCCACCCACCCACATCCACACCCACACACACCCCCTCACCAGGGCCAGGATTTGACCAAAAAATCGAAAATTTTAAAAAATTATGTGGTGCTCCAAAAAAATATCTGACCAGAAAATCGGCTAGTTTGGAGGTATTGAGGCAGGCCATATCCTAAATCGGGATTTTTTTGGAAAATTTTCAAAAACTTGATCCAGAATTTTTCTCCGGGAAAAATTTTTTTTTTCAGAAAAACAGGGTTTCCGCCAGGATTTGGGGTTTCAGGAATTGGGGGGGACCATCAAAAAGACCCCCCAAAAGTTTTTTCTCCCCGCAAAAGCGGTCGTCGCGCGCTTCGCGCGCGCCTCCCTGCAGGCCACAGAGTGTAGGAGAGGCGAAGGGTGCACCAGGTTTGATAGCAGCCATGTCAAGCTTCACAGCTGTGTTGTCTGGTAGAGGTGGTTCGTTTGGAGGTCGGGGGTGGAAGTTAACAAGGTAAGGGGTCTTGTGAGAGTGGAGGGTGATGGTGTTTGCTTTTTCTATTGTATGGTGTTACAGTCATTACAGTGCTGCAGTGGGAACATGTAATAACTACCCGTCGCTTGCACCGAAGCCTCCTTAGAAAAAGGGGCAATGCACGGAAGTATCGATGGAAGTATATCAATATCACATAGCTAGCAACACAGCGCCGCAGGCGCACGGTACGCTACCTTTACCCTTTTTAAAAAAGATTGCACCACCCCCTTTTTCTTCCACTTCTTCTGGCACAGCGAGCCAAATGCTCTGCACAGCGGGGTCGCATGACCACAGGGGGTCATCTACAATCTCCAAAAGCCCATTTTTCTTGGGGGACCATGGTCCCCCCCAAACCCCTGTAAAAATCCGGATTTTTCTGGGAAAAATATTGGGGGGGGTCCATGGTCCCCCCCCGGTCCCCTTGGCGGAAACCCTGAAAAAAAACCCATTCCGAGCTTTCTCCCCCGCGTTGGCGGGGCATCTCCCCTCATATATTCGGAAAGACACAAACCCGCATAAGAGTAAACTTATTCGGGGGGCCCCTTTAATCAAAAAATTTTTGTACTGCGAAAAAACCTCGAAAAAACCGGGTGTGAGGGTGTGGATTTAGCGCGCGCCCTGGTACCAAGGGGGAAAAAATAAAAAAACCGTCATGTCATCGGCCGTCATCGGGTGTCATCCCGCAGACCGTAAAACGCTCCAATAAACCCCACAACACAACAACACAACAACAGATACTCTGTGGACACAACAAAAGACAATGCTGCGCGCATGCTTGGCAGCGCTCCTGTGTGTGAACGCGGAGGCATACACCTATGTTCCTGCTACAAGTGCACCTGGTGTGAACTACGTCTGTAAGGAGCACAACGACTTGGGGCACAGTGGGAGTGGTCACGTGAGCTTTCAGAACTCCAACGGCTTGCACTCGGAGTGCTGGCACATTGAGTGTGACAAGGATGTTGTCATCTCGTTCTCCACCCTGCAGCTGCACTTCTCTTCCTACCTGTACCTGTACACAGGGACGGATTCTGGAAACGGAACAGACTTCACCTTGGAGAAGAGGTTCGACAATTACGACAGTCCTACGGATGTTGTGCTGAACGGTTCTGCATTTGTGCAGTTCAGAAACTATTGGTACTACAACGGGCGGTCAAGACTTGCGTTCAGCTACGTGTGTGTGGATGCTACCACTCCAGCACCACCCACAAATGTGCCCAACACACGTGCACCTGGTGTGAACTACGTCTGTGAGGAGCACCACGACCTGGGGGACAATGTGACTGGGAACGTGAGCTTTCAGAACTACGATAGCTACCACACGGAGTGCTGGCACATTGAGTGTGACAAGGATGTTGTCATCTCGTTCTCCACCCTGGAGCTGTCCTACTCTAACTACCTGGACCTGTACACAGGGAACGATTCTGGCAATGGAACAGACTTCACCTTGGAGAAGAGGTTCAACAATTACGACAGTCCCATGGATGTTGTGCTGAACGGTTCTGCCTTTGTGCATTTCAGAAGCACTTACCACTACAGCGGGTGGTCAAGACTTGCGTTCAGCTACGTGTGTGTGGATGCGACCACTCCAGCACCACCCACAGCTGTGCCCACTCAAGCACCACCCACAGATGTGCCGGACACACGTGCACCTGGTGTGAACTACGTCTGTGAGGAGCACCACGACCTGGGGGACAATGCGACTGGGTACGTGAGCTTTCAGAACGACGACAGGTACCACACGGAGTGCTGGCACATTGAGTGTGACAAGGATGTTGTCATCTCGTTCTCCACCCTGCAGCTGTACTCCTACTCCGACCTGGACCTGTACACATCAGGGAACGATTCTGGCAATGGAACAGACTTCACCTTGGAGAAGAGGTTCAACAATTACGACGGTCCCATGGATGTTGTGCTGAACGGTTCTGCATTTGTGCAGTACAGAAGCACTTACCGCAGCGGATTGTCAAGACTTGCGTTCAACTACGTGTGTAAGGATCTGATGCCCACTCAAGCACCACCCACAGCTGTGCCGGACACACGTGCACCTGGTGTGAACTACGTCTGTGAGGAGCACCACGACCTGGGGGACAATGCGACTGGGAACGTGAGCTTTCAGAACAACGACAGCTACCACACGGAGTGCTGGCACATTGAGTGCAAGGATGTTGTCATCTCGTTCTCCACCCTGCAGCTGTTATACTCTACCTACCTGGACCTGTACACAGGGAACGATTCTGGCAATGGAACAGACTTCACCTTGGAGAAGAGGTTCAACAATTACGACGGTCCCATGGATGTTGTGCTGAACGGTTCTGCATTTGTGCAGTTCAGAAGCAGTTCCCGCAACGGGTGGTCAAGACTTGCGTTCAACTACGTGTGTGTGGATGCGACCACTCAAGCACCAGAGACATCTGAGCCAAATGTGACCACTCAAGCACCAGAGACATCTGAGCCAAATGTGACCACTCAAGCACCAGAGACATCTGAGTCGAGTGTGCCGACCACGAATGCCCCGCTGACTGTGGAGGATGTTGACTGGTGTGATGTTGACGCAGACTGCAGGACTTACGACGATTCCGCAGCGACGTGTGTTGAGAGCAAATGTGTGTGCTCGGAGTCGGCGGGGTTTGTGAACCCTGTGACGAAAATGACGAAGGAAACCCTCTTCATCTGTGTGCAGCCGACTAAGAGGGGGAAGGTGAAGCTGCGTCTGGAGTGGAACGTGGACTGCGAGCAGTCGAACGGTGCAATTGAGGGTGCAGTGCGGACAGCCATTGAGGAGACGACAAAGGGCAGAACGGACACCTTGGTTGTGTTGTGTGGGTCGACGATCTTCGTTGTTGATGTGGAGGATGCAGACATCACGACTGTGGCCACGGAGGACATGTCTGAGCTGATTGTGGCATCTCTGAAGAAGAACGAGGCTGCAGTGGCTGCTGGGTTTGCAACACCAATGACTGTCGGAAGCTCTGTGGTGCCGACTCTGAAGTGCAGTGCTGCAGGGGCTACCGAGATGGTGCTTGTCAACGGAGGCTGTGTTGTGCTTGCGTGCGAGTCTGGTTACCTGCTCTCGTCTGGGTCGTGTGTGGAGAACAACGACTCTGATGACACTCTCAGCACTGGTGCGATTGTTGGCATTGTTCTCGGGTGCAGTGCGTTTGTGGTGATCATCATTGCTGTGGTTGCGTTCTTTTTGTGCAAGGGCTCGAAGGCTGAGGACACAGTATGTCACCCCCACACCACACTTCCACTCACTGTCGACCACAACTTTTCTCTCAGAAGCCCACCGAGCCTGCCTTTGAGAGGTCAAGGTGACTAAGCGGTGCCGAAGTTGACAGGGGAGATGCTACGGTCGCTCTAACTGTTTTCACCCTCATTTGTGCTCCTCCCTTCTCACATCACCTTCTGTACTTCAGGACTTTTTTTCACTTTCTTTCCTTGTCTATTTGGCTCTTGTTTGTAAGCATATCAGTTTTCAAAGAAAAGTGGAAGTGTAGTATTTCAAAACGTGGTGTAGTGGCCCTGGAGTTGACTTCCGGAGTCGTTTATCCTCTTTTGTTTTTTTATTTCTCTGTTGACTCTGGTTTTGACCTTTTTTTCTGGGTGGGATCCATTTGAACTGGGAGATATTTTTTAACTGGTCCTGGGCTGGATCTTACATTGCATCCTGTTTCCGGGGGTTCGTTCCTCCAGAAACTCTATGAAGGTGTTGACCGCTCGGACCGATGTCTCCTACTTGAGAGATTACAAAACAGGAGGCGAGGAGGGGTATGCGGGGCGTTTTTGTGCCTTCAGGGTCTTTTTGTTTTTCAGCAACCCTGCCTCTCCTTTATCATCATGCATAGCCTTTGTCTTTCTGTTGGGGTATGCGGGACTTCCCCTAGTCCTCAGGGTCTAAACGCCCCTGCCCTCTTTTTTTTATGTAAGTTCACCCTGGCAGGGTATATAAGTGCTGGGTCAGTCTTGCCCCCCAATGCTATGATGGGTGCTCGCACCCGGAGCATAAATGGCCAGCGGTCAGGCCAGAGTCGCTCTGCGGAGTCTCTCTGCCACGCCTTTGGGTTACGGTGTGCTGCCTGTAAGGACGTCCATGTTATTCCCTCAGAGAGGGTGAGGCCCAACTGTCGGTACAGCATGTGGCGCCAAGAGAGAGATGTGACCCCCCCGCCCATCCCTTTTTGTGTTTTTGGGTTTCTGCTCTCTTGTGTAGACTATCGTGCACCAAGAGTTGGGTGCAGCGAACTGCAGTACCTGTAAGCTCACAACTCTTCAACGGAAGTTGTGCCCTCCGTCGTTCTCTTACGGTACGGGCCAGTCATTAGGTTTCCTTTTTACATCTTCTGTTGTTGGCCGGAGAGTACTTTGTGCTTTCATCCGGATGGCTGGCATCGTACGTGGGTCAGCCGGAGGTGCCTGCATTAATACCGTAATCGTAAAAATTGTGGACCGTAAAAATGTTCCAGTTTGCCAAAAAACCCCAAAAAGTTCCAGAATTTTTACGGTCCAACATTTTTTTGGGGGGTTTTTTTGTGTTAGCAGTTTTTGGTTTTTTGGTTTTTTTTTTCCCCTTTTCACAGGGTTTCCGCCAGGATTTGGGGTTTCAGAAATTGGGGTGTACCATGAAAACGACCCCCAAAAAAATTTTTTTTCTCCCCGAAAAAGCGGTCGTCGCGCGCTTCGCGCGCGCCTCCCTGGCAGACACAGGTAGAGAGGCGAAGCGTGCGGGGGGGGTGCTACTAGTTATATACTAGGGGAGGCGCGAGATACGCTCACTACCGGTTGAGGTGTCACTTCCACTGGGCTGCAGAAGGGCGGTCTTTGGTAGAGGTGGTTCGTTTGGAGGTCGGGGGTGGAAGCTTAACAAGGTAAGGTGTCTTGTGAGAAGGTGATGGTATTTGCTTTTTTCATTGCATGGCGCTACACAGTGATTACAGTGCTGCCGTTGGAACATGTAATAGAAAGTGAATGCACTCGTCGCTTGCACCGAAGCCTCCTTTAGTTTAGAATATAGCAACATCAAATAACCAGCAACACAGCGCCGCAGGCGCACGGTACGCTACTTTTTTTCTCTTTTTTTTCTAGATTTCCCCCCCCTTTTCTTCCACTTCTTTTGACACAGCGAGCCAAACGCTCTGCACGGTGGGGTCACATGACCACAGGCTCGCAACCTCTAAAACCCCATTTTTCTCGGGGTGTACTTTGGTACACCCCGAATGCCTGTAAAAATCCAAATTTTTCCGGGAAAAATATTGGGGTGTACCAAAGTACACCCCGGTACCCCTGGCGGAAACCCTGTTTTCCACCCGCCCATCCGAGCGGGTGGATTTTTTTTCCCCCCGATGAAACCAAAAACCGCTAAGTACTCGGCAGGCCAAAACCACATCTGGATCGTAATATATCTGGACCGTAAAAATGTTCCAGTTTGCCAAAAAACCGAAAAAGTTCCAGAATTTTTACGGTCCAAGTATTATACGGTCCAAAAATTTTACGGTCCACAATTTTTACGATTACGGTAACTTCACTTTTTTCTCTGTTGACTCTGGTTTTCACTTTTTTTCTGGGTGTGTGATCCATTTGAACGGGGAGAGATTTTTTCACTGGCTCTAAGCAAGCTCTCAGAGTCTGTGAGCTGTGAGAGCCTGCGAGGCGCTACTGAGAGCTGGTGAAAAAATATCTCCCCCGTTCATAGATCACCCAGTATATCAAATTAATTTTTTCGAAATAACCCATCGGGGATTTATTGTTGGCACAAAATACGGGTTTTGCGGGTTTTCAATTACATTTTCCCCCATAAAATAACTCCCGGGCCAACTTAAATTCTTGTTGTATTTCATTCATTGTTTCATTGTTCTTGTTGTATTTCAAGCCCTTCTCTTTGGCAGTCCACCACCGGATTTTTGCCTAATATTTTTGTGGAGTTGAGGCAAAGTCAGGAAGCGCAATACAATACCATGGGATGGAAAATAAATTCCTTCCAAAAGGCAACAAAGAAGTACCCCACAAGGAGTGTTATTTGAATTGTGCATTAACAAAACACAAAACGTAAAACAGGGGGTCGCCGAATATTCTAAAAAACCTTAGTTTTTTAGTTTTTACTTTAGAGGTGTGCGCCACCCACCCACACCCACACACACCCACACACACACACACCCACACACACCCACCCTCACCACCATAGACCGGAAAACACCAAAAAACACAAAAAATAGTTGCACATCAGAAAAAATGTACATTTTATAGTCGTGTTATATGGAGATATTGAGGCCTGAAAAACTACTTTAAGACAGTCCTAATCAAAAAATCCGAATGTTAATGACACTTGGCATTCGGCCAAAAATCAACTTTTTCGGTCATTTTTGCCTTAAAAACACATGTAATGTGTGATGGTCAAAAGTGCAAGATTCCTTCGCCAATTCATTTTTTGAGTACAAGTTATACCTGGGGGATATGGTCAGATCACTCTTCAGACCAGCTGGCGTTTGCCACAAAAACCAAAAATTTTCGACTTTTTACGCTCAGGTGTGAATGAATAAATATGTGAGGTACTCATCATGCCGAGACTGGTCGCAATGGAAAGATAATGAACACATGGTGCAGAGAACCATAAAATACGCTGAGAGTAACACGAGAAGTGCTCCAAATACTGGCGAGCGTAGGAGTGAAATTTAAGAAAAGTTCTGGATTTTGACGTTTTAATGGTAAGGTAAAAAGTGCTGGGATGGGTGTCCTCGGGACACGAAGGTATGTGGAGGTGAACACGGGATCTAATGCGTCAAAACTACACAAAGGTTCCGGACCAGTACTCGTCTAGTTGTCATGGGGAACACAATGCTACAGCAGAAAGAGTACGTCCCTGAAGTTATACAATGATTAGAGACCCTTTCCGCCCCGATGTGAATGAATATAATATGATGTACAGTACTAATCCTACCAAGAGAGATCGTACTGGAGAATTTCGAACATATGGCACGGTCCATAAACCACCCCCCCCAAAAGGTAACCTGGGGTCCTTATTTTTATTTCATCTGGGTTCTACTGGGACTTTCTCCCCGATTTTTTTTTTAATGAACTCAGAGTTAAGTTTCTGGGTTCAATAAAAAAAACGACGAGCAAAAATTCCAATTGGAAATATGATGGATACCCCCCGAGAGCAAAATAAACCAACGGTAAAAATTGGTACCCTTGGTTTCCTATAGGTTCCTATAGGAAACCTACATTTTCCCATAATTTCCCACACAACTTACTTGACAACAGGATGAAAACAAATACAAAAATGGCAAAAGTGAGTAAAACCGTGCAAGGGGCACTGGACTTTGCTAGGGCTCTGGGGAAAACGCAGTTCTCAGGGGAGAAGACTCGCAAGGAGGTTCTTGCCTACGCGAAGGCACGCAGTTGTTACCGTAGGGGTTTCCGGGAAGACGTGTGGTTCAAAGCTTTATGGAAAGCGAGAGGAATATCCCTCATCCTTCACAGGAAGAACACCACCCGTGGGGGACGCGCGGTCCAACTGTATTTCTGCAGTAACCTGGATGAGTGTGTGGGTGTGCCATCAGAAGGTACGGAGGGGTGAACAACGCGTATTTACCCCTTACAGCAAGGAGAATGGCAGCGGCGTCGTTGTCCGTGCCTCCAAACACGCGGAAGGCTTGTGCAAAAAAGGTTTTTATGAGTGCAGTGTTGGGGGATTTCTTGTTCCGGGTCGTGAACGGAACCCTCGCTTCCATATTCTCAAGCTTGGACACCCACTCCTTCAGCAAATCGACATCACGACATTTCGGCTCCTTTCCTGGCACAATATCAGGCAGACCTTCCTCCTCCTCCTCATCCTCCTCCTCCTCCTCCGTACCTTCTGATGGCACACCCACACACTCATCCAGGTTACTGCAGAAATACAGTTGGACCGCGCGTCCCCCACGGGTGGTGTTCTTCCTGTGAAGGATGAGGGATATTCCTCTCGCTTTCCATAAAGCTTTGAACCACACGTCTTCCCGGAAACCCCTACGGTAACAACTGCGTGCCTTCGCGTAGGCAAGAACCTCCTTGCGAGTCTTCTCCCCTGAGAACTGCGTTTTCCCCAGAGCCCTAGCAAAGTCCAGTGCCCCTTGCACGGTTTTACTCACTTTTGCCATTTTTGTATTTGTTTTCATCCTGTTGTCAAGTAAGTTGTGTGGGAAATTATGGGAAAATGTAGGTTTCCTATAGGAACCTATAGGAAACCAAGGGTACCAATTTTTACCGTTGGTTTATTTTGCTCTCGGGGGGTATCCATCATATTTCCAATTGGAATTTTTGCTCGTCGTTTTTTTTATTGAACCCAGAAACTTAACTCTGAGTTCATTAAAAAAAAAATCGGGGAGAAAGTCCCAGTAGAACCCAGATGAAATAAAAATAAGGACCCCAGGTTACCTTTTGGGGGGGGTGGTTTATGGACTGACCCATATACTATTAAGAATCAAAAAATCTGTGGAGAGTAAGTGCTGTAAATACTGGCGAGCGCAGGAGTGAAATTTCAAGAAGGTTCTAGAGTTTCACGTTTTAGTTTTGAAAAGATATTATCATTCGTTTGCGATAACAGCCTGTATGGTATTGGAGGCTAGAATGTGAAGGTGCTGGCACGTCATCCAGAAACAGTGAAGGTCTTGGCCTGAGGGTACAAGGTTCTGGGTTGGGTTACTCTGGGAGAACTATTGTCCACACACTGTAGGTACACACTGGATATAATGATTCAACACTACACATTTTTCATGCACCTGTCATGTTGAACAACCATACCAGTGGTCACCCACTTGCTACAGTGAGCGGGCGCGCGAAGCGCGCACGCGAACCAGGCGTGAGCTATGTGAAAAGGCCTCTGTTATTACCTCATTACCACACACCACCCTGCTAAAAAAGGTGAGTTCATGCAGATGCCAGTGTTTCATTACTTGGTACACATTAGGGGAGCGTGAAGTGCGCACACAATCCACGTGTGGAAGGTGAAGCTTTAAAGTGATCCATTTCTATCCCAAAGACTATGATTTGAGTCTCCCTCCCCGGTACATGATAAGATGTGTTAAAGGAGCCTCTTTTCTGCCTCATTACCACACCAGCTCGCTAACCTGCTGGGAGGGTTTTTTAGCCCGTCACCCAAATTTACCCCCCTCTCCTTCTCTCTTCCCCCTCCTCCTCCTCTGCCCAACTCACCACACAACCAGGTTCCCTAACACAACCTACCACCTCCGCATCTAACTAATGTGCCGCGGTCTTGCCCACCACAGCAGCATGGGACCCACATGGAGTAGTGGCGCCTCTTGCAAAGGAACACTCTTGCGGGGGGGCAGACGGCGGGTATTAAACGGATGTATCGGACGTGGTCCACAGCTTCCACAACTTCCACAGCTTCCACAGCTTCCACAACTTCAACAGATTCCACAGCTTCCACAACTTCCACAGCTTCCACAGCTTCCACAACTTCAACAGATTCCACAGCTTCCACAACTTCCACAGCTTCCACAGCTTCCACAGCTTCCACAACTTCCACAACTTCCACAGCTTCCACAGCTTCCACAGCTTCCACAACTTCCACAGCTTCCACAACTTCCACAAAAACACCACTTTTTCAACAGGCCATTTTTGGCCCTTCTTCCTCTCATGTTCTTTCTACCTATGTTGCTGTGGGCTAGAAAAAACTTGGGTCCTGGAAGGTCTTATTTGTTGAGCCCCTCTGTCTGTCTCAAAACCCTCTTATGTTATGTCTCAAGGCCTTTCCTTTTTAAAGGATTTGCTGTAAGGCTAAACAGACCTCTGCACCTTTGAGCCTTTTTGTCAAGACACCTCTGTTTTGATTTGAGGTCCCTGAGACCCCTGATCACCTCCCCCCAACCCTCTCCGGGGAAAAAGAAAACACTAAAAACACTCAAAACCTGGACCACCGGGAAAAAAAAAAACGAAAAAAAAAAAAAAAAAAAAAGGGAAATAGTCAGATTCTAAAAAACCTTAGTTTTTTAGTTTTTACTTTAGAGGTGTGCGCCACCCACACCCACACACACCCACACCCACACACACCCACACACACCCACCCTCACCATAGACCGGAAAACACCAAAAAACACAAAAAATAGTTGCACATCAGAAAAAATGTACATTTTTTGGTCGTGTTGTTTGGAGATATTGAGGCCTGAAAAACTACTTTAAGACAGTCCTAATCAAAAAATCCGAATGTTAATGACACTTGGCATTCGGCCAAAAATCAGCTTTTTCGGCCATTTTTGCCTTAAAAACACATATAATGTGTGGTGGTCAAAAGTTCAAGATTCCTTCACACATATAATTCCTACAGAACAGGGGCCTCGAAGTTTGTGGGCTGGTCGGCGAAGAACCAGGGCCAGGTCAAACGGGAGAAGCACGAGCGGGATTTGAACAAGATCAATACCAAGTTCTCCCCTATTGTGTTTGAAGCCTTCAGGGGTGCAGGCGACGAGGCGAACCTCTTGATTGCGCAGCTTGGAGGCCTGACGACGGGACAGACGTCGCACCTGACAGGGTCGGCAGAGTTGCGCATCCGGGAGAGCATTGCGGTGGCGTACCAGAAAAAGGTCGCATCTTCCTTTCTGGAGCGGGGTGCTATGTGTGTAGGGATTGCCACCCTGAAGCGGGAGCCGTGTGTGGAGGTAGATGTGGCACCGTCTGCAGAGGACATGGACCGGTTTGGACGCCGCAGTGCAGGGGCCGTGGAACCTCTCTGTGACGATGCGAACCCTGACGACGATATGAGTCGTCCTGCAGACCGAACGGAGGAGCAGCAGGGGAAGCGCAAGAGGGACGTGAAGCCGGACCACGTGGAGCCACCGAGGAAGCGGACCGGGAGGTTCGATTCGGCCACCGTGATTCCGGAAGGGCCTGGTCTCGATGTGGTGCGTGAGTGGGAGTTTTTGCGTGAGTGCCCGGCAGCGCAGAGGCCTCGGGCGACGGAGCAGGCGGCCAAGCTGGGAGCCTCGAAGGTGACTTGGTCGTTTGTGGCGGGGGACTGTGCTTTTGAGGCTTTGCTCTTCGCCACCGGGCGCACGGATTTGACGGTGGAGGGTCTGCGCCAGGCGGCAGTGAAGAAGGTCCAGGGCCGCGCTGATCTGTCGAGTGCGGCTGTCCCTAATTTTGGGGTCTGGCAGCGGCTGATGACGAGTGGGGACAGAGGAGACGAGCGTACGTGGGCGGATGCCATTGCAGTGGCGGGGGCAGGGGAGGCTCTTGAGGTATCTGTGGTCATCCTCAACGAGTTCGCCCGCCCTTCTCTGATGGTGCCAAGAAAACGGCCTAAGGCAGTGGTCCTTCTCCTCCACTCGGGTGACCAGGATGCGGCAGATGGATCCGGCAGTATCCCGGGACACTACGAGCCCCTCACCATGGACCCGGCTCTGCAGCAGCACATCCTGTCTTTTGAGGCCACAGGTGGTAAGGGGGAGTGCCAGTCAGAGCGCCCCATGGCTTTTGTGGGAGCGAGGGAGGCGGAGGCGTCGAACACTTTCCTGCAGTGCGAACAATGCAGCAAGCTCTTCGATGCGTCGGACGCACACTTCTGCTGTCACACGTGTGGTGGCTTGGCATGTCTGCACTGCGCTCAGGGGTCCAAGCACTGCCCTCTGTCGCAAATTGGCAGGGCGGAATACTTCAGTGCCCTGTCTTTTTTGCACTCGAATGTTCCGGCTCAGGCTGCCTCTGCGGAGGGGAGCGGAGACCCACCACCTAAACGGGCTCCTTCTCCAGCAGTGCCAGCTCCCGAGGGCGAGGACGTCGAGGAGGTAGACATGCCAATGGCGGGCGAAGAGGGGCAGCAGGCAGAACAGAAGCAGCAGAAGCACGAGAAGCAACGGAAACAGCAGAAGCAGCAACAACAAAAGGCGGACCAGGAGAAGAAGGAAGCGTTGCAGCGTGCGTCGGACGCGTGGCAGCAAGCCCTGGAGGTACGGCGGGAGCATCGTCGGTCGTGGGGACCGGATTTGGCCGCGCTTCGGGGCACTTTTGGCGACCGCCAGCAGGAGTTGAGTCGTTTCCTGGAGGAACAGAATGTGCGTCTGGACCAGGCGAAGGCGGCGGACAGGCATCGTGTGGAGGAGCTGACCGCCAGGCACAAGCGGGAACTCGCAGAGGACGCGAAGAAGATGCATGCGCAGTACTTGGAAGACTGCGATCGGCACCCCGAAGCAGGAGAGTCGCTCCGGGCGGAGTATGACAGGCAACGCTGCGAGAGGCATTACGCCATCGCAGCTAAGCATGAGTCGGAGCAGAAGGCGACCACTCTGTTGTTGACGGCGGTGAACCTCTCCCGACAGCTGGAGGCAGAACGCATGGTGGCATACGGGCGGTGCTTTGGGGTGGTGTGCGAAGGGCGGCTATTCCTCCCCTGCCATGCGGTGCGGAGAGCGGTGGGCGACGACCCTGAAGGACTCGAACCTGACTGTGTCGGCGACTGGATGGCTCTCTTTGGTCCTCAAGGTGCTTCTCCGTGCCCGGGCGAGTTCCTGTACTGCTGGGCGACACAGCAGCCGTGGAGTGGGAACGGGGAGGGGGACGGTGATTGCCCGGAGTCGGTGGTCGCCCGTCAGGCGGTTAGGAAGATAGCAGGGGAGGCCGGATACTGCGACACCTGGGGCAAGACCAGCGCGGTCATCGTCGTTCGGGAAGGCAGGGTCAGCTGGGGAACCCCTTCTCGGGATCAGCTGGAGGAGGAGGTGGGGCGACAGGCCGAGGCGGCAGACACCGAGGTGCGTGTGAAGGTGGAGGAGATGGATGATGATGAGCAGGAGCAGGAGGAGGACCTCGACACCGCGATGGAGGGGGCGGATCGCTCGCATTCTCTGTCAGTGGAAGGCATCCCTGACCAGAAGAAGCAAGCGAGGGTGAGGGAATTGCTGAGGGCGCAGAGCGAGGCTTGGATGTGGACGGAGGAGGAGCGGACGGAGAGGGGGGGTCTTTTCCCGTGCCTCACCATGGGGTCGCCGGTGCCTTCTTCTGTGACGAAGTGGATCTCCCTGTTCCACTACCGTCAGGGAGAGAAACAGGATGGCAGACCCTTGTTGTCACTCCCCCTCTCTACCGCTACTTTCACTCAGTGGTATGAGGTGATGAAGGTGGTGGGTTTGCATGAGTGGTCGGTTCAGGAAAAGTGCAAGGCAAAGTCGACGTTGCATGCCCTGACGGACAACCGGAGCAGTAGGGGGGCAGGCCTTTGCAGCGGAGAGTACAAGGAGGGAGAATGAGGCACGAGCGGCTCGAGAGGGAATAGGCCGACAACCTCAAGCCTCCTCTTCTTCTTCTTCTTCCTCCACCTCTGCAGGCCGTGGCACTACAACCTCCATCGCCCAACCTGCAGTCTCCACTTCTTCCTCCTCCTCATCGGCAGGCCGTGGCAATGCAACCTCCTCCGCCCAACCTGCTCCTTCCCCAGCTCCCAAAGGACCCCAGCGCCATGCAGCTCAGGGTAGGTCCAACACGTCGAACGTGTTCACCGACGCAGTGGCACAAGCGACGCAGCATGTGCTCTCGCCCCAGGAGGTGCAGAGAGGGCGCAATGGTCGCGGTGGTGGACAGAAGGGGAGACAGAGCGGAGGAAGGAAGGGGAAAAAGGGGAATAAAAAGAATTAGAGAGTTAGAGAGTTAGAGGGTGAGAGTGTGTGTGTAGAAGCGTGTAGAGAATGACAGTTTGCCCCATGTTTATTTTTAACCCTTTTTATTTTGTGTTTTTGGTTCTTTTCATCCTTTGGGGTTTGCCCCCCCTTTCCCCCCTTTCCGCCCCCCTTCCTATTTGTTAATATTTTTGGTTGGCTGCTGGCTAGGACGGGTCTACCCCAGCGACGGCCCTTACCCCTTGGACGAGGCTCTGAGGGTAGAGGGCAGTCTCGGAGTAAGACCTGTCTAAGAGCCAGGCCAGTGGCATCAGGAGCCATTGGGCCACTTTTATAGATTGTGCAGTAGAGTAGAGTTTGTACAGAACTCTTGTCCTTTGAGTTCCTTTTTTCACTCCTTTAGTTTTTCATTTTTACCTTGTGAAGGTCAATATAAATTTTTCATTTTTCAAAACCACCACAGGTAAGCACGAGACCCACCATTGTTGTTGTTGATTTTGTTGTGCGTTATTGTTGTTTTCCCCTTTGGGTGTCAGTCAGTCGGGTCAGGTCACACTTACTGAAGTTCTCAAAAATTTTCACCAAAAAGAAAACTACTAAAAAGATTATGGAACTTCCTTTATATTTGTTTGTGTGTTACAGAGGAAACGGCTCACTCAATCCCCTCCTTCTCCTCCCCTCCCCTCCCCAAGACAAAGCAAAATAAAACTACACCGGTAGACAGAGCAACCCTCCCGTCCCATCCCCTCCCCTTTTCCTTTTGGGAAAAATTGCACTCACATACTACCCTTTTGCTTATTTGCAGGGAAGTGTTGGTTGTAGTTGTCCCACATGCTTTCTATTTTAGTGCCACTAACTGTGTTTTCAGGCACTGTCTTGCCAGTACAATAGTAAAGTGCCCTTGTCTGGACATCTAGCTGTTTACATACTCGCTTGACTAGTAAGTACCCCCTCTGTCACTGGATGTAGATAAAAAAAGCGAGCCTAGGGCTAAGTTGAACAACACCAAAAAAAAAAAAAAAAAAAAAAAAAAAAAAAAAATAACTAATTATTAGCGTGAAATAAAGTGCACTTTTTTTCACGCCCACGTAATTTTGGCTCACGAGTGAGAGTTTATTGCCCGAGCCGCAGGCGAGGGCAATAATAGAGCACGAGTGAGACAAAATACGTGGAAGTGAAAAAACGCACTTTATTTCAAACTAATACGTAGTTTTGTTTTACAAGTGAAAATGATATTTTTGCTGGGATCCTTCACAAACGAGACGTAAAATAGAGTGATTTTATGAACAAAATGTGGGTACCTGTAAGTGAGAGTGTGAATGAGAGTAGGGGAACATGTGAACATCAATCAAAAGCAGGGAAGGGGTTACTTTTTTTGATATATGCCTCCTATGACTGGTACTAATTACAAGATGTCACCACTCATCTCGCCTGTAGGGGGGGGGCAGGTGTATAGAGCATCACAGAAGGGGGGTTTTTTTTTTTGCACTCATGATCATGGTTTGTTCTGTTGCACATTGATGTTAATCTTGACTTCTTGTGGCGTCTGAGTTGGGGGACTGTTGTTCTGTGTCAACAGCTGTGACATCGCAACTTGACCGGCCTGTGTGACTTCGGTGTACCTTTGTGGCATTGCCTGACTGACCCACCCGTAGTGGCGTTGCATCTGTACAATAGATGCTCCTGCCTCAGCGGCTTGAGTCGCAGAAGACCTGCGGAAGCTGTGCCCAGTGTACGAACCGTCCAGCGCAAGCACCCTCGCGACTTCTGCAGGTATGCCGTACATTTTGTTGATGCCAAGAGGTTGCACACGAAAGGTCCCAGTAGTAGTTCTGTCAGCTGTCGTCTTAGTTCCAGTGATGAAGAAGCGACCCTCCTGTGAAACTGGTGAGCGCCGGTTCAGGTACTCCTCCACCACACAAAAGTAGATGCTGTCTCTTGGTACCACAAACCTCCCACGCTCCATGTCGGCCTTTTTCACCTTAGCACAGTGCTGGTACGTGAAGAGGTATCCCACTGGTGATTCCTGATAATTTGTCATCTCAAGCATCAGTGCTTCTGTGCATCTCATTCCCGACAGAAAACACACCGCGACGTAAGCCTTGCGGACACACCAGTAGCAGTCGCTCAACTCGCTCATCTTGAGAAACATCTCCACTTCTCCCTTCGAAAACGTCTTGCTCTTCTTCGTCGATTCGTCACTTCCCCAGGTCTTCAGCAACAGCCCGATGCGGTGGTACTCCTTTAGTGAAAAGTCGAACTCCGTCTTGAACATAAAGTTGAGCTTAGAGTAGCACGACCATAATGAGCTGGCTTTGTAGCTGCGTTCTTCGCGCAGGTGTGTCAAGTAAGAGACCACATGTTCTTCTCTTGGCTGCTTCCGCCCCGTGATTTTATTGTGTTGTAAAGACTTATTCCACTCCGTTTTGTATGCAGTGCTTGACTTCAAGCCTGCCAGAAGCTCGGTCTCATACAGATCCTCCATAGCCTCCTTCTTCTTGGTCCTTGGCATGATTTGTAGGGTGGAGTGTGTGGTTTTGTGACTGACAGAAAACAGTGAAACTTTTTTTCACGCCAGTGAAACTGGACAGTACGCCTCCAGCGAAATTACTAAGAGCAAGCGTGAAAAAAAGCTCACTTTATTTCACGCCCCGTTTGTGAAGGATCCCAGCAAAAAGTCATTTTCACATGTGATATAAAAAAAAAAAAAAAAAAAGCCTGAAAAACTACTTTAAGACAGTCCTAATCAAAAAATCCGAATGTTAATGACACTTGGCATTCGGCCAAAAATCAGCTTTTTCGGCCATTTTTGCCTTAAAAACACATATAATGTGTGGTGGTCAAAAGTTCAAGATTCCTTCGCAAATTCATTTTTTGAGTACAAGTTATACCTGGGTAATATGGTCAGATCACTCTTCAGACCAGCTGGCGTTTGCCACAAAAACACCACTTTTCAACAGGCCACTTTTTGGCCTGAAGAGCCACTTCATGCAGGGCACCACCAGCCGGCCATACATCTGGGCAGGGCAGTGAAACTGGACAGTACGCACACTCCAGGTCAGATTTAAATTCTAAAAAACCTTAGTTTTTTAGTTTTTACTTTAGAGGTGTGCGCCACCCACACCCACACCCACACACACACACACCCACCCTCACCATAGACCGGAAAACACCAAAAAACACAAAAAATAGTTGCACATCAGAAAAAATGTACATTTTTTGGTCGTGTTGTTTGGAGATATTGAGGCCTGAAAAACTACTTTAAGACAGTCCTAATCAAAAAATCCGAATGTTAATGACACTTGGCATTCGGCCAAAAATCAGCTTTTTCGGCCATTTTTGCCTTAAAAACACATATAATGTGTGGTGGTCAAAAGTTCAAGATTCCTTCGCAAATTCATTTTTTGAGTACAAGTTATACCTGGGTAATATGGTCAGATCACTCTTCAGACCAGCTGGCGTTTGCCACAAAAACACCACTTTTCAACAGGCCACTTTTTGGCCTGAAGAGCCACTTCATGCAGGGCACCACCAGCCGGCCATACATCTGGGCAGGGCAGTGAAACTGGACAGTACGCACACTCCAGGTCAGATTTAAATTCTAAAAAACCTTAGTTTTTTAGTTTTTACTTTAGAGGTGTGCGCCACCCACACCCACACCCACACACACACACACCCACCCTCACCATAGACCGGAAAACACCAAAAAACACAAAAAATAGTTGCACATCAGAAAAAATGTACATTTTTTGGTCGTGTTGTTTGGAGATATTGAGGCCTGAAAAACTACTTTAAGACAGTCCTAATCAAAAAATCCGAATGTTAATGACACTTGGCATTCGGCCAAAAATCAGCTTTTTCGGCCATTTTTGCCTTAAAAACACATATAATGTGTGGTGGTCAAAAGTTCAAGATTCCTTCGCAAATTCATTTTTTGAGTACAAGTTATACCTGGGTAATATGGTCAGATCACTCTTCAGACCAGCTGGCGTTTGCCACAAAAACACCACTTTTCAACAGGCCACTTTTTGGCCTGAAGAGCCACTTCATGCAGGGCACCACCAGCCGGCCATACATCTGGGCAGGGCAGTGAAACTGGACAGTACGCACACTCCAGGTCAGATTTAAATTCTAAAAAACCTTAGTTTTTTAGTTTTTACTTTAGAGGTGTGCGCCACCCACACCCACACCCACACACACACACACCCACCCTCACCATAGACCGGAAAACACCAAAAAACACAAAAAATAGTTGCACATCAGAAAAAATGTACATTTTTTGGTCGTGTTGTTTGGAGATATTGAGGCCTGAAAAACTACTTTAAGACAGTCCTAATCAAAAAATCCGAATGTTAATGACACTTGGCATTCGGCCAAAAATCAGCTTTTTCGGCCATTTTTGCCTTAAAAACACATATAATGTGTGGTGGTCAAAAGTTCAAGATTCCTTCGCAAATTCATTTTTTGAGTACAAGTTATACCTGGGTAATATGGTCAGATCACTCTTCAGACCAGCTGGCGTTTGCCACAAAAACACCACTTTTCAACAGGCCACTTTTTGGCCTGAAGAGCCACTTCATGCAGGGCACCACCAGCCGGCCATACATCTGGGCAGGGCAGTGAAACTGGACAGTACGCACACTCCAGGTCAGATTTAAATTCTAAAAAACCTTAGTTTTTTAGTTTTTACTTTAGAGGTGTGCGCCACCCACACCCACACCCACACACACACACACCCACCCTCACCATAGACCGGAAAACACCAAAAAACACAAAAAATAGTTGCACATCAGAAAAAATGTACATTTTTTGGTCGTGTTGTTTGGAGATATTGAGGCCTGAAAAACTACTTTAAGACAGTCCTAATCAAAAAATCCGAATGTTAATGACACTTGGCATTCGGCCAAAAATCAGCTTTTTCGGCCATTTTTGCCTTAAAAACACATATAATGTGTGGTGGTCAAAAGTTCAAGATTCCTTCGCAAATTCATTTTTTGAGTACAAGTTATACCTGGGTAATATGGTCAGATCACTCTTCAGACCAGCTGGCGTTTGCCACAAAAACACCACTTTTCAACAGGCCACTTTTTGGCCTGAAGAGCCACTTCATGCAGGGCACCACCAGCCGGCCATACATCTGGGCAGGGCAGTGAAACTGGACAGTACGCACACTCCAGGTCAGATTTAAATTCTAAAAAACCTTAGTTTTTTAGTTTTTACTTTAGAGGTGTGCGCCACCCACACCCACACCCACACACACACACACCCACCCTCACCATAGACCGGAAAACACCAAAAAACACAAAAAATAGTTGCACATCAGAAAAAATGTACATTTTTTGGTCGTGTTGTTTGGAGATATTGAGGCCTGAAAAACTACTTTAAGACAGTCCTAATCAAAAAATCCGAATGTTAATGACACTTGGCATTCGGCCAAAAATCAGCTTTTTCGGCCATTTTTGCCTTAAAAACACATATAATGTGTGGTGGTCAAAAGTTCAAGATTCCTTCGCAAATTCATTTTTTGAGTACAAGTTATACCTGGGTAATATGGTCAGATCACTCTTCAGACCAGCTGGCGTTTGCCACAAAAACACCACTTTTCAACAGGCCACTTTTTGGCCTGAAGAGCCACTTCATGCAGGGCACCACCAGCCGGCCATACATCTGGGCAGGGCAGTGAAACTGGACAGTACGCACACTCCAGGTCAGATTTAAATTCTAAAAAACCTTAGTTTTTTAGTTTTTACTTTAGAGGTGTGCGCCACCCACACCCACACCCACACACACACACACCCACCCTCACCATAGACCGGAAAACACCAAAAAACACAAAAAATAGTTGCACATCAGAAAAAATGTACATTTTTTGGTCGTGTTGTTTGGAGATATTGAGGCCTGAAAAACTACTTTAAGACAGTCCTAATCAAAAAATCCGAATGTTAATGACACTTGGCATTCGGCCAAAAATCAGCTTTTTCGGCCATTTTTGCCTTAAAAACACATATAATGTGTGGTGGTCAAAAGTTCAAGATTCCTTCGCAAATTCATTTTTTGAGTACAAGTTATACCTGGGTAATATGGTCAGATCACTCTTCAGACCAGCTGGCGTTTGCCACAAAAACACCACTTTTCAACAGGCCACTTTTTGGCCTGAAGAGCCACTTCATGCAGGGCACCACCAGCCGGCCATACATCTGGGCAGGGCAGTGAAACTGGACAGTACGCACACTCCAGGTCAGATTTAAATTCTAAAAAACCTTAGTTTTTTAGTTTTTACTTTAGAGGTGTGCGCCACCCACACCCACACCCACACACACACACACCCACCCTCACCATAGACCGGAAAACACCAAAAAACACAAAAAATAGTTGCACATCAGAAAAAATGTACATTTTTTGGTCGTGTTGTTTGGAGATATTGAGGCCTGAAAAACTACTTTAAGACAGTCCTAATCAAAAAATCCGAATGTTAATGACACTTGGCATTCGGCCAAAAATCAGCTTTTTCGGCCATTTTTGCCTTAAAAACACATATAATGTGTGGTGGTCAAAAGTTCAAGATTCCTTCGCAAATTCATTTTTTGAGTACAAGTTATACCTGGGTAATATGGTCAGATCACTCTTCAGACCAGCTGGCGTTTGCCACAAAAACACCACTTTTCAACAGGCCACTTTTTGGCCTGAAGAGCCACTTCATGCAGGGCACCACCAGCCGGCCATACATCTGGGCAGGGCAGTGAAACTGGACAGTACGCACACTCCAGGTCAGATTTAAATTCTAAAAAACCTTAGTTTTTTAGTTTTTACTTTAGAGGTGTGCGCCACCCACACCCACACCCACACACACACACACCCACCCTCACCATAGACCGGAAAACACCAAAAAACACAAAAAATAGTTGCACATCAGAAAAAATGTACATTTTTTGGTCGTGTTGTTTGGAGATATTGAGGCCTGAAAAACTACTTTAAGACAGTCCTAATCAAAAAATCCGAATGTTAATGACACTTGGCATTCGGCCAAAAATCAGCTTTTTCGGCCATTTTTGCCTTAAAAACACATATAATGTGTGGTGGTCAAAAGTTCAAGATTCCTTCGCAAATTCATTTTTTGAGTACAAGTTATACCTGGGTAATATGGTCAGATCACTCTTCAGACCAGCTGGCGTTTGCCACAAAAACACCACTTTTCAACAGGCCACTTTTTGGCCTGAAGAGCCACTTCATGCAGGGCACCACCAGCCGGCCATACATCTGGGCAGGGCAGTGAAACTGGACAGTACGCACACTCCAGGTCAGATTTAAATTCTAAAAAACCTTAGTTTTTTAGTTTTTACTTTAGAGGTGTGCGCCACCCACACCCACACCCACACACACACACACCCACCCTCACCATAGACCGGAAAACACCAAAAAACACAAAAAATAGTTGCACATCAGAAAAAATGTACATTTTTTGGTCGTGTTGTTTGGAGATATTGAGGCCTGAAAAACTACTTTAAGACAGTCCTAATCAAAAAATCCGAATGTTAATGACACTTGGCATTCGGCCAAAAATCAGCTTTTTCGGCCATTTTTGCCTTAAAAACACATATAATGTGTGGTGGTCAAAAGTTCAAGATTCCTTCGCAAATTCATTTTTTGAGTACAAGTTATACCTGGGTAATATGGTCAGATCACTCTTCAGACCAGCTGGCGTTTGCCACAAAAACACCACTTTTCAACAGGCCACTTTTTGGCCTGAAGAGCCACTTCATGCAGGGCACCACCAGCCGGCCATACATCTGGGCAGGGCAGTGAAACTGGACAGTACGCACACTCCAGGTCAGATTTAAATTCTAAAAAACCTTAGTTTTTTAGTTTTTACTTTAGAGGTGTGCGCCACCCACACCCACACCCACACACACACACACCCACCCTCACCATAGACCGGAAAACACCAAAAAACACAAAAAATAGTTGCACATCAGAAAAAATGTACATTTTTTGGTCGTGTTGTTTGGAGATATTGAGGCCTGAAAAACTACTTTAAGACAGTCCTAATCAAAAAATCCGAATGTTAATGACACTTGGCATTCGGCCAAAAATCAGCTTTTTCGGCCATTTTTGCCTTAAAAACACATATAATGTGTGGTGGTCAAAAGTTCAAGATTCCTTCGCAAATTCATTTTTTGAGTACAAGTTATACCTGGGTAATATGGTCAGATCACTCTTCAGACCAGCTGGCGTTTGCCACAAAAACACCACTTTTCAACAGGCCACTTTTTGGCCTGAAGAGCCACTTCATGCAGGGCACCACCAGCCGGCCATACATCTGGGCAGGGCAGTGAAACTGGACAGTACGCACACTCCAGGTCAGATTTAAATTCTAAAAAACCTTAGTTTTTTAGTTTTTACTTTAGAGGTGTGCGCCACCCACACCCACACCCACACACACACACACCCACCCTCACCATAGACCGGAAAACACCAAAAAACACAAAAAATAGTTGCACATCAGAAAAAATGTACATTTTTTGGTCGTGTTGTTTGGAGATATTGAGGCCTGAAAAACTACTTTAAGACAGTCCTAATCAAAAAATCCGAATGTTAATGACACTTGGCATTCGGCCAAAAATCAGCTTTTTCGGCCATTTTTGCCTTAAAAACACATATAATGTGTGGTGGTCAAAAGTTCAAGATTCCTTCGCAAATTCATTTTTTGAGTACAAGTTATACCTGGGTAATATGGTCAGATCACTCTTCAGACCAGCTGGCGTTTGCCACAAAAACACCACTTTTCAACAGGCCACTTTTTGGCCTGAAGAGCCACTTCATGCAGGGCACCACCAGCCGGCCATACATCTGGGCAGGGCAGTGAAACTGGACAGTACGCACACTCCAGGTCAGATTTAAATTCTAAAAAACCTTAGTTTTTTAGTTTTTACTTTAGAGGTGTGCGCCACCCACACCCACACCCACACACACACACACCCACCCTCACCATAGACCGGAAAACACCAAAAAACACAAAAAATAGTTGCACATCAGAAAAAATGTACATTTTTTGGTCGTGTTGTTTGGAGATATTGAGGCCTGAAAAACTACTTTAAGACAGTCCTAATCAAAAAATCCGAATGTTAATGACACTTGGCATTCGGCCAAAAATCAGCTTTTTCGGCCATTTTTGCCTTAAAAACACATATAATGTGTGGTGGTCAAAAGTTCAAGATTCCTTCGCAAATTCATTTTTTGAGTACAAGTTATACCTGGGTAATATGGTCAGATCACTCTTCAGACCAGCTGGCGTTTGCCACAAAAACACCACTTTTCAACAGGCCACTTTTTGGCCTGAAGAGCCACTTCATGCAGGGCACCACCAGCCGGCCATACATCTGGGCAGGGCAGTGAAACTGGACAGTACGCACACTCCAGGTCAGATTTAAATTCTAAAAAACCTTAGTTTTTTAGTTTTTACTTTAGAGGTGTGCGCCACCCACACCCACACCCACACACACACACACCCACCCTCACCATAGACCGGAAAACACCAAAAAACACAAAAAATAGTTGCACATCAGAAAAAATGTACATTTTTTGGTCGTGTTGTTTGGAGATATTGAGGCCTGAAAAACTACTTTAAGACAGTCCTAATCAAAAAATCCGAATGTTAATGACACTTGGCATTCGGCCAAAAATCAGCTTTTTCGGCCATTTTTGCCTTAAAAACACATATAATGTGTGGTGGTCAAAAGTTCAAGATTCCTTCGCAAATTCATTTTTTGAGTACAAGTTATACCTGGGTAATATGGTCAGATCACTCTTCAGACCAGCTGGCGTTTGCCACAAAAACACCACTTTTCAACAGGCCACTTTTTGGCCTGAAGAGCCACTTCATGCAGGGCACCACCAGCCGGCCATACATCTGGGCAGGGCAGTGAAACTGGACAGTACGCACACTCCAGGTCAGATTTAAATTCTAAAAAACCTTAGTTTTTTAGTTTTTACTTTAGAGGTGTGCGCCACCCACACCCACACCCACACACACACACACCCACCCTCACCATAGACCGGAAAACACCAAAAAACACAAAAAATAGTTGCACATCAGAAAAAATGTACATTTTTTGGTCGTGTTGTTTGGAGATATTGAGGCCTGAAAAACTACTTTAAGACAGTCCTAATCAAAAAATCCGAATGTTAATGACACTTGGCATTCGGCCAAAAATCAGCTTTTTCGGCCATTTTTGCCTTAAAAACACATATAATGTGTGGTGGTCAAAAGTTCAAGATTCCTTCGCAAATTCATTTTTTGAGTACAAGTTATACCTGGGTAATATGGTCAGATCACTCTTCAGACCAGCTGGCGTTTGCCACAAAAACACCACTTTTCAACAGGCCACTTTTTGGCCTGAAGAGCCACTTCATGCAGGGCACCACCAGCCGGCCATACATCTGGGCAGGGCAGTGAAACTGGACAGTACGCACACTCCAGGTCAGATTTAAATTCTAAAAAACCTTAGTTTTTTAGTTTTTACTTTAGAGGTGTGCGCCACCCACACCCACACCCACACACACACACACCCACCCTCACCATAGACCGGAAAACACCAAAAAACACAAAAAATAGTTGCACATCAGAAAAAATGTACATTTTTTGGTCGTGTTGTTTGGAGATATTGAGGCCTGAAAAACTACTTTAAGACAGTCCTAATCAAAAAATCCGAATGTTAATGACACTTGGCATTCGGCCAAAAATCAGCTTTTTCGGCCATTTTTGCCTTAAAAACACATATAATGTGTGGTGGTCAAAAGTTCAAGATTCCTTCGCAAATTCATTTTTTGAGTACAAGTTATACCTGGGTAATATGGTCAGATCACTCTTCAGACCAGCTGGCGTTTGCCACAAAAACACCACTTTTCAACAGGCCACTTTTTGGCCTGAAGAGCCACTTCATGCAGGGCACCACCAGCCGGCCATACATCTGGGCAGGGCAGTGAAACTGGACAGTACGCACACTCCAGGTCAGATTTAAATTCTAAAAAACCTTAGTTTTTTAGTTTTTACTTTAGAGGTGTGCGCCACCCACACCCACACCCACACACACACACACCCACCCTCACCATAGACCGGAAAACACCAAAAAACACAAAAAATAGTTGCACATCAGAAAAAATGTACATTTTTTGGTCGTGTTGTTTGGAGATATTGAGGCCTGAAAAACTACTTTAAGACAGTCCTAATCAAAAAATCCGAATGTTAATGACACTTGGCATTCGGCCAAAAATCAGCTTTTTCGGCCATTTTTGCCTTAAAAACACATATAATGTGTGGTGGTCAAAAGTTCAAGATTCCTTCGCAAATTCATTTTTTGAGTACAAGTTATACCTGGGTAATATGGTCAGATCACTCTTCAGACCAGCTGGCGTTTGCCACAAAAACACCACTTTTCAACAGGCCACTTTTTGGCCTGAAGAGCCACTTCATGCAGGGCACCACCAGCCGGCCATACATCTGGGCAGGGCAGTGAAACTGGACAGTACGCACACTCCAGGTCAGATTTAAATTCTAAAAAACCTTAGTTTTTTAGTTTTTACTTTAGAGGTGTGCGCCACCCACACCCACACCCACACACACACACACCCACCCTCACCATAGACCGGAAAACACCAAAAAACACAAAAAATAGTTGCACATCAGAAAAAATGTACATTTTTTGGTCGTGTTGTTTGGAGATATTGAGGCCTGAAAAACTACTTTAAGACAGTCCTAATCAAAAAATCCGAATGTTAATGACACTTGGCATTCGGCCAAAAATCAGCTTTTTCGGCCATTTTTGCCTTAAAAACACATATAATGTGTGGTGGTCAAAAGTTCAAGATTCCTTCGCAAATTCATTTTTTGAGTACAAGTTATACCTGGGTAATATGGTCAGATCACTCTTCAGACCAGCTGGCGTTTGCCACAAAAACACCACTTTTCAACAGGCCACTTTTTGGCCTGAAGAGCCACTTCATGCAGGGCACCACCAGCCGGCCATACATCTGGGCAGGGCAGTGAAACTGGACAGTACGCACACTCCAGGTCAGATTTAAATTCTAAAAAACCTTAGTTTTTTAGTTTTTACTTTAGAGGTGTGCGCCACCCACACCCACACCCACACACACACACACCCACCCTCACCATAGACCGGAAAACACCAAAAAACACAAAAAATAGTTGCACATCAGAAAAAATGTACATTTTTTGGTCGTGTTGTTTGGAGATATTGAGGCCTGAAAAACTACTTTAAGACAGTCCTAATCAAAAAATCCGAATGTTAATGACACTTGGCATTCGGCCAAAAATCAGCTTTTTCGGCCATTTTTGCCTTAAAAACACATATAATGTGTGGTGGTCAAAAGTTCAAGATTCCTTCGCAAATTCATTTTTTGAGTACAAGTTATACCTGGGTAATATGGTCAGATCACTCTTCAGACCAGCTGGCGTTTGCCACAAAAACACCACTTTTCAACAGGCCACTTTTTGGCCTGAAGAGCCACTTCATGCAGGGCACCACCAGCCGGCCATACATCTGGGCAGGGCAGTGAAACTGGACAGTACGCACACTCCAGGTCAGATTTAAATTCTAAAAAACCTTAGTTTTTTAGTTTTTACTTTAGAGGTGTGCGCCACCCACACCCACACCCACACACACACACACCCACCCTCACCATAGACCGGAAAACACCAAAAAACACAAAAAATAGTTGCACATCAGAAAAAATGTACATTTTTTGGTCGTGTTGTTTGGAGATATTGAGGCCTGAAAAACTACTTTAAGACAGTCCTAATCAAAAAATCCGAATGTTAATGACACTTGGCATTCGGCCAAAAATCAGCTTTTTCGGCCATTTTTGCCTTAAAAACACATATAATGTGTGGTGGTCAAAAGTTCAAGATTCCTTCGCAAATTCATTTTTTGAGTACAAGTTATACCTGGGTAATATGGTCAGATCACTCTTCAGACCAGCTGGCGTTTGCCACAAAAACACCACTTTTCAACAGGCCACTTTTTGGCCTGAAGAGCCACTTCATGCAGGGCACCACCAGCCGGCCATACATCTGGGCAGGGCAGTGAAACTGGACAGTACGCACACTCCAGGTCAGATTTAAATTCTAAAAAACCTTAGTTTTTTAGTTTTTACTTTAGAGGTGTGCGCCACCCACACCCACACCCACACACACACACACCCACCCTCACCATAGACCGGAAAACACCAAAAAACACAAAAAATAGTTGCACATCAGAAAAAATGTACATTTTTTGGTCGTGTTGTTTGGAGATATTGAGGCCTGAAAAACTACTTTAAGACAGTCCTAATCAAAAAATCCGAATGTTAATGACACTTGGCATTCGGCCAAAAATCAGCTTTTTCGGCCATTTTTGCCTTAAAAACACATATAATGTGTGGTGGTCAAAAGTTCAAGATTCCTTCGCAAATTCATTTTTTGAGTACAAGTTATACCTGGGTAATATGGTCAGATCACTCTTCAGACCAGCTGGCGTTTGCCACAAAAACACCACTTTTCAACAGGCCACTTTTTGGCCTGAAGAGCCACTTCATGCAGGGCACCACCAGCCGGCCATACATCTGGGCAGGGCAGTGAAACTGGACAGTACGCACACTCCAGGTCAGATTTAAATTCTAAAAAACCTTAGTTTTTTAGTTTTTACTTTAGAGGTGTGCGCCACCCACACCCACACCCACACACACACACACCCACCCTCACCATAGACCGGAAAACACCAAAAAACACAAAAAATAGTTGCACATCAGAAAAAATGTACATTTTTTGGTCGTGTTGTTTGGAGATATTGAGGCCTGAAAAACTACTTTAAGACAGTCCTAATCAAAAAATCCGAATGTTAATGACACTTGGCATTCGGCCAAAAATCAGCTTTTTCGGCCATTTTTGCCTTAAAAACACATATAATGTGTGGTGGTCAAAAGTTCAAGATTCCTTCGCAAATTCATTTTTTGAGTACAAGTTATACCTGGGTAATATGGTCAGATCACTCTTCAGACCAGCTGGCGTTTGCCACAAAAACACCACTTTTCAACAGGCCACTTTTTGGCCTGAAGAGCCACTTCATGCAGGGCACCACCAGCCGGCCATACATCTGGGCAGGGCAGTGAAACTGGACAGTACGCACACTCCAGGTCAGATTTAAATTCTAAAAAACCTTAGTTTTTTAGTTTTTACTTTAGAGGTGTGCGCCACCCACACCCACACCCACACACACACACACCCACCCTCACCATAGACCGGAAAACACCAAAAAACACAAAAAATAGTTGCACATCAGAAAAAATGTACATTTTTTGGTCGTGTTGTTTGGAGATATTGAGGCCTGAAAAACTACTTTAAGACAGTCCTAATCAAAAAATCCGAATGTTAATGACACTTGGCATTCGGCCAAAAATCAGCTTTTTCGGCCATTTTTGCCTTAAAAACACATATAATGTGTGGTGGTCAAAAGTTCAAGATTCCTTCGCAAATTCATTTTTTGAGTACAAGTTATACCTGGGTAATATGGTCAGATCACTCTTCAGACCAGCTGGCGTTTGCCACAAAAACACCACTTTTCAACAGGCCACTTTTTGGCCTGAAGAGCCACTTCATGCAGGGCACCACCAGCCGGCCATACATCTGGGCAGGGCAGTGAAACTGGACAGTACGCACACTCCAGGTCAGATTTAAATTCTAAAAAACCTTAGTTTTTTAGTTTTTACTTTAGAGGTGTGCGCCACCCACACCCACACCCACACACACACACACCCACCCTCACCATAGACCGGAAAACACCAAAAAACACAAAAAATAGTTGCACATCAGAAAAAATGTACATTTTTTGGTCGTGTTGTTTGGAGATATTGAGGCCTGAAAAACTACTTTAAGACAGTCCTAATCAAAAAATCCGAATGTTAATGACACTTGGCATTCGGCCAAAAATCAGCTTTTTCGGCCATTTTTGCCTTAAAAACACATATAATGTGTGGTGGTCAAAAGTTCAAGATTCCTTCGCAAATTCATTTTTTGAGTACAAGTTATACCTGGGTAATATGGTCAGATCACTCTTCAGACCAGCTGGCGTTTGCCACAAAAACACCACTTTTCAACAGGCCACTTTTTGGCCTGAAGAGCCACTTCATGCAGGGCACCACCAGCCGGCCATACATCTGGGCAGGGCAGTGAAACTGGACAGTACGCACACTCCAGGTCAGATTTAAATTCTAAAAAACCTTAGTTTTTTAGTTTTTACTTTAGAGGTGTGCGCCACCCACACCCACACCCACACACACACACACCCACCCTCACCATAGACCGGAAAACACCAAAAAACACAAAAAATAGTTGCACATCAGAAAAAATGTACATTTTTTGGTCGTGTTGTTTGGAGATATTGAGGCCTGAAAAACTACTTTAAGACAGTCCTAATCAAAAAATCCGAATGTTAATGACACTTGGCATTCGGCCAAAAATCAGCTTTTTCGGCCATTTTTGCCTTAAAAACACATATAATGTGTGGTGGTCAAAAGTTCAAGATTCCTTCGCAAATTCATTTTTTGAGTACAAGTTATACCTGGGTAATATGGTCAGATCACTCTTCAGACCAGCTGGCGTTTGCCACAAAAACACCACTTTTCAACAGGCCACTTTTTGGCCTGAAGAGCCACTTCATGCAGGGCACCACCAGCCGGCCATACATCTGGGCAGGGCAGTGAAACTGGACAGTACGCACACTCCAGGTCAGATTTAAATTCTAAAAAACCTTAGTTTTTTAGTTTTTACTTTAGAGGTGTGCGCCACCCACACCCACACCCACACACACACACACCCACCCTCACCATAGACCGGAAAACACCAAAAAACACAAAAAATAGTTGCACATCAGAAAAAATGTACATTTTTTGGTCGTGTTGTTTGGAGATATTGAGGCCTGAAAAACTACTTTAAGACAGTCCTAATCAAAAAATCCGAATGTTAATGACACTTGGCATTCGGCCAAAAATCAGCTTTTTCGGCCATTTTTGCCTTAAAAACACATATAATGTGTGGTGGTCAAAAGTTCAAGATTCCTTCGCAAATTCATTTTTTGAGTACAAGTTATACCTGGGTAATATGGTCAGATCACTCTTCAGACCAGCTGGCGTTTGCCACAAAAACACCACTTTTCAACAGGCCACTTTTTGGCCTGAAGAGCCACTTCATGCAGGGCACCACCAGCCGGCCATACATCTGGGCAGGGCAGTGAAACTGGACAGTACGCACACTCCAGGTCAGATTTAAATTCTAAAAAACCTTAGTTTTTTAGTTTTTACTTTAGAGGTGTGCGCCACCCACACCCACACCCACACACACACACACCCACCCTCACCATAGACCGGAAAACACCAAAAAACACAAAAAATAGTTGCACATCAGAAAAAATGTACATTTTTTGGTCGTGTTGTTTGGAGATATTGAGGCCTGAAAAACTACTTTAAGACAGTCCTAATCAAAAAATCCGAATGTTAATGACACTTGGCATTCGGCCAAAAATCAGCTTTTTCGGCCATTTTTGCCTTAAAAACACATATAATGTGTGGTGGTCAAAAGTTCAAGATTCCTTCGCAAATTCATTTTTTGAGTACAAGTTATACCTGGGTAATATGGTCAGATCACTCTTCAGACCAGCTGGCGTTTGCCACAAAAACACCACTTTTCAACAGGCCACTTTTTGGCCTGAAGAGCCACTTCATGCAGGGCACCACCAGCCGGCCATACATCTGGGCAGGGCAGTGAAACTGGACAGTACGCACACTCCAGGTCAGATTTAAATTCTAAAAAACCTTAGTTTTTTAGTTTTTACTTTAGAGGTGTGCGCCACCCACACCCACACCCACACACACACACACCCACCCTCACCATAGACCGGAAAACACCAAAAAACACAAAAAATAGTTGCACATCAGAAAAAATGTACATTTTTTGGTCGTGTTGTTTGGAGATATTGAGGCCTGAAAAACTACTTTAAGACAGTCCTAATCAAAAAATCCGAATGTTAATGACACTTGGCATTCGGCCAAAAATCAGCTTTTTCGGCCATTTTTGCCTTAAAAACACATATAATGTGTGGTGGTCAAAAGTTCAAGATTCCTTCGCAAATTCATTTTTTGAGTACAAGTTATACCTGGGTAATATGGTCAGATCACTCTTCAGACCAGCTGGCGTTTGCCACAAAAACACCACTTTTCAACAGGCCACTTTTTGGCCTGAAGAGCCACTTCATGCAGGGCACCACCAGCCGGCCATACATCTGGGCAGGGCAGTGAAACTGGACAGTACGCACACTCCAGGTCAGATTTAAATTCTAAAAAACCTTAGTTTTTTAGTTTTTACTTTAGAGGTGTGCGCCACCCACACCCACACCCACACACACACACACCCACCCTCACCATAGACCGGAAAACACCAAAAAACACAAAAAATAGTTGCACATCAGAAAAAATGTACATTTTTTGGTCGTGTTGTTTGGAGATATTGAGGCCTGAAAAACTACTTTAAGACAGTCCTAATCAAAAAATCCGAATGTTAATGACACTTGGCATTCGGCCAAAAATCAGCTTTTTCGGCCATTTTTGCCTTAAAAACACATATAATGTGTGGTGGTCAAAAGTTCAAGATTCCTTCGCAAATTCATTTTTTGAGTACAAGTTATACCTGGGTAATATGGTCAGATCACTCTTCAGACCAGCTGGCGTTTGCCACAAAAACACCACTTTTCAACAGGCCACTTTTTGGCCTGAAGAGCCACTTCATGCAGGGCACCACCAGCCGGCCATACATCTGGGCAGGGCAGTGAAACTGGACAGTACGCACACTCCAGGTCAGATTTAAATTCTAAAAAACCTTAGTTTTTTAGTTTTTACTTTAGAGGTGTGCGCCACCCACACCCACACCCAAACCCGTAAACCCGCAAACCCGCAAACCCGCAAACCCGCAAACCCGCAAACCCGCAAACCCGCAAACCCGCAAACCCGCAAACCCGCAAACCCGCAAACCCGCAAACCCGCAAACCCGCAAACCCGCAAACCCGCAAACCCGCAAACCCGCAAACCCGCAAACCCGCAAACCCGCAAACCCGCAAACCCGCAAACCCGCAAACCCGCAAACCCGCAAACCCGCAAACCCGCAAACCCGCAAACCCGCAAACCCGCAAACCCGCAAACCCGCAAACCCGCAAACCCGCAAACCCGCAAACCCGCAAACCCGCAAACCCGCAAACCCGCAAACCCGCAAACCCGCAAACCCGCAAACCCGCAAACCCGCAAACCCGCAAACCCGCAAACCCGCAAACCCGCAAACCCGCAAACCCGCAAACCCGCAAACCCGCAAACCCGCAAACCCGCAAACCCGCAAACCCGCAAACCCGCAAACCCGCAAACCCGCAAACCCGCAAACCCGCAAACCCGCAAACCCGCAAACCCGCAAACCCGCAAACCCGCAAACCCGCAAACCCGCAAACCCGCAAACCCGCAAACCCGCAAACCCGCAAACCCGCAAACCCGCAAACCCGCAAACCCGCAAACCCGCAAACCCGCAAACCCGCAAACCCGCAAACCCGCAAACCCGCAAACCCGCAAACCCGCAAACCCGCAAACCCGCAAACCCGCAAACCCGCAAACCCGCAAACCCGCAAACCCGCAAACCCGCAAACCCGCAAACCCGCAAACCCGCAAACCCGCAAACCCGCAAACCCGCAAACCCGCAAACCCGCAAACCCGCAAACCCGCAAACCCGCAAACCCGCAAACCCGCAAACCCGCAAACCCGCAAACCCGCAAACCCGCAAACCCGCAAACCCGCAAACCCGCAAACCCGCAAACCCGCAAACCCGCAAACCCGCAAACCCGCAAACCCGCAAACCCGCAAACCCGCAAACCCGCAAACCCGCAAACCCGCAAACCCGCAAACCCGCAAACCCGCAAACCCGCAAACCCGCAAACCCGCAAACCCGCAAACCCGCAAACCCGCAAACCCGCAAACCCGCAAACCCGCAAACCCGCAAACCCGCAAACCCGCAAACCCGCAAACCCGCAAACCCGCAAACCCGCAAACCCGCAAACCCGCAAACCCGCAAACCCGCAAACCCGCAAACCCGCAAACCCGCAAACCCGCAAACCCGCAAACCCGCAAACCCGCAAACCCGCAAACCCGCAAACCCGCAAACCCGCAAACCCGCAAACCCGCAAACCCGCAAACCCGCAAACCCGCAAACCCGCAAACCCGCAAACCCGCAAACCCGCAAACCCGCAAACCCGCAAACCCGCAAACCCGCAAACCCGCAAACCCGCAAACCCGCAAACCCGCAAACCCGCAAACCCGCAAACCCGCAAACCCGCAAACCCGCAAACCCGCAAACCCGCAAACCCGCAAACCCGCAAACCCGCAAACCCGCAAACCCGCAAACCCGCAAACCCGCAAACCCGCAAACCCGCAAACCCGCAAACCCGCAAACCCGCAAACCCGCAAACCCGCAAACCCGCAAACCCGCAAACCCGCAAACCCGCAAACCCGCAAACCCGCAAACCCGCAAACCCGCAAACCCGCAAACCCGCAAACCCGCAAACCCGCAAACCCGCAAACCCGCAAACCCGCAAACCCGCAAACCCGCAAACCCGCAAACCCGCAAACCCGCAAACCCGCAAACCCGCAAACCCGCAAACCCGCAAACCCGCAAACCCGCAAACCCGCAAACCCGCAAACCCGCAAACCCGCAAACCCGCAAACCCGCAAACCCGCAAACCCGCAAACCCGCAAACCCGCAAACCCGCAAACCCGCAAACCCGCAAACCCGCAAACCCGCAAACCCGCAAACCCGCAAACCCGCAAACCCGCAAACCCGCAAACCCGCAAACCCGCAAACCCGCAAACCCGCAAACCCGCAAACCCGCAAACCCGCAAACCCGCAAACCCGCAAACCCGCAAACCCGCAAACCCGCAAACCCGCAAACCCGCAAACCCGCAAACCCGCAAACCCGCAAACCCGCAAACCCGCAAACCCGCAAACCCGCAAACCCGCAAACCCGCAAACCCGCAAACCCGCAAACCCGCAAACCCCGCAAACCCGCAAACCCGCAAACCCGCAAACCCGCAAACCCGCAAACCCGCAAACCCGCAAACCCGCAAACCCGCAAACCCGCAAACCCGCAAACCCGCAAACCCGCAAACCCGCAAACCCCACCCGCAAACCCGCAAACCCGCAAACCCGCAAACCCGCAAACCCGC